>CM059265.1:15800828-16499752 GCA_030347295.1 Setipinna tenuifilis
GGGGAGGGAGGGAGAGAGAGAGAGAGAGAGAGAGAGAGGGGAGGGAGGGAGAGAGAGAGAAAGGTGGCTCATTGAGTTTCTGGTCACACGTCTCATCTGCACAGCAGTCTCGTCCGATTCTTCCTTTCTGCCCTCTTCACACAGTCACAGACACTGTCCCCTTTTCTAGTCTGACCATGTGGCTTCAGGCGTTTGTGTGTGTGTGTGTGTGTGTGTGTGTGTGCCTACAATATCTGACTACTCTGCATCAAAATGCACGTCATAGCTGTGTAGGGTTTTAGCACTTGCTCCCACTAGAAATCATTGTAAGTATAGAACAGGCATGCAGTGTGGCACAAAACAGATGCCAGCCAAGAATAGAAATGTCATCTTTGCCCAGCATCTTTCCCCCAGACCTGTTTTTACCCCCCACTCCTCTCTATTTTACGCTTGTGTTCCGCCACTGTCCACTGACGCTGATTGCGTCTTGTTTAGGGGCGGAAGCAAAGAGGACTATTTAGAGAAGCTGAGGGAACATGCTCAGCAGGGGAGGGCTGGATGGGTGATGAAGGGGAGCAGGGGGGCAGGGGGGGCAGAAAAACAAAGGCTACATCATGACGTCAAGCCTCTGCACTCAGACTGTAGTTCAGATCTATGCAATTAGGCACCACTTTGACTGGTTGGTAATGTACTCCCCAATGTCCTCCTACACATGGGGGTGGGCACTCGGCGTATATTAAGACAAGGTTGCCATGGAAATCATCTGAACCTATCCTCATTTCCCAGATATGATGACTCATTCTTGAGCCGATACATATTTATAATCTGTCACCTGAGTGGGTCGTCACTAACCCTTGTTGTACAAGGACCATATGTGTATGTGTGTGTGTGTAGGCTATGTGTGGGGGAATAATTTGCCTTCAAAAGGCTTTTCAGCGGATGTATCTCTACAAGTAATGACTGTCTAAGTGGAAGTTAACTGGCTCCAACTGGTCTTCTGTACAGTGTATACAGACGCTTAACAACTTCTCAAGAAAAAAAAGAATTTTATATAAACAGGCCTGTTTTTGGTTACGTACACAATGACACATAAACAAGGCAACTTCCCATGTTGTGCTTGCGTGGCCCATGACTGGGAATGTAAACACAGGATCTGCCAGACGTAGCACCGTAGGTGGTGAAGAGCATTTTCCCAAAACCCCCCCTGGGGTTTTACGGCACACTGGTGTGAGGCACTTCAGTTCCCAGAGGTTCCCTCAAGTGAAATAACACACACTGGACCCTACTCAGGCTCCTGTGACAACACTGGGACTCTTTTTAAAGAGGCAATTAAAACTCTCAGGGTGTGTGTGTGTTTGTGTGTGTGTGTGTGTGTGTGTGTGTGTGTGTGTGTGTGTGTGTGTGTGTGTGTGTGTGTGTGTGTGTGTGTGCTTGTTGGGGTAGTGGGTGGGGAGGGGGTACAGGCCAGGGTTCTTCAGAATTGTCTCCATCGTTATGTCTTTCTTGTGGTTTATGTCACCTGTCTCTGCTGTGTTGTTTAAAGCATTGGAGAGTTCAGTATACACTAGCGAAATGATTTCCAAATAAGCTACAGTTGTTCATTTGTTTTGTTAGATGAAATTAAACAGAACTCTGTGTACAGCGGGTATTCTGTCTTTTGGGACAGAGCACAGAGACCACAGCACTCCTTCAAATAATGAAGTGCAGTGATGCAGTTGGACCTTCCTGGTGCTGCTGCTTGCTGTTGCCTGCTTGAAGGTGTAAATGACTGTGTTATGAAAGACACTATCATGACATGAAAAGGTGCCAAAGGGGTGTGATTGCACCTTCTTATTGTCTTTCAGAGAAGACCAGACTACGTATAGAACGTTTCATAATAAATGTCTCAAAAGCTGTAAAGATTTATTTAAAAGTATTTTGACAATGACAATTTGGATTTGTCTTGAGATGATCCCAGCCTGAAATGCAAACAGGGCTTTTAATCAATAGGTGGTCTATTGTCAGACACCCTCAGTGAAGTTAAAATGAAAAAAAGATGATGTACACCACTGTCTGCTGTGAAATAGGCACACATACTCAGCCCAGTGCCATTCATATGCAGCATGTACTGTAACTAATTTTCCTTTCCTCTTCCCTGAGTGCGATGGACATGGTGAACCAGAGTGACTATGACCTGGTTGCCGAGACAACAGCAGTGCCTCAGCAGCCCGGTTAGCAGTGTGGTGATGTCACTTGCTGATCTCATGGTGTGCATTTGAGCCGGAAGTGAGCACTTATGTCACGATGCACAGCCACATAGCAGGAGCCAGACAATAATTCCACTCCTGCTGCTGACGCCATTGCAATCTCTCCTCCAGTCTCGCAGTCACTCAGTCAGTCCCACATTCATTCACTCAGTCAGATTTTTTAAATGTTCCATTTCTGAGACACCACAGAAAACACTTATTATCATTTAACCTCCACAAACTATACTCGCATTAGACCACAATCAGTATACAGTTTCTGTACTACAATTATGAGCTGTTGTCTGGGTAGAGAAGTGCAGCCTGTGTTCCTTGAGCTTTACGAAGAGGCAGAAACCGTCATGATAGATGGCTTTCCTCATTATCAGCAGCCTGCTAATGTACTCTCTCCACAGCTCTGCAGGGTGTCAGTAGAGACAGACAGATGGATAATTACCGAAATGTCTTTATTTTTGAAGAAACAATTCATCAATAATGGAATCGAGTAAGCGATGCTTGGTCTGTCTGCTAGTGATCATTTCTCACACACACAAAACACACACACACACACACACACACACACACACACACACAATGCAGGCTAACACACGAACAACATTCATATTTCACAAGCTCCCAGTCTAATGCCGCTGAGGGGGCCCTTGTCTCTGTGCCCTCAGAGATCTGGGAAAATCAGAGACGACAGAAATGAAAGATTGAAGGACAAACGCTGCAAGAGCAAGCCACTATCTTGGGTGTATATCTGACGCAGCAGGTCTTCAGTGAATAAACTGTGAATCTGATTAGCAAATGTTAATTTGCTTAATTTTCAGGGGGTGACTTTGGCTACATGCTGTGGGTATATGACACTGTACTGTATGTTCCCCTGCACCATGTTCTCATAAAGTATTACTGCTGACCAGGGCACAAGGTAAATGTCTGTCACCCATTTTAAAAACATAACTTGCACTGCGCCTCCAGGACAAGAAGTGGAAAAGAAAAATGTTGACCTCCCTGGAAGGCCATCTACTTCTTTTACGTCACATACATTCCTTAAGATCTGGGTTAATGCTTATGACTTCCCATTGTCACTTTGTAAATCTCAGTCCCTCAGTCAAGGTACCCTGAACTTCAATAATCCGAAGTATGAATGGCAGTCAAATGCCAAAACTGCTTAACATGCCTGAAGAAATTGTGTTTACCTCTGGAAATTTAACTATTGCGTGATGTAATGAACATAGTCAATTTTCAAATAAACATAGTGAATTGTTATGTAGAAGTTTTGTTTCAGTTTTGATGTTTTACAGGTGAAGGTGTTTCTTTCTTATGATTTGTGAAGGTGTGACTTAAAAATTCTAAAAGTAGACAATCACTGAATGCAAGTAGTACAGGCTCCCTCACACCAGTGAAACAGGTTGCACCAGTATTCACCAGAGTTGTTTGTGAGTCATGGTTTGAGAATGTGAAGCACTTTGGTTACTACCCAGAAGATAAGCCTTTCACCACAGCACCAACTGCCACATAACTCATTGTAGGGCCACTCCTCTTTTCCCGACTCTTTTCTGCCTTAAACCACCAGTGGAGTCGGGCAAAGAGATGAAAAGCTCTCTCCTTAAATAACTATCACTGGATCGATCCGGGCCTGACAGAAGATCAATGCCGGCAGTGGAAGAGTGCGTCATTTCTCTGCTACTGCAGAGCAGTCTGTTCGGACAGGAATTGGGTTACACATCACCTTCGTCACTGAGATCCCATGGCTGTTTTTGTTGTACCCACCACCCCCACCCCCACTCACACCCTCACCCCCACCACAGACTTCTTGGTGTATTCTGCACAGTAACAGCCTCTTATTTAAAGTCTCAAAAGCTTCAAGGTAAAGCAGGGTTGCACTACCAGAGAGACTTCCTGTTCTGTCAAGTGCACAAAGGAAACAAAAAACAGGCATTTACCCATTGAACATACTGTGTCCTTGTGCTTAGCTAGGAAAGAGTGCCTGTAAGCACTGGTGAGTGAGTGAGCAGCTCTAATGATGTTGAATCAGTGGAATGTGGGAGGTCAGACAGATGGACCTCCTGAAAGACAGGAGGAGAAATATATGGACAGGAACAGAGTGGGAGAGAGTTTTAAATATGTGATGTAACCACAGAGACCACAGTATGTTCTGAGCTTGGAGAAGATCTGTTGTGGCAGTGTTCAAATCACACTGATATCTTATAGAGATGGTCAGTAACGGTAGTGTTCAGGTCTTTCTGGTGCAAACAAAGTCTGCTCATGCTGTACCACTTGGGTTGAGGAAGATGGGTGGGGGTGGTATGAGATAACAGAAATTCCATCCAAGTTGATGGCCTTAGAAGTAAAATGTACAGTCCAAACATTCACTAACAATCTCATTCTACATGCCCTTGAGCAAGGACAGCTTTAGTCTGGCAGTCAGGGACACTGCCAACATACTCAGTGTGGTGTGGGTTGATTTTACCCTTTACTGTCAAACAATACCACATTGTTGCATTTTCCAAAGTCATCTCACTATGGGAGTTAGACCCAGCAACTCCCAACTACCCCCAGGCCACACACACACACCCTTCAGCACCACCTATTCCCCCAGTCATTCCCACGATGGTAGGCACATGCTGTGGTGGACTGACAGGGCAGCAACGTAGCCAGCTTACTAGAGCTGATGGGCTGCTGCTCTCTTTGACTGACACAGTGGTGCCGCCTGGGCACACTCACTGTAAATAGATCCTGTGAAACCTTAATTAACAAAAAGAAGGACTAGGGAAAAAAGCAGGGAGAGCTCTGGCTAGTCATTGGTACATCACAAAATCTCAGCACATGAATAGTAAAAGAGGCTCTGAAACTGAGTAAATAGAGTGAGCGAATGGGGGAGTAAGGAGGGATGATAGCATTAATGGTGATGTGAAGGAGGCACAGTAGACAGTAAAATAATGGTTGTTTTATTTTTTTTAATAATGTGTGTGTGTGTTACTGTATATAAGTGTGGCTGAGTGTGTGTGTGTGTGTGTGTGTGTCTGTGTGTGCATGCATGTGTGTGTGTTCGCATGTGCATATACATATGTATGCGTGCATAATGAAAGTGCTGCAGCAGACGACACAAAGCAAAGTGACACTGCACTATGATGTCACCTGTTATGCGGATGTGCTTCCCATACGCAATCACATTGCATCAGGCCACACCGGCCTGGCTGCTCATGACTCAGTCCCCTTACCCCCAGCCGTGGGGGCAGGGCTCTTTTTAATCTGTCATGTTTTCTTTGCTTTCTCTGTTACTCTCAGGTGAAGGTCCCTCCCCCAAGACATATTTGAGACAACATCAGTGTTATGCAAGCCATAGAAAGCCACCTATAAATTACTTATTGCTCTGCTACCATTTCTTCAAACTCACAGCCAGCCTTCCTACAGCTGCCTCGAAATTCACATTTATACAACAAAAAAATAGGTGCTCTAAAATGTGTGTGTTGTGTAACACCTAGGTCATTGTAATCACTGTGAACACAGCTTTTCAGTTATCTAAACATTTTGAGCCTTAGGTAAGGATATTAGAGCACAAATCCACCCTCCCTTGCAGACCTCCAGATCCCTTGGGCTTTTTGCATTTTTGTGTTCTTTTGACCCGCCTGTACCCGTCCCTCCTCATGACTAAACTTCTCTAGGCAGTGAATACAGAGATGGCTCGTGCAGGACCATTCATTTTTCATTGCCACCACCAACGGCAGCACAGCGACAGCATGGCACAGTCGCAGCTGCCCCGGGCCAGGGTAGGGGTGTGTGCTGTAGGAGGAGCAGCACTGGTGACAGCTGTGCGCCGTAGTTAGTATTCATGTAACTCCCCCAGTGGACACAGCTTTCAATATGACTGAGAAGCCTGCTGCTTGCATAGGCACTGCAGGGTGAAGGAGGGTGCAGGATGCAGCCGTCTGCAGACTGGCCCTGTGCTTTTGTGACGTCAGGAGCCCTCCTTTGTGTGGGCCCCGGCAGGTGGAACAGACACACACACATGCACACACATACCACTTGACCCCTTTAACATTTTTTTGGGCGGACCATGAGCAGGGTGTAACCCCCATCTGCTGCCGTAGCAATGGGGCACACGACCCCCGGGAGCATACTTCCCCCGCACTCCCCCACTCCCTGTCTCAGACAGCCCCAGCAAAGGCAGAAAAGAGAGGGCGCCTCGCCGGCCTCCTGCTTACAATGGAGAGGAGCCGAGATCGTCTGTTCATCTGTCTGTCATGGGGGATCAGGCAGCCGTGGGGGCCCCTACACACTCCTTTCACTCATTCACTCGGCTTAACACAATTATTTGCACCCTGCCTTTAGACTCAAAACTCTGCCCTGTCTGTGTGTGTGTAGCTGTAACTCTGCCCTTTTGTGTGTGTGTGTGTGTGTGTGTGTTTGCGTGTGTGTGTTTACATGCATGTTTATATGTGCATGTGTTGATGTGAGACTGTTTGTATGTGTGTGTGTGTGTGTGTGTGTGTGTGTGTGTGTGTGTGTGTGTGTGTGTGTGCCAGCGTGCGTGCGTGCATGTGTGTGTGTATATCTTTCTGTCTGTGTATGTATATGTGTGTGTGGGTGTGTGTTTGTGTGACAGAGAGAGAGTCTATTTGAATGCACCTGTCTCATACCAAAGCTCAGGTGTTCTTGAAAGGAATGTTGCTCTTGTCCTTAAGTGTCAGGGTCCGATAGGGCAAAGACTTAATCAAGGCAGTCAGCACATTCCAGCTGCACAACTGTTGGAGACACGTGAGTCACAGGGCAACTTTAAGAGGTGAAAGCAGAGAGTGTTGAGGTAGGCATCTAAGATCTCTGGTGAAAGAGTTCCAATAAAGTAGGCTTCAACTGAACCCAACAGACAAAACTGCCATCAACTTAAAAAAAAGTCACACAATCAGTACTGTGAACTTTGGTCTTTCACTGACATCATAGTCTGTTGTCTGTGATAACTAATTATTTATCGTGTTGTATTCAAAATGGCTTTCTTATTTTAGGTTTAGGTCATTTGTACTCCTTGAACATTCTTTTAGTGTTAATATTATCATGACAGACTAAATCAACTGGATGAACCAAAGTAGCATTAAATCAATATTGTGCATTCTTGTATTTCAGTAATGTCGTTGCTTATGACAACACTGCCTTTTTATGGCGTGTCTGTAAATGTCTCTAAGAATATATTAATTCATTATGCTGATATATTAGTCATTTTCCAAAGAGTATTTTAATTGCAAGCTGAAACACTTGTTAATAGTGACAGTGCTGTCATTCATTATTATTCATGATTATACATTTTATGAATTTGTCAGATATAATTTACCCATTCCTTTCTGTTTTCAAGATGTAAAATCTCATGTTACTCATTCAGTGCCAATTTCTCCACAGGGCTTTGGATATTTACTGATGTTATCATTGATGGGCCCCAGGGTGAAATATAAACGGGCAAAAAGTCTCCTCAATAATCCTCCATGATTTTTCACATCCTAATCACATCCAAAACACATGTGTCATGTCAGCTTCCCTAAAATTATGAAATTAGACCTTTCTGAATCTGCAGTATGCCATCAGTGTTTATCACCACTGCAAAGGCATCCATCCGCACCGCTTCTGTGGTTTCCTCACGCCGCATTCTCCAAGGGCCTGTTGGGCGTGCGTGATTTACAGTGGCCAGTGCTGCTGACACAAGCACAAATCACCAGGGCCGGTCAGCATATGTGATCAAGAGTGAGCAACTGATGAGGTCCCTCTGCACCCCATTACCCCCACCCCCAACTCCACCTCCACTTCTTCCAACAACAACAATAAAAAAAGACAAACAAATTAGTTGGCTCAAGCTGCCTAGAGGACACAATATGTGCCCCGTGCACAATTACAGTTGCATGGCTCCAGACTGCCCCGTTTGAAATGCATGCGAGTAACAAAACTAAAGTCACTGCACTGGAGAGGAAGTGGTTTGACCTGTGCTATTTCTGTAGTGCCTCGGCCTTCAGTGAATGTCGACAAGAAGATTAGCGTGTGTATTTGTGCTATGCCACACAGCTGTGTGCATGCAATGGGCCGACCTGGAATAACACTCCTCCAGTGTTTCCATGCACAGGTGCCACACTGGGAAAATAGTTTTGCTGCATGAAATAGAGGGTTTACTTTACTCTCTCTCTCTCTCTCTCTCTCTCTCTCTCTCTCTCTCTGTCTCTCTCTCTCTGTCTATCTCTCAACCTTAGGCAGCACTGTTGTGTGTTAGTTGGGGGACAAAAGAAACTGTAGACAAGTTTGACTTGAATATCAAAACTATCAAATCCTATGGAGAAGAGCAATCCAGGAAGATATCATGGCTGACTGAGGGGGCTGAAACTACACCTTATATTTAAACAGTGTTCAGGCATGTCCACAAAGAGAGGGGATTTCTGTGTAGAGGAAAAGCCCTATTCACTGATGATACTCTAGACTGTCAGGATATAATCCTTTGCCAAACTCCAACCACCCCCCTCCCAAACACAACACAACACACACACACACATACTCTCTCTCTCTCTCTCTCTCTCTCTCTCTCTCTCTCTCTCTCTCTCTCTCTCTCTCTCTCTCACACACACACACACACACACACACACACACACACACACACACACACACACACACACACACACTATACCTAACTGACAAATCCTAGAATCTGACAAGCCCAGACATGTCCTCTCTCAGAGGACCCAGAACAAAGACTCAGATTTGACCATAGGTTAGGTCTGGTTCCGCATGTGTCTGTATGCATGTTTGTGTTAGTCTGGGTAGGGGTGGGGTAGGCAGGTGACCTTTGCCCTCCTGCCTCCCTACCATGGCAGCTGCCACTACTGCTCAAAGTTGGAGCGCTGGCCCCATCTGTCAGTGACCTGCAGGGTCATGGAGTGAGGAGGGGCTGCCCCTCAATTCATTAGCTGGAAGCAGGAGGCACACTTTTCCTTAGTTCAGACACACTTACACAGACACAGGCACAGACACAGACACACACACATACACACACTCACACACAGGGAGAGAAAGCGAGAGAGCAGTTTAGACATATACCAGCTTTCCTCCAAAGCACAAACTACTTACACACATTGACTTAAACAAATAAAGGTTTACACATACATACTGTAGACTTTTCTGCACAGCACAAACTACACCCCCCCCCCCCCCCCCCCAAACACACACACACACACACACACACACACACATACATACAAACACAAAAGGTCTTACCCACTCAACCCATTCAAACAAACATATTGCAAGTGTTTCTATGAAATGACTATAGACCAATTTGTTGATATCTGCCTCAAGGCCTTTAATTTAGGGGATTTCAGGTCAGACATTCTTCAGTAACTCAAAGGCTCAAGCACTCCATCATCTCTCTGTCTCTCTGCCAGTTTGTCAGTGTGTTTATTTAGGATCTCTCCCCATATCCATAATTCACCACATCAAAGAGGCAATGGGGAAATTCTCAAAGTAAGGAATTAAAGATAAAATAAGTGTAGACCTCCCCTCTTTATCGTGCACATATCAACAAGGAATGCTTTGATGTCACCCCAGGGTGTTGGGAAAGGAGGTCAAGCGCAAGTGCGATCACAAGCACACCGGCGGCGCCATGCCACTGGCTCACCAAGCGCGCAGCCTTCATGCTGCCCTGCAACTATTGCATAAACAGATTTGCTCATGACACACAGCAAGGCCACAAAGGGGCCTTCAGAAAGCGGAGATTAGAACCGTGCTTCTCGACAAAAATTTCATTTAATCGTCTCATAACAAGATCAGTGATTCTGCTCACTTCGTAACACATATTACATGATCTGAGCCAGGGACTGGCCTTAAGCCTTTTCAAAGAACTGTCTCAGAAATGTGCTTTGAGCTCTGAGCTGTGCAGCGGAGTTTTATTATTAAACCTAGCAGGTTGTACTAGTATGGGGCTTTCGGAAATTACAAGGACTTGACCCACAAAGCAAATGCTCAGCTCTGATGCAAACACTGACGAATGCAGCTCTGTGTCATTACTACTATTCCGCAGTTTGAGCTGCTTGCTTCTGCCCTGTGTATCTCTACCACTGCATTGTAACGCTCAGACATTCAATGAAATTCGATTTGATTTATTTTTTTTATAAGAACATTATAAGTCTTATATAAGCCTTGCCTCAAAGTGCTGTGTACAGTTTAAAGCTCAAATTCCCTGTAGACCAAGCACATGGGCTACAACAGCAAAAAAAACCTTGGTTTTAACAGGAAGACAGCTTGAGCAGATGTGGCTCATACAGCCTTGTGTCTAAGATATAGTATTTTGTTTTTTTATTTTTACAACAGCCTGGAGAGGAGCTTCACCAACAGCTTCGCTGAGATGTCTGCTCAGTGCAGACAGTACCCGTTAGAGAGCAGTAGGTGAGTTTGTGGTAGGAAAGATGTGTTTTGTACATAGGCAGAGGGGAAACACACTAGGTAATCCATTCTGGCATTGTGGAAAGGGGCATTTTCTATCAAAACTGCCTTCATTTTGCATGGTGTTTACCCAATGCCAGGGGATCTCTGGTGTGGAGTGTGATGTGTGTCAGCTATTACCACACCGGATTATAGGTGCTCTACGATGAGGGGGTGTAAAATTACGTGTGAAAAAGAAAGTCCCCTCCTGCTATGAAATCAGGCATCTCTGCCTGCGTGGGTGTGTGGAGTGCCTTAGCAGTTGCTATTGCCATGGCAACAGCAAGCAACCAATTGCCAAATGCTGTCTTTTTTAATACTCCCTATCCAGTCATAGACACTGTACTTGTGTATTAAATCATGCACCCTAAATACACTCTCCCAGGTGTGTCTGTGTGCTGTTACACAGTTGGTTGTTTGTTGCCTGGCTGTGGGGAGGAAACAAGCCTGTCCTTCTTTCCAATTTGTCTGACAGACACCCCTGAGATTCATGTATGAGTTTAAGTGCAAGACAGTGTCTGGGAACCTTGTGAACATCATGAGGATTTGCACTTTTGCTTGAGGTGAAGAGAACAAGGAGGACAGGACCACATTTCGGATAGTCCTTGACGCTGTTCTCAGTGGTTTCAGTGTTACTGCCCTCTGCATTAGTCAAATATTTCAAAAAGGGCACAGATGTCTCATGCTGATTAGGCCTACTCCCTCAGCTGCGTAATAATTGCCAAAGTTATTTCAATTCTATGCATGCTATTCCTTCTGAGTCGCTGTCTGTTCCACTTCCATGTGATATCTTTTGTGAGTGACTTCTCATTCAGCTCTATGCATCCGTCGCTGTCTCTGTGAATGAGAGGGAGGCATGAGTCATTGCAGGGCTGGCAGTGCTCTTATTGATTTGAAACATCACATTTATTAATTAGCTCCTGCCATCACTACATACAGACATATCTCACAGGTGTCTCTTTTGTCAAATTCACTTCCACTGCATTCAAGCAAACCCAGAAATATCAGAACCTTCCTAAATTCTTACAGGCCTTTTGTTACAACATGAGAGTTTCTTGAGAAAGATACACGTCTACTGTAGACAGCAGAATGAGTCATAAAGTCAGTTCAAGATTGAGTTAAAAAAAAAAAAACATTTATTTTTTAAGAGCAAAGGTCATGCACCCACAAAAAATCCACCTAAATGTCTTTTGAAGCTTCTGCGTCATTTGCTGCATCCTGTCATCAAACCACATAGCAACCTTTTGCTGTTGTAGTGCAAAACACAAACTGGGTTGCTGTGCGGCCCAGATGCATTTTTAGTATGTGAATTACACCCCACAACTGTTGCTTTTGTGTACTTGTAACAATGTGTATGATTAGAATTTAGACCATCGCAAAGCAAAAGTGTGTAGGCATGCACTACAACTGACATCTTTGAATCTGTGGCGGTGATCACAAGGAACTTTGTGTAGTGACACACAGTATGACACATGGGGCTCACAGAATCAAATACCTCATTCAATACTTTCAAAAATATATCATCACACAGGTGAGAGAACTGCAGATAATTTAAGATCCACAACTCAGTGTAAGAGTCTTGTATAACCATGTAACCAATGTATATAGGTGACAAATTATTCATATTTGTATAAAAACATACAAAAAATATACAAAAAAATCATTGTATACTTTTAATAATGCAATATTTGAGTATCTTTAAAATGGTGACGGTAAAAAGGCTCAGCGGGGTGCTGGAGAATGTAGGCCAACTAAAATCAGGACATTTCTAGCAGAAGACTCCTTTACCTGGACTCCACAATGTTCCCTGTACCTGGGAGATCCAGGAAGGAGGAGTTGAAAAGGCCTGTGAGACAGAAAAACCCTTAGGTAATTTTCCGTTGTTTTGGAAAAGTGTAAATAGTAAATCCCTCTAAGCAGGAAGCATCAATCTGCTCTATAGCACATCTCTCAAAGATGAGCACATCATTAGGTCACTGGTAGACAGCAGGACAGTAGCCAGTTACAGTACATAACAGGCATAAAACCTGATATAGTAGCAATTACCTGAATTCACTGTGCCTTTTATTTGTATACCTACTTTATCTATGAATAAATGCATACGTCTATAATCCTGTTTGGTTAAAAGAAACCAGAGCACCACAATTCATGCAAATTATGTTTAACTGTTGTGAATACCTAATACCATTTCTTTGGATATAATTTAAATGTAACTAAAGACATAAGAGGCCATTGAACTACAGCTGCCATACCAACCTCTCCTGAAACTTAATAAAGTTCTCTTTTAGATGTTTTTAAGATATACATGTGAAAGGTCATGCTTTCAGACACAGACATGACCTTTAAGTGACTGCTGTCTTAAACAGTAGCCACATTCATTTTCACATGAGTCCAAAATGTGTTTGTGTCTGTCATCCTCAGCACTCCAGTATTTTCGAGCTTTTGAAATGCAATGACTTGGAAATGCAGCTTCTCCAGGATTTGACATTTTTTTCTGGTTCCCTCAATGAAAAAGACATTCAGAAAAGCATATTGCCAAAGTGGCAAAAAGATGTCAGATACCTTAGGTATGGCTGCAGTAAAAAGAAAGGACTTTACTTTCAACAACATTGCTAACTAAGGAGCTAGCCTAACCTGTTAATTCTGTAAATATCTAACCATAGCATCATTGGAGTTTGCTGTGTGTCTGGCTGGCTTAACATCAAATGAGATTGGATGAGATTTTCTGGTGAGCAGGCTGCAAATCGGAAAACAAAGCTAAAGTTTTCTTGCTCCTGCAAGGTTTTAGTACTATGATGTTTGGACAAGATTTTGCAGTCGCTTTCTGATTTAACAGCTATTTGTTTGACGTCACGTTAAGCCAGCCAGCAGTAACAGCCAAAGTGGAATAAGCCCAATGTAACTTACCTTCTAGCTAATAACAGATACAAAGCAACAGGTTTCTATTCATTTCCAACAAAAGTGGGACACTTTTGACATAGAGAAGTGATATGCATCCAGGCAGGCGGGCCAAGACCAGAAAAGAAAAAATATGTATTTTATCTAAATGTTGCATGACTCGATGACAACCAATTCGAGAAGGCTCTAGTGAACAGTTTAATGCAAGTTATTTTACCCAACTCAAAAGAGGTATCCAAGATGGCGGAGTATGCAACAAAATACAGACAACGCATACCCCCCCCCCCCCACCAAAACAGCACAAAGGAAATAAATATAATATAATAAATGAATATATCCCCCAAGGTTTAGACCGTGTCTAGGCACAGGAAGAGTCTGCATAATGAGCTCCCTCTGACTGGAACAATGGGCTGGGCCTCCTCGCTGCATCCTGTGTCTGCTGTTGTGTCAGTGTTCTGCTCTGACCAGGATAAGCCAGATGGTGTGTGTGGGTGAGGAATAAAGTGAAAACAGTCAACAGCGACACATTAGCATCACCACAAAGCATCACACTCTTACGCACACCCTACACACACAAACACAGAAACACAGACACACACAACTAAACACACACACACACACACACACACACACACACACACACACACACACACACACACACACACACACACAAATAGACACGCACAACACACCCGCTTGCAGATGCCCCTCACAAGGCCACTACTTGAGTTTGACTGAACGTTCCTTTGCCACCACCACTCCAACCCCATCCCCCATAGTGCAACTGAGAGGCAGCCAAATAAGGACAAAAACAGCCACCAGCCAAACAAACATACCCAACATGCTGAGCTGATTCGTGAACTTCATGATTGATGATCATTTTTTTCCCTAGCTCCATCACGCACTGGCCTCTGAAGCCCCACAGTAAAGACACAAAAATGCCTTGCAGTCCCCTCCAATGATCCATTTTGCTTTGGTCATCGTCTCATCTCTACTCTCCTCTGCTGTGGACATGGCTGCAAGACCTGGCAGGACAGCTCACACCTTGGCATCTCAGTGGAGTTGGTCGAGAAGCACAAGCCATTCATCACAGTACTCATCAGAGGTAGCAGGGCAGAATGAGGCATGACAGAAAGTAGAGCCATGCAGAACTAACATCACCCACAGCGATCAATGCCACTTTTCAGCCTCTCCGACTTTTCAGCAGAAGCATTGAATGACACTGCTCACCGATAGCTCTGGATCTAGAAGCTGTCAACAAGTGCAAGAAGCTGAATCACAGCTATTTTTCTGCTATTCTCCACCAGTTTGTTTATTAGTTTCAAGACAACAAATCAAGGGCAGTTAACATATATGTATAGAAAACAAAATAAAATAAACACCAACAAATCAAATCAAACGAAAACACCACAACCCCCCACAGTCAGTAATGAGGATTAAATACATAGACATAGACTCATATACATTATCCAAATTTAGCAAAACATTACAGTAGGCAGACACCCTAACAGAGTACAAAAGACGACATATTGCCAGGTTTAGGCCAGTCTAGTCCTAGTCAGGAATATGTGAAAACGTACTACTCTCAAAATATAGAAAAAATAGGTCCAATACCTTCCAAAAATTTTGAGAACTCCTTGTAGAAAGTACTTTTTTTCATTTGAAGGAAATACAGAACATATGAGAGCTGTTGGAAGGATGCAAAGATGTTGTTGATATATAAATCCTGAAATGGTACTAAGCCTTGATTGGACCAAATAGAAAAAGCATTGTCTACAAGAGATGGTTGGAAAGCATAATTATTGGGTATTGAAGCTTGGATGGAGAACGATTGTAAACTAAAACAGTGTTTGAATTGAGCCCAAATTCTAAGAGAAGTTCTCACAAGCACATTCTTACTGTACGGAGCAGTGGAGGATAAAGTAGAGGAATGGACTACAGCCTTTAATAAAACAAGTTTAGTAGAACGTGTCTCCATGGTTACCCAAGAGGGTACAGGATCTAAAGTTTCATGTTGGAGCCAGAATTTTAGCATTCTAATATTAGCGGCCCCATAATAGAATGTCATTGGAAAGAGCCATCCCCCCAAGTGGTTTGGATCTCTGTAAATATTGTTCACGCAACCTAGGGATCTTTTTATTTCAAATGAGTTCTAAAATGAGACTGTCCAGTTTATGGAAAAAAGACTGAGGTAGGAGAATAGGGACATACTGAAACAGATATGAGAAACATGGCAGAGTAGTCATCTTCACAGAATTGACAAGACCAACGTTCAAAGTCCTCTTGAGCTTTAGATAGCAGAGAAAATTTGCCTTAAAGAGGTCTTTAAATTTGTGAGTGACATGAACCCCAAGATACTTAAAGCTATGATGAGCTACTCTAAAAGGCCGGTTGTGTAATGGGAATTTCTGAGCAGATAGGGAATATGTTGTTTTTAGTAAGATTTAATTTATAATATTTGACCAAAGGACTGAAGTAAGTAAGTCCAGGGTCTAACAACAGTCTCTCACGTATTCTTGGATTACACACGTTCTATCAACTGGTCACATATAATTTCATCTGTACACTCACCAAACTCACAGTTTGAAGCAAGGTCACATAGCACAGCAACATACTGTAGTATCGATTTGCCTGAGCACATTTACAAAAAGCATTGTGCTCAGCCACTGTGTTAGTCTTTGGAGTAAAATGAGCTTCTAATGCAGTTAAGGCCCTCTGTGCCGAGGTAGTGTAGAAGTATTGCCCTTCTCTTGGCAACTGGCCATTTCTCTCCACTCGCAGATAACCAGCAGGTAGTTGTCAAAGATTCGACGGCGCATCTTAAATGCCATTGCAGGCTCACCCAGGCACAGTAGAAAAAAAGTCGGAAAAGGCATGTTTGCAGCTGTCATTGTTGTAGGAAAGAACTAGAAACATTGTCGCCAATTTTGTAGTGTTTTCATGTAAATAATGAGGGCATGAGGACAAATTTGTCAAATTTACTAACAATATCAGAGCGCATTTGTTCCAGGTTACCATCTCAGGTGTCTTCCTTGGGAGATACGAGGTTTGGTGATGCGGCCCATTTTGGAAGAGTCTGGTTTCGATGGCTTACCAGTCATCATCGATGTTGTAAGCTGTACAGTCACTGTAGGTTGAAGTTGTCTTTGCTCAGGACAGAAAATATTCCGAACATATGTCAAAGTTGGTAAATTATATCATATAAAATACCACATTTCCAGGAGCCACTGTAAGACATGTCTTCCATTGCCAATTGCTCAACAACCACCCCCCCCCCTCCTAATTTTTCTTTCCAATCATGTGACCTAAATTTGACCCACCTTGAATGCTGCACTGGTTTCAGTTTCATCCAGGCAAATTGAAATTACATTATGCCAGTTAAAATGAGAGTTTTTTGGAATTTAATTTATGACAGAAAATAACACAAAGCTGACTCAGCACTGAAATGTGTAAAAACACCCATGACAGCAACCTGATAAATCCCTAAGAGACGGCAGTCCAATTTGATGAAGTGGCTGTGACTCCATCACTTGTGGCAGGGCTTGTGTTGAGTCCAGGCAGCCTGACACAAAGAGAAGGAATAAGGAGAAGGGAGAGAGAGAGAGAGAGAGAGAGAGAGAGAGAGAGAGAGAGAGAGAGAGAGAGAGAGAGAGAGAGAGAGAGAGAGAGAGGGAGAACCCAGGAGAGCTGAGCCACAACAGGCCCAGCTGAACTGACAAAACACATCATCGGGGCAGCAGTCTGGCAAGCAGGCTCTGCGAGAAATATGGAGCATTATTGCCTCAGAGACTAAGGCTGTACTCTTCTCATCTGTCTTGCCCTCTCCATCACACTTTATCTCTCATTCTACTTTTTTCTTTCTTTTTGTTTCTCATCCCACTCCACAGGCTCTTTAACTCTTGATCCTCTGTCATTATATCTATTGATCTACCTCTTTAATTTTCTCCATTTCATCTTCTTTTTCTTCTTCTGCTTTTGTTGTTGTTATTGTCTTCTTCTTCTTCTTCTTCTTCTTCTTCTTCTTCTTCTTCTTCTTCTTCTTCTTCTTCTTCTTCTTCTTCTTCTTCTTCTTCACAACTCAGAGCACTCCTAGTGAAAGCTCCATTTCAAATTCCTTGGCTGACTGTCAGCAACCCTGAGCCATATTAGCTGCTTCTCACCATTCTCCAGATTATGGTTTTTCATAACATCCATGATCTCCTGTTGCATAAAGGATCAGAGTTACTGTTGCCTCCAAAAAAATCCACATAATGACAGATAATGAGGGTCACACAGAGGTGGCCAGTGGCAGCTCGGCTTTTGAGAAGCAGCACAAAGTTCAGACCCTTGCACAGAAGAGACACATTCCATGCTGCAATATATCATGAGTCTGTGACATCTTTAAAATAGGATTTGGAATGCCTGTGCATTAGCTTGCCTTCGCATTGTGCCTACAAACACCCATTTCCCCATGGGCCATCCAAGATTGCCTAATTGTCCGGTGACATTTTAATAGTATGTCTGCAGAGAGGCTCGAAGCCGTTTCTGACTGCTTGATTATTGGTTGTTATGTAATACATCCACAGCACTTGGATTAGTGTCAGGAAACAACCTGATAATTTCTTTTTGTGATACTTTGGTAAAAGGATCACAAAAAGCAAGTTTAGCCTCCAACAGTCAGTAAGATGTTTGTGTTACACATTAACACCCTATTACTGCTTTTTGGTCTTAGGTATTGTTCTTCTGTTTATTGTACGTGTACTGGTGTCCCCTCGCCAAGCTACTTTCACTTAGGTCACACTGTTTACTGGAGAGAAAATGATTTCTGTTCCTTCTCTCAGCTTACATAATACAACACTCCCTGAACAAATAGATGTATTTGCAGAAGTATACTCAAGTGTGCTTGACCTGCAGCGTCCTTCACCGTGGTCCCGTCTCTCTCTCTCTCTCTCTCTCTCTCTCTCTCTCTCTCTCTCTCTCTCTCTCTCTCCTAAAAGCCAAAGCTGAGAGGAACTAAGAACACAGCAACACCATCAGCATCAAAGCTACCATCCAGGCCAGGAGCTCAGAGATGGACCGTGTGTGTGTGTGTGTGTGTGTGTGTGTGTGTGTGTGTGTGTGTGTGTGTGTGTGTGTCTGGACCAAAGACGCAGGGCACTGGAACAAGCCCAAGCAGCCATCGGAGTGATCAATCTGCTCCCCACTGCAGCTGGAGTGCGGCAGTGCCAGAGAGGGGTGGGACGTGGCCAGGCATCTGCAAATAGCCCTACCCCCCAACCCGAACACACACACACACACACACACACACACACACACACACACACACACACACACACACTATTCTGCCCTCTACGCAGCTGTCCTGCTCCTCTCGTAAACCTATGTGCGGGACATTGGTATGGTAATTAGTGGGTGGGCGCCCATTGGTTGGGGTGGGGGGACTGATTGTAAAGTATAGTCGTATAAAGTGAAGTCAGCATAAACCAACAGACCAATTGTGGAACAACTATATGAAACTAAACTTAAATTACATAAAGTCAAGTCATATTAGCATCAACCTTTTGCTGTGTCAAGAATACTGACAGTTAGTGCCCTTTTCTTTGTTATATTTTTTGCCTCATTTAACTCTTTATGATATGCAATCCTGTGTCCTGTAACATCTTGTAATTTTATTTATCTCCAGTTTCACACAATGGAAAGCAATATCCTACCATATCATGCATTAAAAGATACCTGGTGTGCTTTCAGAGCAGCACATTAACTTTGGACTTTCCATGAGAGTTTAACATATATAATTCATCACAGTTAAATGTCGTCAGTAAGTGAAACCTGAAACATCATGCTGGTAGGCATGGTGAGTATTAAGAGGGTGTTGCTATTGACAGAGGTTTGTTCGAGTGTTCATGTGAAACGTGTGTGGGAGCGCATGCGCCCTACCCTTGTTTTTCTGCCGTTCTGTTCATCTCTCAGTGCAGCTCACTTCCTGTTGACATTTGTGGTGAACACACCTCTCTGTTGTGACATCATACTTGTCTGAAAAGGTGTACTACTATGACAGAGGATGCACTTTTTTCCAACCACCACCATTTCCATTTATATCACTGTGAGCAACGCCAAGTAAACAATGCAGAGGCTAACGGGTGTGCTGCAGTGCATCTGTCTTTAGATATCTCAGGCTTATTTACAGCACTGCAGCTGTTTTTTTTCTGATGTGTTTCATGTTAACTGTCTCCATTTCAAATGCTGTTTCCCCTCCACATTGTGTCACATTTCTCATACTAATTCTGTGTCTCTGAGTCTTTATCTGGCACTAAAGATGAAAGTTGGCCTACCTTTTGTCCCATCACAGGAATAGAGCTGCTTGTTAGTCTAACTGCAAGCATCTTAAACTAGGCCAGCTGGGGCAAGCTGAAGATCTGGCAAAGGCTGGGAGACTGGAAATGTACACATCAGCTGGGATCAAAGCAGAGCCCGCCTGTTGCACATGCTCCATAAAAACAATCAGGGCTCACCAGTGTGGAGATAAATGACCACCATGTGACAGAAAGATCCAGGGCAACTGACAGCACAGACACTTAAATATGAGGGCAAATGACCCATAGTTTTGTTGTTGTTATTGTCATTGCTGTTGCTTTGGATTCGCCCCTGTTGCATACAGTATAAAATGTGCCTCCCAGATTATCACCAAAAAAGTTTTTTTGCATGACTGTTGTATCTGTACCTCACCATCATAGTAAAACCACTCGAGAACTTAAAATACAAATAAAACTGTTGGTGACTGGGAGCACTGCAAGCTATTCCAAGCATTCAAGATGTCAGATTTCTGATACAAAATATATTTGGAAACTTTAAAGAAGCAACGTTCATGTAATGTTCAATTGCTTACTGATTTATCATAGCTTCCCATTTCTCCACAGCATATATTGGGTTCTCCTTACACATGTTACATAATCTGCCATAGTCATATGCAAGACAGCTCACATTGAGACACAGCTGTGTCCATGCATGCAACTTTGCCAATGTACAAAATGTCTCAGCTCTCAAGCTCAACAACCCAAATTAATCTCAGTCATGCAAGGTCTTTCCTTGGTTCTAGATAGATGTTATAATGCCAATGGATTAGTGACTGATCAACTTACACTGGATTCACAGTTGTCAAAATTCACACAATCTACTTGTCAGGTTGTTAATGACTGATTAAAAGACAGTTTCTTTCACCTAGTTTCATTTAAGCTGACATCTAGTGTGTAGTGGTCAATATATATTGATTTTGAAAGTAATCCAGTTTCTGTGACATTGGTCACTGTTGTCCTGGTCAATTTGAATACACTGGTTAAGTAGGCTTATAGGCCATAAACTCAACAATCCAGCATTTGACAAAACCAGGAAATGAGCTCTGCATGTGAGGGCAGTCACTGAGAAGTGAAATCACACTTTGGTTTTCCTGAACTAATTAATTCCACTGATTAAAATGGATGATAATTAGCCTCACTAAGGACTCATCCAGGAACAGCACTTGAACCGCATTGTATGACTGAAACAATCAGCCAGGTTTAATATTTTGCTCAGTAAACAGTAATCATCCCAGAGGATTTTATCAGCCATGCCATGTTAGTAATTTCAATGTATGTGCCTGTGCGTGTGTATGTGTTATCAGCTGGAAATATTTATGTTATGTCCCCTAAAGCACTTTTATATTAGTCTATGAGGTAACTTCCTGTGAAATTAAGTGTAGTTGTTATTGTATATATGCATTATGGGGAGGCTTTATTGACATTATGTCTTATTCAGGACAGAAAAATAATTTGTTTTTAAGGGTTAACTAAGGGCCAGCTTGATCTACCCTTGGCCATTTCCTGCAGTAGCTTGTGTCTGTGATTCTAAGGGATGTCATGTAATCTATAAGATGAAGCCTAGTCATCACATCATCATGGCCAGATATGGGCTATGGGTTGCAGCTGCCACAGGTTTGGCCTATGTCCTCAGTTGATGTCTGGGTTAAGTCTAGCATAATGGGATTTTACTTATGTGTTCTTTCTACTAACACAAAGCCATTTCAAATAAGTGATGCTAGTCGAAACTAATCTTCCTCAAAAATCACAGTGCAAGCTTCAGCTTACTGTTTAGTGAATTTATGTATGTATGACTGTGTGTGTGTGTGTGTGTGTGTGTGTGTGTGTGTGTGTGTGTGTGTATGTGTATCTCAACCCTTTTAATACAAGTCGCTGCTCTACGTAGTGATAGGCTCACCTTGTTGTATTGAAGTATTCATCAACTGTGACTCTGAGAGAGAGGGAGAGAGAGAGAGAAAGAAAAGAAGAGGAGATGAGGGATGCTATGACGTCAGAGCAGGATTATAGTATTGTTACAAGGGCAGAAGGTTTTCCTGTCCCTCCAGTGGTGGGAATTGTAGCTTTTTGTTGTCCAGTGTTGTATTTCTCCCATGGAAAGTTCCAGAAGGATGGGGTTGTAGCAGAGAGTCTCACAGCAGACAGTTGCATTCCAGCTACCACGTGGAGGACTTTCTCAAAATTCAAATCAGACAGTAGGAGGCCTGCTGCCAGAGTACACAAGGTCACAGTATACACGCAATCTATCCAATATTGATCCAGTAAAGAGTTCCAAAATCAATTCTTACACAAGACACTATTTTGCTCCCATCCATCCAATTCTCTGCATTGTAGGAACATTTAAGGGTTTAGCCCCAAGGCAGAATGACATGTCCCTCTTCAGTTCTATTTCACTGTTGTTTTTCATTTTTAGGTGTGGGGAATAACAACTGTTGTTGGGGCTCATGCACGAGTGCTGCTGCTCAGTGGTCATGTTTGCCTGCTCACAGCTGCCCTAATTAATTTGAGGTGGAGAGTGGATCCTTGGGCACGTTAGTGGCCGCAGCTGAGCACAGATGTTGTTTTGTCGATCAGTGCCAGGGTAGTGAAGCATGAGCACCCGGGCCATTCACAGGCAGCCGGCAAACAGGTGCTCACCAACCCGCCAGTGCGAAAACAACTGACGACAAAAAGGTTTGCCACGGCCACATTCCATACTGCAGCATTTGAATCATGCTTATTAAAAAAAGAGAACAAAAATGTCTGCCTCTCTCTTAATGGCTATGTCAGTCAGGGTAGTGACTGCCGCATGCCTTTAATACAGAGCCATAGCAACAGAGGCTGCTTCAAGAAATGGCTGGCTCCAATTCAATTATGTTGAACGCTCATTTCCCAGCCTGCGTGTAGAGGTCGACTACACAGCAAAGAGGCTTTAGCAGAAAGAGCAGGAGAATGCACCTATCACCGGTCTGCTGCCTGCGGAGAAGCTGAGTCACAGTCTCATCCTGTTACCTGTTCATCCAGCACATTACTGCCATTTGTGGTGGAACAGGGAAGTCCTTCGCATGAATAGTTTTCCATCAAACACTACAGTACGTTCCACAAGCAGCATGTCCAGGGATGGTGAGATATGATGTCAGAAACTGTGGGGCTCATGCAATAGCTGTGTTTGTCATAGTGTGGGTGAGAGAGGCACAGGGGAATTCTGGCAGTGAGAAATATCTCACAGTAGCCATTGTTCAGGAATGTAGTACATTAGATTATTTCATTTAAGTGTATCATACAAGTTAAATCTATAAATTCTGTTTTTGTACATTTGCATGTGTCAGTGTGTCATAAGATGTAGTTCTTTTAGTTCAGTACTCCCTGTCCTGGTAGGCTTCCATGTCTTACGAAATTAATTTTCATGGGATTTTATTGATACCAGTAGTTATGATGACGTAAAGCTTCTGAGCCAGAGATGAGATGCTGTCTGTGCTTATCATCACTGACTGGAATGGTGGTTGAAGCAGCTGAAACCACGTAAAATAAGCTGGTGCTTCCCCCTAGTGGTTACTTGGCAGAAGTTGTTGATGATGCTCATGAGGTTGCTCATAAGGGTACAATATTGAAACAAAAAATAATAGTGGAAAGACATGTATGTATGTTTATTGTATGTATGTATGTATGTATATTGTATATTATATATTTATATTGTATCTCTTAATGTTCATGAAATATGAAAAAGTTTTTTTCTGAGCACAACAAATATCAACTGAAACAAGTCCTGCTCTTTTTAGCCACATTTAATTTAGTTAATAATTGGTATGTCTACATTTTGTAGGAATAACAGGAGCACATATCTCTGGCATATTGTGAATATATTGCCTGAGAATGCCAGCACTAATGTTATCCTATACCCTCTGCAAAAAGGTGTTCCTTTAGATGCACAACAAATCTATCCAGGTTCACTGCTGTTTCTCAGTTCTACTACTTTGAATTATACCCAACCCTTGGTACACACTTTGATCATATTTCACCTACTTAAATGCCCCCCTAGCTGCCTTACCAGCTTGCTCAGACCTCAAACCCCTGAAAATAGTCCAGATAGCGGTGGATAGCCTGGTCTTAAGTACACCTAAAAGGGCACAATGACCATCTCTGCTTCCTGACCGACACTGGCAACCAACTGCTGCTTGAATTAAACACAAGTCACAAGTTGCCTACAAAGTGACTCCAGGGTCTGCCCCTCCCTATCTAAACTCAATTGCAAAGGCTTATGTCCTGTCCTGGGTGTTGTTGTCATCACAAAAACAAAGGCTGGCCTTGCCCCTCCTCACACAAGGTGATCTCACTGTTCTCTTTCGTGGTTCTCCCATTGTGGAACAAGCTATCTGTTGTTACAAATGCAGGAATATCCCTTTTTTGTTTTTAAGAAGCTCTTAAAAACCCTTTTGTTCAAAAAACACCTATTATTCTAGTAATTCTAATTTACTAATTCCTAACCAACACCTGTATCTATTCATTCTTGGTATCATTATTAATATCTTGTTACCTGAGCTTGATTGTTTTCCTCCATTGTAAGTTGTTTTACTTGAAAAGTGTCTGCTAAGTGTAATGTAATGTAATAATGATTACACAAGTAACGTGGCTTTATCTGTGAAGGGATTGGGATGTTTGTGTGACATTGACAGTGAAATTGGTCTAGCTTTTTTTAAGGGAAACAACCCAAATGTCCTTATGATGGCTTTATTCTATGGTGTGTAAAGCACAATAATGACTGTAAATATTACATTTTTGTGGGTATTTCTGCCAAGTATATATCTGTGATTATACTTTAATTTTAGGAAAATCTGGGTAAATTGTGGTTCATGGACAGGGTTGTCTTTTTTGTTTGATTGTTTTGAAGTGACTTTCCTGATTGTTTTGGTCATGTGCCCAGTATCTAGGGGAAGCCAAACCAACATGATAACTCTCTCCACAACACCTCATGACTGAGAAACTCCTGATAATATCATCATTTGAAACCATGAGGGTGTATTTTATCCCCTCCCTTTATCCTTTGTAAATTCAGCAGTTTTTCTCTAAGTCATTCTTGACTTTGCAATTGTTCACTTAATCAGTTGTATAAATTCTATAAATCTCACAACTAAAAAGCTCATTACCACATGTATTGTAATCAAGTTTTTTGTCTATTTAGAAAGACATAACTACTAAAGTATAACAAATGGACATCCGTGTATAGCAATAGGACAAATGTATGGTAAATTGGCCAAAGGACTGAGTAAGGTTGATATACTGTAATACAAACAGTCATGTTGAAATTAAGCTTATTTAATTTAATTAAGATGTGATGACAAAGAGATTGAAAACGCAATGTGACTGGTTGGATGATTAATTATTGTCAGTAATCCGCTGCTGAACGTACAACTGTAAAACCTTACCAAAAACACTCTGTTCCACTAAACCCTATTACACATTATGCTCCGTCTCTTCAACTGCCTTAAGCCTAGAGCACACTTTAAATACCTTAAGCCTAGAGTACACTATAAATGCCTTTGGCCTAGGGCACACTTTAAATGCTCTGATAGTGTAACACTGCTAAGTTTCCAACAGTAATCTGAGTTTAAAACAGTTTCAAAGTCCCAGAATGTGGTCAGAGGTCACTTAACTGCCCTGACATACACGCACCATCATGTGTTCGCCATATCACAGGGGACCAGATTCACTATGGGGACTGACTGTGGGTCATGCTTGACCTCTATTGGCCCCCTCTGACCTCCGAGGGTCATGAGATCTGTGACCACATGACATCACGAGAGGCTCAGCAGGGAGCTGCTACATTCTTCCACTGTTATAAATAGCACGAGGGAGATCTGGGACTGCCCAGCGACATAGCAGACTTCCTCCTCACAGAGATTTCCCCTTGTGAAAGGCACGTCACTCACTATTGTTGTGGCAACTTTAGGGGAACACCACACACAAACATCAGACACACTCACCCCCTCACTGAATATAGTTATGACTGTAGGGCACATACACGGACAGACAGAGAGAGACAGACAGACAGGGACAGAAAGAGAAAGAGAACACATTAACACAAATTACACACACACACACGCGCACACACACACACACACACACACACACACACACACACACACACACAAACATATACAGACACATGCACATGATCAAGTCATATGATGAGGAAAACACTGGACTATAACAATACCCATTGTAGTTAGGCCCAGCAGTGAAAAGTAGTGTAGTACAAGTACAAAGGGTACAAAGGGTACTTTCATTCAAGATGACATGGTCTGTGGTAAATAAAGGTCAGGCCAAGTGGCTTTGTAATCTCTGACTAAAAGATGTAGGTCCCTGTATTTCACTTCTGTAATTTACTTCATATTTCCCTACAAACTTGCAAAAGTTGCCAAAATACCAATGGTTTTTTTTTTTTGCATTATGTTAACTCAGAGTTCAAACAGAGGCTATTTTTAAACCCCTTACATGCCCCTTACAGGCAATATAAATAAAATGTATTATTATTATTATTATTATTATTATTATTATTATTATTATTATTAGTAGTAGTAGTAGTAGTAGTAGTAGTAGTAGTAGTAGTAGTAGTAGTAGTAGTAGTAGTATTACAAAAAGTGGCACAAAAACGTTGATATTCCCTGCCAACGAGCATGGAGGAGAGTTAAAATGCTGCCATCTAGTGTTCCAATTGTGCAACAAACTTTATCTGTCAAACTATTGTAGGATGACGTTAACGCACACACAAAGGCATTTTATTCTAAATATATAACCTATATAAAGAGTACATACTATAAATATATGAAACTGTGATCACCATACTGAATATACGTTTGAGGGTACAAGTACATGTTTTCCACAGCGGAATGATGTCAAATACCATTTTTATAGTGATTTTTTTTGTCAATCATCATTTATGAACAGCCTTTTAATTTAGTGGCATCATCTATGTGAAACATAATTTCTATTCTATAAAATATTCAGAATATTCAGTAACATGATGTAGTAACCAACCAGTTTTTTCAACCCTCTCATTCATCACTCTTATATTTGGTGACATGTATTACACTCAAGGTCTCCTCTCACTTAAGAACAAAGCTCCCCTTTCCTGCATCTTCTTACTTTGTACACTTTCAGATACAGTCATCATTACAAGCACATGGTGATGCCGGGAACTCCCCCCTCCCCTCACATTCCATGCTAAAAAGGATTTGTGTAAATCACCTGTTTTATAACATACAACAAAACAACTTAATATAGACTGAGGGGCCAAGCGTTGGTCATAGCGATATTATGATGTCCATTTTTTTGTCTCTTCATATTTGACATATTTGACTAGTATACGTCAAAGCATTGCTAAAAGTACAGCCTCACTAGATTTTTGGTGCCCTCACCATGAATTTTGGTTGGCGGTCACATGTGCATGGTTTTGCTGTGTTAATTCCCTCAACAATTATTTTTTCAATGAAAAGCATCAAGAGTTATTAGCAAAAATGTAGTTTTGCCTATAATGGTGCTGCCTACTCACCAAAAGGCACAATTTTTTGTATACCGTCCCCTTATTGGGTCCTAAGTGCCTCTGTAAAGTTTGGTTGGCATATATCAAATCCAAGTTAAGATATGACCTCACTTCCTGTTTGCCAGCTTCATCATGAATTTTGGTTGGCTGTAGTGTGCGAATGCTTTCTCTGACTTAATAACTGCTAAGTATAGTATGTTGGACTTGGTCTGGAGATGATGTCTGCCAAAATTTGTGGCATGTGCAGTTTTTGGCAAAGTTTGGCAGGTGGAAACTGACATCATATGGTTCTTTGAACTTGGCTTGATCAAAGAATTCCACTGATACCAAGTAAAAAAATAGATGCACAGATCAAACGTTATGCACATGAACGCATATCCAACTTTAACCTGTTGGTGGTGATAGGGCATGTGCCCTATTGACATAAAACTTGCAGCAATTTATCTTGGCGCTGTCCTTAGTAAGTGTGCAAATTTCAACATTTTCCTGCGTATAGTGCTAGGGGTTGCCATAGGCAGAGGAAGAAGAAGAAGAAGAAGAAGAAGAAGAAGAAGAAGAAGAAGAAGAAGAACAACAACAACAACAACAACAACAACAACAACAACAGCTAAAAACACAGTGGGTGCCATCGCAGCTTTTCTGCTTGACCCCCAAATATAGTTCAAGTCCTCTGCCAGTGGTGCTACCACACCACACATCCTTAATCCTGGGTTTGCCTCCTTAATTATATCTCTGATATCCCTCTAAAGCAAATGTATTATAAAACAATATTTGTTGGATTTATATCTGTAAGGAACGCAATTAA
The DNA here is from genome assembly GCA_030347295.1 of Setipinna tenuifilis. NCBI lineage: Eukaryota > Metazoa > Chordata > Actinopteri > Clupeiformes > Engraulidae > Setipinna > Setipinna tenuifilis. The sequence continues at coordinate 15,829,032 of CM059265.1, forward strand.
AAACACTGGTTTACTATATATCTGTATGACATCAGCCTGTTGTTAATGTTGAACATACTGCTGTGAGACTAAGTAAAGCACAAACCTTTACTGTAGAAAAAACCTGGAAAAAACTCATCAAACATAATTTAAACTGAATACAGTACTTAATACTTAATTGCTACTTTGTGCTCCATTTTGTTTTTTAAAGTGGTCTTTGCTATTGCTGTTCACTATGCAACGATACTAAATGTCTATAATACTCTACCCGCTTTGAAAATCAATAAAAACACTCAAAAAAGAATATTGTACATTGTTTTTTATAACTCTTTTTATTGGGTTGTTTTAAGTTAGTGGATAAGTTAACAATGGTTTTCTGAAATGCCATGATGGTGCTAAAACTGTACCTCTGTTTTTTCTAGTTTGTTTCCCTTAAGTTGAGCGAGGAAATGCCTACCTGTTTTGATTTGATCTAGTGGCCATCTAGTGGATGTGAGGAGTACTGAAGCACTAAGACACCCATCAGAGTATCTCGCATGGGAAATGGGGGGCTCTCTTTAGTACATCAGACCATGGCAGACCAACAGCTTACATGTGGCACTGTGTCAACCAGCTCTGCAGCCTCAACATGTTTTTCTCTTTGGCTTCAGTTTCTGAAATGTATTAATGGGGTTGAAGAGGCATCAGGAAAACACTTTAGGGAACACTCATATTCTTGATCATAGTGTAAGTACAGGGCAGAATGTGGTCTGATGTGTTATTTATGTACTTTTATTACAGTGTCAATACAAAGGGGTTTATCAAACCATTATATGCCAGCTTAGGGCTATCAATCTATCATGTCACTTGTAATGTCTTCCAACACTGTAAAATCACACTTAGGCATCCATTATCTTACCATGATAACCTTGATCTACTATGACCTTACCTCTTGAGAGTGAAAGAGTGAGTGAGAGAGAGACAGAGAGAGAGAGAGACAGACAGAGACAGAGACAGAGAGACAGCATATATGTGATGGTTAATACATGACTTTGTGGGTTTGCATGTGTTTGGAACAAAAGCAAAAGGTATGTCTGGCAAATCTGTGTTTGGAACATGTCAGTGCCCATACTCGAGGCAGACAGTTTGATCTGCTGTGACTGCCAGTGTGTGCTTTGTGTCCTTGAATATGAAAGCATGTGTGTACATGCATTTCTGTTTGCTCTGTTTGTGTGTGTGCACCTGCATGTGCGTGTGTGTATACATTTCGGTTTGCTGCGTGTGTGTATGTGTATGTGTATGTGTATGTGCCTGTGTGTGTGTGTGTGTGTGTGTGTGTGTGTGTGTGTGTGTGTGTGTGTGTTTGTGTGTGTACATGTGCCTGCACCCCTATCCGTCCATGCCTGACTGACAGAGATCCTGCCCGCCTGAATAGTGCTCTTATGAGGCTGCATTCTTCCATCACTCAATGGAATGTTTACAGAATGGTTTACAACCCTGCAGATCCCAACCTCCCTTTCTCTCTTCTCTCTCTCTCTCTCACTCTCTCTCTCTCTCTCTCTCTCTCTCTCTCTCTCTCTCTCTCTCTCTCACTCTCTCACTCTCTCTCTCTCTCTGTCTCTCTGTCTCCTAATAACTTTTCTATCTCATTCCTTTCCCCCTTTCTATGTTGCTGCCTATCTCTACTTTCTTCTCAATCTCTCTCCTCCTCAGTCTCCTATCCCTTAAACCTACCCATCCTCCCTTCCCTTTCTCTTTCTCTTTTTCTCTCTCACTCCCTTCTTCTCTCTCTTCCTTCAATCTTTTACTATTTTCTCGCTTCCTTCCTAAGCCTCTTGTGAGAATGTCTTATTATATGCTTTGTGGAGTGTTTTAGGCAGCACAGTCTGCACCTCTGAGTGCAACAGGAGGACTTTGCTTTGGAAGAGCTTTGGATGAAAACAGTAACACAGTGGCCCCCAGGCAGGACAAACATGGCCCCATCCTCAGTGGGACTGGACCCCTCCCTACAGACACACAGACACCCACGCACACACACACACACACACACACACACACACATTTACACCACACATGCACACATGCACACATGGACACACACGTGCACCCATTACTCCCATCCCCCATCCCATGGGTGCCACACAGCCCCGCTACCTCATACAGGGAGTCTGAGTGGAGGTATTACAGAGGCACAGCCTTTATGTGGAGGGCTTTACTACTGCTGCTGATTATACTGCTTAATAATCAGATCTGCAACTGTCTGAGCAGCAAATTCCAAAATTTTTCTCTCACACTCTCATATATTTCTCTCTCTCCCCACCCATGGCACAATGTGCTCTCTCCTAAAAATACGCTGGTTACATGTACATCTATGTTGTAAGCATGGCACTTATATATTACGTAGGAAAAAATAACCAAATGTTGTTTTTGTCTTGTTGTTTTTCATTTAAAATCTTACTGTTGCTTAATTTGCATGAAAAGAAACGGAATGATAAATCGTGTGAACAGAAAAAAAACTAGATTTTGGATCACTGCTCAAGCACTTTTTTATTTTTTTTAAACATGTTTGTGTTGTGCTTTGATGGAGTAGCACTTTTAAGTGGTGTCCCAGCATTACTTAGCAATGGACACAATAACATTCGAAGGAGCGCAAATGCAGAGCCACGCTATTGTGCGGTTCTGAAAGCCCAGGCTCTGGCACTCCCCAATGGTACATGCTCCCACAAAACATCAGTGCAGCGCGGGCCCCGCAGGACGGGTGCCCCCCGGTACTAATGGGCCTATAAATACTTTGTAGCGCTGCCAGCGCTCCACCCGGTTTTGTTTCTGCGAAGTTGGGGTGGATACAGAGCCCGTAGCAGCAGAGGCTCGCTCTTTACGGCGGTGCGTGACAACAATCCCCCCTGCAACGGCACTGTCTCTCTAGGACATACACACACACGCACACACATACACGCACACACAAACACACACACACACACACACACACACACACACACACACACACACACACACACACGATCATGCACTGACATGCACATGTATGCACAGACACACTGATAGTCTCTGGCTGACAGCAGCTAAATTGAAACATCTTTAAGTCATGACTGCTGCTTTTGTCCTCTTTGCTCCATAGCACCCCTCCCCTCTCCCTCTCCCTCTCCCTCTGCCTCTCTCTCTCCCCCCCCCCCCCCCCCCCCCTCTCTCTCTCACTCTGTATGTATGTGTTTCTTCCTCTGACTCACACACACATACACAAACACACAGACACAAAGACATAAAATGCTAGACACCACTCTTGTCAGAGGTAGATCTCTCAGGCGCACCCAGAGATTGATATTGAGGTAGAGAAGGAGGGGGTGTTCTGTTTTAGGAAAACTAGTCCCCCCCCCCCTCCTGGGAAAACAGCGACAACAAATTAGCCTTCTTTTATGTTGGGGCCTAAGGACGACACTTGGACAGCCCTGAGATTGTCCTCCCGGGTTCCCATGAACCTCTCTAACCTTCCCTTTCAGCGCCGAAGGAAGCGGTCATTGTGCCAGCACCTGTTTCTGTGGAAATTGGTAAAATGATGGCTTTGTTAGGCATCACCCTGGCAACCAGGAGAAAAGACCATGGTGGGGGGGGTGGGGGTGGGTTGAAGGAAGGGGGGTTCCAAGGCATTGGGAGGAGGAGAAGGGGTTGGATAGAGGAGGGAGGGGGGTTGCTGGACGAGGTGAGAGGCTAGAAAAGAGATAAGGAGTAGGATCGTGTGTGTGTGTGTGTGTGTGTGTGTGTGTGTGTGTAAGTATGTATAGCCATGTGTGTGTGTGTGTGTGTGTGTGTGTGTGTGTGTGTGTGTGTGTGTGTGTGTGTGTGTGTGTGTGTGTGTGTTGGTTGGTGTTTAACTTGCAGAAGGCGGGGTGTGACATGTGCGACACTAGGGGGTTATTCTGGCACTGATAATGCTTTGTGGAAAGGGAGCATTGAAAAGCAAATAATTGTATTGGCGGAGGTGCCTCGAGGTGAGGGCAGGCTCCCGGGCCAGCAAGGAGAAGCTGAACGGGCCGCTTCTCTAGCCTGTGTCAATGAGCCCACAGAGGGAGAGAGAGAACTTGGCCATCAGGCAGGGAAATGTGGTGTTGGGTTCCCCTGGGCTGCAGCTCATGTGGTGTTGGTAGTGGTGGTGTGTGTGAGTGTGTGTGTGTGTGTGTGTGTGGGTCCGTGTGTTTGGTGTGTGTGTGTGTGGGGGAGCAGTAGCAATCAAGCTCACAGCCAGCTCTCTGACATGGCCCAGGCCACCACCACCACCACCACCACTGAACCACAGCACTGTGCCCTTGTCCTGCCTGACGTGTGCTCCTAAGCTTGGGGAGTCCCAGCACGTAGGGGATGTAGGGTAGAGGCTGTGTGTGTGTGTGTGTGTGTGTGTGTGTGTGTGTGTGTGTGTGAGTGTGTGTGTGTGTGTGTGTGTATGTGTGTGTGTGTGTGTGTGTGTGTGTGTGTGTGTGTGTGTGTGTGTGTGTGTGTGCGTGTGTGGAAGGGGGTGTTAAGAGGGTTGGGTTGGAAGGATGGAGGGAGGGAGTGAGTGAGGAAGGAGGTCATTCACATTAAGCTTGCTAACATGCAGCACCTCACACACAGTCACTGCAGGGGGTCACAGAGCAACATGGCCACAAGGTTTGCAGAACAGTACTGTGTCTTCCTTGAACCTCCAGAAGACAAATGGAAAAATAGTTGGTTTTTTAGGTTTTTTTCTTTTTTTTTGCAAAAGTCTTGCAGAGAGATTTCAATATTGGTGTCAGATAACAGGAAATACAAGTGATGGGTAAACGGAAGGAAAAAAAGACACATGGCTACTTATGTCTTATGATTCCCTTGAATGCTGCATGGCCCTACCAGCAGATGGCACTCATCTCTCATGGTGATGGTGGTGTGCGTGGCAGTGATGGGTAGGTGCAAAGCACACATTAGCTTTGCAGAGTTTTAACCTCAGGAGAAAGTCCCTGAGTAAAAATGAGGGTGCAAGTCAAGACCCACCACCATTTATGAATTAGATTGCAGGCTTCGTATTAGTGACATGTCACCCCTCCACAAAGAATTTTGAAAATCTACACTAAGCTACCAGGGCATTTTCATACAGTTTGTGTGTATGTGTTTGTGTGTGCGTGCGTGCATGCATGTGTGTGTGTTTTTTGTTTGTGTGTGTGTGTGTGTGTGTGTGTGTGTGTGTAAATGCTGTGATAGGTCTAGAAAATACACCTCCCATCCAAGGTCTTGGGTGAACTGATTTGTGACATATCAAGTATAACCTTGTGTTACTGTCTGGAATTGGACATACAGTAACACATCCCATTTTTGTGCATTGGGCTGACCATAAATCCACATTCTTTAATGTTTTCATCGCCACCAGACTGTTGAATTTACTATCCCTTTATTTAGTGGTTCAGTTCATTTACTGTAAATAGACTGTTTCTGAGGTTGCTGATTCTTCATTTCTGGTGTCTAATCATTTCACCATCAGCACGCTCATATATAGCCACACATAAGGAAAAAAATGATAAGATTCATGTCTATACATAAAATGTGGCACATATGAATTGAAGGTTCAGAAAGAATAACAAATATATCTTTGTGCTATATAAAGTTATTCGCCATAAAGCTCTGCCAATGACCAGAACATATTAAATATCAGCGAGCTACGGTCAAGTCCAGAAAGTCCCCACCACAACCGCTCCAGTGCACGTACACTCTCTCCTGGAGGGACCACATATATAGCATTGATTGGTTGACCATATCCCCTAATGATGGCCTTTCATCTTCGCTCAATCAACACTGTCAGCAAAAGAGCTCATCTTTTTTTTTACCAACCTGGAAAGAAAACAGCAGTAATTCATTGGATCTCCATGAAACCTGATGGTAACCCACAGCATGTACATTAACTTGTGCTGGAATTCTTTTTAAAAGACACATGCAGGCAGCACAGAAGCCAAAATCTCTTCAGGATCTGTGAGGCTTCGTGATTGACCTTTAGGGTGTGTTTATAACGTCATTCTAGAATGTATACCGCCTTGATTGATATGGTTTTGCTTATTTTTCAGCAAAAGAATCAGATATACTACACAGGTAATTACAGCTATACCAGTCCCTTAGGTCCCTGAGTGTGTTCTGATGCTGGGCACAGACATATGGCTGATGATGACGTCCTCCTTAGCTATGCCATGCCAGGGGCATCCAGAGGGCTTTTCAGAGCTGGAGGAAGGGGGCTGGGGGTAGGTGGTGGAGGTGGTGGTTCGGTCCAGTGCAACAAGGTGGTCCCTCATTGTGGCGAGTGGCGTGGGCACGGCACCAAGCGCATAGAGCACAGGTTCGTTAGCATGCGGGAGCAGGAGCACTGTGGGTGCTCTGCCCTGGTGCCAGCTCCTCCTGTTACTCTGGGATCGTCGTGCCCCCGTCCACCTCATTACCATATCCTTTCACCGCCTCGCCTCAATGACCAGCAGACAGGGCCCGGGCCTTTAATTGCTTTAAATAAGCTAGGGGCTCATTGAATCTGATGGTTATACACTGGACTGAAAGGATAACCTCTTGGAGTGTGCTGCTGTGGAAGCAAAGCTGAGCTCCATGTGTGGTGGCGTTGGCTGCCCTGCTTCAGGGACTGTCTGTATTATGCTGATTATGTTCGACTGACATGTTGTATTTTTGCCTTGACTTGTTGCTTCACCGAGATGATTGCTCTTTCTGTGTTTGTCATCTGGTTCCTCCAGATGTTTCGGTACTATTGATGTTCTGTGTTCACATGCTTAAATTGACAAATGAGATTGAGTTTATATTGCTGTTTACTCTATTAAATGGTCTTTATCTGATCTAGATGATGAAATGACAGACCCTGCAGTGGTTATAGCTCACATTTAGGGTGACCTGATTTTTCACTGGGCATACACCTTCTCTGTGGACTCTAAGTAAAGCAACGAGAGTGACCTAACATATTTAGAGAAATTTGGCAAAATATGTTTAATTCTGTAAAGACCTAGATGATTTTCTGTTTACAACACATCATAGCTCAAAATATCATCGCCAAGTTTCAGCGCTGCTTCTTCAAAATGTGAGTTTATTTATTTATTGATTTCGGCATGGGTGTTTGCGTGTACCTGTGTGTGTGTGTGTGTGTGTGTGTGTGTGTGTGTGTGTGTGTGTGTGTGTGTGCGTAAGTGCGTACATATGTGTGTATATGTGTGTACACATGTCATTACCTGTGAGTAATTCTTCTTTAAATATGGCACTGTGGGAACTTTTTGGAGTGCGCGGGGCCTTCTGAAACCTACTAAAAGTGTCTTCACCACTGTCACGCATGTGTTATGTATTCCTGCTGTGTGAGGGCCCGGCCGAGCCAGCCAGGAGGGACGTGGGGAGAGAGAGGGGCCATCTGGAATGGGAGCAGGAGGGCCAGGGGGCTGCTTTTCCATACGGCCCCGCGTCACAGCTACGCTTTACTGTCTGTCCGCTCGGCTCGGCTCGCTGAAATACTTCAGCATGGGGGGGGAATATTGTTCCAGAGAGTGGAGTAAAAGACAGATCCAGCTGCATGCACACACACACACACACACACACACACACACACACACACACACACACACACACACACACTCATACACTTGCACACGTATGTGTAGATGAATGCACATGGACACACACACACTCATTCAAAAATGCACACATGTTGACATGTGACAACACGCGTGCATACACACGCATACATATGAATGCACACGCATGCATACACACACGCACACACACACGGCAGAGCCTAAACACATGCCTGGTTTTGTGGCCTGTGCTCAGTATAGTGTGTGAGGGGGCTAGTTAAGGATGATTTATCTCTGCTTGGGGATTCGCAGGATGGCTCCAGTTCAACTGATTTCCCAGAGTGAGCGGAAGCCCCTACCAGCCACAGCAGGCAGGAATTCTCATCCGCTCATCCCCCCAGCGGCCCCAGCTCCCACCCCCTTTACCACCATCCTAACCATCCCCCAACACACACACACACACTCCCCCTACCCCCCATTACCCCCTCACAACCCTTCTGGTCCCTGGACAGGGAGGCCCCATGAGTCAGATCACAACCCCAAGAACAGGCACTACCTGCCCGGCATTCTCAAACACGCGATGGCAAGAAGCTCGCCGGCGCTGTGACACATGCCGAATGCAGTCTGCAGGCTGACCACTGGGAGGCACTACGCAAGTTGGAAATCCTGGGTCAGGGTAAGAATGGAGAAATGCAAGGCAATGCAGTGGGATAGGTAGAATAAAAAGATGTGCCAAAAGTTTTTTTTTTAGATTAATATAGGTCTCCTAATACACACAACTGTTTCCACATATTTTATGGTGTTTGGCCTTATAGTCTCAGAGGAAATATTTGCCAAGATAGCAGTGGCCTGTGGCTCTGCTTTGGCCAGGTGCTGGCCCAGGCTCACTTGCTCGAATGGGGCAAATCCTCGCCAGAATCAGACGTGCTATGGATGCTTTCTACATCAATAAAACCAGTTACCAGTATCTACCCACCAATGGAAAAAGGCCACATTAACACTGTTTTTTTGTTCAGTAAAAGCACCTTAGACAGCCCCAGAAGTTAGAATAAGTCTGTGTACAACTGACCTTGTTAAAATTCCTTTTGTGAACTGGAAGTGTATTGTGGTAAAATCCAGTGCTTCACCAGCTGTTAAACTTTTCTTTATGAACACCGACAGACCTTTTTTTGCTGTCTTTCTTTGGCGTGTACACGCACACACACGCGCACACACACACGCACACACACACCACACACACACACACACACACACACACACACACACACCCTACAGGTAAACACCAAAATGGAGACACACACCTTTACAAGACTCTGCCTTGAAAAGGTGCTGACAGGACCACACATACTGTCTCAGCCCAAATGTTTGGAATGCTATAAACATTTATTTCAACAGAGACCTAAACGCTTCCATCTCAAACAGTCTCACAGGAGTGCCCAGCCCCACCTGTGCTCCATAATAAACAAAAGAGAGATACAAATAAAGAAATAAATGTAAAAACATCTTTTGGGTGGTATCCACTGCTGGGGGTGATTACTGAGGGATACAAGCGGCAGCCTCAGTCCTTGAAGTGTGATTACTTTTGGTGTGTTGGGCATGACAACACACACAGTCACACACACAATCACCCCCTCCCCCCAAACACACATACACACACACACACACACACACACACACACATAACGACACAAAGACTGTTTATGGTTCAGGGTCATGTATGACAGCGCATGAAAGCAAACTCCAATAAAACTAACCTCTTTGCCTCTGAAGTGTGTTTGTATCAGCTTTCGTAACCAAATCATTTTTGGTGATGTGCTTCCACAAGCAAGCAGAACTGGGCTGACAGGCCGTGTGGCCACCACCGCCTGCCTGGGTGTTTCTTGACCCCGATCAATCAGATGCGGGGCACCCCTGCCGCAGGACTGACTTCACCCCACATCTGTTTCTACTCTGATATAATAATGTTAATTGTTCATTTTCAGTGCGCCCTTTCCTCCTTCGTGGCCATGCATGCCCGTGCAAATTTATAGGAGCAAAATGTGAGCTGCACTAAAACCGGCAACATATTCAGGGCCACGCATTTCAGAGGTACATTAAAAGGACTTATCAGGCATCTTCAATTAAAGGCCAAATTAGCCATGGGAAGATAGCTGTCATGTTGAGAGTGGAAATCAGAGCGAGAATGCAGTCCTGAGCTATGACTCACTGTGCGCCTTGGCCTCATTACCATAGTAAATGAAAGCCGAATGTGTGATTTGTGTGTGTTTGCGCATGTGTGTGGGAGAAAGAGTCTTGGAGTGTATGTGTGTGTGTGTGTGTGTGTGTGTGTGTGTGTGTGTGTGTCTGTGTCTGTGTGCATAAGTGTGTGTGCGTGTGTGTCTGGGTCTGTGTCTGTGTGTATATGTATGTGTTGGGGGGGGAGGGGGGCAGAATAGGAAAGAGAATGTCTGTAATGGAGAGAAAAAGAGTGTGTGTGCCTTTATATGTGTACATATGTGTGTGTATCTGTCTCTGTGTGTCTGTCCACACACACACACACACACACACACACACACAGCGGTGAGGTCCCACCCATGTTTGTTCTGCCAGCAGACTGCTCGCCTAGTGAAGGTGGACCTCACACAGCGCTCAGCCAAAGCCACAGCGCTTCCGCCGGCGTTGTGAGGCTGGCAGCCACTGCGGGGAAGTGAGGAATTCTCTGGGAATGATGGAGCCACTGCCAGATGAGCCCAGAGGCCGGTGAGTAACGCGCCTCGCCTTGCTGCAATGCGCACACACACTCTCTCTCTCACACACACACACACACACACACACACACTCACACTCACTCACACACACAAACACACACACACACACACACACACACACACACACAGCTATAGATGCATACATACTAAAACACAGGCACTCATACTTACATACAGACAGGCACAGATCCAGATAAACACACACACACACACACACACACAGATGCAAACACAGACACATGCTGAGAGGAAGAAATGTCTGCCTTTGACAGCTCAGCTCACACCTTCATGAAGCTGCCAAGCCCTCAGAGAAACTCCAGCTCGGAGGTCCACAGCCTTACTGCACAACAGGCAACAGGGAACAAGCGGGTCTGTCAGCCTGGGAGGACATGTCTACTTGTTGCACCATACAGGTACAATAGTCAGGGTTGTCTTACAGGTATCACAAGTTATGACACAGCCCTCCACCCCCATATACAGGGACACATCTCAGTGCTTGCGTCTGTAATTGCATCTGTGATTTACAGATGGATGTGAGACTGGAATAGACACAATAAATGTACATTAACACAGGTAACGCTCGTAAAATTGATTTAACACAACCTCTGACCACACATCAATAGCGCAACTCCAAACCGCACAGCCGTATTATGTCAGTTGTGTTTGGCAGGGAGAGCACAAACTGCTCTCCTCCTTGTCATCCAGGGATAAATCAAATCTTTATAAATCTGTTGAAGGATTTTTATATTTCCCCTTGCCGGCCTCCAAGGCCCCCAGCTCCCTCCGACGGCAGAGGGGATTGCAGGCCAGCTGGACGGCACTTGTGGGTGGGGTGGAGGGGGAGAGGGTGGGAAGGCGGGCACCAAAAAACGGACGGCCATTTTTTTTCTCAGTCGGCTGCTTGGGAGGGGAGGGCGGCGGCCACCACCACCGCAGCCGCATATGGCACCCGCACACTGACACAGCGTCCCGTAAACAGAGAGGAGAGACAAACACGGCTGAGCCCAAGGTGACGAGCCAAACACTGACACGCTGGCTAATTAGGCCACGGAGAGCATTCCAGACAGACTAGCAGGAAATAAAGCAGTCAGTCAGTCAGTCAGTCATCAGCACCCCTGCTAAAACAGGAGGGGTTTAAAGCAAGATTACGGGCAGTGAGGAAAAAGAGTAGAAGCAGGGGGTTGGGGGGGTGCATCATTTCTCTCCATTGATGTGCCAGAAGATGGCCACCCCAAGGGAAATAAAACACCACAAAATGTCTTTGCTGGCTCTTCGGCAGCCCCCATCCAAATGAAACCATCAAAAGCAAAGAGAACAGAAAGACTCCTCAGAGGAGGGCTGTGAAGCAGAATGTTGGAACAAGTGTGTGTGTGTGTGTGTGTGTGTGTGTGTGTGTGTGTGTATTAGTGTAAACATCTGTGTGTCTGTATGAGTTTGTGGGTGTTTGTGTGTGTGTGTGTGTGTGTGTGTGTGTGTGTGTGTGTGTGTGTGTGTGTGTGTGTGTGTGTGTGTTCAGCCTCATGCTCGCCAGGAGACGCCGTTCCATTGCGTTCCACAAGGAGAGGGGTAGAGCATGCGAGGGCCGGGGCTGACGGGAACAGGGGTGTCTGAAGTGAGGGGAGCGTGGTTAGCGGACCTCACAGACAGAGGGCCCAGGCGGACAGAGGCAGGGCAGACACACACAGAGATCACAGGCACCAGCCTGGGTGCTGTTTGGGCTCCTGTGGCTTGCTTTCCTGGGCTCCCCTTGAAAAGGGTCTGGCCAGGGAAAGCACCCTGCCGTCCCCACACCACACAGACTGCCTAGCCCACCACATAACTGCACATTCATCCTCATGCGCACACACACACACATACACACACAGGGATATATAGGGTGCATATAGGGTAAACATACAGGCATCTGCCACATTCACAAAATGTATCGCCACAGGACAAAAACATGTCTATGCACACCAACACATTCTCACAGGAAAAACATAAAAAAAACACATAAATAAAATATATATAACCATTAACAAAGACAGTCACTCAAAATGAACACAGAAACACTACAATATGAAGATATAGATGCATTATCTTGACATTACAGTAGAGGCAGGCATGTTTTCAGTCCATCTCTCTGCAAGCCTTGGCCGAGTTAAGGATGCCTCTGCAGCTGTGAGGCAAGATGGCATGGCCACTCAGATGGGAATGCACTGTGGCTTCATTCCGCTGACAATGAGCGCCCGGGGAAGGGAATTTCTGCTGGAATGACTGCAACCTTCATGTTTATGCACTATAAAAAACCCACAACATAACTCCCATTTTCCGCCCTCACTCACTCAGCCCTGTTTGGACAGATTTGTTCTCCTAAATCCGGAGCCTACCTCCAGGCCTATCACACAACCGCCCCCCCACCACCCACCTACCCCCCACACACACACCAATCACAACTGCTCCCCGCTTCCATCCTCTCTGCTCATTATCCCAATGTAGTCCACAACTCCATACCAGGCCCTCTGCCACCCTGCGAGTCATGACAACCATCAACGGATGGTGATATGAGTCGCGCCAGACCAAACAGGCATATGAAACAGACAGGGGACTGACACAAATACTTACCTGGCTGACCCCCCTATACACACCCCCCAATGTCCACAGGATGAGAGTGAGTTTGATGGAAGCCATGAGTACTTCACCCAAGTGGCGGCATCGTCATGGATCCCACCCCAGTGAAGACTGAGAGTGAGTTGTCCTGCCTGCCTGTCTGGCTCCAACAGACCAGCCAGGGTTTCATGAAGTGTCACCCTGCAAAGCCCGTGCTAAAAGCTGGGGAGTAAATTGTGACCCCTGCCACATTTATCACAAATGATGATTCTCTGGAGAACAAGAGAGAGACCCTGTCTCTTCCTTCACAGGCCAAGTCATGACTTATGAGTGGAGAAACGCAGCATGGAGAGCTAATAGATTTTACTATATGCAATTTCTATGGTGCTACAGAAAGTTTGTCACATTAAGCCAAAAAGAAAATGCTACAATGGAATGTTCTGCATAGAGTCCCTCAGCCCAATAACAACTAGGGAAAGTAAATCTCACAAATTATGTAATATTACAGAGAAACACTCTGTAGCACAGAAAAAATAAAGTGTTGCTGAGAACCTAGACAGGGAAAACAGAAGTTTGTTTCTTTAAAGGTAAAGGACTTCTCTGGTAAGAGATTTTAGAAACACCTACTGAATTGCCTGAGCAGGACTGGGCCCCACATACTTAAATATTCACGTAAACACACATTTTTCAGCATGCTCCTTCAATCACCTAAATCCATAAATATGTCAAGCACTGAGTCTGTCACCTGAACAAGTTAATTCACGAGAATCTGCACAGCAAATCTGAGATATACTACCATTGCAATAAATTAAGAGGCAACATAATTATTTAATACAAGCTTAGCGCCGTGTTTAGTGTGGGATATTCCCAAAAGCTAAACTGTATAAAAGTCTGAAAGTGGTCATGCACCACAATTGCACTAAAGATGGTGCCATATGCAATAGTACTGCAAGGCTTTTTAAATCACTGAGCATAAAATCGTAAATACTTAATGCATAGAACAGTAATACAATTATTTATTAATCTATGAATCCATTTCAAGTATGTTGGTACATTATATATTACCGTCTCTATACCACTTTTCGACAAAGGGATAGATGGCTCTTGTGATATTTGAAAAGTATGTGTGTCTGTATGTACATCGTAGGTCTATATACATCAGTTATGATTGCAGTAAGTGCACGCTGCTATTGGTTAAATCTGTAAAGTCATCAAGCCAATTCTGTCAGACAAACATGCCGAGGCTAATTTATTGGTAAGTGTTCAATAATAAAAACCATGTGTCTTTTCTGTCGTCCTCGATCATATCTTCTCTGTCTCTGCCCGGCCCTCCGCAGTTGTAAGGGGTGAAAAGCGTCCCAGTCCGGCCTCACACATCACCACTTCTTCCTTTTCCCTTAATCTCTCTGGCAGACAATAAAGAAATGTTTTCATGCTCCTTTGACGTGTCCTGACAAGAATTTTGCACTTTCTGTATTATTATGTCTGTGAGCCAGTCCTGCAAAGCCCAGTGAGTGACACGCGTCCCTGCATTTTTTTATACAGAGAGGCACACACACACCACACACACACACTCACACAAAAAGAGAGAGATGTTTTAAAAGTGTGGGAGAGGAGAACGGCCTGTGGACCGGAGCGTGTTTATCTATGTCACAGTCTATCGGTGGCTGACCGTGAATGAGCAAGGGGGTGGGGGGTAGGGTGTTTTTGTTTCCATGGCAGCTGGGGCCCTGGTGCTCTCGAGGCCCTGGAAGTGGCGCAAACACAAACCACACTGAGCATGTTGTGCTTTCGGCCGCGCCGTGGCTCGCGGGGAGGCGGCGGTCAGGCCTGAGACTCACTCCCTGGGTGGTCTGGCCCTGTGAATGTTTATGATCTAAACCAACCTAATCCAACTGGCTTGTTTAAAGGAATTGAGAATGATTTACAAGGGCTGCTTCGGCCAGGAATAGGAAATCGGAGCAAATCAAGGCAGTGCTTCAAGTCTGTGGTAGTCTTAGAATTCGATGGTTTGCCTTCCTTCCTTTATCTATCACTTTTTTTCTGATCTGATTTCTGTGGATGGGGGTGGGGGGGAGTGGGTCTCCCTCTTAGTTGGGTTCAGAGGAATGCCCAACAATCAAGATTATAAGTATTTCAATGTGAGGGCTCAGTGGATTTCTAATGGGTTATGAAGTCTTGCACCTGCATTTGCATTGTCTTGCATCACATTGATTTTCCACTGTTATGGGGAGAAAATAAATTCGTACTATTGTTTGACGCCGCAGACATTAGTCAACTATCAAAAGTGGCGTGCTTCTGTTGCAGAAATATTTTGCATTATAAAGAAGAATGTAGTGTCCGTGATCTTTTATAATATTTTGTAAAGACCGATATATGGGTTCTAGAATGTGATCAGTGGCATTTTTATTTGTCAGCTTAAAGATCTAAAGCCAAGGACATGTTTTCCATCTTGTGCTGACAGTGTGCAGACCTCTTGCAACACAGGGTGTGAGGGCTGGGCTCCATAGCCTGACACCTGTGCCACATTTCCTGTCTGTCCCACCACTGCCTATCGCCCTTGGGCAATCAATAAGGGCCTGTTCCAGCTTTTATTCTTTATCCCCGCACGGAATTTAAGTCCATGGGTGGACGCTGTAAAAGGACTGGAGGATAATCGCTGATAAAGTGTCAGTGGCATGGGCTGACTTTTATGACAGGCCTGGTTTGAACCAGAGTGCACATTTAATGACAAAAAAGATGCCATCTGCGTGCAGGGAACAGCTTGTAAATACAGATGAATGGGAGGTTATTAGAATGTAAAAAAGTCTTATTACCAGGTAACACCAGTGATGACTGCCAGATTCTAGGTGAGGAGACCTGGAAAATTCATTGAAGGGTGAGACCATAACAAATTATGAACATATTTTTCACTAAGATTGAAGGAGTTTTATTCCCCATAACGGTTCTAAATTATTTTTGGCAAAACACATTAATATTGACTAAAATCTCCTATAAGGGCTGGCATAGATATTTAAACCCCACTGGACGGCTTAAATTTGTTTGTCAGGTATCAGGTAGCAATTACCAAGAATACAGAGTGTCATATGCTCATAGGCTACATTATCCTCAGTGTAAATATGGCAACATATCGAGGGAATTAGCAAAGCCTTGTTTCAAAATGGGTTTTGCCAGCATCATGCTTGGTTCCAGGAAGGTCTGAGCATCACCTTCACATGGTCAAATGAAAGGTAAAATTGTGTGTTTAGCTGGACATAAAAATGCTAATGTTGCTAAAACTTGTTTTTCTTAGCTGTTTGTTTATGATCATTTAATGAGATTCCACTGGCAAAAAGTCAGTGGGCTATTCATGCTGTGTACGTAATTGCCTAATTTTGTTGAAGAGCCACCTGCCAGATGGTAAACTTTGGTCATGTCATCCACACAGGATTACCAGGGTGGTCTGCATTAGAGCTGTGTTAATGCATTCATTCACAGAGAAACTCGCTCTGTTCGGAAGCAGCAAAGTTGACGTGAAAACAGCAAATGCACTTTGGGATGGGTGGTTTTTGACCTATAGTTTTGGATGAATGTCCTAAAACTTGGCTCGAGACCATTAACTTTATAAAAGACATTAGTAACCATATGCTCTCTCTCTCTCTCGCTCTCTCTCTCTCTCTCTCTCTCTCTCTCGCTCTCTCTCTCTCTCTCTCTCTCTCTCTCTCTCTCTCTCTCTCTCTCTCTCTCTCTCTCTCTCTCTCTCTCTCTCTCTCTCTCTCTCTCTCTCTCTCTCTCTCTCTCTCTCTCTCTCTCTCTCTCTCTAGGCGTAGTCTATTGCCTTGCCTGCCCACCCTGTTATTCCAATGTTTCCTCTGCAGGCAGCAACCAATGAAGCTCATCTCCTGTCCAGGGAAAACAAAGCCAAGCCACATTCCCAGAGTTCAATTTGCTGTTAGATCGGCGGTCTGTGAATTGGGGTTTCAGCCATGTCTGTTGACTGAGGAGAGGTGACTGGAGGGTTATCTGCACAAGCAAGACTGAAAAATAAAGGATTTTAGAAAGAAAAGCTTTTGATGTTCACCCTTTATACATTATATAGTTTTCTGGCAGAGATCATTTTAATAGGAAAACCACAAGTTATTACATAAAGCAGCCTTTATTTTTATAAATTGTTACCACGCATGTCTGTACCTATGTGCATCACAAGATAGACTGTACTGATGTTTCTTGCATTAGGGGTTGAAGGTTTATATATAGATTCCATGCAAATATTATTTGTTCCAGACTATTTGTATATCAACTCCAAGCAGTCTACATTCAAATTAAAATAAGGATATCTGAAAAGAAAACCACCCAAATGAACAAAAACAATGTAAGCAGAAAAAATATGACCAAATACAAAAGGCAAAAAGAAATATTTTAGGGCCCAAAACTTATAAGACAGAAATCTAGGGTCACCATGCAGGTTACCGATTTACCTTGTGAAAAAATGTAGCCGTCTTCGTGCATTAGAAAACTTTTATTCAATGCCTTTGTAAAGCAAATATTTCATAGTAGTTGCATAATGTGACACACATTCTCAATAAAATTCTGTCACACTCACTGTTCATGTTATCTAGTTTTGCAAATGTCCTTTATGCTTCAATACACTTTAAAACTAATAATTCAAGTAACCACACAACACTTATTTTTTGCATGTTGGCCAGAAATATAAAAAGGTTTTTTTTTTTTTGTTATTTACCCTTGCTCTACAGTAGCCTGCGTACACAGTTGCGTTATGATTAAAAATACAATGTGAATAAAACTGTATACGTTTTTGACGGTAAATTAATAGTCATCTATTTCATAAACTACGTTATGATTCCAGTGCGTGTATGTGCAATGCGCTGTGGTGTGTTTTGGGTTTTTGCAGTTTGCTCGGAACCAGTTACACCGTCTCAAGTGTCTACCAGGTAATATTAAAGTGCTGCACGACTGTCATCGTCTGATACAGCACCACAGACAGAAAAATAAAGTTGACATATTGCGCTTGCCTGGGGGACATCAAACGCATTTTTACCATCGACGTAATTACTAAAACTTCTGACATTCATCACAGCCTGAATCGCCTTGTAGAGAACTAAACTGTTGTTTTGCAAGTAAGATAGCAACGTTGAATCCTCACATGTTTTCTGCGATGTTAGCCTTAGCCTGTTTTATCCAATGAAGCAGATCTAGTTGCTAGCAGGCTACCTGAAACAGCTGGCGTGTTTTGTGATTACTGACATTGACTGATTGGAGCCTTTAAACAGGTAAGTTACTTTTGTTTGCATATAATTTATGATCCAGACAGTTGTAAATATTAAGCAGTATTCTTAGCTCCTAGTTTGCTCACTAGGTTGCTAACGTGAAGTTAGCAGTACTTAGCTAACGTTGCTCTGTCAGAGGTTCATTGTACCTAACTGGCTGGCGTACTTTATTTTTCCAGATGTATGTGTTATTCTTCAGTGACAGTTCTGGGTAGAGTTTAAACACTTGTTGAAATGTTATCGATTGTTCCGGGTTAGCCTGCCCAGAAGTTCGTGTGTTTGGGATAGACTGTCAGTGAATAGCCAGGACTTGTGTATCATAGTATGGGCTTAAATCTACACATATTTGATCATAATTGTAGCTGCTTCTTGTAAAGCGTGTTTTTAACAGTGTAGGCGTAAATATAATCAGCCTTCGACACACCTGAACAACAGCGCTCCTTCACTGTACTAACATTTGTGCATCTCACCTGTTATCTCAGGGCAAAATGGAATTGCAGGCGGTGTTGATGGCCGCTGGTGGTGGGTCCCGCATGATGGATCTTACCTACAATACACCGAAACCACTGCTGCCCGTTGGAAACAAACCGCTTATTTGGTACCCCCTGAACCTACTAGAGAGAGTAGGATTTGAAGGTACGACAGTAACTGTAATTTCTGGTAGGGCAATACACGTTTTTGTTGCACAAAACAAGAAAAAGGACCTTAGGGTGCAATTCGCTGAACACTGACCACAGATAAGTGCTCTATGACATTGATAAGGCAAACACTGTACATGAATGTTGCATTTTTAAATTATGAACCATATTTCAATTAAATAATTTTACTGTCCATGTTTGTTAGTGAAACACAAGTTGGGACTTACCACTCCACACACTGCCTGAATGAGTATATTATTTCGAGCTGTACATTGTAAAAAGTAAAGTATAGAAGCATAGAAGCAACTTTAAAATAAATAAATAAAAGTGCTGCATGGAACGTTTAACATTAGTTTCACTGAATAAGGCCATGTGCATTACAAATGTAACGTACATAAAATATGCGTGCAACACATTCACTTAACTCTTCTGAAATTGGCTCTAAACAGCACTTTTTACAGTGTATATGGAATAAAATAGCTAATAATATAGTCAGTGAAAAAAATAAAAGTTAAGGTGAGGTTCAATAAAATATTGAAAATTATGTTAGACATGTATTAATCTTACTGATAATGGTATGAATGTTTACAAAAGCAGTTTTTGTTGAAAAAAGATGTAGGCCTATATCTATAAATGTTCCAGTTTACTATGTCGCCTGAAGCCTCCATTCATCTATCTCAGACCTTTTTTGTGTGTCCAAAAATATCCACTAGATGCATATATCCCCTTAAGCAAAGGCTATACACCAAAAACAACAGGAATAGCCTAATTTGTAAATACAATCCTTGTGATAAATTACTGCAGGTCTGAACATTTCATATGGTCACGCTGACCACTCTTACTGTTTTACTGTTGGGTTGTAGTGTAGTATTATTAAGGGTTTCTAGATTGTAATGTTGCTAATTGTTACATCTTACTTGCTAAAGCAATAAGCAGTTCAGGAATACCTTCAGTTACTGTTTTGTTTTGGGCAGCAGTGCCATAACAGTTCAAGTTTGATTAGAGGAATTTCAGGTAAATGAGGTATGAAAATTACCCAGTTTAATCTGCAAGGGCTAATGTCCACAACTAGGTAAATGCCATTATTTCGTCTCATACCACTGTGTCACTCTAGCCCTAAATGATTTGGATATTTTTTGCATGTCCAGTAATGATGCATGCAATGAAACGGGCTCTTCTTGTCCTAAGTCTTGCATTTAGCACAGCTGTGAGTGCTGTGAGATTTCACGGGCAGGCTGATATGAACACAAGCCTCATCTAGTATAGCTGCCTGCTTCTATGGCTCTTTATATGCAGCTCAGTCAACAAGCTGTTCACAGCCAGCCTGCCAGCAAGGCCCTGCAATTAGCTTTTACAAGTCCTAGCACAAACTACAGTAACTACATAAACGTTTTCTTGCAAAACTGCCTGCTTAATCAGGGTCTTGGGACATGTCTTCCCCATTTCTCTCCCTCCCTCCCTCTCTTTCTCTTCCACTGCTGGATTGAAAAACAGCCTATAAATCTCAGACTAAATTGAGAAAGGCTGTAATACATAGAGCAGGCATAGATGGGAACTAGTGAGCACCTTTTTATCAGTTTGGTCTTAGATGATTACATGCAAAATACACTCATTTTTCAGGGTAAGCAAAGATCACAACAACAGTAATTGTACAGCCTCATTTGTGTGCTCTCCCAGAGGTCATAGTTATCACCACAAAGGAGGTGCAAAAGATGCTCAGCACGGACCCCAAGCTGAAGCTGGATGTGAAGATGAAGTTGGATGTGGTGTGTATCCAGGAGGAGGCAGACATGGGCACGGCTGACGCTCTTCGACACATCCAGCAGAAGATTAAGGTGAGCAGTACATTTCAGCTGAAAGCAGGTGATGGTGATAGGGGCAAGCAATTCCAGCGAAGCAGTGAAAAAAGTTGAGAAAAAGTTAATCTTTCTGGACATGTGAGGAAATGATATGTTCCACAGGTGTTGACCAGTCAGATTGCTGCTTGTCATTTTTGACACTTGGGAAAGTGCAGCACAGTTTTATGACTTTGTCGATACATTTGCTTACAATAACAGCTTTTGAGGGCTTCATAGTATTACATATACATATACAACTATAGTATAGTTGTTCCACATATGTTAGACATGTAATCTTTCACTATATAGACTGATATCTCTGACTAGACTAGAATTTCAATGGCAAACTAGCTTACTTGCCAGCCAACTAGTTCACTAGTGTACTCAGTCAAATGTCACAACATACCCATTCAAAGCGAAGTCGGTATTTTTTTTAAAAATATTTTAGCATTTCATCTGAATAGATGCCATAACGGATTGGATTTTCAAAAGTGTTAACCAATAGCCAATCAAAATCAGTGGCCAAGCCACCAAACTGAAAGTAAGGCCATACCTCAGGCGTCCTTTGAATTTCGAAAGCCAAACTGAGGACTTAGGATCCTGTTGTTAGAAAGCACAACAAATTTAGTGTCATTTCACTTATAGGGTGGTGGAGTAGTACACATTGGTTTAGGGTTGTTTTGGGCAGGGGTAAACCATAACCATTTGTCATTTTGACATGAGTAATGCAGGATGGTTATATGTGATTTTCATTACTTAATTATCTGGTCTTTAGTTATATGTTGTCTGCTGCCTTTGATCTCTGCCTGGGGACTGCACATCTAAATTCTGGTGCTGTGCATCAAATTACATCACATGTTTAAACTTGTGTGTATATCTTCTTGTGAAATAATGTGTAGTAGGTAGCCATTTTTAGACATCCTTACACGTTCTTCGCTCATTATGTGTTCTCTTATGGTACCTGCACACCTTGCAGGGAATATGGTGTTGAATACATGTGACTACTCGCATTGTTTTATTTTAATACATAAAGTCAAACCCTGCATCCAAAACCTCAGTAGGGACTGCAGACTAGGGACTGTCTACCACTGCACAGCTGCAGTAGTAGCTTCTACAGAGCAAACGAGCTAGTATTAAATAGAATTTTGATGTGCTACAATGACACCACCTTGCCTGTCCTCTGACCTGGATGAGACGCTGTTAGCAGCAAAATACTACTATAATGTCTCTTCCATTGACCTGATATCAAATGACTAACTAACTGTGCGTTGTTGCACTTGCCTCTTGCACTGGAGCCAATTTAGTTAATTTTTGCAGGCGATTTGGGTTTGTTCTTCTATGGCATTCAACCACCTAGTGACTTGTGGGACAGCATAATGTAGTTTGTTTATACTTTGCAGATTTTTTGTAGAAGTAGCACGCTTATGTTGTGGCTTCCTACAATATGGTTTCTCGAATGAAAGGGGACCCCATGAGCAAATCCTACATAGTGTTGCTTGCTAGAGCAAGCTAGGAGGAATAATCCGACAAAGCAAAATATTCTTGAGTACTTACCAAGATGAGGCAATTTAATTCATCCCCTACAATGGCATTGTTCTGGTGTGATATATGGGAATGTCTCCATGCATTGTCATGTGTACCTTTTTCTTTTTAAAACTAGCACTTGAAAACATTGGTTTTACTTGCATATTGTTAAAGCAACACTATGTAGTTTTTCAGCCTTCAAACTATATTTTCAAAATGGGCTCAATTACACCTTTGTCATCACTTGAGAGTGCTTATATCATCTACACTGGCACTATGCAATTTCGGGGCTCGGGTAGGAACCATGTCAAACTGCAAACTGCCTTATGGCATACGTCACATCCATCCCCCTTCAAAGCAAGAGGTAGGTGAATGGAGTTAGAACTATAGACAGTAAAAGAAACAAGAACTAACAGTTGTCATGGCTACAGCACCACGAAAACTGAAGCGGCTAAGAAGAAGCAAAGGAAAAAAAAGTGGGAGAGTGATAACTAGAGCCTGGACTAGTGTGAATATTGGCCCTGCTTTCACTCGCTGTAGTAAGGTGAAAGAGGAGGGATGGTGGATGGTGTCTTAGCACT
Source organism: Setipinna tenuifilis (assembly GCA_030347295.1). Classification (NCBI taxonomy): domain Eukaryota; kingdom Metazoa; phylum Chordata; class Actinopteri; order Clupeiformes; family Engraulidae; genus Setipinna; species Setipinna tenuifilis. The sequence goes on from CM059265.1 coordinate 15,851,739, forward strand.
GTTGCTGTTGGACAAGTATAAATTCTTTGCGTTCTAATAAATAACTATTGTAAATTACAGTTGTATTGGAGTTTTTTGTCATTTCTGATATTTCAAAACAGTGTTCATATAAAATGCTGTAAGGATAGCCTACTTGCCAATTACTTCAAATAACCATAGACATAGTTGAACGTGGATCAGTCCTGTCCGCATGGAATTCTGCCAGCATCAACAAATGCACGAGATACAGATTTTACGTCAGTTGCTACAGACAATACGGTTTCTCGACTTTAAGGGGACCCCATGAGCAAAACCTACATAGTGTTGCTTTAAACATAACTTGTGTTAAAATGGCCTATGTTAACTTGTGTCAATAATGCTATCGAACTAGTTTCCTTGTCAAAAAACATTGTTAATCAGCACAGCTGGATAGTTGGCAACCAGCAAAAAGTAGGTAAGCATAGGCTTGAATTAAGTAAATTTTCTTCAATTTAAATTTCAACAAGGCATGACCTAAAAGAAGAATTACACTGGTCTCCATAAAGGGGAATTTAATACCATACATGTGCATTTAGGAAATGTTATCGACATTCCCTCTTCACCCTGTCTGGACATTCACCTTAGGGGAGTGGTGTGATAATGTCATGTCTGAGTAATGTGTGCATTGTTTGTAAACTTTTTGTTCTGACATACAACCCGTTCATTTGATGTAAATGTCTGGTGTACAGTGATCAGACAATATTGAGAGCAGTCTGAACTTGACTGATCAAGGAGCTTTACACACAGCTAAACTGGAAAAACAGTGGTCATACACAGATATAAACAGTGATCATGTTCATAAATAATATAAATAGCATCATTTTTATTCAATGAATTATTTTCTTTGTTGAGCTGCAACTCTTGCCAGGGAAATAATACCAGGTTTTTGGCAGTAATTTTGCCATTCTGCTTGAAGTCAGTGGGTTTCTCCCACAATCACTGGATGGCTTACCAGGTGTAACCCATTTGTTTTTGCACTTACTGGACACTGAGTCTTGTGTCTTATGTCTTTTTTTAGCTAAAGCATACTGTATACAACTGATTCTAGGGGTTTGTATTTTGCTTAGCACTGTAGCATTTGTATTTTCTGCACAATGAAAAACCAGAGTGGCAGATCTGGCATCGCAGGTTCGCGAAGCACACCCCTAGTAAAATGGAGAGGGAAGGAGGCCGCATAGAGCCTGCTTATTTTGGATGCTCTCCAGCTGTTTACTCGGCCAGCTAATGGAGCACTCCGGCGTGAAATTGCCATTTGTCTGTAACCAGCACCATACACAGCAGTTGCCTGCGAGTGGCTGGGAACTCTGCACACCTGTTAGTGAGAGACAGGCCCGGGTCCTCTGAATGGAAGTCATAGAATACCAATCAACAGTCATTACAGGCATCCCTTAATCCCACAGTCAAGGGAGTGAGTGTGTATTTTGCAAGATATATATATATATGTGTGTGTATGTATATGTGTATATATATATATATATATCTTGCAAAATTTCTTGAAATCACTTTAAGCAGTAAACAAGTTCTGTCCAACTAAGTTGCATGCTGTTTTAATATGGTCTGTGTGAGTTCTAAACAGATTAGGCCTAGTAAAAAAGTCATCTCTTGCTCTCTTCTCTCTCTCTCTCTCTCTCTCTCTCTCTCTCTCTCTCTCTCTCTCTTTCTCTCTTTCGCTGTCTCACTCCCGCACTCTGTGTGTTTGTGTGTGTGTGGACTTGCGGAACAAGTCATCCCACCACGGGTAATGGATCTTCTGTTAAAATCCTTAATAGGGAGGGCTTACAACTGGAACCATGACATTTTTGGTCATTGACTTGACATAGTATTGGAGGGAGTGAGGATGCGTTTCAGTGGCATCTCTGTTGAATAGCTGGCGTGTCTGGCCCGATGAGTGGGGCATGATTTACGACTCTGGCATTTCAGCAGGGCACAGAGTCAACTAGAGGCTCTCTGGATGACTGATAATTTGACAGCCTGGAAAAAACTAACAAATGGCCTCACAGAGCGTCACTGTGCAGACTGGAATAGTGCGTGCCCATGTGTGTTAGTGTTTGTGTATATGTATGTAGGTGTGTGTGTGTGTGTGTGTGTGACTGTGAGAGAGAGAGAGAGACTTGCAGAGGAAGAGAGGAGTGAGTGTGAGATTCAATATGGCTAGGCATGTGTGAGGGTTAAAGGAGAGGAAAAGCTAGGAAGAGAGATGGACTGTGTGCGCATATGTGAGCATGTGACAGGCAGATGGAGTTTATGCATGTGTATACGTGTATGTGTGTGTGTGTGTGTACACATACATAGGTTTGTGTGTGCTGCAGCATGTGGAGCATGGCGCTCCAGTGAATAGGCCCATAGAGTGGCGGGTGGCCGGTGCTTCACCTGGCTGAAGCGCGGACGGCCCGGGGCCACAGCGGGGCGGCGCAGTAGCGGTGCAGCTGCAGATCCTGTGTGCTGCTGGGCGACCACTGATCCGTGGGTTCCTGCTTTCCTGCGCCTCCCGGTCCGCTTCAGCCCAACCTGGTCCGGCGAAGTGCCTCATTTCACCTGCTGAAAATGCACCAGTCCTCCCTAGTCCATACACACACACACACACACACACAAATACACACACACACACACACACACAAATACAGACAAACACACATACACACATCACGCCATCGTCACAATCCTGTGGCTTTCCCCCAGCCGTTTCCAAACAGATGATGTCAGCAGGAGCCCACCACGAGTCTGTGTATGGGGGAGGCAACCTCCTAATCCCCCCAAAAAAACTGTCTCTACTCCAGATTTCTTTGTATGTGTGTATGGCTTTTTTCACATGTGCAGGAAAATTTTCATGGGATGTCATCACATCTGGGCTCTGGTCAGTCCTTTTTAAGGGTCAAAGTAAAGTCAAAATGCATGCTCCATTCCGTGATGTGGTTTCTGTGTCTTTTCTCTTTCGCTCTCTTTTTTCATTCCTTTCCCCCCTTAATTTGAGTCAGCAGCACCCAAACCATTGGAAAGAGAGATCCTTTGCGTATTTGCAGTGTGACACTGTGCACATAAAGACCAAAATCACTGAAAGAAGGGACCAATGAATGAAAGAAAGCAAGCAAGAATAAAATCCTTTGAAAGCCCTCATGAATGCTAGTGTGGAGATGAGCTTTCTCCTTTGGTAAACATGGGCGCTAACAGCCGAGAGCCCGTGAACTCCGATAGAACGGAGGGAAACCTGCTGCAGCTTGCCGGCAGTTTCAGCAGATAGCCATATTTATTCTCTAATCCCATCGAGAAAACGGGAGATTAAAAGCATTGAGTTGCAGAGCCCCCCAGTGCACGAACAGCCCACAATGCGATGAGAGATGGGCCCAAGCCATGGGGGCCTGTAATCCCCATCTACTGTACCCAACAGTCTTCCACCTATCTTTCTTTCTTTCTTTCTCCCCCTCAGCCATTTGCTCTCTTCCTCTCTCTCTATCTCTTGCTTGCTCTCTCTGCCCCACTCTCTGTGTTTTTGTCTCTCTTTTTCCTCTCTCACTCTGTGTTTTCCTCTCTTTCTGTCTCTCAACATCAGCTCCAAAGCACCAGAAGTCCTAATAGGAGCGTCTTATGGCAACAGGACTAAAGCCTGCTCCCATTAAACCACTGAGCTTGTTACAAAGAACTGAGTCCCTCTTTGTTGGAGCGAAACTGAGTAGGCTCGTTTCTTTTTTTTGTGATTTTGTTTGCAGCCAAGCTGTGGTTATGAGATTACAGAACCCAGTGAAAAACATGTTTGCGTGTTGCTGATGGTATGCCCTCTTACTGTTTCTGTTCTTTTTTTTTAATTATTATTTCCAGCACTCAGACTAGAGGAGGATGGGCAATACTAAAAGATGCACTACTAAGCCTAAATTAGAAATAAAAAATCTTTGCATATTACTTCTGCCATGGCTAGCATTGCAGTTTCATTTACAAGTAAATGTAAGAGACCATATGCATGCGCATGTGTGTGAGAGAGGAAGGTGGGAGGAGCAAATAAGTGAGTGTGTTAGAGAGATGGCAAGCTGGGGAACCGATATCCTTCAACAGCGTGAGTCTACATGTGTGTGGGAGCAACAGAAAGAAACGGAACTTCCTGTTAGATAGCACAGATCGTTCTATTCCTCTTCCTTCTCCATTCTCTCTTTTCTCCCTCTCCTGTCCCTTTCCTTCTCTCTCTTTCTTTTTCTCTCTCTCATCATCCAACACCCACCCTCCTCCCACCATCCCTCCCTCCCTCCCTCCCTCCCCCACTCCCCATCTCCTCTCCTCCTGGGTGGTCTCACCTGGCGGGCTGCAGGGGCCTGGGGGGCGGCCAGGCAGAACCACTGCAGTCTGTGGGTGGGCTGACCTCACCCACCAACCCACCCACCCACTCACTCAGCCAGCCAGCCACCCAGGCCCCAGGCAGGCAGGCAATGCAGTGCAGATCAGGCCTGGTGAAAGGCCTAGTGCTCCCATCAGATGACTCCCCACCACCACCAACACCCGCCAGCTGACACCCACTCCAGTGTCACAGGGAACCCACAGGCGGTGGGGGCTGGGGGGGGGGGGGAGAGGAGGCGGCAATTCCAGTCCTCTCCCAGCAGTGACTGTCAAAGAGGGAGAGGGGAACTATGGCCACTTGTTGGGTCCACATAAAAATAGCAGGGTGGCTATGAAAGTCTAAACTGTTCAGAGTTACGTGTATCCATTTACTGTCAATGGGCACAGACTTGCTGACGTTGGGTTGACATTGTGTGACATGTAGGTGGACAGTGTCTCCATCTCTCGTGTGAGGAGGTCAATGGTGTGAGGTCTTCAAGTGGGAGGGATCCATCCCCATGCTCTCATGCTATTAAAATTATTGTATCAATAGCTTCACATTACTTGAACTGAATGAGGAAAAAAAATACAGAGCCAAGAAATTTCCTGTCTGCCTTTGTAGAGAAACAAATGTATAGCAGTCCTCCACTTTTCACACGCACATTTCTTCTGCTCCTTCATTTATCAAAATCACCCAGCCTAGGCCCCTTTTCAGGCTGGCTTAATGTATCACAATGGGGCCAGTAATCTTGGTTCATGCTGCTAGTTGAAGCGGCAGGAGGGAGTCGGCTACTCCTCAGTAGCATGGAGTGGACAAACGCACATACACTCACACAAACGCACATAGACAAGCATATATATACACACACATGCACACATAAACACACATACACACACACACGCTCATGGCCACTGTCCATGCTATCTGTTCACCATGTGTGAGTTAGTGTGTGTGTGTCTGTGGTGTGTGTGAGTATGTGTGCGCAAGGGAGGCCTCGAGAGCTGCTCCTGGGCCGGCTGCCCAGTCGCTGGGCTGCGCTGTGCTGTGCTGTGCAGAGCGGCCCGGCGTGGAGTGGAGCATAGCAGAGCGGAGCGTCACGGCGGGGCCTCTCTCCCCAGGCCTCCCCAATGAGGCATGCAGCTCTCCCAGAGCCAGGCACGCTTTTACGGGCCCGCGCCCCGCTCCTGCTCCCCTGTTTATTTATCCACAGGCCCGAGATGGGCAGACCAGATGGGAACCAGACAACTCAAACAGAAACAATGGCGAATGCAAGCAGGATTTATCACTGCCCCCCCCCACCCCCCCCCCAATTTGCACACACAGACACATACACACACCACACACTCACATAGCCGTCCACCTCCATCTATCTCGACACACACACACAGGGTTTGCAGTCAGAAGGGCAGCAGTGTTTATCAAAGAGGGCCCTAGTTTGACTCCACCCCTTGTCCCCCCACCACCACCATACACACACTCTCACGTCAGCTACACAGCCATGTTGTAAACCCAGGGTGTGTTGTGACTGTCGTTAGGAGAAATACAGTCCTGTGCACCACACACACACTCAAACACACACACAAACCCACGCTGATGTCTTGCCATGCAATGGCAGGGTCCTATGTGCATCATGTCGGCACATATTCTGCATGCAGAGATGGCCTAGAGTCTCATCAGGAATCCCACGTCTCCATTTCTACCATATAAAGCAGCGAGTTGAAACCTCCGTGACAGTAAAATGAAGGAGAGCTGCGTGCCAAGTGCGGAATTGGGCTGTAGCTTGTTTGGAAGATGTAAGCTATATTGTTTAGTTGATAGCAAAAGACCCCGGACTGTTCCAGTACATCAACTCTTGTGTTCCAGGATCACAGCTGTTGCCGTTGTTTGTGCATACTGCCCTTTCCTCTGCAATGTGTGTGTTTTTTGGCTTTGTTTAGCATGTGTTTAGCAGTTTATAGTCTCTGAAAATGTAAACTTGCCTGCCTGCCTCCTACTCTGATTCTCAGTGTTTTTGAAGTCTTAATATGAATCGCGTTGTTGCTAGCTTGTTATTGCTACATCAGTCCTTTTTAGCATAGACATATTCATGTGCCAGTACATTTGCTTTGTTTCCCTACTTGTGTTTTCAGTCTTGTTTCAAGGCCACAGTTTGAAATAGACTTCTCCATTCCGATGAATCGATTGGTTATCATTTGTTACCTGTTTGGCATGTGGAGTTGTCTGATGGTGACAGAGAACACTTTTGCACTTCGTTTAAGGCCAACTGTCACTATTGAGAAGAAATGGCAGTTTAGGAGTCATTAACTGTTAATATCAGTATGCTGCTGGAGTAGGGCTATAGATGGCACAAAAAAATGAAAGCATTTATCTGACATCCAGAGTTGTGATCTAGATATCTGAATCAGGATCAAGAGCCTAGTCTTTGTTTTTTTCCCTTGTGTAAACGCATAGGTTAAATCGAGGTTATATGCATTCTCAGCTCATCCACACGTACAGATAGAGATTCAGGAGATGTGATTGCATACGCAGGATAGCATCAGCAGTGTGCAGATCTGCCCTATAGGCTTGGCAAAAATACATTATAATTTCAGCTATGAAGTGGTTGGATAATATATCTTTTTAATTAATATGGTCTGTTCCTATAGGCCACTGAATATCCTTTTTTTTGCAGACTGACATCTTGGTGGTGAGTTGTGACCTGATCACTGATGTTGCTCTACATGAGGTGGTCGACCTGTTTCGTGCCCACAATGCCACTCTCGCCATGCTGATGAGCAAAACTCACGAGTTCACAGAAACTGTCCCTGGCCAGAAGGGCAAGAAGAAGGCTGGTAAGGTTCTCTTCTTTTGGTATCAAACCACCACCATCACCATACCCTCATGTCTCATCAGAGAAATAAACGGACAGGAAGGGTACCTCTGTTGAAATCCATCTGTAACTCCATTACATCTGTATTTGCCTCTTGCTGGGCTCATAATGGCCTCTGGCATGCAGATTCAAACAGTTCAGCCAAATATTTGCATGCACCTAGAGATCCTAGGTCTCCCCTAACAAACATAGTGGATAAGCATCCTTCACAATGATGAAAGACAGTGACGAAATGTTTGTAAGGTTTATCAGTGTGGCTTTGTAAATAAAGGCGATTGCAGTGCAATCTGCAGACGTGTTTGCTGTGCTCCAGCAGTAAGGCGTGTGTGTGTGTCTGTGTCTGTGTGTCTGTGTGTCTGTGTGTGTGTCTGTGTGTGTGTGTCTGTGTGTCTGTATCTGTATCTGTGTGTGTGTGTGTGTGTGTGTGTGTATGTGTGTGTGTTGTGTTTGACACAGGGGAGCAAAGGGACTTTGTTGGGGTAGACGGAACAGGGAAGAGGCTTCTATTCATGGCCAACGAGGCAGACCTGGAGGAAGGCCTGGTTGTCAGGAAGTCCATCATGCGCAAGTAAGTGCCCAGGCCAAGACCATCACACTTCACACAGTTACCTGGCTCATGTTTTTTTCTTTCTTTCTATCTCAGAGGTATGCGCACACAAACAAACAAACATACAACACCAAAACAGACATGTGCACTGACAACTCATAAACTGATATATACTGTACTGTAAATAATACACATGCCTATGCATGTGTAAACATACACACATATACACTTATGTACACAGAGACATAGTTACACACCCACACATCCTCACACTTCCTGCTACAGGAAGTTATACTTCATATATCAACTGAGCTAACTATACAAAAGTGGCCCTATAGCGCAATTTAGCAGCTTACTGACTGCAAAGCTGCTGCAAGGCATGATTGAGTGGTCTGAATGTGTCCCCCGTGAGTGTCAAAGCAGACCCTATACATTCCACTTTTCGGCATTCATTTCATTTCCCACTAATGCGGGTGAGCTGGAGGCTTTATCAAGCCCTCAGCCTTGGCCACAGTGCTGAAATTGTGTGTGTGTCCGTGAATGTCTGTGTGTGTGTGTGCGTGTGTGTGGTGGGGGGCAGTGGTGTTAAGGCAGACCTTCAAGAACAATGATGGCCTTGCATGGTGCTGACCCTGCGTTTGTGTGGGATGGAATAAAAACACGGCTCTCCCTATGTCTGTCTGTCATGGGACCTGCCAATTACCCCTGCTACGCCGGGATTTGCTCCTGCTTTGGCTACTCTGTGCTCTTTTTCTCCTCACCTCTTCTGCGCCAGACCTACCCTCGCAACATAATGTATACTTGCGGAGTAGGAACCTTCTTTGCCAGAGTAGGAACCTTCCTTGCCAGAGTAGGAACCTTCCTTGCCATTCTTACTGCTCCCATCTCGTTTTCTTTCTTTCTTTCCCGGTCGATTTCTTTTTCCTTTTTGATTTTTTTTCCTATCCATTTTCATTTATTTTCCTCTAGCCTACCCACATGTACTTTTGCCTTAAGTTGAGTGGCCCATCATTGTTCTTTGTAACTGTAAGTAACGGTTATTTTTGTGGTATATATGTACATGCATACAATCTGTGATTGCATACATATATGGATTTGTTTGCAGGGTTGCATATTGCTAACCTTTTCCATGCATGTTGATTCAGCTAATTGATCTAGAGCCCATATTTGAGTTATACACTCACAATTTCTTAACCTATATTACCAGGGTCTTGCCCCCTTTCCCCATTGTCTGCAGTGATGTTCAGATGACACTGCGCTCCACTGGGGCTCCGGGGGGGCAGTAGGCAAGTTGGGTTGTGTCTGGCCCAGCTCTGTGGTGCCTTCTTTGGGGAGGTGTGTGTGTGTGTGTGTGTGTGTGTGTGTGTGTGTGTGTGTGTGTGTGTGTGTGTGTGTGTGTGTGATGCAAGGGCCAGCGAGCTGGGCCTGGAGGTCTGGGAGCGGGAAGACAGGGCGTTTGGAGCGGGCTCTGTTAGGAGCTCGTAAATACTTCAGGGAGCCTGAGCCACTGTAAATCCTGCCTAGGGCGAGAGGGTCTACAGCAGCTGCAAGCAAGGGCGCCGCACACTGCAAATACGAGAGCGCCCACACACGCACATGCACACACACACATACACACGCACAGGCACACACACACAGACGCTCATATGTATATACACACCTATATCAACAGACAGACTGTCCTGCCTTGTGCCTCAGCTCAAAAACATGCACACAGTCCATACTTGCACACAAATGACACGCGTTTCCTCTAAACTGTTTAGTCTCATTAGGCTGTACATGTTCTGCGCATTTTGCCAAGCCAACACCACCAGTGGAGGAGACCTGTCTCTGGTGACTGTTCCCCTCTCACTGGGTCTGTGTTTATGCATGATAACCAGACCAGACCTAACCTGGCTGACTATGGTAGCTCTGTAGTCTGGTCTGGTGTGCGTGTGCGTGTGCGTGTGCGTGTGTGTGTGTGTGTGCGCACGTGTGAGAGGTTTGCTGTCTCTCAGCCTCTTAAACCATCCTCTCCGACCCCAGCCCTCTTTTCCCGCAGCCCTTGTTTTTCTAAGTTGTCTGGACGTCTGCAGGCGTCTGCCTGTGTATTTATACAGCACAGACATTGCGACAGAACACACGCTCTCGCTCCTCACTGTCGACCGCCGAATCACTGTATTCCCAATCCCACCGCCACCACTCAGCCAGCCAGTCTGTGTACTGTGACTGAAGAGGTGGTGTGTGCACACAGGTCTAGTAGGTCTGCCCTGGGGTCAAGAGGTCCATGCTTATTGTTTCAGTTTGTTTATGTTTTTCACATCTGAATGAGGGATATTGTAAATGTCATTACAGTTGAGTAAAGCAGTATTGCATATAATATATTTTTAAATTGATAGTTTACATGTATGCTATTTAGGAATACATACAGTATACTAAGAATAACATACATGTTCACTTCTAATTAAAATAGAAAGATTGTGACAGGTATTTTATGTTTAAACCCCAATCACCAGATGTGTATTCCGTCTTCAGGCATTTCACTCTGTCACATAACAATGCAGACTGAGATGCACAAAGAGCGAGAAGTAGTGTGTTTGCATAGACTTTGTGAATAAATGTTCTTTATACTAAGATGGTTCTTCTAAAATGTGTTTTAATTTGCTTATATTAAGGTAATACATTGACCCATAACCCCATAATTATAATGCACATCGAATCACCTGAAGCATTACACCCATCCCTTGTCTAAATCACCAGAGCAGCTACCACCACCAATAAATTCTGAGGTAACACAAATATCAGCCTGATAGAACTACCCCAAAAAATAATAGTAAAAAGTAGATAGATTCATGGATGAATGGATGGATAGATTTAGGCACTTGTGTAATTAAACAAATATGGATCTATATTTGTTTTCAGTGTTCGTCATTTGTTCCAAATTAGTGGCCATTTCATGGGCCTCCTTGGGTGTGTCCTCCCTGGACTGCCAGGCCCAGGGGTGTGCCAGGGGGTCATTTGAGAGCTTCTCCCCGCATGCCTCTCATTTCCACCTGGGAGCCAGAGAACAGGCTGCACATGTGATGCTAATTGACCTTTAAATTGATTTTACAGTTCTGAACAGTTCCTACCGATTCCGCTCACCTACACTCATGCTCCGCTTTCCACCTCAAATTGGTGACAGGTGAAGAGTCTTCCCTTTCAGTTTCCTCTGACTGAGAACTGCACTGTGTGGGTGTGTGTGTGTGTGTGTGTGTGTGTGTGTGTGTGTGTGTGTGTGTGTGTGTGTGTGTGTGTGTGTGTGTGTGTGTGTGTGTGTGTTTTACACCCTCATGGTGAAAAATGCAGTAAAGGTTTTACAGATGGCAGAATCCAAAGCGCCAGGATGTTAACACTGCTGTTCTGGGCCACCATGTATATGAAAGCTGTAGATATTACACCGTAACATACAGCATACACTTCATCTGACAAAGCCCCACTTATCCTGGCACCCTCTTTAAACTTTGCTTTGTCCAAAATTGTTCTGGTGCAAGGTGTGAATCAAGCGTGTCTCATGGCTGTGCATGTCCACTGAATACACCATTCTCTCACCACCCCGACACACACACACACACACACACACACACACACACACACACACACACCACCCCTTGAAGCAGGTGGGTACAGTTTACCCCCTTCCCTTCAGTCTGAGGTGCTGTTATGTACTGAGAGGGCCAGGCCCTGACTAAGTGCCAAGAACAAAGGAGCAGGGGTGTGCCGCGGGCCCACAGCTTGGCCTGGCGACTACTGAGTCAATTTGCCCTGTTGCTGCTGCTGCTGTTGACTCTGACGCTGCCTCTGTCCCCCCAGACGAGAAGAAAAGAGTTCCTGGAGTGCATGACCTCACTGTACTGCAATGCAGAGTTGTAGAGGGGAGGATTGTGTGTGTGTGTGTGAGTGTGAGAGAGAGAAAGAGAGAGAGTGAGTGTGTCTGAGTTTTTAGTTGTAAGCCATTTAAGCCATTAATGAGTCACAGACAGACGTGCACACACACCGACACACACACACACACACGCATATTTGCTCACTCACAACCAGGCCTGCCTTCAGGCTTTTCCAAAATGTTTCTTCTGTTATTTTCTTTTACTTCCCTGTCCGCCAGTAGTGAGCGGTCCAAACGGAATGAGCAGAGCTGTGAGGAAATCCAGTGACATCAGAGGATGGAGAAGTTGTGAGAAAGTATTTAGTACCGAAATCTGTTTTCGATCAGCAGCAGGAAACAACATCGGCGGGCTACACATCACTGCTACAGTTGAATTTCTTACAACTTTCCATTGACAAATCAAGAATGTCATTATTCCTCAGGTTGAACACATGCACATCTGAGTATCACCTTCATCACACAGTTTATTTTTTATCTCTCTGCAGGGATTTCACACATGCTCCACACTCCACTCACTCTTTAAATGAATGTAGCACTTTAGGATAGGATCTGATACTAGCAAGCACATACAGCCGCTAATGTGTTTGCTAGTATGATGTCTTGCAGTGGAGCATATTATCCTGATTTAAGGGCATCCTCACCCAGCTCTGGTCAGCTTTAATGATGGCTGACTTCGTTAGCAGCACCTGTCAATCAGACTCGGCACCCTGCTGCCTTGCCTCCCTGCTCTCCCTTACACCCCAGAATGTCGCGCCCCCCGCCCCTATTATTACCCTTCACATATGCTAACTCAGCTGCCTACACTTACAGAGAGATGCACATTCCCTTTTTCTAAACCCCAGCACTACACACGCACTTACACACACACACACACATTTATATCTGGTCACCATACGCAGTCAGACCGCCTTCCCACAGGCCCCATGACATACACCTGATAAACACAGACACAGATGCAATATATATCCTATGTCATACACATAGAAGTTACTCACACTGTCATTCCACTTCTATGCAGGCACGCACACTTACCCCGCACACGTACCAACATCCCCCCCACCGCCCCCCCACGCACACACAGTCATGCTCACAACCATTGTGGTTCACAGGTGCCAAACCATGATGTCACATGTTGGGTGTTCCCATAAATCTCAGTCATGCTTTTATTCCGTTCACCTCCTGGATGCTGGCCTACAGGATACACGTACACATACACACACACACACACGCACACATATACACACACACAGGCATACATACATACACACACACACACACACACACACACAGCTCATGATACAGCAACCTGCTGGCCCATAACGGGCCTGTGAGTGTGTGTGTGTGAGACAGAAAGAGCAAGCACATTCTGCAAGAGCCATATAGCCATATGTGGACGTGTGAAGTGGAATATTCCTCTGTTGGCCTGCACACCTCCCTGCTTTTCAGGAATTCGGCCCCCACTGCGGCCTGATGGAACAGCTCAGAAGTCGTCATAATTTACCTTTTGCTTATTTATACTCCCACCCCACACACACACTGACATACATACACACACTCACTCACTCTCTCTCGCCTCCTTCCTTGGCGTGATTTATACGAGGCTGCATCTGTTTTAGAGATCGGCGCCAGCAAAAGTCCTGCAGGATGATGCTCCATGGTGTCAGAGAGCATTCAGCAACCCCCCGCCACACACACACACACACTAGAAGAGAGAGAGAAGCTTTGCCATGGTGGAGACGGGAGGGCATGGTTGTCTTACACCAGTACATTACAAATATATAGAGTAGAATGAGAGAACGCCCTGTGTTCAGCCCCCCCCCCCCCCCCACACACACACACACAAAGGCACTAAAAGACATGAGGGGAGACCTAGTGCGTAGAGTGCCCGCCTAGGAGGTTGTTACCACTGCACTGCTGATCACTGATGGCAGAAAAGCAAAGTAGTGGATCCAGCACTTTTTAATGGCCTGTTCAACTCGATGTACAGATTGGACTCTGTCATTTTTGGCCTTGTCGTCTTTTTAGGCCTGCTGAGGTCTGGGACCATTTAGTGTGCTAATGAAGCTTACTGTTTCTTCAGCTTTATTTTCCTCAGGAGCGTCTTCTCCATCTCTGTCATTGTTTTGGGGGAGGGGACAAAGCGAAAGAGAATGCTCACAAACACCCACCCTTTTGTATTTCTACACTGGTGGATAACGCTGAGTGAGTGTTGCACATCAGGTTTGCGTTAGACAAGCCCAGCATTAAAATACAACCCAGATCTTCAAACGTCGTCAGCACACATCTCCCGACTTCAAGGCAAAAAAAAAAACAAAGTGCTGATGGGCTACTTGCTAAAGGGATGGGGTTTCGTTTCGCAACAGGTGCTACTTTTGTCTCTTGTCCTCCTGTGTGGAGATGAACTCTCCTCTTCTCCTCCTCCTACTCCTCCTCTTAACACATCTGCCTCCACTCCCCCACTCGTTCTCTCTCCCTCCCTCTGTTCCTTCCTTACTCACAGTTGCTCTTCTCTATGTACTGGCTTGTTCGGTCTGCTCCCAGGAGGTCTGCGGAAGGCTCCAGTGGTAGCGTTGTTGTGTCAGTGTCATGCTGTAAAGCCGCAGGGGGGGTCTCGCAGCCCCATTGGCATCAGGCCAGCCACAGTGGTGGCAGCCCAGGCGGGCTGGCGAACAGTGGGCAGAGGGTGGTTTGGGCAACCTCAGTAGAGTTTCTTTACCATGTGTCTAATGTGTTCTCATTATAGAGGCAAAGAAACCAGGTAGTTTGTTAAAGCCTGCATGCCAGCGGTCACCATCTTAGGGGTTCACCTTGTCAGACGTGTCACTTCCCCTCAGCCCTGCCAGAGCAGATGGTCCCTGTGTGGCGCCTCGGCAAAAAAAAGCCAATTAAGCTGTGGACCGGGTGGGGGTAAATTAGAGACCGTACGAAACCCAAAGACGAGCTTCACCATGTAATTACGAAGCATCTGTCCTCAGTGGTAGGGAAAAGTCCAAGTAGGTTTCTTTTTTGTTGTTGTTGGGTGTTTTGATATGTTTCAGACCCTGCGTCTGGTGTTTCTAGCTTGGGGCACTGTTGTGGGTTTACCATATCAGATTTCGTAATATTGCAGTCTCGGGGCAGAGTTTTATTGGCATACTTAAATCACTCTGTTCTGATCTTTCTCACTCTCTCTCTCTCTCTCTCTCTTTCTATCTCTGTCTCTGTCTCTCTCTCTCTCTCTCTCTCTCTCTCTCTCTCTCTCTCTCTCTCTCCTGCCTTTCTCTGTCTTACTCTCTATCTGTCTCTTGTCTACAGACATCCCAGGATGCACATCAAGACAGGCCTCCTGGATGCCCACCTGTACTGCCTGAAGAGATCTGTGGTTGACTTCTTGGTAGACAACAAGTAAGGGGGTTTCCCAAGTCTGTTAACAACCTCACACCTTTTTCTGTTAACCCTTCTCACGTTTGCCCTTTGGGCCTAACAGAGAGGGAGGGAAAGCATTTATCGCAGTGAACAGTGTACTTCCTCCCCCTTCGTCTCATGCAAAAACGCATCACCCAGACACTTAGCACTCTGGCTTCGGCCAACATCTGCTGGGCCCATTCTTCAGGAGAACACCAATGTTAGCATAGTTGGACCAGCAAGCAGTGAGGCTCTGAGTCAGCTAAGGTGTTCGAGCGAGCTGTTAAGTACTTTTACAACCTGTCACCTTACAGGTTTATGGTCACTGCATCTACCACCCCACCTTCACCCTCCACCCCCCTACTCCACCACACACACACACACACACACACACACACACACACACACACACACACACACACACACACACACACACACACACATCCCACCATGCAGCTGCTCAGTGTCAAAGCATGTGCTTATTCACAAAACCCCAGTCATATTTATTTTTCCTTCTTCTTGCATTCTCTCCTTTTTATTGTTTGATTATTGAAGACCTTTAATTGCTAAAGTACTGTTTTTAGTTTTTGGCTGTTACTATTAAAAATTGAAAATTGAAAAGGTGAAGACATTTACTCTGGCCAACTGCAGACTTTACCCTATATTCTCTTTTTCTTTTGAATTATTTGAATGTGAAACAGAGGCTATGCCTCCGTCATCATCCCCTCCAATAATGAGAATCTGCCCCCCCCCCCAAAACCCCACCGCACCACTCTCCCAGGTGCATCCAGGCTGTGCTTTGTGCAGCTTCTGGGGGCTGTGTGCTGAGATACAACAGCCTCTTGGTAGTGCTGGAGGCAGAAACTCACACAGTGCTTTCTCTCTCCCCTCTTCTTTGTCTCTCTCCCTCTATCTGTCTCCCTCCCTCGCGTGCTCTCTCTCCCCCTTTTTCTCTCTCTCTTTCCCTCTCAGTCTCAAGACAGGGGCCAGTTACTCTGCTTTGACATTTTAATTTGCTGGGCCACTGATGTAAATATCATTTCATCAAGGCTGACCCCACCACTGTGCTCCCTAACCCCTCTTGCCCACCCCTCATCCCACACTCTCCTCTCCTCCTCCTGCACTTTGCTCTTTCTGCCATCAAAGTGCATTCACTTTTCTTGTTGAGTTTCATTCCTCTTCTCAATTTCCGTTCAAGTCTTCATTTTAGTCTGTCTCGTTCTATCCAGCCCTCTCTCGCTTTTGGTCTTCTGCTTTCCCTCTCTGTCTCACTTTCTCTCCTTGTCTGACTCCCTCTTGCTCTGCCTGCATCTTTGAAGAAGAAAAAATGACAGCACAACTGTTGTTTCTATTCTGGCTTTAAATAATGTGAAACCTAGAGAGGAGTCAGACTAAGGGGGAGACACTGACTGCGGTAGCTGCAGAGAAGGACCACAGCAGCATGCTGCTCCAAAGCCATGCATTCACTCACAGTCCCTGTCTACTTTTTTGGAGCACATCTTTTGAATTTATTCCATAGTCTTTGCCCTATAAAGATACCAGTCACATATAGTTTCTGACTGGTGGACTAGTGGAAATCCTTATCTGATGGATTATAGCTTACATGGAACAAGCTATAAAGGGCTTGTTTTAATATGTCCCATAGTTCAGACTTCCTCATCCATTTATTGTGTCTCATTTGATCCTCGTGTTAAGGTCTATCTCATCCATCCGGGGAGAGTTAGTGCCTTACCTGGTGCGAAAACAGTTTTCCAAGACCAGTCAGTCACAGAGGCCTAAAGATGATAGCAGTCAGGACCAGAGGAAAAAGGACCGGAATGCAAACCTTGGTAAGTGGTTAGGCTTGCCCAATTACTCACATCACCATATTTTAAAGCAACACTAAGTAGTTTTTTTTTTTTTTTCAAAATCGTTTCAGTGGTTCATTAACTTGTAAGCGGGTAAAAGGCACTTCTGAATTTGCTTTGCTGCCCTCAATGGACTGTAACTGCACTAAGCAAGTTTGGAGGAGCAGACCATCTCTCTGTAGATCGGATGAGAGACTATTCCGCTTACAACCTGTAGGGCGACCGACAACTAAAACTGCTCAGTGTTGCTTTAAAGCTAGTTTGTGTCATTATGTATTACCAATTCACACTTTTACGGCAATCTGTCATTTCTACCACTTACACATTTTTTTTTTAACACTGAAATGAGTACAGTTTTTGCCACATTGTTCCCACAGATGATAATGGCGTCATGGTACCAAAAATGCACACCTTCCAATAGCACTGTCTTGGTCTCAACTCTGTCCTTCTTTCCAGAGATCCTCACGTCCTCAAAAGATGACAGTTTGCTGCAGCTGGCCCGCGAGCGCTCCTGCTGGAATGATCACCACGGTGATATGAGTGAGGCCTACCATGGTGGAAAGCTGCGCTGCTATGTGCATCTCATGGAGGAGGGCATGTGCTACCGTGTAAACACCCTAGCAGCCTACATTGAGGCCAACCGCATGGTAAGCTATTAGCACAAGATAATGTCTTTAATAAAGATTTAGCACAGGAATAAATCTAAGGTGGTGTGTACAGAGAATCGGAATTTAAAATGGTAAGGCATATGTTAATGGAATCCCAACGAGTATTTGCAGCAACATGAACTGAAAGTTAAAAATCATAGGGGTCCACGGATGTCTATAGAAAGTAGTCATAAAATAGTGTGTTTCTCCCATGATTGATTAATTCATTCTATATAGCCACTTAGCAAGTATATATTGCAAAAACACCAGTCACCATGAGGTGCAAGAAGTTGTTTGCGCATTTTGCTCTGTTCATGATTGAGGTTTGAGATACATGTAAAGACGTCATGTTTTCAGTCCTTTGCCAGTCAAGTTAACAGGTTTACTTTAGGATTAGGATAATATGTGCCCCAAGTGGACTGTTAAAACTCACCCCTAGCCAAGAAGACATTGTGGAAGATTTAACAGACAGTTTTAAGCATTAAGTAAGTAACATTTAAGGACAAATACATGAATGCTCTGAGAGTTGGATCTCTTGTGTTGTGTGGAACAGGCTCCGAAACTGTTTGATGATCCCCCTGTCCACCCATCTGCTGTGGTGTCAGAGCGTAGCCAGGTAAGCTTGGTCTGCCTCTGGGTCTATGAACACCAGGTGCATGCTGGCACAGTCAGACATACGTCTGCAAAAACACTTGCTTCATCTGGGCTTGCAATGAGAACTAGTGTTGTAGAAGCAACCCCTGTCCATCAATGGGTTCATTAGGACTAGGGAGTGTTAAATGGAAACCATCAGGAGACCTCAGTCTCTCTCTATATCTCTCTCTCCCCTTCTCTTTCTTTTCTCTTTCTCTTTCTCTTTATATCTCTCTCTCTCACACTATCTCTATTTCTATCTCTCACCCTGTCAGTTCTTTGGCTTGGTCGTTTGTGTGTTTATATTTTGTTTCCGTTAGGTGAGGCTCATATTGTGAAAAGCATGTTTTCAATGATTAACTTGACTGGTCTTTTGAAATAAAAATGTATCTGTGTTTTCAGCTCTTGAGGATCAAGTGGCTGGGTAAGTCAGTGTAATCCCTTCAAGCTGTAATTATGTCTGTTTTGTCTCCGGAAAGGTTGGAGCTGACAGTATAATTGGAGCCTCCTGTCAGATATCCGACAAGACGTCCATTAAACGCTCGACAATCGGTGCATCTACCACAGTGAAGGAGAAGGTTAAGATAACCAACTCCATCATAATGAATGGTGTAACTATCGAAGAGGGGTAGGTTGGCACTCTTTCTCCCAACAGCATGCCTTTCCCTGTCCTGTCTAATGCATGTCTTAGTGGACAGGCAGACTTCCTTAACCACTAACTAATGCCTAGGCATCCTAGAAGTGCCTTTTTACAAAGTGGCAGTGAGTCTGCACCTCATGTCACTAACAATACTGTCACCAGTTTTAAAAGTTGTTTTTTAAATGTCAGTTGTAGCATTTGCACAGCAGAAGTCAAAAGCACTATCAAACTAGAAAAGCACTCAGAGAGCACAGACCTCCGCCAAGGCAGCTTAAGTCTCCACCTTATTGTCATTCTCACCTTAAGACATTAAAAGACATTAATCATGTTAAAATATTTTATTACTTTTGTAATAGTTAACTAGTGGGTTCGTTTACTCATGCTCACACGAACTTGGTTGGCTCTTCGGCTTTTCGCAGGAAAGTACTTTATCTAATTTCCACTGCCAACATGAACTACTGGGCTGCTCACCACTGCCGCTCTAACTCTCCTCTGTCTTTCACTGAACCCTCTAACCAAAAACTCAACAACTCCTTGACCCGCAACAGGAGCCTCATTTCCGTACCAACCTATATTCCCTCCTTTCAAAATAAAAGTCTCTGTAGATTCCATGCTACACTGGTAACTTCACTGAATAAAAAATTCCTGGATCCAGATAGTTATCCGGATCACCACCAAAAACAAATCAGTTCTAAGTTACTTCTGGCACTTCTGACCTATCCTGAAAATTTCATCAAAATCCATCTATAACTTTTCGAGTTATGTTGTTCACAAACAAACAAACAGACAAACAAACAAACCAACGCCGTCGAAAACATAACCTCCTTGGCGGAGGCGAATGGATGCCTTATTCAGGTTAGGAATGAAAAATTATAAATATAAAAAAATGTTAGGTGTCAAAAAGGTGAATATTAACTAACCCTAACCCATTTGTCTTTTTATTAAGACATTTTAAAATGCAGGAGTGGTGAAATGTCCAGTCACTTCAAGGCCCTGCACTCCAACTCGTGCAGTCAGCCATGTTATCTTTAACGGCCCAACTGTGTAAGCAGTTCTAAAACAGTTTGGGTTCGTCACCTTTTTGCTGTGTGGTGAAAGTCTGACTTGGAGGTTAATGCCGTCTGCTGGATTAAGCGCTTAGCATGAGGGAACAGGTGAGGGGACTTTCTCTTCCCCCCTCTCTCTCAAAGGGCCTCGTTACCGCTCTTACACTGAATAGCTGCAAAAAGAGTTTAAGAGCCACTCTACACAGGACAGAGGGATTCGCTCTGCATCGCATCGACTTGGGGGTGGTGGACACAGGGTGAGAGGGGTTGACTAGTCCTGCAGCTCTTGTTGTGTTGACAAAAAACAGAAACGTATGTTGTGAAATGTGCATGGCTAGGCAGTGACCCTGAACAAGGTCACATCTCAGCACACACAGATAGGTGATGAATATAGACACAAAGCCCCCATTCCACCCAGCCCCAACCCCCTGTTTCCTTCGAAGAAATAACCTTTTCTTTTCACATCAATTTTCTTGTTGTCAGAAGAACAACAGTGAAAGTGTCAAGCATGTCATGTAGCAAGTTCGCAACATTTTTAACGCAACATTTGTTTCTCCTCATTTTGGATCACAGACTAATTCTTGCCAGCAGTCTTTTTCTTTCAGACACTTGCTAATTTCTTGTCTCGTTTTCATTTTGTTTTTTTCTTTCTTCTTTTTTTTTTGTTTTCGTGGGAGGGGGTCACACACACACACACACACACACACACCCCAAACGGAAAGAATTTAGATTAAAGCAGATTTTGAGTAAATGACGTCCTTGCTTGCTTTTGTGAAAGTCTGAGGATAACATGAATTGTTGTGAGGGAGCACTGTGAAATAGAAAAAGGAGTCTGTTATTTTAAATCCTAGGGAAGGGCTTTTGGTCTGAGCACAGTCTCCCTCCAAGAACCAAAGCCCAGAGCCAGCATGGGTACCCTCATCGCCAAGTTAGTGCACGCATAAAGGGAAAGGGAAGAAAGGAAAGGAGTAGAGAAAGACGGACAGAAAGAAAGGACAGAAAAGAGAAGAAAGAAACAGCAATTCTTTCTTTCAACATAAAAAATGTAAGAAGGGATTAGCAAATCCCTGGCATGTCAAAGAAGGCACTTGCATTTTTTTCCGACCCTTTGTTTGCATGTAGGAGTGCTTGTTTACAAAGTGGTGGATTTTGTGTGTGTGTGTGTGTGTGTGTGTGTGTGTGTGTGTGTGTGTGTGTGTGTGTGTGTGTGTGTGTGTGTGTGTGTGTGTGTGTGTGTGTGTGTGTGTGTCCGTGTGTTCCTGTCTGTGGAGTGGGGGGTGAGGATGGGTAGAGTGGGGAGTTGGGTTGTGTGTGTGTGTGTGTGTGCATGTGTGTGCGTGCGCGCGTGTGTGGTGTCTGTGTGTGCACTCTTGGGGTGGGGGGTCATTGTGAGGAGGAGCGTTGTGTTAGTAATTAGTGGTATTTCAGCACAGCTTCTTTGGTGGTCTCTCTGTTTAAAAACGCCAATCCTTGTAATCTCACATCACCCTGCACCCACCGTCATCACTCCCTCTCTCTCTCTCTTTCCCTCTCTGTCTTTCTCTCTCACTCTCTCTCACTCTATCTGTCTATCTCTTGCTCACATTTGCTCAGGTTTCCCTTCATTGCCAACACCTGAATAGAACGCTCCTGTGTTGCTCCCTCTGCCAACCTTCCTGTGTTGGTGATGGCAGGACCTAACACATCACAGGCATACATATACAGATCTGGTCTACTGATCTCCATTCGCAACACTCGCTCTTTTTTTTTTTCTTCATTTTCTTTCACTTACTTCCTCTGTCTTCCTGTCATGTTCCTGCTCTTTCCAAATTATAACCAGTTTTATTGCTATGGTAAATCAGCACATAGTTATGTTGCCAATTCATCAAGGGGTCACACAGAAAGCAAAAAGAAGCTAATGGACATTGTTCCTCCCTCTCTCTCTCTCTCTCTCTCTCTCTCTCTCTCTCTCTCTCTCTCTCTCTCTCCTCTTACTGTCTCTCTCAGTTGTTTTTATCACAGTCCATCTTTTCGTGGCTGACTTTCCCTTCCAGTCAGACTCTCTTTTCCTCCAATCACATTCACGCGGCCCAATCCGGCAGCAGCAGCGGCAGCGTTATCTCGCTGGCTGCAGTGGGTGCAGTGCACTTGGCAGGAGAACGTGATTGTGCCAAGCCATGTGTGCCGTCGCCACCCAGGAGCCTTTATTTCCTATTGTAGTGATGTGTGAAGATAGCACTCCAGACAGATCCCTAAACACACGACCGAGTCCAAAGTATTTCTGTGCGAAAAAAAATATGTTTTGTCGTTCTTAATGCATGTTTAGCACAGTGAAAGCCACTGCTGCTGTCAGTGTTCACTAAATGGGAATATCCCATTATGGGTATGTAGATACGGGCCGTTATGGGACTTTCGTTCTTGTAAGATACACACTTTTAACATTCACCCCCCACACATACCCATACGTATGCATGCACACTATATGCACCATCTCGCACGTAATGATGCCACAGCATTTTTCAATGGCATTGTTTTCTTAGTCACTTGCTGGCACACAAGTGTGGAGAGGCTGGTGTTGTTTTTAATATATATGCTAATGCTGTCTTCAGGAAAATAAAACAAGCCTGACGAAAAAAAAAACCTGCAGTATTATGTTTCCTTGCATGGGTGTGTGTGTGTGTGTTTGGTGGGGTGGTGGCACAGGGGTGGGGGCGTGGGGCCGGGTGAAGAAAGGACAAGACCCTCAGCTGTGTAATTATCAGAAGACATGAAAGCTGAATGTTCATGGTGAATATGTTTCTGCAGCAGTGGGGGAAAAAAGACAGAGTCAAAATTGGCCCAAGCAAGTCGAGTAAACATTAAACTGTGCAAATAAAGTTTTATGGTGCCAAAGTGATCCCAGGAAAATATTATTCTTTGAATGCTGTAAACATACAGCAGCATAGGGGTGTGTGTGTGTGTGTGTGTGTGTGTGTGTGTGTGTGTGTGTGTGTGTGTGTGTGTGTGTGTGTGTGTGTGTGTGTGTGTGTGTGTGTGTGTGTGTGTGTGTGTGTGTGTGTGTGTGAGAGTGAGTGAGTGAGTGAGTGAGTGAGTGAGTGAGTGACTGACACTGTGTCTGTGTTGAGGGAACATGCAGTTCAAAGCTCTGTCACACAAGCCTGAAATGTGTCTCATTCTTCCCATACAATCTCCCAGGGACTGTGTGCTGTTATATGTGTTTGGTGTGGGAGAGTGCATATCTGGTACTTCTTCAAACTTACCAGTTGTCACAGTATATGTATAGACGGCATTCTGTCATTGAGGGTTTGTGTGTGTCTGTGTATGGCAAAGTGTGTGTTTTTGAAAGTAACAGACATTTGTTTTAATTTCCCTATGTTGTGGTAGGTGTAACATCCAGGGCAGCGTGATCTGCAGTAATGCGCTGATTGGTCGTGGTGCCGACATTAAGTACTGTTTGGTGGGGAACAGCCAGCGCATAGAGCCAGAAGGTGAGGCCTAGACCTGATACACTGCTTAACACATTAATGCTGCAGATATACACTGTGCTTTGAACACTATCCTGTGTGAGTGTGTGTGTGAGAGAGGGAGAGATAGAGAGAGAGAGAGAGAGCGCGAGTGAGCAAGAGAGAAAGAGTGTGTGTATGTGTGTTAGAGAGAGAGAGAGAGAGCGAGAGAGCGCTTGTAATCTGCTTTAATAGTGCATTAAAACCAAAGCTTATATGTACAATTGAGCTTTATTTTTAATATTCTTAATCCGCTCAGTCTTAAATCAGACTGTGGGCTGAGTGAATGTAAACCTGTGTGTGTGTGTATGTGCCTGTGTGTGTGTGTATGTGCCTGTGTGTGTGTGCCTGTGTGTGTGTGGCTGGAGGCTGTTGTATTCCGGGTGGTCCGAGCCCTGGTCTCTAACCTCTCCATCAATGACACCGCCTGAGGCAGACTTAAGATGTCCAGAGACTGCCCGGGCCTAATTGACTGAACAACAGGGTGTTGCTACTCCAGGCACCCCCGCCTCCAAACTGCAACAATTTCCAGCCTCCAGACCCCACCCCACCCCAGCCAAGGCAACCCCCTCCTCTCCTGCCTCCACCATTCGCCATTCTCTCCCAACTGTATGGGGTATCAAAGTGCGACTGGAGCTGATTAGCCCAGCATAACCTCCAAAGACTAGGACTTGCAGACCTACTGCCAGAAATCCCAAATTACAAGTTAGACTGCTGTATAACACCCCCCTCCCCAAACACACACACACACACACACACACACACACACACACACAGACACACTATTCAGCCCTCTATCTAGAAGCACAGCTTGGGACCACCATTCACAGATATCCCCCAGAATAAAGAAAAGAGGCCGATGCAGAGGTTATTGTAACCTATTATTTAAAAAGCATTGCTTATAATAACTGCAATAAATTTCCTCCCCAGCAGCCTGGGCGATGACAGCCGCTCCTTTCAGACTTCTGAGGCTTAGTCGTCATCTTAATTTAATAGAGAAAAAAATAAACTCATCAAAGTGCCAAGTTGCCCTGTAGTTTTGATGTTCCTACCCTCCTGAAATAACGACCACTTGCAGTTCTTTGAAGCTACTTTAAAGCTCTGTGTTCCATTTCAGATGGTTTTGGCACCAGTGTTTTAAAAAGGCTGGCCTCTAAACCAAGGATACCACTATAAATAAGATTTGAATGACATTTCAGTATGATGGCAGTATTAGTGCAGATTAAAGAAGCGCTCTAAGAAGACACAGAGTCCGGAGCCCACACCCTGCCTCTCCCTGTGGATGCTGTTAGGAGTGGGGACACAGGCGAGGATAATGTGTCCTTTCCATGGGCCAGCAGCCGCTCTCTAATCACCAGACCGAAGACTGACAGGAATACCACAGGTGGAGTGTGTCCGAGCACCGTGAAGGTGTCTCCCATCCTTCTCCACCATTCAGTCCCATGCTACACCAGCCCCACTTGCATTACGTGCAGCCACTCCGCCCCTGTTTCCAGCAGGGCCAGCAGTGCTGGAGCCTGTGCTGCTGCTGCTGCTGCTAAAAGAATTACATTTTATCCCCCTGGCCCAGCTAGTGCGGACGGGCAGCCGCGTCTGCCACGGACCACCCCAGCGAGAGGCAGCATGCAAAGTGGTCAGGTGTGGCAGTCTTGCAGGTGTTCCCCACCCCAACTCCACCCCTCACTCCGCCATGCAAACAAGAAGCCAGCCGTTCCCCTGGATTCTTGGGAATCACTCAATGTTCTGTGTCTTTAACACCCCACCCCAAACACACAACATGAACGCACGCACAAGTACACTACCGCCACCTCAAAGTAAAAATGAAAAACAGTCTCTTGCTCCTGGGCTTGGAAATGTATCACTCTCCTAGCGTTCCATGCTCTATTTATCTTTCCCCAAACTGAGAAATGCTAAAGTAGTCTTTTTGTATGGATTCCATCAAACTAAAATATGCCTTTATATGGAACATTAATCACCTCTCTCTCCATGATTTGGTTTGGAGGAATTGCCTTGCAGGACCTGAGGTTGTCTGTGTGGATTTGAGCCCCTGTGCTGTGTTTGTGTCTATCATAAGGTGTTTTTAGTCTGGTGACCCAAGATGAATTCCTAGATGAATAAATAAAAACATGCCTGATATTAATATGAGATGAGTTTGAGCATTTCAGACCAGAAAACATACAACATATAATGTCAAATATTGCCTGTTGTATCATGTGTATGCACTTTACGTGTGAAAAGACTTCTCTTCTCTCTCATTTCCTTGCAGCCGAAAGAACCAATGAGGTCATAGTTGGGTCCGATCAACTGATGGAGATCTAGGACCTTGGAAGAAGGCACTTTCTCATTGAAGACCAGAGCGAGACCCAAGCAGATGGCCTCTTACACCACTGATCTTTACAACCACATCCACACACAGTGTCCAAATAAATGCCAGCTATTTATCTCAAAGCACCCTTAGTGTCGTCCTTTTTTTGTATAAGGGATGTTGTCTTTCTCCACATGTTTCTTCAGTTCTCTCTTGTGGTGTCCCACTTTGTTTGAAAGACATCAGAGGGAATGTAGTGGGAGAGTGAGCTGCTCATTCATGCTAGTCTGCCTTTCCTGCCGCATGGACTCAGCTGAGACGCTTGGCCGTAAAGGCGGCTCTGTGGAGGTGCTGTTTGTTTGGCGGGACCTCCGGGACCCCCTTCTCATGACCACCGTGAGTGAGTGAGGCTGTGCGTGTCCCGATGCTAAAACGAACAGATAACCACAATGGGGTTGAGTTTATTTGTACACAAGAAGGGGGGAAGGGGGAGGGGGGGTGGAAGGATGGACCACCCAGCGAGATCCCAACAAGTAACATCCCCCTTCTCCCCCCTCCCGCTCACACTCTTCCTCTTACAAAATTCTAGAACACAGCCCTTCTTATTTGCTCTCCCTCTCTCCTTTTCTCTCCCTCACACACACACAGGCACACTCTTTCGCTCTTGATGCCATCAGAGATTTATGGCATTCCATCGACAACGCATCTCTTAAATTACAGGTCTGAAGATCCTTGGTCATGAGGGATGACGAGGCCTCGAGGAAGATCCTCTGGCCTCAGTGTGATTTACATTCTCAGGGTTTTGTTGTGTCTGAGGCCAACTGGAGTCATTTAGGTTAATTGGTGTAATTGACAGAAGATCCTTGTCTCTTCACCCAAGTATTGTAATTTTGGTGTGTTTCAGTTCGTTGTTAATCACTCACTATAATTACTAATGAAACGCCTTCCCTCCTTAGTTGTTTCTTTTTCTCTTTTTCTTCCTTTTAGAGGCGTACGTTTATTTCAGGTTTTTCTAACCTCCCACTGCACAGGACCACTTCCATCCAGACCAAAGTAAGAAATCATTGAAGCCACACAGAGCTCTCGAAAAAGAATGTTTTAAGCTTGATCTCTCGTGTAGGAAAGATTTTTTCTCTCTGTGAACAGACTCATGTTTTGACAACTTTTATATCAGTCAGAGCAGCGAAATTAGAGGGAGCATTTTTTTTCAGGGGAGGAATGCACACTGCCTCAACTAAAATGTCTCGTGCCATCTTTTCCCTTCTCGAGTTCTGTCCCTGGCTGCCCCCTCCAGTGGGAGACACACCTAATTTAAATCACTCATTAACTTGCCACTATCTGATTGGGCGCCACTTCATGACCCTGTGGTGGCTCCACACAAAGTGCCAGGTCAGTCCCAGGTGGTTGCGCTCTCCCCAAGGCCTGTATATTTAGACAAAGATGCCTTGCTGATGGCCCAGGTTTTGTGTGCGTGTGTGCGTGCACACGCATGTGTGGGCACACAGTCTCCTGGACTGTGTTCTGTGTCAGTCCCCCCATCCCACTTGGCCAAATGTGACAGATGCTTGTGTTTTCCAGAGCAGGAGATCAGATGTCAGCCGACAGATCGTATATCAGGGCTTTCTTGCCTGTCTTTGAGTTGCATCCAGAGGTGTGTGTGTGCGTGCGTGTGTGCGTGTGTGCGTGTGTGTGTGTGTGTGTGCGTGTGTGCGTGTGTGTGTGTGTGTGTGTTGAGGGGGTGCATAGCCTGTTTGTTAGTGCCAGACAAACTCAGCTTGTCTTCGCATCCTCTGGTCATGTACACATGTGATTCCCTCTGTTCCATTATCTGCCTTTTTTGTTTTCCCTTTAATGAGAAAAACCAAAACCTGTATGGTTCACAAGTATGCCTCCTCTGTCAAAGACTACTGGTATTGTTGTGAAACCATGGCTATGACTGTAGTCTTACCAGCGCTGCTGCTATGCCCACTATCAACTTGGAGAGCTCTCCCCTTAATGTAGCTCTGGAGTGCTCCCTCCTCCAAATGAAGATGCTAATGTTTATGACCTGATGGTTAAATGCTGGTGAGTGGCAGTTACAGTAAGTAGTGTAAGTGCAGTGGTACTTGTGAAGGCCACGGGTGTCATAAATCAACCAAGACGTGGATATAAATATGGCCCTGGAGCTCATCCAGACATCTCCGCCACTAGCCTCCTAACTGCTGGGCCTCTCGCTCAGGGCGAAAACGTGTGTGTGTGGTGGGGGTGGCGGGTGGGGGCAACATAGCTGACTGAGCGACCAGTACAGGGAGAGTAGAATCGATGATCAGAGCACCGGGGCTGGGCACTGCCTTCATTGTGAGGGAGTGTGTGTTTGTGTTTGTGTGTGTTCGACGGGGGCTGGGAGGAGGAGAGTGGCGAGTGTGTTCTGGGTGGGGGGTTGTCCGCAGGGCTAATCACACTGGATGGTGAGAGACTGCTTAGGCCACCCAAGTGGCACCCGTCCTCCTCCACCACCACCACCCCCCTCCCCAAAAAAAAACCCTTCATGGTTGCTGGTGACCCCTACACATTACCAGAACACTTCCTCAATTTGTCTTCTGTGTTCTTGAGGCACAAACGAATTTCCTCTCTTTTTCACCCACGTTTAAGACACCATCCCTCCCATGCTCTCACGCCCTCTTTCAACACTCACACATTACAAAATTAGTACTTTCTTAGCACCACAGAACAAAGACTGCATTGAGACTTTGTGTCCTGTGCTGTCTAATGATTTGTGAAACAATTCCAACACAACACTTAATGTGGCTTTTTCCCCTTAGCTTTTACACCTACATAGCTGTGCATAATCATCAGCATACCCCTTTTGTTGTCATGACGTATAACACACAGTTGTAGCATAATTGATATGGAATTCATGTTGCTTTAACATCTCCTTTAGTTTGTTAGTTTGCTATGCATCCTCCTGTCACTCATGAAGATCAGTAATGGGATTGACTGATAACACCATATAAGTACCACAATATGAAAAACAGAATGGAATACCTTTAAAACACAGAATTGTTTGAGAAATATTTAGCTCACCGGTATGCTATCATTAGAATAATATTACCTGATGTATGCAGGTTATGTTTGTGTAGAGGAGACTGTTCAAGATGGCTAAGTTTTGATCTTCAAGCTCAATAAAATGAGTTATTGTTTTTATTAAATGTATCTCTTTCTGCTAAGTCGTATTCTGACAACGTTTCTATGTTTTAAGTGTTTGTGCATTGGCCTTTACCATGAATTCACACTTCACACAACTTGAAACAGTGCTCATGAAGCCTTTCCCCATTTTTTTCAGAATATGATCTATATGCAATACCATATAGTCTATATATATATATATATATATATATATATATATATATATATATATATATATATATATATATATATATATATATATATAAACCAACACATGTCACAGCAGAAAAGCACACAAATTGCTCACAAAAAACTTGATATAAAAATAAACCAATAAATATGTAAGTTGCTGGTGGTGTGGCCAGCAGAAGAAAAGTCTGTTTTTATGCCACCTGGCAGTGAGGGTTCAACAATACCTCAGTTAAAGAATCACAAACAAAGACGACTGGAAATAAAAAGAAAACTTTTTTAAGGGAACCATTCATTATGACGACAAAGGGGGCGAGAAATACATTATCATAATTAATCTTATCTGTGGCTGTGGGTGGCGGAGCCTCTCCTTTGGGCCTGACGGAGCCTTACAATGCCTGTATGTACACATTATTGTGTAACAAAGCACTTTGGGGGCTAAGAATATTTTAAGCTTTGTAAACATTCACCAAACAAGTCTTGAATGTTGGCTTCAAGGTGGAGTCTCCCCAGGCTTTTTTGTACAGCAACATGGTCGGCCACAGCCCATTCAGTAGAAGAACACTAGCTTCCTGTGGGTTAACGCAAATTTCTATGGCAAAATGCCTAAAATGTGGGCCTTTGTGCATTTTAGTTTAAAATATTTAATGCCCCTGACAAAGACTAAAACTTACATATTTTATTTTGAGACCTTTGCCCATTTTATTTGGCTCTGATTCACAAAGTCTATACCATATAGCCTACAGAAAATAATCAATATTTGCACATTTTTAATGGATTCTTTTGATACTGGTAAAAACATACTGTCTTTAAAAATGTTAACACTTACTTAAACACATAGTTGTAAATGTGCCTCTGCACATAATGCTTGTACAGAGCCCTAGTGTATTGAGTGCTGATAATTCCATAGTTTGACCAAAAGGAAATGCAGTCATGTGTGCCTATATCGAATTTTACCAAATGTCCATTTGTGTCTAAACAGACCATGTGATAAGCTTGAGATAATGAGAAACTTCTTAACTATTAAGATAATAATAATAATAATAATAATAATAATAATAATAATAATAATAATAATAATAAAAACAAAATAATAATAATAATACATTCCTTCAGTGTAGAATTACATCTAAAGCATACGATTAACTACTACTACTGTACTTTTTGCTTTTTTTTACCCTTGGGTCACTTGATATTTTTTGGCATGTCATCCCTACATGTTCAGCAGCAATAAAGGGCCTATCCATGCCCATCTCTACCATCCATTTCACAAATAAATGCAAGACTGCAGGTTTATGATAAATAAACACCCAGTTGCCTGCCAAGCCATTCAGCTGTTGTGTGATGGGTGAGCGAGAGTGGTTCCGTAGTTTTGCAATTGTGCACTCATACAGGCATACACACACACACACACACACACACACACACACACACACACACACACACACACACATACACACAAACACACACACATGCACCAGGATGGGCCGGAGCCGTTTATGTTTGGGGGCCGTGTGATGGCAGATTTCTGGACAGCGCATGGTCATCTCCCTGGTTTATTTATCCAAGGCCTCTAGACCTCGGCCCGGACCTCCCTCAGTTTGTTAGGCTTAAAGGGGCCCCCTACCGCACAGAGTAATTCCTCACATTCCACATCAGCTCCCATTTCCAGCTGCCTTTTCCCTCATCGTATGAAACAAATTTGAGAAATGGGATCGGCACCACATCATGGCCGGCCCGGGTCCGATCCAAACACAGTCAGCCGCGAGAGCTGTGGCGTCCAGGCCGCAGCATCGGCAGGTAGCCTACCCCGTCAGGCAACATTCATGTGGGCACATGGGACTGGCTCAGTCCTGTGCTGTGGGCACTCAACTGGACCCTTGGGTCAAGGGCACAACTATGAATGAATACAGGCGGTGTGTGTGTGTGTGTGTGCACGCGTGCATGTGTGTGTGTGTGTGTGTGTGTCTGTGTGTATAGAAAATGTCTCATGAATTTAAGATGCCACAAATGAAACAGTGGGTCCTTGCTTTTCAAAAGAGAAGGCACCAAAAACCAAATTGTCTACATTTTGTAAGGACTATCTCCAAAAAGATGACCCGCCATACAGTCTTTTATGTTATTGTGTACACACTGTAAAGCTATCAAGCTTTACATTTTATTATTTTTATTATTTATGCTAAATATTGTGAGTAATAGAAAATTAGAAAAGACGGATGGAACATACAACATGGGTGCATAATAAACGTTTAAAAAGTTCATCATAGCGCATACGGGAGCACCACTGTGGCAAGCAGCACCCTGTTGGTGGGTTTGAGAATTTCATCTTAAAAGTTTAATATTGGTCTAAAATTAAGATAAGACATTTACCGATGCTGAGGTTTAATCACAGTGTTTTGTTACTTAAGAAAAAACACCAGCTTAACTTTTTTTAAAAGAAATTATAATATAATTTTCCCAATTTTTTTAATGTTAACCAATAATATTTACAAACATATTGTTTTGTGAATGAATGACATTTCGGGGAACTGCCCAGCTGCAGTTATCTGGAGTCAAATAGTGAGTAATCGAATATGGTGGCCTACATATAGCTTACAATCCGGAGCGCACGGTCGCACATGGGTTTTCCATTTATTCTGTTCCCGTTTCAAGTCAAAAGTGACAGGGAAATCTAAGATATTCTACTATAATTTTCATCATGCACATCATACGCAAAATATCGCACAAGTTTTCCCTGGTTGGTATCAAGAGATATCTTCTGCGAGCACAGGCAATTGGAAACGTGCAGAGCAGGGTTGCAGTGTGCTGAGTTTATTGAAAGAGTTCCTCTCTCTGACGCCCCCTTGCACTCCCCCTCCCTCCGATGATTTGAAGGGCTGCCTGGGTGGTCTCCCTCTCTCTCCACTTTGGTGAGCTGTTGCTTAGCAGCTAATAATAGGAGATGTTTGCAAAGTAATTTGCCTCTTCCTCGGCCAATGAGAACCAGAGCACTTTTCCATCAAACCACCCTTTTCAGGATTTGTAAAGAGGCTACCTTCTCCAAATGTTACTGCTACAGGATCAGAAGCAGACTGAGAAATCTGCTCGCTACTCTACTCTGGTTTAAAACGTTGTTTTATAAGCTATCGGGACGAATGAAGACCGAAGGATTTATACGGATTCGGGCACATAATGTTGGGATGGGGTTGCGAGACTTTGACTCACGGAAAGACTAGTGAATATTCTAACTTTCGTCCTGTGGATGCGCTTATTCTCTATATTGGATTACTATCGCGTCAGTCGAACTCAAAAAGTTTCTTTTTAACTTTTTTTCTGTGCTCCGTTTTCTCACTTGGACTATGGCCTCGGATCCCAGAGTCCCCGGGGCCGGTGTTTTTGGAGATTTACCCCCCAGTTATACGCGTTCCCCGCCGGCTGTGAACTCAGATCTCCTCCGAAGACCTAGTTACTGCCACGCCGCTTTTGCATTAAAACAGATTTCTAAGGTGACACATCGCTTCTTTCGGGGCTCTGAGATAACTATTTCAGTCACCATCGCGTTGTTGTCTTAGTTCCAAACTCGCGGCGAAACTTTTACATTTCGTTTAATACCAAAGCTATCTGGTGCTAAAGCAGCATAGGACAAACAACTAGAGTTTCAGCGTACCGTAGGCTACATGTGCACTAGCCCATGTTTAGTCCCACACACTAGGCTGTAGTTATACCCAGGCAGCCCTTTCGAGTTACCGTGACAAGTAGGCTCGAAGTCGTTGAGTGGTGATAATTTCATGAATGAAAACACGTCTCTTCATTCATTTTTGTTTCACATCAGGGGTTAAATGCGTGAATTATTTCACCAAATTCTTGCTGTAGGGTATTTCCAACGACTGTCAGCTATACCATTCTCTGCAATGTTACTTTTAGAAGTAGATCGCCGTGTTATTCCTGGTGTTTGTATGAAAATGCGGTGGGTCTTTTAGAGGAATTCAGTGATTAAGTTTTATCTGACAAAGCATCACTGAACCGCATGAACCGCTTGGATATGTGTCAAAACTCTGATGAGTGAAACCAAAACATGTCCAGTTGCTGTAGCAGGCTCATTGTTTAGGGGGAGTCTATTGGACAACTTTAAATGATGATTCATTCATATGATTTAAAACAGTAGCAAGATTTATCTTCAAATCTTAAAGATTTGTTTTGATTTTGCTGCTGCTGTTAAATCATGCTCTACAGTCAGGCCTGATTCACATTTGTTTTGCTTAAAGGTTCGGGATCTTTTTGTTGTTATGTGACTTCTGATAAAATTGTTAGTTCATAGATTAATGTGTGAAACAGGTTTAGATTTAAGTGCACCCTACCCAAACATTTAATAAATATTATGGATGCTTGAAAGACCTCAGTGTCTTAAACATCACCAGCGTTTGTATCTATTCTGCTGGTTCGACCTTCTATAAGAGGCTTCTAGCAGCCAGTAAGTGATGTGTTTGGTCTAACGTAGTTGGTGATGATGTGTGAATTGCTGTACGACTATGCAGTACATAAACTTAAGGGATTTCTGTGTAGTCATATGTCAGTAATGGCCTTTTGGGGTATTCCTGTAAAGCCAAATACTGCTCTTAATCAAGTGTACACCATGACATCTCTCAGAACCGATTTCATATGTTGTAATGTATTAGTTACAACTACATAAAACAGTTAAACTTTGGTGACTTAGGTCGTGCCAGGGATGGACCACATGTAGTTTGCTGGTCTGGTACATACTGTATATGAGATGTCATGTTGCTTTGGTGTAACAAGTGTGTCTGTTCTCCTTTGAGAAAAAAACAACAGAACTTGCGTCTATCCATGAGTTTGGTTTGGATAAATGAAACTCATGGATAGACATGTTATGTTCAGTGGTGTTGTACACAACAATGCACAGTAGGTGAGCCCTTCTAAATGAACGTGTCAGCTTTGTTTTAAAACCATGAGTTTGCTGTAGGTGACATCCCACCATGTAGTGCAACTTCGCCCAAGTATGGCAACAGTGATTTCTAACAATGTCACTGTATTTATTAACAAATCTGTTTCTCTCCCTCTCTCCTTGATGCATCTCAGGGGAAGGCTGTGGGTCAGAAAGCTCCGCTGTGGATTCGGGCGAGATTCCAGGCCCTCCTCTTTACTCTGGGCTGTCACATCCAGCGACATTGTGGAAAAGTCCTTTTCATTGGACTGCTTGTGTTCGGTGCCTTTTCTGTGGGTTTGCGGGTCGCTGCCATCGAAACGGACATTGAGCAGCTATGGGTGGAAGGTGAGTTCAAGTATTCAGCTTCTAGTTCGTGGGTTCTGTCTGTGTGTGTGTTTGTGTGTGTGTCTGTGTATGTATGAGCATAACCTGCTGAATGTTGTTTGATGAAACAAAACTCCTACTGTACTACTACTGTACTACTCTACAAAAAAAACCTGAGGCACAGTGAGTGGGACACTATCAGTCTTTTTAGAAAAAAAATCTTGTCATCTATCATCGAAAAATCTTCAGAAGCCTGACACAGTGCTTCTTCTCTCTCTCTCTTTCTCACAGTGCTTCTTCTCTCTTTTTCTCTTCACTTCCTTCTCTTGTGTTTACACTTTTGCTTCAGATCAGCATAAATGAACAAGTGGCAAGCCATTGCTTTGTTGTACCACACATGGGCTCTTAGATTTTTCTTTAGGTTTACCTCCTCACTTGTAGAGAAACATATATCTTTAGTTTAGGCATTCCATATCTCCTGTCACGCATTGCTAGGATTATTTTTCTAGGCACAAGTAGACCCCTGTCTTGTTGTTTCCCCCCAAATCAGCATGTATTGTTCACAGTTGGTGCCTGTTCATTATCTTATTTCGGGTCTTATTTATTTATTTGTTTATTTATTTATTTATTTATTAGCTGTACCTTTCTATGTGACCTGCTTATTTGTGCATATTCAGTCAGCTTTATTTGGTTTTCACACTGCCAAATTCCTCCTAAGCCCCCTTGGCTTTCGCTGCTCTCCTGAGCCCCAGAGCAGATGGGCTGTGTGAATCGTTAGCCATCTTTGAGCCACTGACCCTCCCCCCCTTCAGCTCCCTGTGTGGTCCTTAACTATTCTTGGATTCCATTCAACAATAAAGGCACCCCCTTTTCCTTCTCTCCGCTCTGAAAAAAATATAATAAATGAATGCAGCTGAAGTTTACCCACCTGCTCTACACACACTAAAAGGAGTCACAGCAGTTGTAGTGTAAACAGGGTGTGCTTTTTTCTCAATTCCACCGTGTTGTGTTTTGGTTGATTCATTTTCTTGCAAGGTTGAAGCAGTGTGGTCTGCTTCAGTTCTAGGGCACCTTTGGGCTCAGTGTTTGAGTTTGCGTGTCATCCTGAGTATATACATTTTTTTTAAGTCAGATGTCACTATGATTGGTCTACAGTTATTGTATTTTATTTTTTGGCTAGTAACATTTTAGCTCGGTTTTGTGACTTTTAGCCACACACAGAATTGTGTCCATGACGTCTGTACTTTGGGTTAGCCTAACTGAGAGAAGGGTGTTGTCAGATGAATTTGTGTGTTAATGTAAAGCAGACATTTACTGTGGAGTTTTTTCATAGAATTGCCAAATTGCAGAAAAGGGATTGCTGTGCCTTTAAGAGGCTGTGCCCATGTTTCTAAAGTTTCTGCCTGCGTTGTTTCCCCCAATAGCCCATTGACAAAGCAGCTCAGAGCTGAATGGAGAGTAAGTGGTTTGGTAACAAGGAGAGGTTAGTTCTCACACACACACACACACACACACACACACACATGCACAAATAAAGGGAGAAGGTTCCCAAAAAGAGGAAAGACAAATTCAGAATAAGCTTTGGTTTATTATTCCGTGTTCAACTATATCAAAGATTTTTTGAGTCTGTCATTGCAGAAACTACTACACAGTTTTGGTGAACTGCTTTGCTTTTGTGCAAAGCAGTTTAAATTTAACACGACAACATTGTCTTTCTTGTGCTTAGTTTAAAGTGTGTACTCTGGTGTACTTCCTAGCATCACTTGCCTCGGTAATTGCGCTTGTTTCACATCTTGGTGGGCCCATCTTAAGCGGGTATATTCCCCTTTAAGTGGCCTGGAGAGAAGGAAGAAGTGCAGAAAGAAGGCATCGTGGCCTGACACGTCCCCAGCTGTTTGTATGAGAGCATATGCCCCCATCAGTTACCCTGGGGCTGTAACTACACCCCCCCCAGCCCCACCCAGATGTCACCATGGCCACCTAGTATGGACATCTGAAGTGTCGAACTGGACCACCATGGCGACTTTAATTGCTTCCTCTGTCTCCAAAGTAACGTGTGAAAACTGTTGCCCCTGCCCCTGTACAGAGACTAGGGACAGACCTAAGTGTTTGAAATTGTTAAAATTCACAGTGCTTACTTTGGGTGAACATGTAGTGTGTCATAATGCAAAACATATCCTTCATGACAAGGGCTCTAAACTTGACTTACAGTTTTTCTTTTTTTTAATCCAGCCAAAACAGCATAATTCCATTGTCTGGTCAGCTTCTGATCTGAAACAAACATAGAGGATATATTTTCATTACAGTCTCCTGTGTTGAGTCTTGTGCATATTTCTAAGCATCATTCTAAACAATTGGCAAGCGCTAGCTAAAAAGAGCTATTACATTAGGGAGAGGTCTATTCTGTTCACTTATCAGTTCACTATCAGTTACTGGTTAACTATTGGCTATGGCTATTTGGTGGAATCCTGAGAAATTGCCACTATTGTCTGGTTGAAGGAAAGGGTGCCATAAACTTTGCTCTTGGCTGATTAAACTTAAGAAAGACAGAGGCAGGAATGCCTCACATTTTCATGTTTCTAAAGTTCTAACGGCAGCAAAGACTGGCAGCTTGTGTGAGACACTGTAAGAAAATAATCAGAGGCAGGAATGATGATGGGATTTTGGTTCAAGGCCTTTGTTTAGGCTTAGCTTTGCGGAGCCATCTTGGTTTAATATGACACCCACACGAGTGTTTACATGCTCTGTTCAGGAATTTCTGTGTAAACTAACTGCCTATATTTGCAGTATAGATGACTTTAAGGCACTTTGGTTATATGATCACTTGTTTGAGTAACATAGGCCTCCCCGATGGTTTGTTCTGAATTATGTGGTCATTATTACGAAGCACCCCCAAAAAAGCCCATAGCACATTTTGTGTTTTAAACATTCTAAACAGAAAGAAATGTTTATGTACTTGTATGTACTCATAAGTTAATTTTTGTCATCCATCTTGACACGATTTTGGGGAGCTTGACAGACATGTACACACAGTCAAGCTGTGCAAACATTACAAAAAGTGAGCAAGGATATCTGGGTAGCAGACCTCTCACAGGTTTATAAAGCGACTATGCAGCTGAAGAGAAGTGGGGGAAAAGAACATGTACACATGGTGTGAATGGCCTTTTCCACATGCAGAACAGTAGGTACCTTCCAGAGAATTTGCACAAACCCTAGCTTTTGAGGGGAGGACATGTGGACTTTTCTGTGTTTGGAGCAGTTATCTAAACAAAAAAATGCTAGGTAAATGCAATGATTCATTAGAAAATACACAGTCGTCCAGTCCAGGGCCGGCTTCAAGAGAAAGCAAGCTCTATGGAGCATTATTTGAGGTGAATGGCAAGCCGCAGTACCCCAGCTACATAAATAAACTCAAACTGCCGAGACTCAGACCTCACCAGTAGAAAGAACAAACAAGGCTCGAGTCAACCTGGGTCAGTTGAAAATGTTTATTTCACCCCCCCCAACCCCCCACACCACCACCCGTACCCCCCAACCCTAGCCACAGCCAAGCACAGGCCTCCAGCCCCCATTCCTCAAAAACAGCCTCATGTGCTGGATATGCAGCCCAACAGGCCTCCCCTCCTTCACAGAGGGTCGAGCTTGTGCACTCGGTGCTTGCAAGAAGGCCTAAACTCCCAGCTTTAACACATACGCCTCTTAAGCGGTGCTTTTCTGGGATTATATAAATATTCTGTAGCTCTTTAAGTACAGAAAACCTAAATATTTGTAGGTTGTGGAATGCCATTTCAGTGTAGTTTTGTTTTTCTGATTTGGTATTTTTTTCCTCAGATTTATGATTTGATGGTGCTGGCATGTTCTTAGTTACTATCCCAGGTCCCTTTGAGGCCCTCATTTTCTTTCATTTTGACAGTTTTTATTTCCTGCTAAGAGTGATCTTCTTTTTGATCCACACTAAATAAAGTGACACCAGTCACCTTTTCGGCAAAGGCTTCTCCAGTTTTTCCCTCTCTACACCATTTGCCCTTCATTAAATCAAGGAAGAAAAACATTTTCTTGGTTCTTGGCATTGGGGGGTTGGGGGTGGTGGGGGGAATGGTCCCTGGGCTCAATAAATTCATTTCTAGCCTGAATGCAACCAGCAATGTGGAAAAATTTTGCCTTTCACCATTGGATGAATGTATGTTTCAACCACACATTAAGCTGCATTAGCAGCCAGTGGAGTGCCTAATGTGAGCATTTTTCACAGCAGCCAACACTAGGGATGATTAGCATAATTAGTACAGGGAAGGCTATACATATGGAAATAGCAAGAGCCTAAATGCCAACACCAGTGGAAATTTATGTCAGCACTGACAGAAGTATCTGGTTTGAATAGGTCGTAACTGAAGCTCAGTTTTTTTACCCTAAGCAATGATTCCCCTCTCCCTTAATTTTGTTTAGAGATATAGTCTCTTCTTAATTTCCTTAAAAAGACCCACCGATCGTAGTAGAGTCCCTTCACTGTCATCGGTGTGGACAGACAGTGCTATAATCTTTGTTTCTGTGGCTAAGGTATAAAGCCGGCGATCACCCCTCCGCCTGTTTCCCAGCCCCTTCTGCATCGTCTCATTTACTGAAAAAGTCTCAGGCCATTTGCTTTTGTTGAGAGACTTTACTCTGTACTGTTTTGCCCGTTTTGTTGGGAAACATTCAAAAAGACATTCAGGTCCTCGTCTCCTCTCTCTCTCTCTCTCTTTCTCTGTGTCTCTCTCTTTCTGTATGAGCGGTTTAGGTGGAACAGCCTCTTCGTCAAAAGCCCTCCTCAGAGTCTGGGCTGGACAGCAAGGACAGCCTGGTCATGGATGGGGTATAAAGAGTGGCAGTGCTGAGGAGGTTTGTGAAAAGATGTGTGCTGCAGCAGCCAAATCAACCCCCTCTTGTTTTCATAATGTGTTCTTGAAAATGTTTTATGGCCACGAGAGACAGGATGTAGGGATGACAAGTCCTAACAAAATAGATGAGGGGTGGATAGATACAGCAGTGTATGTGT
The DNA here is from genome assembly GCA_030347295.1 of Setipinna tenuifilis. Classification (NCBI taxonomy): domain Eukaryota; kingdom Metazoa; phylum Chordata; class Actinopteri; order Clupeiformes; family Engraulidae; genus Setipinna; species Setipinna tenuifilis. The sequence continues at coordinate 15,890,995 of CM059265.1, forward strand.
TTATGGGTGGCAGCCTATGTATGTGCTCATGCTCATGTCTGTCTTTGTCTGAGGAGTGGGTCTTTTTTTGTGGAAGCACTGTAGTGTGACTGTATTTTGCGTCTCGAGCTTGGGTGGCAAAAACAGGTAAAAATGTCTCTTTCAGCACTCTTCCTTGTGGGACTTCCTCCAAGTCAGCATGGGTCCTTTCAGAGGCCTCCTAATCCAGCTAATCTGGACCACAACACTTTGAAGGTGGCCCTGCCCAATGGATAGAGCACTTGGATTCAGTGCTAGCTCTTCAACGCTGGCTAAAGCTTTATTTGTGACTGTTTCAAGCATACATTGTGTGGGCCTGGCTGAAGTCTTGGCTGCTTGAGTGTCTGGACCACCTTGGTCAGTGGAGACTCCTTTATTGGGGTAAAACCGATTTGATTCATTGGCCCTTGTGGGCTGTGGGAAAATACAGTTGCTGCGTTACAGATGATTGCCATTATCAGTATGTGGTGGTCTACCCTGAATCCAGTTAGCCGGTTCCCTCAGGAATATCCCTTGAATGAGCCCATGTGTGTTTATGTGTATATGTGGTGTGTGTGTGTGTGTCCTTGGTTGAAATTGCTCTGAGCAGCATAGTCAGTTTTTTATGTATCAAATAGCTTTAGGTCCAAATCCTTGACCCCATTGTTATTTATACATCATACAGTGATGTATAGTGGAAACTTAAATGAGACATCAGGAAAAAAAAAAGCACTCTCCAGGTGTCATGGAGGTCGTGTCAGGGCCCTCTGATGTGCCACGGCATTGCGGTAATGATGGGCATTTACCTCCCGCTTGTTGACCCTTCCAGCATGCAAGAGGGAGCCCTAGCGAGTGGCAGCATTGAGCTCTGAGCAGTCATGGATGGGGTGGGGTAGATTGGAGTGGACACAAGTGAGATTGGAGCTGACAGGGTCCAGCAGTGGGCTGACACCAGGGGTGGGTGGGGGGTGGGGGTTGCTCCATCTCCATGGTTAATTACATGTCACTTGCCATGCTGCCCACTGTGCGAGGGAAGCCCTCACACCAGCCCCTGCCTTTAGCCTCCTGCCTTTAGTGCACAGGCTTTAGCCCCAGGGTGGGAGTGGGAGGCACTTCCCCCCTTAAAACTCACCTCCATTGTCTTCCACCTCATGGCTAGGTCGGGCTAGCACTCTTTTAGAGCTTTCAGCCACTCTCTGCAGAAAGGGAGGTGGTAGCTGTAGCTTTAGTTCAATTATTAGATGACTATGTCGGAGACTGGAGTTGTGTGGGAAGCATGTTGTAGTCCTGACTGAGGTGAGACCACAGTTGTTTCTCTCACTATGTGAAAAAGGACCCACCTTGTGGAGAGCTAACCTGCACTGGTGATGTCACCTCTAGGGCTATGAAAACTGAACAAAAAGAGGGGCCCTGCTACAAAAAGGGAACCAGTATCCCCTAACTTCACAGTGTAAAAATAATTGTTAATTCTCACCAGTTACCTATTTTATAGTATTCCATTTTAACAAGACTAAGCACTCAATTTATTGGCTTTCTTAGTCACTGTGGTACTTTATGCAACATTGTGTATGGAAAACTTAAGTGTGTTGTTACATTGTAACATGGACTGCGTGTCTGAGATAACTCTAAATCATTTACTCAAATGACCCACCACCTCCTTCTGGCTCAGGGATCTGAGTTTGTATCCTCCAGCCCAAAGTTTCAGCCTGTTACCGCAAGTCAAATCGCAGCACAGCTAAGACAAATGGGCAGCCTGATTTGTATTTTGCGCTCTGGCTCTTGTGTGACACTGTGAAGTATTTGCGCGCCTGTCTCTTTAAGCGTGTGGCAGCCCAGCGAGCTAAGAGGCAAGGGGAGGCGAGGCAAGCCGAGCTCCCATCTGGAGGGTGGCTGCGAGAAGCAGTGACGGAGCGCCCCAGCCCAGTCAGCCCTCTAGCTGGGTGGTCCAGATGGGAGGAACGAGACACAAATAGCTATAATTTACTTCAGGAGCCCCTGTAATTACCGGCCCAAGGATTCAAGCTTGATTCCTGCAGATGCCCGAATGCATTAAATATGAATACAATGTTTGAAAAGTGAAACAAAAAGTGTGTTTGCATTTGTGAATGGAGTTGGTGAGTGCTGGTGTTTTTTTTTTTTCCTTGGCCTGAATCTTGTACGCAGATCTCTGATGGAATGTATTTACATACCCTAGCAGGAACTGGCTGCCATACAACGGGCAGTGCAGTGATAATGTGTCGTGAAACATCGCGGGTAGCAAGCTTTTTCATGTAACTGTGCTTTGGGGAGAACTACATTTCCCCCTCAATATCTGTCTTTGTTTACTTTTCATGAGACACACCAAATACTCTGTGCATATGATCTGGCAGAACAGTTTGTGGTTATCCTGAGCCATGCGTTCTTCCTCTTGCTCAGTGCAAGAGAGGGGCTTGAAGTGATTTGGTTGTGTGGGCAAAAGAAATCGCTTGAGAGAGCTCTCCCAGTTAGTCTTGTTTTTCCTCTCCCTTGCCATGTCTCCCTCTTTCACTCTCTAGTGCTCTCTACAAAATCTCTTACTCTGTTGTTCTCTCTCTTTCTCTCTCTCTTTTTCTCTTCCCCTCATCGTTCTCTCAATTAAGTCAGGCAAGGCTTTGGGCTTTGGAAGAGTGAGACAGAAAGAGAGAAAGAGATAGAGGGAGAGCGAGAGAGGCGAGGTGGGCTCAGCTAGCCACTGTGGGGTTGTCATCATGTATTGGGACACGGCGGAGGGCTAGACGGGGCTGCTCTGATCTGTGTCGGTGTGTTTCATGTGCCCTTGGCATGCCTGCAGATACCCTGCACACTCTTTTCACCACAGCCTCCGTTAATTAGGGGGCTGGGCTCCGGAGTTTCCTCTGCACTCTTTGATGCTTTTCATCCAAGGGCTCTGCATACCACATGAACAGCGTTTTTCTGCCTCTCCTCCACCCCCCATCCCCTCCATCACCACCACTACCACCAGCGCCACCACCACCAGCAGCAGCAGCGGCTTTTGTTCTTCCCTCTCTCTCTCTCCCTCTCTTTCTCTCTTTTGCTCTTTCCCTGACGGCTTAGTTCTGGGATGGTGGAGGCCTGTTTTTAAAGCTGTGGACACTAACCAGTCCATCCGCCTGGCTGGGATTTTCCTATGTACATGGACTGTGTGTGTGTGTGTGTGGGGGGGTGGCTGGGGGTTTTGAATGAATGGGTTGGGGTTAGGCTGCTCACATGACTGGGATCCAGACGCTGTGATCTGCTTGAGTCGGCTGGGGAGGAGGGAGGCCTTTGACTGGCAGCCCACCCTGGGGCTCGTGTCACCAGTGCGCCATGACCACCAGGGCCAGTGGGAAAGGAGAGAAAGAGCAAGGAAGAGCGAGAAAGTTTCCCAGACACACATCTGTTTTCCAGGAGGCATCAATAAGTAGCTTTTGACTGACTCTGCTTGGCCAGACATGAATGTCTGACAGTGCCTACGAAACCAGCAAGCGAGGGACATAGATGTTTGTGAATGAAGGTGTGTGTACTCTGTGTCTCTGTGTGTGTGTTTGTTCTTACCACCCTGGAGTGTTCTTGTTCTGGTTTATTTTTCCTCTAGTCCTGTGTATTGGCTCAAGCTGAGTGTGTTGTACTCACTGATTTTGTCAAAGGTTCGTTTGACTAACATTTACATCTTCATCTGGCATTACTCCTCTTGACCTGGAGTCTCTATTTTTATTATTTGTGTGCCAAGATTTGTGAATCATCGTAAAGTGTAATGGGAGAGTGGCACACAGAGAAATGGCCTGATATACCGTTAACCTGGGGTCTATTTTGAACTTCCCTTCCCACCACCCCTTTTCATCATGCTTTTACCCTTGTGTTTGCAGCTGGAAGCCGTGTGAGCCGCGAACTACGCTATACAAAGGAGAAGCAAGGAGAAGAGTCCGTGTTTACCTCACAGATGCTGATACAAACTCCCAAACAGGAAGGAACTAATATTCTTACCCAGGAGTCCTTGCTACTTCACCTGGAGGCAGCACTGTCTGCCAGCAAAGTCCAGGTGTCCCTGTATGGAAAGTAAGTCTGCGCTCATGAATCATGGCAAATCTTTCTTACTGTTGACACTGGCAATCAACTCAAACCAGCAGAGATTTGCTGTAATTGATGAGTGTAAACATTTGATATCTCCTCAGGTCATGGGATCTAAACAAAATCTGCTTCAAGTCTGGAGTTCCAATCATAGAAAATGTCATGATTGAAAGGGTAAGCCCATTTTTCTATTTCCATGTCCCTGGAGAGCTCACAGAGCAAAGCTTAATACAGCTTGCATGTTCTCCAGGATCTTGGCCTTGGATCAGTTTTGATGTTCTCCATTTGCGAAATGCGCCAGTTTGACTAATGGCCAATTGTGTCTTTCTTTTCAGATGATTGACAAGCTTTTCCCGTGTATGATTATAACCCCTCTGGACTGTTTTTGGGAAGGCTCCAAGCTGCAAGGAGGCTCAGCTTACTTACCGTAAGTTGACCAGCCAATCACACAAGGCCATATTTTAGGGCTGCTTCTTACTGCCCTTGCCACCACCATCTAGCTGAGATGAGGAAAGTCAGTGTGGGTTGCAGCAGGGTATCTGACATCTGTTGTCTGTCAGATTTTTTTTCATGCAGGGTGTGTGGGACCTGCGCCAGGCTTCGTAAGCTCACTTGACCCCCTGATTCTCGCACACTCCTGTAACAAGGGGGTCATCATGTCGGCCCAACTACAGTGTTGGCAGCAATAAACTCCCAACATTAAGCTCTGAGCAAAGGCTCCATTTAGTCCGTTGATAAGCAGAGGCCTGGTTCAGTCGTCGCCTCTGCTAGTCCTGTCATCAGAGCGGTGAGGGGCTTTACCGGACTCCGGCGAGCCTCCGCTAACACCCACACTGCCATGCCCCTCCTCCCAGAGCTCCTGCCAGAGGAAGCCCTAATGGAAAAGGGACGGAGAGGGAGCAAGAGAGAGAGAGAGGAAGGGAGAGAGAGAGGAGATGAGAGGGAGAGAGAATGAGAGGGAGAGGGAGAGAGAGAGAGAGAGAGAGAGAGAGAGAGAGAGTGGGAGAGGGAGGGAGGGAGGAGATGGCTGCTACAGGGTGGGTGGGTTGGGTAAAGGGGTGGCGTGGGGGGTGGGTAGGGGAGTCTTTGGGTCAGACAATGGTAAGCATTCTTTCAGTTTACGAGTGAGTGTCCATCGGTGAGGGGGCCCCAGAGGGGGCCCCGGCTTTGTCAGCACTGGGTAACACTGCGCATTCTCATGGTAATCGCCTGGGCTCCGAGCTGTAAGTCCAACAAATAAAATGGGCATTATTCAAGTAGTGGGCCCAAAGAGACAGAGAAAGTGGGGAGAGACGAAATTAACAGTGCGTTTCATCCAAAACATCTCTCTTAACAGTTTTCACACATATAACCAGGCATACTGATCTTGTTGTAAGATAGAACAAGTTTCCCAAGAGATTTTTATGAATACATAGCACTGACTTGATCAAATGATTAAACAATGACATTTTGAGATGGACCATGCTATTCATGTTTAAAAAAACACAGTACGGATAGCAGTTGCCATCTGAAATGTAATTGTGCAAACAATGTAGGAAGATGGTGGGACTTGTAATTCTCCTAAATTTTGAAATCACTCTCTCCATTAGGATTTATTTTCTTCTCTCTAGCACGTTTGAAGGGAGGGAAGGGTAGCCACTGAGGCTAATGTTCTTTCCGGCTTCCGCTTCAGTTCAACCATTTTTTTTTAAATGCTGAGCGAGAGAGGGTGACAGTGAGAGTGAGTGTGTGTGAGAGAGAAAGAGAGAGGGAGAAAAAGAGGAGAGGGAGAGAGAGGAGAGAAAAAACTTGAGAGAACAAAGAGCAGCAATCTATGGAAAAACAAAAGGGCCTAGGCCGGTTCACTCAAGCAAAAAATAGGAGATAAAGGAGCCTCTCTTTGCAAGCAGGAGCAAAGGCGCTTGGTATGTGGGAATGGGAGAGGACCAGCTTTATTTGAAGCCACTCTTCATGAATTATTGGAGGGAGATTGTGCCCAGAGTGAGGACACTTTTTTACTGTTTTCTTTTTTTTCCCCTTTCCCCACCCTCCATCACTGGCCATAGCAAATGGCCCCCCACATTCTGCTGTTCGTGCGTCAGTCTGAGGTTAATGTCATTTTGCATGTGGATTATTTCATGTGGGAATAGATTCACAGAGAATGAGCTCCAGACTCTAGAAATTACTCTTTTGAAACTCAAAAGATTTCAGTTCAGTGTTTGTCAAAACAGTGACGTTGTGTTCCCTTTGGCTACATTTTTTTGTATGCTGTGCACAAGGATGGGGCTTTTCAATGACACTGTCATGTCTAGCCTCCATTTGTGAAAACATTCCACTAGCAGTACATGAATTGATACTTCATACTTGGATAAATTAGCCGCATGTGCAAAAGCTTTGAAAAAAAGAGCATGCCATTACAAGTAAACAGAGGCATTCAAATCAGCCTCTTTGTTTGTGGCTGAGTTTACGTTCTCCCTCCCTGAGTTTTGGTCGGACTAATGGTGTGTAGTGTGGCAGGCTGTCTGACACACAGGCAATCCCTCAGAGCTTAAGGTACTTCCTGCATACAAGGCTCTGGCCTTGAACTTGTGTCTTAAGTACAGTGCTCCAAGTCGTCTTGGCAGGCTAAAACTGTCAGCCGACACCAGGCTGCGATCCCACAGGCCACATAATTACCTTCTCTTTGGAGGAATATTGTAAATTTAGCTCTGCAGCGAGGGCGGGACTAGCCTGAGCTCCATTGCAAAAAAAAAAGCCTCGGGATTAGAGCGTCTTTGAGTTGGGAGCTTGTGAACGCCACAGTCTTCAGTAGCAGCAGAGTGGGAGAGATGGGGAGAGTGCCGGGGCTTTTCTCTTGCCCGCCCAGCCTTGGGTCCTGTGGCCCCCAGCCCAGCCCAGCCCAGCCCCACCGGGGCCTTATCAAGATGTTTGAGAGCCAGAGGTAATTGTTATGACTCGATGCACAGAGTTAAGAGACAGGAGCCCACGGCCTGCCGGCGCATTATGTTCCTCCGTGTAACAGGATAATAAACGCTACTTTATGTAGCATCTGCAGCCCGCCACCAGGGAGAGCCGGCCTAAGACTTGAGCCCAAAAACAAGCTGCCTGACATGGGAAGAAAGAGGGAGGAGGGGGAGGAAAAGGAGAAGGAGAGGGGTGATGACAGCATGATGAGGAAAAAGATAGTATTGGACCGGAGGATAGAAGAATATAAATAAAAAGAAAACAATTTGATTGGCTGATGCATACTCCACCATGTGCTGAACTAGTCTGGTCTGGATTTGATTCGCTTCAGGGGGATGCCTGACATCCAGTGGATGAACCTGGACCCTCTGAAGCTAATGGAGGAGCTGAGCCAGTTCACCTCGCTGGAGGGCTTCAAGGAGATGCTGGACAAGGCCCAAGTGGGACACGCTTACATGAACAGGCCCTGCCTCGACCCCAATGATCCCGACTGCCCAAACAGTGCCCCCAACAAGGAGCAGCGTCAGGTAAGTAAATTCAGGTTTATTTGTGCTTTTTTTAAAAGAGCTGTGCGGTCCTCAGCAGACCGGCCAGAAGAAGGCAGTGATCTAATTGAATATGGTGCTGTGCTCTCCAGAGTCCCGACATTGCCTCCGAACTGCAGGGCGGTTGCCATGGTTTCTCCAAAAAGTTCATGCACTGGCAGGAGGAACTGATCCTGGGTGGCAGGGCAAAGGATACCCAGAATGCCTTGCAGAGGTGAGGGAGCATGGTGGGGTGGTAGGGGAGCTATGGACGGGGGTTGCAGTGTTGTGGGTGGGCGTCTCTAGTGGAGGCCCCAACAAGCTAGCGAGGAATCCTTCGGACCCCTAATAACCTCACACATCCGTGGAATGTCTTGTATGAGGCAGGATCAGTTTCCTCTCCCGACCCCAGCATAGAACAGACCAATTAAACATGATGGACAGTCACATAGAGCACTGATGGATCTATGGTGTGGAATGAAAAAAGGGGTCAAGGGGGAAATAAAGTGTAAAAAGAGGGCTGACTAATAAACTTAGAACAACCTCACACAAATACAAACATTACGTAGTCCAAAAGAAGGGCTTCCTTTAATCAGAAGAAAATAATACAACTTCTGAATTACTAAAATCAAGCTTGTACACAGCTATCAGTGTTATAAATATGCCTTGGAGAATTGTTGTTTGATGACATACCTAGTTGTGTCACGTGTATGTGTGTGAAATTGATCTTTTTCTCCCATGTTTCTACAGTGCTGAGGCTCTGCAGACCATGTTCCTCCTAATGAGCCCCAAGCAGCTCTATGAGCATTTTAAAGATGACTACGAGATCCATGACATAAACTGGAATGAAGATAAAGCCACTGCTATCCTAGAAACATGGCAGAGGAAGTTTGTTGAGGTAATTTCCTGCCTCCCTTCATCTCTCTCTCTCTCCCCCCTGTCTCTGTATAACACACAGATTCTGTGTCTTGACCCAAATCCAAGCTATTGTGCATGTTATGCTTTCTCTTCTTTTCTATGGATGGAGCGTATGAGGCAAGTTAGCCAGAGGTCTTTAGCGTTATCCTGAGCTTACCTGCTACAAGAGAAGGGCACGATGAGAGGGGAAACACAGGCTTAGGGAGGAGTGTGTGTATGCGTGTGTGTGTGTGCACATGTGTGTGTGTGTGTGTGTGTGTGTGTGTGTGTATGCGTGTGTGTATGTGTGTGTGTGTGTGTGTGTGTGTGTGTGTGTGTGTGTGTGTGTGTGTGTGTGTGTGTGTGTGTGTCGGACAGGGGGAGGGAGAGGCGGTGCTGGTGGTGGCTTGTTTTGCTTAGGCCTGGGGATCCCAACGTCTGCCTGAATTCCATCAATCCTCAGCTGCCTAGTAAACGGAGTCGTCCTAGGAGGCCACTGACAGACTCCCAGTTATAGGAACAAGCTGTTTTTGTGATAGCGGACACCCAGCTCGCTGACTGGAGGAGGGTCAGCATAGCGTGCCTCCAGCAATAGCCAGCTCTCATTCAGAGAAGAAGGTGAAGAGAGAGAGAGAGCGAGTGAGAGAGAGAGAGAGAGAGAGAGAGAGAGAGAGAGAGGAAAGCAAAGGAGAGGAAAGAGGGGAATGGAAGACAGGGGAAAAGGGGGGAGGGTCACTGTAAAAACAAAGTGCAAGGCTGAAGTTGTGGTCCAGTCGTGGCGCTGACGGAGGAGCCTGAGAGACCGAGTGATCTCATTTGATCCTGCTGCCCTTTGACCCTTGGCATCTGTGGTCATTATTTCTGGCCTGTCAGGCCTCATAGGGGCCAACCAGATTCCTTCGTTGTGTGTTTGTTTCGGTGTTGGATAATACAAATATAAGGTGTGGGGAGGTGTGCTTTGACTTGCTGTTATGCAGCTCTGTTTGCATTGCATGTGAAGAAAAAATAAAACATGTTTTTTGTGTTGCATGCTTTTTTTCTGCATTGATGTGACACACTGTTGGCCCCCACAACGTTTACTCTAAAAATACACTCCTGTGGACAGGCAAAGGAGGTCCTGTCCACGGCATAATATTATGTCACAACAGTAAATCCAGTCCTGGGGCACAGGTCAATATTTTTGCTGTGAATAGAATACACTGTGGTGTAAAACGTTGTGCCTCTGCTTTGCATTGCCTTCGTGTAGGTGGCCCACCAGAGCATTCCTCAGAACTCCTCATCCAGTGTGCATGCCTTCTCCACCACCACCCTTAATGACATAATGAAGTCCTTCTCGGACGTCAGCGTGATCCGCGTGGCTGGCGGCTACCTGCTCATGGTAAGGCGCCCGAGGCAAACCACCTGCAGCTAACAGGCAGCACAGTCGATTACATGCTATGTCATATATCACAAGAGTGACCCGTGACTGGGTTTTATATTAAAGTATTATGTATCACGTAATTTTGTGGTGATCCGGTGAATGTGCTCATTTTGTGGTAGAACTTGTGCTTTCCACTCGAAATGTGGCTCACTTCTGTGTGTGTGTGTGTTGTGTGTGTGTAGCTGGCCTATGCCTGTGTGACCATGCTACGCTGGGACTGCGCCAAGTCCCAGGGGGCTGTGGGGCTGGCTGGAGTGCTACTGGTTGCTCTGTCTGTGGCAGCTGGGCTGGGACTGTGCTCTCTCCTGGGCCTGTCCTTCAATGCAGCCACAACACAGGTAAGCATAGCAGTCATGAAAAAACAGAAACTGAAACACTGATGCATAGAGGCACAGAAACATACTCTCACACAAATACACTTGATCCTTAACACAACAAAAATAGCAAAAAATGTGCATGGTCATATCTGATATCTGGTGCTCTTGATTTAACACTAACTGTGTGTGTGTGTGTGTGTCTCTCCTTGTGTGTGTGTGCACACTTGTGCGTGTGTGTGTGATGTATTCCCTGTCAGGTGCTTCCGTTTCTGGCCTTGGGGATAGGAGTGGATGACATGTTCCTGCTGGCTCACTCCTTCACGGAGACCGCTTCCAACATCCCCTTTAAGGCAAGCTCCTGCTACAGTTACACAGCACACTGTCCAGCTCCACTCAGCAGTCTTCAACGTACCTCTGCTGCTGTCTGCTAACGTTCTCCACTGCCCCCTTCCACAGGAACGGACCGGAGACTGCCTGCGCAGGACTGGCACCAGTGTGGCCCTGACCTCCATCAACAACATGATTGCCTTCTTCATGGCGGCCCTTGTGCCCATCCCAGCCCTGAGAGCATTTTCCTTGCAGGTAGGGCACTGTGTGTGTGTGTGTGTGTGTGTGTGTGTGTGTGTGTGTGTGTGTGTGTGTGTGTGTGTGTGTGTGTGTGTGTGTGTGTGTGTGTGTGTGTGTGTGTGTGTGTGTGTGTGTGTGTGTGTGTGTTTACAGTTCCACTTCAATCCTGTAGTCCACTGCTGGCAGGACTGCTTGCTCACTGTGCTAAAGAAGGGGTGGGGGGCAGTTAGTGGAAGGGAAAAAAGGAATGAAAGACCACTTTTAATAAACGATGTGAATGGCTAGAGAAGCCTTTGTTCTTTTCTCTCTCTTTTACTGCCTCCCCCTTCTGCACACCTCAGATTTTTTTCTCCGATGTGTGTGTGTGTGTGTGTGTGTGTGTGTGTGTTTGTGTGTGTGTGTGTGTGTGTGTGTGTGTATGTGCGTGGAGGCAGGTGGGGAGGTGGGGGGACGTGGTGGAGAGGAGTAGAGCAGTAATGAGACGGGCGAATATATCAGTATATCACCCTGGCCGTCACACTGCGGGCCTGTGATCTCCCCCGGCTAACTCTGGGTGGTCCGCCGTGTAATGATACGGAATATAATGTCAGCCTGAGCGCTCAGAGGGGAAGGAGAGGGGGAGGGGGACGAGGTCCTGCTCAGACTTGCAGCAGCGGCCTTGGGAGTCCCCTTTCTCTGGCTTGTTGACGGTTTTGTGGAGGAGAGAGAGAAAGAGAGAGAGGGAGGGAAAAAGAGTGGTGGATGAGAGAGTAGAGGGAGGGGGAGGGGGCTTACCAGTTGATTTAGGGGGCATTTTTTACTTTCTGGGATTCAATCCGAGGCACTAAAACAGTGAGGGAGCTTGAATGTAGAGAACCTTTTTTGTCAAGTTCAGATGGCAGCTGTGGGGCTGGGTGGCGGATTGAGAGACATGAGCGAAAAAGACTTGGCTCCTCGCCTTAACATCTCTCTCTGTCTCTCTGTCTCTCTTTCTCTGTCTCTCCTTCTCTCTCTTTTTCTAGGCTGCTATTGTAGTGGTGTTCAACTTTGCCATGGTTCTGCTTATATTTCCCGCTATCCTGAGCCTGGACCTTCACCGCCGTGAAGACAAACGGCTGGACATTCTGTGCTGCTTCTACAGGTACAAGCAACCAGACCCCTTCCTTCCTGCTGTGGGTATTTGATTATTATTAATTGTTTGGTTGATCTGCAGTGACTGACTGTGCATGTCGGTGTTTATATTTTGCAGCCCCTGCTCCTCGCGGGTGATTCAGATCCAGCCACAGGAATTCTCCAGTGACAGCCACCCGCGCTCCCCTCCCACACCCACCTACACAGGCTCTACCATCACTACCAGCACCCACATCACCACCACTGTACAGGCCTTCACCCAGTGTGACGCGGCCGGTCAGCATATCGTCACCATCCTTCCCCCCACCTCCCAGATCTCTACTGGCCCTGCCTCAGTCATCGTCACCCCCTCGCCAACCGCCCCAGCCCCTGCCCCCTCCCCTACATCTGACCCCTATGGCTCCCAACTTTTCACCCCCTCCAGCTCCACAAGGGACCTCCTGGCCCAGGTAGAAGACCCAAAGGAGGGCCGCGACTGCGCACCTCTCCCCTTCTTCCGCTGGAACCTGTCCAGCTTTGCTCAGGAGAAGTATGCCCCACTGCTGCTGAAGCCTGAGACCAAAACAGTGGTGGTGGTGATGTTTGTGGCCCTGCTTGGCCTCAGCCTCTATGGCACCACCATGGTGCATGATGGACTATACCTGACCGACATTGTGCCACGTGACACTAAGGAATATGACTTCATCTCGGCTCAGTTCAAGTACTTCTCCTTTTACAACATGTACCTGGTTACCATGGATGGCTTTGACTATGCCCGCTCGCAGCGGGAGCTTCTTCAGATTCACAATGCCTTCAACTCAGTGAAATATGTGGTGCGGGAGAGCGACCAGAAACTCCCACGCATGTGGCTCCACTACTTTCTGGACTGGCTGCGAGGTAAAAGGATTAGACCTACTGCTTTCTCTCTTTTTCTGTGTTTGTTGCTAAATATGTAGCTATCCCTATACCTTCTTGTTGGATTTTCAAAGTCTATTTTCACTTTTGTGATTGGGCGAGGCATCCCCTCGGGGTGAGACCCTGAGTGTCACTCTTGGGAGATAAGTGCAGGATGGGGCAGGCAAGGGATGCAGGTGAGCTGATGAGTTCAGGGAAAGTTCACAGCCACCACTCCTTTCTCTCTCTCTCTCTTTCTCTCGCTCTCTTTCACTCTGTCTCTCTCTCTCTCTGTCTCCCCACCCCCTTTCTCACTCTCTCTTTCTCCCTCTTTCTCTCTCTCTCTATGCTTCGTTGTCCCCCTGTCTCTCCATCTCTTCTCTCTTCTACCAGCTCTCCAGGTGGGATGGTCAGGCTAAGGTCAGAGTTTATCTGCCTCAGCCTCTGACCTCTCCCACCACCCCTGCAGTCAGGCTGCCCCCTCCCTCACTCGCTTCCTGGGTGAAGCTTGGGCGGCAAAACGGAGTGATAGAAAGGGAACTTGCCTCCTCAATAGCATGTGGAAATTGGAGCGACTTAAAAGGCCTTGGCTGGCGCTCCACTCCCTGTCCCCCCCATGCTATTTCCTTTTCTTGTGAGGAGATCTCTGTAATTATAGAAAGGCTGTGGAAACTGTTTTTCAGCTGTTGTCAGACTTTGTAATTTAGGGAACACGAAAGGCTTTGCTGGTTAGTTTATTCAGCCCACACACACATATTGAGTACCAGGCACAAAGACGTAGAGAGGAGGGGGTGGCAAGAGACTGTTTTTGTATCCATGTGTGGCTCAGTGTGCGTGTGTGTGTGCGTGCATGGGCGCGTGTGTGTGTGTATTTCCTCCAAGCAAAATGAATTTTAATTTGTTTTTCCAAAAATTTCATCTCAGTTTCCCGGGTGTTCAAGTCCCCTCCAAAAGTAGCACAGGCTGCACCAATCATATTGTGTCCGTGTTGGCATGGGAGCCACTCTGCAGGCTTGGAAACGGCTCTCTGGCTGCTTACGGCGCTCTGAAGGCCAGACCCCTCACTCAACCACCCATTCTCTCTCTCTCTCCCTCCCTCCCTCTCTCTCTCTCTCTCTCTCTCTCTCTCTCTCTTGCTCTCTCTCTCATAGGACTCCAGGCCACATTTGACGCAGACTGGGAGGCTGGCAGGATCACTCACGACAGCTACCGCAATGGAACTGAGGACGGAGCTCTGGCCTACAAGCTCCTCATCCAGACCGGCTCCAAGAAGGAGCCTTTCAACTACAGCCAGGTGGAGCCTCCTTCCATGTCCTCTCTTCCAGCTGGTCTTGCTGCATCATGTTCTCATTTTGAAGTCCGTTTGCTTCCTCATCCGTACCCTCCTAAATCATGCTCATTTTTTCGGCCTCTTATTTTTAGTTGACGTCCCGTCGTCTGGTGGACGATGATGGCCAGATCCCGCCAGAGGTCTTCTACATCTACCTCACCGTGTGGGTCAGTAATGACCCACTGGGCTATGCCGCCTCACAGGCAAACTTCTATCCCCACCCCCGCGAGTGGATCCATGACAAATACGACACCACCGGCGAGAACCTGCGCAGTGAGTGTCTAATATTTTGTCCTCAAATCTCAAACAAGGAGGACTGATCATACAGAGACCTCAGTGGAAATGGTTTAAGTCACCACGTGTTCTGCTCTATTCCAGTTCCCGCTGCTGAGCCACTAGAGTTTGCCCAGTTCCCTTTCTACCTGAATGGCCTGAGGCAGGCATCTGACTTTGTCGAGGCCATTGAGAGTGTTCGTGCCATTTGCGAGGAGTTTAACCGCAAGGGCATCCACAACTACCCCAATGGCTACCCTTTCCTGTTTTGGGAGCAGTACATCGGCCTGCGCCACTGGTTCCTGCTGGCCATCAGTGTGGTGTTGGCCTGCACCTTCCTGGTTTGTGCAATCCTCCTGCTCAACCCCTGGACCGCAGGCGTGATTGTAAGTCACTCCTCCATTCATCTTGTTCTTTTCTTTCTTTCTTCCCTCCCTCTCCCTTCCTCTGTGTGTTTCTCCTCATCTCTCTCTCTCTCCCTCTCTCTACCACCCTCTCCCTCTCTGCTCTTCCCGTCTCCCTCTCCCTTTATCCCTGCAGCACAGCTCAATAACCCTGCCATGGAGGGCCCTTCAGTGGGGAGCGCCTCAGTGGGTTGGCCAGAGGGTGCTGCTTTCTGTCTTCCTCTCTCTCTCTCTCCCTCTCTCTCTCTCTCTTACACACACACGCACACTGAATCCCCCCCAACCCCCTTTGTCATTCTAATGTGGACTGCAAGGTTTTTTTTTTAAATAGGAAATGCAAAAGAGCGGCAAAGCTCTCCTGAAGGCTTTTACCTCAAACTGCCTTTGTCCAAATAATTTGGGGACAGGACGGATCTGCCTAGTCGCGACCTTGGCCTGCTAAACCCATCCATCAGCCTTGGGAGGGGGGTGTGGTGTTTGCAAGGGGATGGGTGGTGTAGGGGGGTGGGGGGGCGCACAGGGGGGTGGGGGGACTCCCTGTCAGTTCAGCGGCTGGGAAACATTTCACACAGGCTGGTGGGGACAACTTCCCCACATGGGGAGGGTCTGAGGACAAGGGAAAGGACTCGGGTGACCGTTACTTTTGACTGGCATTACAGCAAGCTTTAGCCCTACCACATCTGATGCTAAAGGATCAATCTAGTGTGCTGTGTGAGTGGCCTGGGTTTCAAACATGCTCTTTTACCCTCCATAGCACACACACAATCACACACAGACAGACACCCTGAAAAGTAAACACACATGCACGCACACACACACACATGTGCAGTCACACTGTCTCTGGCCTGTCTCTCTGCTCTTGTCCTCTACAGTTTCACTGCCTATATGTGGCCGCAATAAAAACAGGTTTTACCATCTCCAATTTAACCGTGACCAAATTGGGACCCCTGCCAACATCAAAGGCTAGAAAAAAGTGCCTATAAGGCTGAGTTTTTTTGGTAGTCTCTTGTTTGGTCTTGATGGGAAAAAAAGGAGGGATGAGAAAAAGGGAGGAAATGATTTTCGGTGCGTTGGTGCTGAAGTAACGTCAGAGGGTTGACGGTGGGTGGGTGGGATGGTGCAGGGGGATAGCAAAGTCCTCCTGCTCTCTTTTGTCTGACAGTGTCAGTCATTTCCCCAGTGCTGAAAGCAGAGATGGGGAGGGGGCGAGGGAGCTGGGAGGTGCTCTGGGGTGTAACCTGATATAGTAGGGCAGATGAAGGGGCTGGGAGTGATGGGGATGGGGGGTGGTGAATGTAAGATTTCTGGGGCTACAAACCACATGTGCGGGGAAAAAAGTGGCATGACTCGAGAGCCTACACTGTTGTCATTAGTGGGTTGGTCATAAGCCATTTCTCCTAAGTGGGGCGAAAAAAACAAATCTGACAAACTCCGGCTTTGTAGTTGGGCCGACATGTTACCACAAAAACCGGTTAACCCACTCTTCCCATCTCTGACCCCTCTTGTCTTGACAGGTATTTATCTTGGCCATGATGACAGTGGAGCTCTTTGGCATCATGGGCCTGATTGGCATCAAGCTCAGTGCCATTCCCGTGGTCATCCTCATCGCCTCTGTCGGTATAGGAGTGGAATTTACCGTTCATATTGCACTGGTAAGGACCCAATGCAGACAGTCTTTTGACATGCCCAGCATTCTTGTTGCTCCTGTTATGTCACACTGAAAAATTGCCCCAGCTGTCTGTCAGTGGTGGGACTAAAGGGGTGGTGATGCTCTTGGGGTGGTAGTGGGGTGTGTGGTGGGGGGTGACACAGGCCACAGACTGAGTGTCTCTGGGTGCATTCTTCTGCAGGGGTTCCTCACCGCCATCGGAGACAGGAACACCCGCTCGGCCATGGCCCTGGAGCACATGTTTGCTCCTGTGATGGACGGCGCCATTTCCACTCTGCTGGGGGTGCTCATGCTGGCCGGCTCCGAGTTCGACTTCATTATGAGGTGAGACGTTCGAGGCTGTATTCTCCATTTTTGGCTCCGGTTTCCTACAACCCCAACTGTCTCCATATGCTAGTGCTTTGTGTGTGTGTGTGTGTGTGTGTGTGTGTACTGTGTTTACACTATGCTGAGCTGTTGAGACAGTTGTCAGCTTACTCTTGGGCTAGGGGAGGTAGGGAAAAGTGTATCTGTGTGTGCTTGTGTGGTTGTATGTCTGTGTGTCCATGGGTGTGTTTGTGAGTAAGTGCATTTGTGTGTGTGTGTGTAAAGACAGGGGGTAGTGGTAGATGGTGGTACAGGTGGGAATGTTTACCTCCCACCTCTCTCCTCACCTGGTGTTGTCACTCTCTGACTGTGTCTGCCGGCTCCCACCCCACCAACTGAACGCCCTGACTGCACAACAAATGGGGAAAACATCAAGGGGGCACAGCAGCTGCTCATAAACATGTAAATACTCTACACACTGGGTGGTGAGTTGTATGTGTGTGTGTTTGTGTGTGTTTTTGTGCGTGTGTCTACTCCACACACACACACACACACACACACACACACACACACACACACACATACACACACACACACAAACCCTTTCTCACACACTCACCCACAATCTGTCTCTTGAGGAATTTGTCAACTGTCCAATTATCCAGTTGACAGCCTTTTTTCCTTAACTCTAAACCACATAAAGGCATTTAGGCCCTGCCCAGATTTTGGGTTGAACTGGTCACTTGCTCTCCAACCAGAAATCGCTTACCCCCCAACCAAGGGTTTTTTCTGCCTCACGCTGCTTCGCTCAACGGTTCTCCTCACAAAAAGGCAAATAGCTGTGTTTTTCAGCTGAATCTGGGCTCAGCTGGAACCAAACCACAACCTTGAGAGCCGCCTCAAACAGACCCGTGACATAAAAATCGCTTACTTAGAGAGTAGAGCCGAGCAGAGCAGAGCAGCACGTCAGAGAGTATAAATACGCTCAGGGTGGCTTCTTGGCATTGTGGCCATTCAAGCATTCTCCAAGTGTTTGAATCAAGTCAGATGGTGAAAGGATACTTTTCCCACTAAAATGCAGACAAAGAAAGAGAAAGAGTGAGAGAAAAATAGAGAGAGGAAAGAGAGAGTTGGAAGGATAGGGACTGTGTGTATGTGTGTGCATGTGTGTGTGTGTGTGTATGTGTGTGTTTGTAGCTTAGTTGTGCTTTTAAGTGCTCGTAGGATAGTGCCATGGCAGGGAGAGTTGGGGGAAGAAACATTTGGTGGAGGTAGCGGACTAGCACAAGGGCATTCACACTGGGAGGTCTTGTTTAGATGAAGGGGGCAAGGAGGGGGGGACTGAGGGAACGTGGCCCTCTAGCTGGGGAGAAGCATAAATACATTGCTGTAAACATCTCCTGGCGGTGGAGCGCTGAATAAACAGCAGAACAGGCTCGGCGGCCCACTCAGGAGGAGCCACCCCTTCCAACCCCTGACTCCGAATGGAAAAGATTACAGTTTATATAAACAACAGAATTCCTAACACTAGGTCTACTCTGGAGGTCTAACCCAACCGGGGCCCATGGATGGTTTCGCTTTTTTCCCCCTTTTTTTCTTTCTGTCTTTTTTCATTTTTTCTTTTTTATTTTTTTAAACCCCCCTTAAATAAATCACACTCCACTTTCTGAATGTTGACTTAGTAAAATAAACAAGTGACTTTTCCTTCCATCTTTTTTGTGCACCGAGGATGGTTAGATAGAGTGTTTGCTTGTAACCAATCAGAGGTGGAGAGAAGGGCAGCCAGAGATGGTCTTGGGCTTCGTCTGCTCTTTCTCTCCTGTTTTATGACCTCCATGCTTTAAACATCGAACGCAAACCGTGTAAATAACAAAGACAGTGTTTTTACATTAGGTCTTTTTTGGCCAAGGGAGCATATGGGCTAAGGGCTTGAGGCTTTTCTTTCTTTTTTCTTTCTTTTTTTCTGCAAAGATACACAGTTCTTGTGTGATTTTCAAAGCAAACTGGAAAAGAAAATAGTGCACACTCGAGCAGTCTGCTTTGGCTTTGTTAATGAGGCAGTCATGAGAGAGTGAGAGAAAGAGAGATGGAGGGAGGGAGAGAGGGAGGGAGGGAGAGTGGGGAGGAGGGGTTGAGGGGGTCTGTAGGGGAGGAGAAAGGGGCTTAGTGAGAGCAGGCTTAGGGCTCCAAATTTGACTGGTTGTATAGTTGAACTTGACTCCTTCCTACAATCCGGAACTCTTCCTCTCTGGCTCAGTGGAGGCCCAGGGCCCTCCCAGGCCACCTACAGAGGTTAGGAGAGGCCCTCTTAAAAACCCAGGCTTCACCCCAAGATGTGCAGAAGGTCCAAGCTGGATGGTTACAGTCTAGTTAAAACTGATTGCACTGTGTGACACAGTAAAACCACCAGGGCTCTAGAGAAATGTGATAGAAGCAAACTGAAATAGATTCTAAAATGGACATTCGGTAGGGACTATTACTTGCAGACCTGTAATCTTTTTAACAGTGTTTTACGATTCGTTTTGCCTGACAGTGCCCCGACAGCCAAAGTAAACACATGGCCCCATGCACGAAGACGGGTCAGTGGACAGCAGTCTTTTCAGTACAGCTGTGAACAGACAGGCTTGAAATATAGCTATAAAAAAAACATATAAATCATCTGAGGTGCGACCTCATTTAAGTGGGTTAGTTTGAGGGGGAGGGGGGAGGGGATCTAGAATCCCTTTATTCTCCTAGTTGTTTTTCCCCCCATATTTCATTCGTTTTCTCTCTGTTTTAAAAGAGCTGAGCTGTCTCTTTCTGTTGCGTGCCTGTGTGTGTGTGTTTGTGAGTGTGTATGTGTTAGCATTTAAGTTTAGCACTCTCTAATTTTCTGATGCACTCTCTTTCTTGTGGTGAGGCTAAGCCCTCCCTCAGTGTTCCGAGCCGAGGCGCGGAGACACAGACAGCCCTCGCGGCTCTGTTGCCCATTACCCAAACCTCCCAGCTAACAAGACACGAAGGGCAAAACCCCCCTCGCCCTCCCTCTCTCTCCCTAGCTCCTCGTACACAAACCAAGGAGCCAGGAAGACGAGCTCTCTCTCTCCCTCTCCCTCTCCCTTACTCTCTCCCTCTGCCTCTCCCTCTACCCACCCCCTCAAAGCCGTGCGGCTGGTGGTTGTAGCATCACACACTGGGGTCCGTGTCTGGAGCTCAGCGGGCACGCACAGCCAGCCTCAACCCCACCTCCATCCCTCTCTCTACCGCTCACTCGCTCACCCACTCGCCCTCCGACATCCAAGCACACATGTTTCCAGGGCCGCTCCCAGCCCACCACGCCGCCAGATGCGCCATCTCCCGATGCCAGCCAGCCAGCCCTCCATGTTCTTGGCTTTGACGGAGGAGGGTGGTGTTTCCTGCTGGTTTTCTGCCCTGCTAAGAAGCTCATTTTCGGCCCCCTTTCATTACACACAGCCCAGGCCCCTGTGTTACCAATGTCAGGCACTTGTGTCAGAGAGGTTCACTCCTGTCAACACTGATCCTTTGCCCTCAAGGACAGGCTTGAGAGCTACAGCGTAATAATGGGCTGTGGCCACTTCTACGAAGAACAGGATAGAGTGTACACCCTCAGAGTGGGTGTACATGCCTTACATATTTACTGTGCTATAAAACTGGGGTGGAACAGAGTTGATGCCTGCAAATGGCTGAAAAAAAACAAAAACAAAACAAAGACAAAAAGAGAAAAGGAAAAAAGCCGTCCCTGGCCCGCCCAGCATAAACATAGAGGTGGTGTGCCCTGGCCATGCTGAAATGGGATCTGATTGAGATGGGATATTAAGTTGTTGAGGGGAAAATTACATTAGCAGCAGCAGCAGCAACCCTGGGGCCACAGGGAGGGGTAGGGGAGAGAGTGAGAGAGGGAGAGAGAGATGGAGGAAGCAAGGGAGAGACAGGGGAGGGCCAGAGTAGTTTCTGAGGCGTAGGATGTGCTCTCTAATGTAAACACATTTCTTCAGGAAGTGGCAGAGTCGTGGTGATAGATGAGGGCTCCCAGAGGGAGAGGAAGCGAGAGAGACAGAGGCAGAACGAGAGAGAGAGAGAGCACTCAGTTCCAAGATGGAGTCTTGGAATTTCTCCGGTGTTGTAAGGTCGCCAGGAGAGAGGACGTAGTCAGAGGGAACGTGAACAAAAAGAAGAAAGGGAGCCTGAAATGGGGGGGGGGGCAGCGATCGCGATAGCTGCATTCACATTTATCCCACATTCCTCACCCTGTCTGCATGGTCCCTGCCCGAGTGTGCCTGTGTTTGCTTTAGCTATCACTCCACATTAGTAATGTCTCCCATTAACCTCAACCCTATGTTTCTGTGTGTGTCT
The DNA here is from genome assembly GCA_030347295.1 of Setipinna tenuifilis. Taxonomy (NCBI): domain Eukaryota; kingdom Metazoa; phylum Chordata; class Actinopteri; order Clupeiformes; family Engraulidae; genus Setipinna; species Setipinna tenuifilis. The sequence goes on from CM059265.1 coordinate 15,912,043, forward strand.
GTTCCTCTTCCAGATACTTCTTTGCTGTGCTGGCCATCCTGACACTACTGGGCATCCTGAATGGCCTGGTGCTGCTGCCTGTGCTGCTCTCCCTCATCGGCCCGCCTGCTGAGGTCACCCCTGCTGACAACGCCAGCCACATGCCTCCCCCCTCCCCAGAGCCCCTCCCTCCCCCCATGAGTCACCACAGCTACTACGCCGGGCACCAGACCAGGGGCACGCGTCAGCAGGCATTCTCGGAGTCCTCTGACTCGGAGTACTACTCAGAGACGACCACCACGTCGGGGATAGGCGAGGAGGATTACAAGTACTGTGACCGGAGTGCTTACATCACCCCTCCAGCCACAGCGCCAACCTCGCGCATCCTGCTCGAGGCCAGCAAGAACCCCAGCTTCCCCAAGCTCACAGTAAGTATTTGTTTCTATGGTGAAAGGCTCCACCTTCACTGCTCACTAAGTGTCAACACATCGGTATGCCTCAGTTCCCTAACCCAGTGCATATGTGCTCCTCTCATCATCTACAGGTGGTGAAGCCTTACAGCGAAAGTCCAGCCACCCTGAAGGGTCCGATGAGCGAGTCTACCCAGAACGCGGTGAACTCAGTCAGCTCACAGATCACCCCGTGGGATGGCAAACAGGAGTACCAGGGACCCAAGAGGCAACATTTGCCCAGCAGCAGGGCCTACTGCCCTGGGAGGACTAATCACTCTGGCCTCGGCTCCCAGCCGTGCCGAGGGCCACATCAAAACAGGACTAAGGCCCCGGGCCAGAGTGCCGGAGTACTACAGCGGCCCAGCAACACCGTTACCATGGTGACCGCCACAGCTTCTGTGACAGTGGCAGTCCACCCCAGTTTGCCGGGGTCATACCAGGGTTATATGCACGAGGGCTTTGAGGACAGTGAGCTGGACTCTTTTGAGGAGACTAAAAGGACTTCACAGTCATTTGGGAAAGCCACACAATCTTTCAAGACAGAGTCTTTGGAGCTCCAAGACATAGAATCTGTAGAAAAGAACCAGAATGAAGCTAACCAGGCTCTAGGTAATTAGGCTTTTTCCAAGAACAAACAACATGAATGAAAGTTACTCACTCAGATCCACCTGAAACAGACATCACCAGTTTTACGGTATTGTCTTCCATCCTCTTGTATTACAGGTGGTCTTCGGATCCAAGCAGCCAAAGATTGCTAGACACTGCCCAACCCCCTACCCCTATTTTTTTTGTCTGGAATCTGTCTCTGGCTGTCTTTGGGAAGTCCCCATCTCCAGCCTTTAACTTTGAACTGTACATAGACCTCACACACAGACAAGAGGATTTATTTTTAAAAAAGATATTAAAAGGTCTTGTTTAAATATATATAAATATATAAATTTATAAATATATATTTTAATACTAAAAAAAGAGGGAAAACTTATTTAAAAGAGTACTGTATAACTTGTGTATTCTCTTGTATAAAAGTCAGATGTATAAGAGCTGTGGGGGGGGTTATCTCCCCCAGTGTATAGACAAAAAATGTGCTATATGTAAAAAATGTAAGAGTGAAATGGTAAATATTAGGTTATTGAAAATTAAAGGTCAGTGTTCATTTTGCTGCTACACTTCAAGTTTGAAATGGTTTGCCTTGAAAATATGCAGTACCCTTTTCCCCCAAATTGTAAATGGAAAAAGCAAAAAAAAAAACATTTTACACTGCAGCCAATAGCGGGCTTTTCTTTTTTTATTCAAAGGTGATGCCTTGTCTTTGATTGCACTGCACAAACACAAACAAGCAGAAATACCAGGACTCTGTTCTCAATCCCACGTGCTTTTGTCATATATTTCCATATGTTAAATAGCAAGGGATCATGTTGGATTTTGTTCTTTTGATTTTGATGTTTATTTCTTTCACAACTTTGCGTCTTTTAACAATAGCAGCCATTGTGCCTTTATGACATTCTTCTCTGATTAACTGTGCATTCAAATGTTGTATATGTCAATATCTGGGGCGAGCCATATGTTCCCCTCATGTCAACCATCCGAGAAACCATGCCCTCAGTCTGTGGTTGCTTGTGGCCCCATGTAATTTAAGGGAGATTTGTTATTGTTGTTTGTTGTTGTTCACAAGTTATGTGTTGTCTAGATGGTAAGAATGAGTGGAAGGAACTCTGAATCACCAGCTGAATCACCTCTTGTCATGGTCTGTAGTTGAGGAGGCGCACATGGTTCACCAAGAGTGCCTGTACATGTAGCACATTTGTTTTTTTCTGTTACCTGGGCTCACTTTAACCATCATCACGTTTTCTGTGGGTCTGATTGTGATGGGTGGCACACAGCTGGGCGGATGCTCCTGTGGAGGTCCCCCACTGTGACAGTGTCTCCATCAGCCTTTCCAACTGCTACACTATCACCTCATCTCTGTCATTTTGCAGTTGTCGTGTTATACTACTTGAAGGAGTTGCAAAATAAGCCTATTGGGGTTTTTTAGTTGTTTTTTTTTTCCTTTCGTTGTCTTAAATTGGGTGCGCTGAAATTCTGTCATTCTGTCTCCCATATTGCAGGGAGACTCGGGCAGAGGCAATATGTGACAGATTTTCCTTTTTCCACCCAATGACCTTCTAAAAGGGAATATACATGCAAAGGGAGGTTTTTCTATTGTGTTGTTTTACTCTTGGTGACTGTTGTGGGGTTTCAGTGTACACCACCAAGGCCTTATGCAATCATTGTGAACTAGCTCGTGCCTTTAGGCTTGAAGGGAGAGGCAGGCGTGCAGAGGGTTTGCTGTGGCAAGGGCCTTGGGCTTCTCTGGTGCTCCACATAACGGCGGCCACATCATGTGACTCAAGACAGTGTGTCTGTGAGGGCTTTACTGCTAGTACTTGTATATCCACAGTCAGTGCAGACTTTCTTGAGGAGGGCAAGGCAAACTTCACACATTTCAGTATTGGTCACATCACTGCCAGTTAAATGAACAAAGCAGGGACATGTATTAGATTTAAGTGGCAGCTTATGTTTTCATGAGACAAGAAACTTTAAGTAGCTACTGAATCTGGAGAAGAAACTAAACAGTCAAAAATCATTCTACATTCACAGCTTAACTACAGGAGTTTGTAAATTATAGGAATGAAAAGGGCAGGGGGTGGGGGTCCTGCATAGGGTTGTAGTTTTATTTGAAATGTATGTCATGCCATATAAATTATTTAAATTAAATTTTTATTTTTGTAGTTTGTACAGAAGTTAGTCATTTAGACTGAAGTTCTATTTTTAAAGAGTAAATATATTATAAATATAAATCTATCTATATAAATATATATAAATATATAATTATATCTATTTGTTGCTGAGGTTTTTGTTTTGTTTTGTTTTTTGTTTTGAGGCCAGGGGAAGGAGTCCACAGTTGGTGGTAGTGGGGTACTCTGGGGTGCCCCTGTTTTACTTATTTTTGAGAGAACAGCGCACTTGGAATATGAAGGAGAGGTGTGGCTAATGCTGTCCACCTTTGTGTAGAATCCTGGCCTTTCCTTCTTCATGAAAAGTTGATGATTTGTTTCTCTTTTTTGTCAATGTCTAAAACACTGTGACTTCAGAAAACTATGTTCAACAAACAACAACAGAACTCTTGTGTGACCATCATTGTCCTTCACCCTTTATAGAAATTTAACTAACAAAATACATTAAAGAAAAAAAACTAAGGAAAAAAAGTCTCGTCTTTGTCTTTTGTGGGTTGGGTTGTGTTGTGCTCAGCGAGGTGTTGCTTGTGAAACATTCTCCCATAAACACCAGAGGAATGTTCATCTTGGTGGCTCACATTTCAGTGCCCGAAGAACCATGCAATCTTGTGTTCCTGAACTGGAGACATCCTGGGCTGCCATTGCTTGAGATTCATGAGATGGAATAGCTGTGGTGTCATAGGTGAGATGTTTGAAACACATCCAGGTGGGGTGGGCTGAGGTGTGGTGTGGTGTTGGGGAGGGTGTGAAAAGAATGTGGCAAGTGAGCCTACTTACCTGGTCTCACTGCCCAGCACAGATGACTACACCACTCTTGGGACGGGCAAGCTGCTCCAGAGGAATGAGATCCTCAGCTTTACCTGAGGGCTGAAGCTTCTCACTTCCTGTTTGATTGTTATGACTCACAAGGGGCGGGCGGCCCCCCTCCCCTTTTCCACCCCAGCACAACACGGCCACCTATGGAGATGAAAAGCGTGTGCTGTAAATTCCTCCACTTCCCACAACAGCAGCTCATCTGTCAGCTACCTTGGGCCTGTCTGAATCTGATATGTCTCCATGGCTTTTGAAGTTACTGTCATGGCCCCAGAGCGATTGGAAGAGAGAGGGAGCAAAGACAGAGATAGAGAGAGAGTGTGTGTATGGGGGGGGAGAAAGAGAGAGAGAGAGTGTGTGTATGGGGGGGTAGAAAGAGAGAGAGAGAGAGAGAGAGAGAGAGAGAGAGAGAGAGAGAGAGAGAGAGAGAGAGAGAGGGAGCAAGGGAGAGGGAGTTTGTGCAAGTGTGGCCTCCTGGATGGTGCCATACACAGCTTGACTGATCTCTGTTTAAAGGATCAGGTTACGTGAATGGGACCAGCCATGAGTCGGAGCTTTAAGAATGATGACAGTGGCTGCAGCTTTGATCACATTCCTGTGTAGCCACGCAGCACAGCGTGTATGATGGGAAAACGCAACATCATGCTGCATAGTGACCTAAGTGTCTAAGAATTTATTATCTAATTATTTATTTGCAACCCTGTTGTTATGAGATTCATGACTTCAGAGGTGACTCCATCCGTGTTTACAGCTTGTTTATCCAGTTTAGCCCCTTTTTAAATGGCAAATGTAACATTGCTTTGGATATAAGTGTTTTAGACACAAAATTACCAGTCACTAATTACACGTCTGTGCCATTTTGTTGGGGATAATGTGGTGTGTGTGTGTGTGTGTGTGTGTGTGTGTGTGTGTGTGTGTGTGTGCATGCGCTGGGCTTTGCTGGAGGTCCAGAGGACGATTAACAATTTCCGCTGGAAGTGTTTAGACGTTGGGATCTGACGTAGGCTTACAGGGTTTTCCTGTGGACCTCAGTGACGTACCCTGGTGTGTTCACACGCAGAGAGGGTTGATGGTAGCAGCGATAGGGCCATCTCATTCATGTTTTGGTTTTGGCAGGTCGGGCTCACCAAGGCAAAGAAGGCAAGCATTGCGATTAGCAGCAGCATGGGGGGCAGAGAGAGAGAGAGAGAGAAAGAGAGAGAGAGGGAGAGAGAGAGCACACAAGAGTGTGTGTGTGGTTTCTGTGGGTGGAGACCAGGGTAAGGGCCAACAGCTGGTACTAGCTGAAAGAGCTCATCCCCCATTCCCCTTATATAGCCAGCAATATGGGGTAGTGAGATAGCAGCTGACATCTCTAACAACAGATAGCTGCATCTAGGTGGCATAAGCCTAGGGTTACGCAGGCCCCTTTAAAGGACTGGCTGAGGGAGGAGGAGAAGGAGGAGGCTGGAGAAAAACAGGGAGAACAAAAGAGCAAACACATGATCTGCTGGGCTTCTTGGGTGGCCAAAGGATGAGCGCCCATTGTTGTTTGAATTCAATAGGGCTGATTAGTCAGAAGTTTGTGTGTGTGTGTGTGTGTGTGTGTGCATGAGTCTGTGTGTATGCATGCGCGTGAGTGTGTGTGTGTGTGTGTGTGTGTGTGTGTGTGTGTGTGTGTGTGTGTGACTGTGTGTATGTGCGTGTGTGTGTGCACGCACGTGTGGCTTTTTATGTTTATGTTTATGTGTGTGTGTGTGTGTGTCTGTGTGTGTGTGTGTCTGTGTCTGTGTGTGTATGTTTGTGTCTGCATGTCTGTGTGTGTGAGTCAGTGCTGTGTGTGAGACAGCATGTGTGTGGTTTACTATTTCGTCTGGCTCTGATTTTCAGTTCACATTCACAAAGCCTTGAAAAAAAACCTGTCAAAAGCAGTGAGACGAGGTGAACAAAAAATCCCAACTCCATCTCTACAGTGAGTCTTACATTCTTACATTACAGTGGCTTTTTTTATCTTTGCATTTTTGTCATTCCGTGTTACATCCATAATGACTCTGACTTGCCAGACATATTGGCCCATGCATGCATGGCGGTTTCTGGTGAAGAGAATAACTGTATTTTAAAACCTTTCCTTGTCTGTCTGTGGTGCTTTTCAAAGTGTGAAGCACAGAGTGTCTACAGCTCATTGCATGTGTCAACGTTCATCTATATGAATTCTTGCTCCAGCCAACTATTCAAATGACTTCACTTTATCATACAAAAAAACGGATCAATATTTACAAAAGCCTTTTCAGACTCACAAATGTGTTTGTAATTTATTGGTGTTCTCTGACTGAAGGAACAATATGAATTTTCAGGCAGGCCCCTGCAGTGTAAACATGTTTTAAATAAACAGGAACCAACGTAATGCCTTTTTAATTGATTCATTCTGGGCTGCGATGTTTACAGAAGGGCCTAAATATGAGCTCGTAATGCAAACCCAGTGTTTAGAAGTGGTTTGTTTGGTTAAAACAATAACAGTCTGAATGCCAGCCACATTTTGGGTTGCATTGTGTGCCTGCAAAGGGGCTCCATCGGGACGCTAATCTTGCTAGGCTGCTCTCTACAAATTGCACACCACACTTCAGGGTACAAAATAGACCAGGTTCTAAATTGGACGGGGAATAATCATAAGGTGGTGCACACTGTATAGCAGGCTGGGTTAAGAGCTTGCCTCGGATTATAATTAAACACATGCGAGAGGTAATAAAACCTAATGAAGGCAGAGGAGAGACTGGCACAGCCATTTTATGTGGCCGGCAAAACACGTTGTGTTGCACTCGAGAGAGAGCTATGCCATATGTGTCCTTGTGTGTTGTAGGTTTTCTTTTTCTCTCTGTTGAGTAAAATGAACACCCACAGGAGGATTTTCTTACTCAGTGCCTCATTGTGTACATTAAAATACGTCCCTTGTCATTATTTGCTACAAATTAACTGACTGGATTTTAAAATTGTTTAAGAAGAAGAGTGTAAAAATTATGACTGTACAAAATGCAACACGTAGGTGGTTGGCCTGTTAATGCTGGTTTTGAAATTAATTAAATTAAATCATGGATGATAAAATGCAAACAATGGCACAGTAACAATCATGACCACAAGGGGGCCCTACTCAAGAGAACTCTGAGGTTGGTGAGACAATACAAGACTCACTGAGGGTGGGTGTCTTAGTAATAGACAGGGTAATCTTGAAAGGAGAAAAATTCTGAGCTGTCTGCTCTTTTGAGCAACTGCAAACTGACATTAATTTAAAGCAAATGTAAATAGCTGTAGACCTGTAAATAGCTAAATTAGTCTTTCATTTCTACAAAAAAAATGCTAATACATCTGCGCCTGCTCCGAGTAAATGGGCAGCAGAGTGGATTTCTGGAGGTAACACGAAGAGATATATTTAATTTGGCATGTTAGGTCCTGAGAGGTTCGCCTGTGGCAGAAGGAGGCCCAATATCCAAAACAACATGGCTCTCAACACCTACATCCATCACTGCTATGCTGCAATGGAATGAGGCAGTCTCCCTTTCCTTCACACTCTTTGTGTGCAGTTGTGCTTGTGTGTGTGTGTGTGTGTGTGTGTGTGTGTGTGTGTGTGTGTGTGTGTGTGTGTGTGTGTGTGTGTGTGTGTGTGTGCTTGCCCCTGCACCGAGTGTATCACATTGGCCTTATGCTGAACATGTAGGCTCTGTGGAAAGCCCTGTCCACTGAAACACACAGAGATTCTCATTAATCATATCCAAGATGCCATGAGCCAGAGTGCTTAATAGCAGGACAAGGCATATTTTTGTCTTCCTTCTAAGTATAAAACAGGACAACAAAGACAACTCTTATAGCAAGTAGGCATACTTGCCCTAGCAGCAATTACAACTTGCAAAAATGAGAAAGATACTGATAGTGTTCCTTGGGAACACCATTTTTATTATGTTAGTTATTATGCCTCTCACCTGTGTTGAATGTTTCGCTGAGACTTTTGAAGTGAAAGGATAAAGAAATGTACCCAGATGGGGGAAACCCAGACTCCAAAATAGCGTGCGGAGGGGGAAGTCTGCACGGGTGTTGCCACACGTTCCAATAAATCACTCAAATCTACACACCACTCACAGAGGCTTTTGAAATCAGAGCAATATTGTGTGATAAATAATCTTGAGAGTGATGATGAATGACTTAGTTAGTGGAACACACAGGACTTTTGATTCACTACCAGTGAAGCCGCTGGTCTGCCTGCTGCAGTAACAACATTATGTATATTTCAGTCCAAGTATGTCTAAATCTGTGGTCAAAGATAATGCACTCTATATTTGTTTTCATTATCCCTGCCATTCTTGCCTGTGCTAGAAAACCACAGAACTCCCTCTGAAGGCATGGCGTGGGTTGTCACTATTTTCCATAACACAGAAAGAGCATATATTTTCCATTTCAAATCTGAACTCGCTAATGGAGATGGGGCCATTGCATGAACCACAGTGAACTTGCACACTGTTTTGCTATTAAAGTAACAGAGGCTGTATTTAACAAAGACTATAATAAATCAGTTGAGTTAAATCCAACAACTAACATGTGTAAGTTGGACAGGTAGTTGTAAGCACCGTATCAAAACTTCAGCCACCCAGTGAGAGAGGGCTGGGATGAAATTACCTTGAGACCCTGATGAGGACGGGGGAAGGAGCGCTGGGGCTGCCTGTGATATGTGAGTGCTCTCTGGTGGTCATGGCCTATCGTACAGAGGAAAGCAATTCAGGTTGTTCACTCAAACCTGAGAGCGAAGCTGGAGCAGCCAGCCAAGCCTTTGATGTTGCCTGGGGGGCAGGGGGAGAGTGAGGAAACATGGGGCCAGAAATTTGGTGTGGAACTCTTTTCTAAAAAAAAATCTGACATGTATTGCCTTGAGTTTTGAGGGTACTTGTCGAGAGTAACAGTAACATCCTTTGCACAGTTTACATGGTGAAAAGGCAGATCTTACTTAATTGCATGCTTGCGTGGCGCTTTGCCCTGACTGAGTGAAACTTCACACAGCATCTGTAGCAGGTTAAAAACCCAAAGTATCTCTTCAAAGACATGACAAGACATTTTTATTTAAAGTTTTTAAAAATGAGAAAAACGAGAGGAGTTAAAACTTAGTGTATACTCTCACTGCAGAATTTAAAGAATGCCATGAGACAATAAATGTCTCAGACTTGAAGATAATATACATTTTAGTACAAAACCAAATTGGTTTACTGACTTTATATGATGGCAAATTAATACAGATATTTGGCCACTTACTAAGTTCATATTGAAGGACAACTTTGGAAGGGTATGATGGATTCGTGTCCCTGCCAGATAGCAGCCAATAAGTAAAATACAATAATCAATAAACAGACAAACAAACAAATTAATAAAACACAAATAACTTAGGTCAGGTGAAAAAGAAGGTGTGCTGTGCTCCCCACCGACTCAGGGCTTGCTGGGTGGTTCGGTTGTTTATTTAGGTCTGTGGAGGTGCTGGGAACCAAGCAGTGGCCACTGCCAATTTTCTGCACACTGAGAAAATACTCATGTGGACAGCTGGAATCCAGAAAGCAGAGTCCAATGGACTCAGGGCCAACAGACACAAGCCTCTGCTCACATGAAACACATTTCCAGATTGAATACCTCACGTATGTCCCTTAGCATGTTGACCCCTCCCCTGCACCTCCTTCTGAGAAAAATCCTGGAGATTCACCTATAGGATGAGAAAAACACAATATTGTGCATCACCTCTAAAGCGGCATGCATTGATCTTACATCTGTTGCTCAGACAAAAGATTTCCAATTGTCATGGACAGGCAAAGGGAGGTGTCTGTGTGTGTGTAGTTTCAAATTTTGTAATAATGCCTGAAACATGTCTATTACAGCATCCAAACTGTTCTGTGGCATACGTCGGGTGGATTCCATTGCGATGTTTAAGTAGATTGCTCTCCAGATTTCATTTGATGTTTTTGGGCCTGCCAAAGTGAAGTGGGGTGGAGGTTTATTTCCACATAACAGCAGGTTAAAAGAAAAAAAATTACCCTGTCTCAGGAGGTTTATTATTACATATTATGAAAGGAAAACCTTGGGTTACATGATCTCTCTATCGGAAACAGTAAATTCTGACATGAAATGATTCACAACAGGTTTTTAAGAATCAAAATGACTTAATCACATCACTGAAGAATTGGAATTCCTTTATTTCTCCCCTCAAAAACATAACACAGAGACGATGTGTGCTGTCACATTAAAAAATCTTGTCCTGTGTTTGAGATCCTGTTGCACTTGATGGGGGAAATTATGCCAGTGTTAGTTGTTCAGCTAAACTGATATGCTGAACGACTGAAACTGACAAGGAATCTAAAACGTCTGGCAACGCAATTTATAGGAACAAAAACATTACAACACTTACATAAACGATGAACAGCCTACTGATTTAGTTTTTACTGCTATTAGTTACACATCACTTACTATGTGAAATAGTCAGAGAATCTGCCTGATCAATGTGACCTTCCGCAGACAGCAGGCTACTTTGTGACAGTGGCAACCTAGATAAATACATTGTTGAATCTTCTGCGACCCACCCAGGTGACGACACACCAGTGGTTCAGAATTAAGGGTGAAGGCTATTTCAGAGCAGAGCTTTTGAGTGCGGTGTGTAAGGAAACCGACAAAAGGTGAGCCAGTGTCATGTAACATTCAGTGCCAATTGCTATAATACCTGTAAGAAGCAGCAGCATTCTATCCTAGCACTAATGCTAATCATGTTAACTTGCTTTTCCACGTACTGTCTCCTTGTGTGTAGCTTATGATACAGGTCTGCACTGTTAGAGGTCCCCTGATAAGGTAGGCCTACACTAGGATGTCTGCCTCGTTCTTCAAACTTGTTTCTGTTATTCTCTGGCCTAGTTATGCTAAGTTATTGGCTATGCTGAAAGTAAATCTTGTTGATTATAACTATCTAGTAGGCTAGACTCTTTTCAGTAAAGTGTTGATTTTGGTGATCCTTTAACCCTACAGACAATCAGGTTGGTTCTGAGAATACACATGACATTTTTTCCTTCAGTCATAATCTTAGTCTCTTTCTCCTTTAGTCTATTTGTCACGTGTTGGCTGTTAGTACAGCTTGTTGTCTACTATTGGTATTTTAGCATACTGTCTTTGTGGAGAGTAGTCAGATAAGACACCTTTTGAATTAGTCTACAACGTTTTCCCTGAAGCCATAGCATTTCGCATTCAAGTCAGTCTGTCACATTTGTTGGCGGGTCTGAGACCTTTGGTTATAGAGCCTTCCTCTGCAATGTCTGTGAAGTTGCAGTAAAGTTAATATATCAGCTAAGCAAGCAGATCATAACACATAAACCACTCAATATTACGACCTCACAAACAGAAAAATGCACCTACCACTACTATGTATAAGTAGAAAGGTATGGCTGTAAGGTACATTTTACATTTATGGATTCACTTTACACTCTATGTGCACATCTGGATATAATTTCACACTCACTATCAAATCTCATTAACCCTTTCACAGGCTGACACTGCTGAAACACTGCACTCTAATCAGATTGGTGAATTACACTATGCAATATTGGCACGTAAATGCATGTAGTTGTCAAAAGTCCTTTTTAAAATTTGGAATTCATAACAGAACACTTGCATAGCCCAATTGTTCAAGTTTTATCTATCTGTAATCCAGTTGTCCAAGTTTTTTTTAAAGTAATTCAGTAACACTCATCTTGGCATCATTGCACGGCATAATTATATCGCATAACATTCAACAGCAAAGCTCATGATGGCTGATATACAACTCTGTTTAGCAAAAAATAACTTTAATTATTGCAAAAGACTTTTTAACAGTAGGCCCTCCCCTATACAAAATCTCACACTGATACTGTTCAACTTCAGATTGGATACAATATCTGCTGATTAACATAACTGTGAGTTAAAAATTTGCATCAACAACAAAAATGTAGCCTTCTTTTGTTTCATCACCTTTGGTTTGGAACACGTACACTTCCCTGTACAAATAGCCTGTTAGTAGAATTATGGCTTTAATAAATTCCCATAATCATTTTCGGTTGCTGTAAGTCAGGAAGTATGCTCATGGGGTTTTTCTTATACTGTATCTCCAAATACAGAGATCATAAATTTCAATAATACTGTCAATTGCTAGCTTGAAAGTGGAGTAGCATCTCTCAAATGTTTAGAATGTTCTCTGTACATCCTCTTAAAAGGTAGAGGCAGTTAATTCTGTGTTATACATTTAGAGTGGTAAAGAATTACTTTCTACAAAAAAAATCATGACATTTTAATCACAAGGAATAATATTATTTTAATTATCTGTGTTTAGTTCAAATCAAAACTAGATGTGCTTCATCATGGTGTCATAACAATACTTGTGACAATATGGCAAGGAACCCCAGCTTTCAGGCATTACACTCTTGGATGGGTTGACAACAGTTGATGTGTCAAACTGAAAACACTCAAAGCACTTGCTTCTTGGCTTCTGGTAGACACTTCAAACTTTCAGTGGTTTTCAGAAGCATTTTGGTACGTTTTGGAAAGCAGACTTGGAAATAGTAGAGCAAAGATAAAGAAGGAGTTGAGGACATAAGGTCGCTGTAGGGCACTCTTCTGTTGCACTGCCCCTGTAAAACAGACCCAGTGGCTGTAGAGTTTGGGTGGTGGTGCTGAAGGGGGTGGTGCTGGATAGGAGCACATGCCACCCACCGAGACAGCGGGAGTGGGGGTGGTGAAGCGCTCTCAGAGGAAACAGTTGTGCTGCAAGGCCTCACACAGAGCCAGTGGGCCACCCAGTTGCCGGCAGATTTGTTTATTTTTATCCTTTGGGGAAAATTGTTCAGTGTGAGCTGTTTATTAGGCCTTTGATTTTTCGTGTGCCAGCTTTTGGTCGCTCGGTGAGTGTGCGTGGTGTCCGGAGCTTGTATACAGAACAAGTTGACGCCAAGAGAGGGGGGCAGAGGGTTGAAAGAGGAAGGGTTGTTGTCTTGAGGTCAGAGTGCCGGTTATGAGCAGGGGTGTAAAGAATCAGTGCAACACCACTGTGACCTATAGCTAGACCACACTCAGTCAGTGATGACGAAAATGAAAACAGGCAGTGTGGGATGCTTGAAGTGCAGGTTCAATAATTCTGATAGAGCATCATTTCCTGGTGAAGACAACATTTATTAATTAACAAACAGCTTGCATGCTTTAAAGTGTTTTATCCACAGAAGAAAGACAATGCGGTTTCTTGAAAGACAGTTGTGGTTTCACGCTTGATAGTTACTTGGCATCAATAGCAGCATGAGCTAAGATAATTCCCACAGCAAGGGCCAACAGTGAAATAAGCAAATGAATACATTAATAATACTTTTCCAAATAGCTTTTGTTTAACAAACTTACAGCTGTTTTCATGAAGGACCTTAATGTTGTTGGTTTGAAGGCAGGAACACTGTGGGACAACAGAAACAGGTCAACAAAATAAACTAAAGAAATTAAAGAATTTGAGCTCATGTTTAGACATCTTGGTCCATAGTTTTAGAGCAAAAACAGCTGGCAGAAACGGTAGCACACACACACACACACACACACACACACACACACACACACACACACACACACACACACATACATACACAGACAAGGATGATTCAAAGAGAGGGAGAAGAAATGGTCAAAGCTCTAAGTGGCCAAAATAAAGTCAATTTTAATTAGTGAAAGGTTTAATTGAAGCCAACCAATAGCATTGTAAAAAAAAATGTCAGAGGATGACAATAATACTGCAGGCTCTGGAGAGGGAGTTTATTGAATGAAACAGTGAATGAGAATGAGTTTAGTAAACTTATATTATATGACAAACAAACATTATGTTTGTCAAGATCAATATAATCCATCAAATAAACACACATCATCATAGTGAAGAATTTTCATTAACCCCAGACTGTAAGATTTCCTAACATGGATAACATGTCAGACATATTTATTTTAAAGATGCTGTATTGGCCAGGCTTAAGCAGATCATTTTGTAGAAACTGAATATACTATTCACAATTATATTTTAAGTTATTATACAGCTCTTTAGAAAGCTGACGAACGTCCCATTAACTTTAGATTTGGAATAAGCTATATCATTAGCTTTGATTTGGAACATAATATGTAAACAGACAGGACCTCCACATGGAGGATGATAAAGGTGCCATGTTTCAGTGCAGTAGTCAGGCAGGGCAACACAGCACACAGCAGTCAAGAGAGGGCCCCAAATGTTTTATGTTGAATTGCCAGGGTGAATATAGTGATGAAAGATATGTTACATTCACAATGCACAGCTTAATTAGTTTGTCACCGACAGGACGCTTTTTCAGCTGCTGACTAGGGCTGGGGAAATAATTGAAAAATTAATTGAACCAACAGTTGTAACCATTAATTGACAATGATCAAGCACACAACTACTAATCGTTATTTATTATTATTATTATTTATTATTATTTATTTTGTAAACTTTTCCTTTATATTCTGTGCATTCTACTGTGTGTGATCATGTATTGTTCCTTGAAAGCACACTACCACGTGTTGCCATGTGATTCTGCCCAGTCCAGTCAATTAAAGATGATTTTGATTTGAAATCCTATCGCCGATCCCTAATCATGGTAAAATTCAATATGGTAAACATGGAAAAATATGTGATCATATTTTTTGCCATTTCACCCAGCCCTACTGCTGACAAAAGTCTAAAAGGCGTATTTGCACTTTTACAGTGTGACTGAGGTTTGCTGATACACCACCAACCCTTCTAGACATTCAGCATCATGTAGAGTAATATGCAACATAATATACCAACTAGGCACTGCTTTGCACTGGCAGTGCATAGGTTACAAGACATTTTGGTGCATGGTTTTTCAAACTTCTCATTGCTATTGTCATTGCTTGTTTCTGCATATTAGCCATCCAACAGGCAAGATGGGAAGCTCTTTTTTGGAGACCTATGTCAGCTAAAAACAGGAACATAGCTCAAACCTTGGCTGCAGTGTCATCACAGCGTTCACTTGGCAGTGGTTGACAGTAGAGCTTCACAGTTTTTTGAATTTCATTGCAGTACCAGTTGTGGCCACACCATTACATACAGCACTGTTAATCATAAATACTGGTCATGATTTCATCAAAGCTCAAGAACAGAGAACAAGAACAGAACTCAAAGGAAGGAAACAGATCTCATTAACTGATAACTATTCATGAGCTATTAAAGCTAAGACAGGTGTGCTTTTACCTGGACAGTCACAACTCAAAGTGCCACATGTCAATCATCTGACCCAAAGTGTTCAAGCATTAATGCTAAAAACTCATGGCTGACATGTCTGAGTATACAACTGATGTGACTATGCCGCAACCCAAACTGAAGTTCATTACTAAATATGTGCATAAATGTGTGTTCAGTATGTAAGAAGCAAGGGTATGAACACATGGGGAAACCAGCTTATCCCTGAGTGCTGAGGCCAACCCAAATTGTGTCAAAAAGAGGAGAGGAAAGTTAAAGTTGACAGTACCAGTACCAGTAATAAGTAAAGTGGAAAACCAACACATGCCAAAAGTAAATCCCAAACAGGGGCAAGGGGATCCAGCCAGACGTTCAAAGAGTAGCTAAAAGCTTTCTGCACAACCATCAGCCAACAACCCTTGCATTCTCACCATGCTGAAGCTCTCCATCCTTGTGGCCTTGCCAAGCTAGCCAAACAGTTAGCCAAAAAGAAAACCAGTGACCCCCTAGGGGAGGTGTGTTTGAAAGTGTACTGGCAACACACACCAATAGAGGTCACTGTGGTTTCCAGCAATAATTACCCCAGGTTGGATTATTTGTAAAGCTTTCTTAAGTTTTACAAGTGCATTGCAGACTGTCAGAGCATCTAGCACTGTCCCAAATCTGCAAAGATGAAATGAAAACCTGTTTAGCTGAGTAAAAGTGACCAGAACCCTTGGCAGTGCACAACATATATTGTGTTACATTATGTTGTTTGTGTTTGTGTTGTTGAATTTGAACACCTGGACAAACAGCTGCTTTGTGCTGCTTTGTGCCTTCTGTCAGAATATGTCCTGGTCTACATTTTTGTTTTTTATTTCTAACCTAATCTTATTAGACAAAATATATGATTATATATATATATATGCCAACCTCATTTTTCTTGCATATATACTTCATGAATAACGTTTGTTGGCTCACAAATCAGACCAATATGTAAATAATATATTTAACCTTTCAAAGCAAATGTTTTATTCTGCCTGCTAGATAGGCATTCATTTTAAGGATATCTAAAATAGATGTAACAGATATAACATAGTTTGGCCCCTCCTCTCTTGTCAATACAGAAGTAAAGTAAAGTATACCTGTGTCTTCATTCTATGAATTAAATGCAGTATTTTATTATGTACAACTTAAGCATCATCTTTGGCTGACTGGGCACACTGGTATGCCTTCCAATCAATATGGTCATATAAATGTAATGGGCTTTATTTGTCAGTAGTTAAAGTAAAGGCTCATCAGTAAAAAAAAAATTAAGACATTTTACCTATTTAAATCAGTGGTTTTATTTTTTCATGTGTTAATTTTGGTGAGTTGATATGAGCCCTGGATCACAATTACACAGAACTGCTATATCAGCTATGTCATGCCTGGTGGAATAGCTTGTATGTAACTCTGTGTGTGTGTGTGTGTGTGTGTGTGTGTGTGTGTGTGTGTGTGTGTGTTGTCTTTGTATTTGTCATTCCCTTTAACTTGATCACATATTATGCATCTTTTTTAGTGATGGACTACATGTTCTGAGAAAAACAAGAGCAAGTTCCCCAAGTTTGCCCTTGCTGTTACTCCAAATTGCCATAATCACCACTAGGAGGCAGTGACGGTGTCTCAAAAGCTTAATCAGTTATCACAAGGTATAAACTGAAAGAAAGTAACACAGTGGTACAGTAGTTTGCACACTCTCAAGCTTTTTAGTTGTACAGCTGATGCAGATCCAAACCAGAAGAATTACTCATACATACAGGGACATGCCTTTGCCTTATATCTCTGAAATTATTATAAATAGTATAGTGGGATCCCTTATATTGTCATTTAAAATGATTGCAATAACAAAATGAGCTAGAATCTGTCGTAGCCTCATTTTAAGGAAACTAGAGAAAGTATCCCAGCATAATTTCCCCCTCTGTTCATCTATGCTCAAGTCGGGTGAAACTCCCCATGCCATCGTCAGAGATAGCTCAGGCCAAGGTGGCTGGCTGGAAACGCTGTCATATGAAGCATTCCGTTTTCTTCAGCAACTCAAGTGTGTCCGTGTGACGACCAACACTAATATTTGGCTGGAAATGAAGACAGTATAAAAATTCAGTGTCAAGGAATACCGTGGCAGCATGTCAATTATAACAAAGCATGGCACTGTGGGTGAAATACTTTGTGTAAATAAAATGCTGTTGCCAACATGTACATTCACACCAACAACACATTTATTATGACTTTTTTCTTACCCTGGAGAATCATATGAATTTGCTATTTTGAGTTACTGCTGTAGCTGATTGATGGTTGGTGAAATACTATTTAAACAGCTGCCATATGGATGTGTCTTTTACATCCCAAATAAACACCTATTCAGTTACATTATAACAGAATACACAGTTGCACAGTTTAAGTCAATTCACTACACCACTTTTTAAAATTCAGATTCGGAAATTGATGAAACATTTGTATAAAAACCCAAATACAAATATGTAATATACTAACTCAAGAGCAGCTTGACTGTTTGGTGATGGTTGATCATTAGTAACTTGTTTGCTCCTGATGTCCAGTTTCCAATTTTACATAGAATTGAGAATTACATTTATAATCAAAGAATTAATGATTGCTGCAGTTCTATTTGATCTTTAAGCAAAATGTTTGTTAAGATACTTCAAATGTAGGCCACCGCTGCAGTTGTTTATGTTAGCCTTATTTTTATTTTTCTTCCTTGTTTTTGTGAAAGCTATAGGGTGTAGTTTTTTGTACCATCTCTTAGTGATGTTACAGATGGAAACCAACTGAAAGCCACTCTTCCACGTTTCCATTTCCAAGCACAGTCATCAAGTATTCTGTCAAGTGACAGTATTACTTCAGGGAGAATTATGATTATGGGTATTATGAAATAGTGTTTAGGCATAGCACTGTTACATGGCCTTAACGTAGAGTGCAGCCAATTCTCTAATACTGTGCTCTCCCTGTCTGCTGTGGCAATAATTGTCTTCAGGTGCACCTCCTGATTGAGAGCGGGCTGGATTGAGAGCGAACTGAATTGATGGGCGTATAAGAAACGCCCCTTTCCAAGATGGAGGCAGCTCATTCCCTCACATCGACACGCAGAGAGCAGCTCATCCCTCGCCATTGGCACGCAGGGAGCTCATCCCTTTGTTTCGACATCCGCTACTGTTTTTCCTCAGCTTGGGCATTTTTACTGAAGCTACTCCGCTACTTTTATTTTTTACCACTTTGAATGTTGTTTTGTATTTTTGTATGGTGACGGGATGGTGTTATCTTTTCTTTCTCTTTTTGTGCACTTAGCGTAAGTAAGACCAGGGTAGCAGGTCAGTCTTGCGGAAGATGCACGTTTTTACTTTCGAGGAGGTTAGGTAGTTTTTTTTTTATTGTAAAGAGAAAGAAAGGTTTCAGGGCCTGTTTTTTTTTTTTTTTTTTTACTATTTCTTCCTGTCTTTTGTTTAGGCCGTTGTCGACGCCTAAACAAAGGGTTGCTAACGTTTTTCTAATAAACACACTGTTATATTTTTATCTCCTGGTTTTCCTTATGTTGCGATCCCAGATTTCTTCCTCTATTTTTTTCTTATGGGGTCGTAACATAAATGGGTCTCGTCCGGGATGAATCAGTCGATTGATTGCTAAAGTAATACTGACTTCTCCCGATAGTGAATCCGTTTTTTTTTACTTCTCCGCTTTGGCGTTTTCAGACCACACGTTGCTTAAGTGTTTGTCTTCTGTCTCTTCACTGCAGTCTACACGGGCTGGATTCATTTGTTTAAGTCCCAGGAGATTTGTGGGTAGTTGCATTGTTTTGCCTTTTGCTGGTTCTTTGGAGCGTGTTCAACGTTTAACTTCGCAACATGCGATTTGTTTTTTACTTGCATGACTCGGGTCAAGTTATTGCGTGTTGCTGTTGAGGTGCGTGGTTTTTTTTTAAAAGTAGACCTGCATTACGCCCGAACCTCCCATCACTCCTGCCAGAGGTTTGCTTGCCTGTCTGCGCCTGGCGTTAATGACTAAGGAACTTGGGTGGGAGTTGGTTGCTGGATGGGAATGTTGACCTGACGAAGTTTTGCCCTATCTCCAGAGACTTCAGGTGCTTATAATGGATCCACGGTATTTCCTTTCTCGTGCTATAACGACATTCCAGATTGTGGTCGAGTTCTTACCCAGAACAAAGCATTAACGTGCGTTGCGTCAATGTTCTAGAGGCCATGTCCGAAACGGATATTCATTCAGTCCTCATTTAATGTGCCTTTATATTCCCATCCTAACAGTGCTAACCCTCAGTTACCAGCATTGTCTTGTACTCTGTCTCTACTTTCTTACACTCTTGCTTATGCTGTTCTCCTCTGCATATCTGTAGCTTGATTTGTGTCCTCTATTGTAAGTGCCTTTGGATAAAAGCACTTGCTGAGTGTAATGTAATGTAGCTACTTCTAAGGTGGTCAGTGCTGTCAGGGACTTTGTAGGTCACCAGAGTAGTCCCCGTCAGTGACTGCGTTCACATGGTGGGATTGGTTTGGTTTGGGATTGGTTTGGGTGTTGCTTCTCAACGGGTGGTCTGTCCCCAAATTCTTGTTCACATGCGGATTCGGTCAGAGACAAGTACAGCTCGCTGTGGCCCGTGGGAAGGCGGGGCTTGATGTCAAGCCCCGGCCACATCAAGGACGAGTGCATTCTGGGATTGTGACGTCATTTTTCGTTCGTGCTGGGCTGTGTACCAAATGCCAGAATCAAATGAATGAGTTTCAATGAGACGAGTCAAGCGGTTGCCTGATATCAGTGAGATTTAAGCCTGGTTATGCCCAGTTAAGGCTGTTGCTTCAGTGTTTTGAATGAACTAACATCTCGAGGGTTTAGATAAGTATTCCCCAATGAATTTCTTTTAAGTTTAGTAACATTTTAACGATAGTTTTCAGGAGGCAGCAGGGCAAGGTCAGCGGTGGAGAGAGGAGGCTGCGGAAGCAGCAGGGCAAGGCCAGCGGTGGAGACAGGAGGCTGCAGGGCAAGGCCAGCGGTGGAGACAGGAGGCAGCAGGGCAAGATCAGTGGTAGGGAGAGGAGGATGCAGGGCAGAGCTAGTGGTGTTGAAATGAGCACCTAAATATTGCCCAAATTGATCCCTTCTGACTATTGTTGTATTACAACAAATACAATGAAAATGAGCCGATTGCCTACACGTTTTGCTGCATTTGCAGATGAAGAGTCCTGAAAAAAACAAAAAAACAAATACTGAAGCTTGTAATCACAGACACCGCCTAGGCATGCAAGTGATAATCCAATAGGTTAAGCATACATTTATACATACATACATCACTTGACAATGGGGGGGTTTAATTAATGCCAGCCAAACAGTAGAAAAAAAAATGAAGAGCATTGTCCATTAGAGGTCGACCGTTTGAGCCATTTCCCACTTATCGGTCCACATCGGTATCGGCCTCTACTATCTAAAAAGTCATTAGACTATCTATCATTAAACTATCTAAAAAGCCATTATGTATAGGAATGTAGAATGTCCAAATAATAGCTCAATAATGTAATTTTGTTAATTCAACAGCCAAATCTGATACACATATCGGCCAAAAATATCGGCTAACGGCTTTCTTAAGCCACCAATCGATCCTAAACAAGCAGATCGGTCGACCTGTACTGTCCATCCCATTAAACCCTACCTTTATGCTTCACAGCAAGCTTCACGTGATTCCCCAAGTGCAGGTGCATCTGGTATGCATGTTGGCAGCTATACGTGCAGCAGGGCCATTTATAGGATATACTATCATAGTATGAGCCTGGATCAGGGGGGCCATCAAAATGTGTAGGATGCTGAGGAATAAAAACACGATTACAACCTCTGACACCAGAGTTATTTTACAAATTCAAGAGTACTAGCACTAATTTCACTTTTTCCCCTCTAATGTGAACATTACTCTTCAAGTCTTTGATGTGACCCTTTATATCGTTGGAACTTTTTCTTCTGAACTTTTGGCATCTTTTTGCATAATTAAAAAAGAAAAAATATATAAATATCAGTGCTTTACTACAGATAAAGTGTTGGTTGTGAAACACAGACCATCTAACATTAGCAAAGGTGATAATGACCTCCACCGTCTCTGACATTACGCAGTACACAAGATGGATGGCCTTTACAGTAACGTTAGGTCATCATATTTTTCACTGTCAATTTTCGCTGAGGGAAAGCTGGAGTTTAAGACACCAAAGCGACTAGCCTGTATTCAAAAAGCATTGTTTACGCATATTTAAGAGGAATAAGCAGATAAATTATGAACATTCATATGAGCCTGTCTTGCTTTTAACCTCACTGTCCATGCTTTTAACAAGACCAGAGAAAGCTAGCAGGTAGATACGAACATATCGATTAGCAACATATCAGTGCATGAAACTTGCCGCCATCGAAAACTTCTGCTGTTGACGAGCCTACTTATTGCCGTTCGCGGGCTTCTTCTTCTTCTTCTTCTTCTTCCCAGAATGCACTAGTCCTTGATGTGGGCGAGGCTTGATGTCAAGCCCCGCCTTCCCACGAGTTGAAGCTCGTCAGAGACCTGGCCCTTTCCGCTACGCTAGGTGGGGGGCGTTGTAGTCAACTTTTATCTTTCTATTATTATTTTTTAATGCAAGGAACGTCTGTTCCACGCATAACTCTTGAACCACTCATCCGCTTGATCTCAAATTTGGAGAGTTTTTCTGTCTCTTGTTAGCATAAAAAGACAGAAGGTGAAATCTGCATGTAGAAAATTCTACGGAAGCATACAGTAAATAATACAATACAATAATAATAAAGTAGCCTATAATCTCTCAGGAAAACTACCTGATTAATATAGGATTTCCCTACACTGTAGTTTCAAGAAGCAAACTAGGCAAACCAGGAAAATGTATCTTTAACTTAGAAATGTTATATGATATGTCTGGAATGATTAATTAGGCCATCTATGGCATGAGGTAATGTTGAATATTCTGTTACTATACCAGATAGCTCACACCCATCTCAACCTGCTGTATATGCTACAGGGGCATTCATTCCAGGACAAACAAACTGAACACATATAGTTTAAATGATTTTAAAATATCAACCTATTTAACTTAGATAGATAGATAGATAGATAGATAGATAGATAGATTACATTACATGTAAAGATATGCTTTATAGTGACAAAAACAGAAATCTGCAAGAAATTTCAATATGGTTAACACCAGTTGTGTGTGTGTGTTTTTTTAACTAGCCATCACATTTTTCATTAGATCCAAGTTCCTGGTTAATACCGAATCTCTCCACTAGGTGGCAGTGTGATATAACTGTGGGCTTTGTGTAAGTTGTGTCTACAAAATGCTTCATTTAGCAACAGACTTAAGGTGATTGAGTAGTTTGTAAATTGTAGAGAAAAACTGTTATTGTGTCCACCTACTCTCCATGTGTTAGACATCATAATTATATTTGTACAGATTGAAATGACCTTCCTACACTCCTTCTAATTATCTAGTCGCCCCCTCAGATGAAGGTTGAAATCCACAATCACCCAAAAGTTAACTGTTAGGTTACAAAGTTGCTTATTATGCAGGAAGCAAGTGTATAAGATAATTTGTTCCTTTTAGTTTAAAAGTACTAAAAGAGAAAGTTAAAAAAGTAGTAAAAAGACATGCGTCTCTGCACAAGTCTCCAATAGTTTGTGTCCTTTTTAAACTACTCTTTGTTATAATCAACTAATTAATATAAGGGCCCTTCCTGGCAAGACCTACATGGTACCCAGCACAGCCATGGTACAGTCTGCAGCAGGATGAATTAGGAAGTGTGGGACTACTAATCAGCATTAGGCATATCACAGTGTAGAATGAAAACAAACTAGTAGCTTTCAGACATCTGGCAGTCAAGATGGGGAACAGATGATAGAAGTTCTTCTGCTTTTTATTCCAAAGAAGGAAACTGGAAAAATAGATAAATCCACTGTCCTTTTGTACTGTAATAAGACCATGTAGTGCAGGTGCCCCTGAATACATTACTTAGGGTAAAATATGAAAAAAGAAACATTGCATGCAAGCTCCCAACTTATTAATGTGATTGTTTTATTGCCTTTAGCCACAAGAGGTCCTGTCAGAATTCCAACCCTGTGGAGCCATATGCAGCTCATATTACATTAACATAGTAGAATTGAATTATGGGTAGACGGCCCCAGCAGGGTGCACAGCCCTACTGATGATGAGAGGGAACATTCACTCATGACTTAGATCAAAACAAATAAACGCATGAAGGAACAGCACAATGAGGCTGACGAATCCCCCTAATCAGTGCAGGAAATCTTCATAAACCACTCCCTGTCCGTGAAGCCCACTGTAACGAGCCTTCATCATGTGAGATGGATGAGCTCTATCCTAGGTTTGGACCGTTGAATCAGGAAGAGTTCTAACCCGCACAGAACTCCATAGTTTGGCAGCAACTTTGATGGCTGTTATTGCTATGGATACTTGAAATTGCACAAAGGCTTATATGCCCATTGATGGTTATGGAACACATGTTATAATAAATTGATTTTTGGCTATTAACATGCTTCCTGTTATGAGTTGACATGAGAGATAATGTAGCTGGAAGTAGGAATGGGCAGTCCACTCCTAATTCAATGGAAAGAACTCGTTGAGGTTCTTTGTTTGAATCTACAGTAACCCAAGACCACTGTCATCTGACGCGCTCTCTGTGTCTCTGTGAGCAACGTGTTATTTCATGGTGGCGTGAGACTCCAGTCGTTGTGATATTTAGATTTACTCACTGCAAACAAGACACATCCAGAGTTGTCACGTGACCTTAAGTCTCTTCAAATTTCAGGCTTGAAATAGGCAAAATTTGCATTTATCACAAGCCCAGGCCTCAGAGGAAAAGTATGAGGTGATTTAGGATGCTCTCCCCATGACACCCAGTTAGTCTGCCATTTCTCTTGCCTATTTTCAGATGACAGAGAGGTAACATAAAACGAGGGATCCTTCTCTGATTACAAGGCAGCCTCGTATTTACCCCAACCTCCTACGCCGCAGTTTACGTGCCTACAGCGTAATTATCCACCCATTTTCCCAACCCATGTGTGTGCACGCAAGCACACACATACATACACACACACACACACAAATGTACACGCATATGCACACCGACACACATACAGTGCAGACTGATGATGTGCTGGTTTTCATTATGGTCGCTGTGATGCTGCTGTGTTCCTTCAGTTGGGGGGTGAGGGTTGAGGTGGCGGTGATGTGTGTGGTGGGGGTAGAGACAGGATGCCAGAGTGTTGCTGTAGTCACGGAAAGTGTTGGTTGGCAGTCACGTGTTCGTCTTCATTTCATGTGCGCCCTGCAGCATGTGAAGCCTGTTTGTTTGGATGTCGCTACGAGTAGCCTCGGCAATCTTGGGCCCTCCTGGTGCCAAGGCTGGCAGTCAGAGTCAAGGCCGAGGCTGACTCATCTGCTCTGAGTCAGTGGTGCCATCCTGACTGGTCACCACCACACCCTTTGTTTCAATCCCAGTGGGCCTGTTGAGGCACCATGAAGGCATAGCCACGTGGTTTGTCAACTAGCAGTCAAGAGGACAGTAGTATCCCACCCAGATGTGAGCATGTGAAATTGAGCGGTTTACCAGTTAAATTGAAGAACAGAAACATGGTAGGACGTAATTCATGCCATATTTGTGTGATAAAACTGTTCTGGCAACTCTGGGACCACATGTCTTGGGGCCAACATTTGCCTTTAGCAGATTTGTTTGCTTCCATTTGGAAGTCCTCATCATAACATTCATGGATTCATTTATGTGTGGATAAAATGTGGACGCCTCACTCTAGTCAAATGTCAGCAATTTCTGGAGTATGCAACTTGGTGCATTTTACACATTCTCTGTGCACAGCTCATATTTTAGAACTTGCTGTTTTGCCAGTGATATTGAGATACAGGCCTGTGTCCCAGCAATATCAAATTCAGTTCCGGATATGACAAAAGGAGTTGTGTGTCCTGACTTACCATGATGATATTTTCTTTGCTCTTTACCTCAAATATTCATTAGGTCCATTGTAGAGCCGTGTCAATCTGCCATTATTCTGCCATGTTTAAGCATACTCAAATTAAATTGAACTTGAGTGTGTTGCATCTAAGCTTTTTTCTTAAAACAATATACAACACTAATGACCTTCAAATAATAGCAGTCTTTCAAAACCTTCAAAGCACTGCCAATGTCAAAAATAGTTGTTTTTTTTTAAATTGTGACTCATTTCTGCTCTGACTCATGATTTCAGAAAATGATCAGGATGGGGATTTTTGAGGTTTAAACAGCAGAATACATGAAAGAAGCCCTTTTTTTGTTCTGTCTTCTTTTGTAAGGTTAGGCCCAGCATGCGGATCCCAATCTTTCAACACTGTGGCACCACACACAAAATATCTATCACACTTTGGTGAATTGTGAAAATGGTTGGGGCAACTGCATAGGTAGCTTTCACAGGACATGGGCACACACAGTGTCAAACTCTTCCTGTTCACCCAGGCGAATCCAATGATGTAACGTTTCTTAATCTCATCTAAGTGCACTTTTGTGACCATGAAAGACAGCACTTGTTCTGTCATTATGGCTCTGTTTTGCTGAAGGGAAAAAGGGGACAGGGCAACAGCAATAAGAGATGAGAGAAGAAACACAGTGTCCTGTTCAATGTGCACACACAAAGCCCACACAACTGCCAGGAAAGCTTTGAATTGGTGGGACTCCTGTGATTAGCCGAATCCACTCAAAATGCAGACTGTGCTAAAGCATTCACCAATGCATGACTCCATGGCTGGAATCAATTCCAGCATACTGTTACCCTCTGTAGTGACTGACTGTAATGAAACACAAAACAAGGAAGTTGCCTGTTTTTCATTTTGCATGTTTATATGACCAAATAACACAATTCATGCACATTGATGATATGTATTTTACTTAGTACATATGTGAGGAAGACCTGGAGTTTGAAAGGGCAAGATCACTTGGCCTTTGATGTGGTCTTTTTGAGAACTTTAAGACCACAAATAGAGGTAACAAAGCAGTCAAGATTTTTTTCCTTTGAATTTGACTTTTTTGCAGAATGGATACATACATTAAAACCCTATTCCTCTTGTCCTTCATCAGCATGTTCACGTCATAGGTAGGCCTATCCCTGATTATAGGGCCAGCTAGCCTATGAAGTGGGCAAAAGCCCACCATTCCACATAAAAGTTTATGAATGGTAACCGTAATAACAAGCATAAATAATCTCTCTCCCTGTGTTTCTGTCCCTCTCTCTCCCTGTGTTTCTGTCCCTCTTTCTCGCTGTGTTTCTGTCCCTCTTTCTCACTGTGTTTCTGTCCCTCTTTCTCACTGTGTTTCTGTCCCTCTCTGTCCCTGTGTTTCTGTCCCTCTTTCTCACTGTGTCTGTCTGTCTGTCCCTCTATCTCTCTCCTCTTGCTCTCTCATGCAGTAAAGCTTTAACAGTATTTCAGTTTACAGGAGTCCACACAACTTCTGTGAACAGTATTTGATTCAGTATAGTGTACATTTACAATCAATAATTTTATGGGTATATGGGTATGATTTGTCATAAATAAATAAATGCAAGTAGACCAGGCAGCTGGTAAACATGCCCCATTCACAATGGTATCAAGCTTTCCAATCAATGAATTTCAACGGGCGTTTGTCACCAGGTGGGCTTTTCAGGCACCAAAGTTTTCACTCATTTTGTGGCCTTTACTGAACCAACCATTCGCTGAAGATTAAACTCTCATCTACTCTCGCCGAAGGTGTTGTATTTCTTTCCTGCCTCAGCTGACGGGCAGAGAGGATTGCCTCTCTCCATGGTAAAATCGAGGTGATGTCTTTTATAGCATTCTGTCACGGTGAGTTTTAGTTAAATTAGATTTTGTAGAGTCCTTGTTGTGAGAAAGGAGTCACTAAACCCAATTTTCTTTAGTGTGTCTGAGCTTATTTAGGCCGAAACTCACTTCATACACATGCAGCCATGTGTACTGTATGTCCTCCCGGCACAGTGTGAATTTTATCACCAGTTGTTCAATAGCTGTACTGCTGCTGGTGTTGTTGTCGGCTCCATCTCTGCTGCCCGCTACAATTTCAATGCCCTGAACTGTACCTATTGTAAGTATACCGTATGCCCTCCAGAAACATCAGAACTGAAAAGTCCATCAGTCCATTTTCATACTTAAGGCAATACTGGCATTATAACCAAATACTTTTTTCATGAACTGAATAAACAGTGTAACAAATATTATGACAGCAAAGAGACAGTATTTGATTATAAGTTACCATTATATGGTAATTTGGGCTTTTTACCTTTGAGCCCAGCGAACCCTTTTGTTATTCTTAGAAATTACCAGTATTATGTGGAAGATGAAATATAAAGAGTTTGTAACCCTGTCTCCTAACACATACAGACATATATTTTAGATATTTTTGTATCTTTTTGTCGTTTCCACTGACCAAGCCTGAAAGTATTGGCACCGAAAATGTTAATCATTATCCTGGTGATCTGCTGAGCTCATGTGCCTCAGCAAACATGTTTGTGGGTGTGTGGTCCTTTTGGGATTACTTTCCTCTTTGTTCACTCACGGATTATGTTCGCCCATTTTCACTTACCTAAATTGCCCTTGGCAAGGCCAATTGCCATCCTGTTGTTATCAGTTGAGGTATGCACATATGTCATTGTCGTCAACTTGACATCTGTTTAGTGTCAAGATCAGCTTAGTCATCGTCTTTTAGTGTAATTACTTCAGGAGGCCCTCCCACTGTCAATCAACCCACTCCAGACTCATCACACATCCACAGTTCAAATGCCAAGCACAAGTTAAGATAATGGATTTTTTTCTGTGAAAGAAATTAAACCATTTAAGAGTGCTTCACACTTCAGTGTGACCAAAGGCAGTTGTCTCTGTTGAAAGATGAAGCTATTTAGTCAGCCACTGGCTGTCGTCTATTTCAGGTGAAACAGTCAGCCCTATCCCCCTACACTCTGTACTTATACGCTAACCATGTCATAAATCTGTCTCCATATGGCATTGAGGGTTATGAATGGGCCCTGTGGAATAATGACAGTCACACCACCAACAACTGTGCTGTCTGAAGATCAGAGGATGATAAAGAACCCCTTACCACAGTGCAACAATTAATCACTGCCTTGTTCTGTCAAAACAGCGTCTCGGTATAGTGGCAAAGTGTGTGTGTGCAGGGGGGTGTATGGGGGGGGGGGCATTATCTACGCACCTCACAGATAAAAACAGGGAAGAGCATTTTTTATCCTCTCTCCACTGCCATTAGACCAGAGCCTGGTTCCTATTTGCAGCCTATTATAACAAAAAGCAACTGTCACTACTTTCGCCTTCCTGCTCTGAAGGGATAAGAAGAAGATGATCCAGTCACACGCAAACTGCTCCTAAATGGCTATTATGTAACTGCTGTGAATGCACAGCTGCTCTAAATCTATGGCCTCTCTGCAGGCCTTAATGTTTCCCTTTGGCTTTATGTCTTTGCAATGTGACTTATCATGAAATGT
The DNA here is from genome assembly GCA_030347295.1 of Setipinna tenuifilis. Classification (NCBI taxonomy): domain Eukaryota; kingdom Metazoa; phylum Chordata; class Actinopteri; order Clupeiformes; family Engraulidae; genus Setipinna; species Setipinna tenuifilis. Next base: position 15,940,882 of record CM059265.1, read on the forward strand.
CTGCTGTGGATTCCTAACGAACTTGATGAAAAACATATTTTGATCTCATAGAATCATTAAGCTGATGTGAACATACCAGCATGTATATCATTTTTTACTTTTCTTGTGAGTAAAAAATCAGGGAAATTATAGGGAGTCTTCACATGCTCATTTTTCCATGTAGATCATGTACAGTACAGTGACAAAACACAGGCAAAAGCAGTCATTTTACTTTTTAAAAACATATTTATTGACAAGAAATTGCATCAGTCAGGCAAGAAAAACTTACAAATAAACAGTAACATATAACTTGTGTTACTTATATTTGCTCTAACATGGTACAAACCTCACATGTACATGTCTGAGAAAACTCTGCTCCTAATCTTCATAAGAGTCAAGGAGCAAGAGTCAGCCATCCTCCATGGTTGGCAGTTTCTGGCTGCTGACTGAGGATCTACTGCCTTAATGTCGCCAGCAGCATGCAAGCGGCTGTAGAGTCTCTGTGGGGCATAACTCCGGTTCCTGCTGAACTGAGCCAGTGCGCCTTAAATCAACTGTTATCAGCTCAGTAGGCACAGGAGGTTGAACCCAGTCCCGGAGCCTCACAAGTGGCTTCTCTAGCCACAAGGGGGCATCCCTCTGTCTAGGTAGCCGTTGGCATAGTCCTCAGCCAGCATGTTACACATTCTGCCTATGCTCAAGTCACTGTTTCAGTGACTGATACAGTCTTAATGCACTTGCTGTCTTTTTTTATTTTGTCCAAGATAGTGCCCTAAAGGAAAACATTGTTTTTTGTATTTTAGGATTTAAATGATTACTTCTGTCATGAAGTTTGTGGAAGTACCAATTCTGCCAATATCAATTGAGTGCTACAAAAACCCCAGTAAATTCTACAATGCAAAACTTGATGTTCAAACCTGCAGAAGACAATGTACACATTGTAACCATATTAAATAATATTGTTTTTATGTGAGTAATGTGTTTTATATTGGTTTAACCGCCTATTTCTTTCCATAGTGGAAACTACATTTAGAAGAGAGGTGATTACTCACAGCTCCCAGCCCTATAGATAGACTGTGGAGATATTCACTCAGGAAAAAAACACACACACATACACACAACATTATCTCTCCTGACGTGTAAGTGGTAAACATAAAATGAAAGCCACATGTGAAAATATTTACATTTCTGGTCTTTCTTTAGTTATGCAATTTGACTTTAAGGACATCTAAAAAGATCTGCTTTCATCCACATACTGTGGGGAGAACCCTCACACAGTCACACCGTGTCCGTGGAAAAGCTCTTAAAAGTCTAGACCACCCTGTCTGAAATGGCGCATAGTTCACAATTACATTGTGACTACTTTTCCCAGTGGGTTGTTTCCTGTAGTGCCCCATAGTACTTGCAGTCCGCCACTTCCTCTAGTTTGCTTTTGTACGGTCTGGTGTCGTGTTTGCCTTTGCACTCCCGCGCTGATGGCGGCTGGGTCTCAGAGGAGCGGAACTTAGCCACTGTGAACACAGGTTTTCCAAGATATGTTCACAAAGCGAGCTAAGTCCTGCACCTCACAAAACATCAGGAAAGGTGCCACCAAGCCTTCCTCTACTCTATTAGATTTCCTATTTTACCTTGCACCACAGATGTAGATCAGTATGAAGTTATGTTCACTAGTAAACACCATTAGAGAAGGGTAATTAATGACATGATGGGTTGTTTTCACTCCTGTGTATATCACAACTGCTAGGATACTGCAGGGAAGACATGGCACTCGGTCCACAGCCTTGAGACAACCGACTGAGACTGTGGCTTGCAACAGAAGAGGGTAAAATCAGCCAATCAGTTCATGTCAGATGTTCAAAAAGAGTTTTAGTGTACAGCTGTAATATTTTTATGAGACTCATAAAGGGCCCTGTGTGCAGTTGTTTAAGAATTCAGTGTTTCTTTCCTCCACTCACTCCTTTGCTGATTGATCATGTTGTTAAACGTTCTGAAAGGAATCATTACCGTATCCACATTTTTAATGAACCCATTAACACATTGCGCTCCACAAAAATTATGCATTGTAGGAATATGGTTCTAATTTCAATGCATTTCATGTGTAACATTTGAAGTCTAAAGCACAGGAGCCTGTTTTTTCTCCCTCTCTCTCTCTCTGTCTTTCTCTCTTTTTTGGTAAGTGTGCTTTTTTAAAACATTGGCTCATATATTGTTATGGTATGATGCCTCGCACTGCCATTTCCAAACCACACAGATCAGACAGCATATGAATATGAGTGTGGTTGTGCTCTAAATGGATACAGCAGAGCCCTGGGCTTGCTGCCGTGGTGATGAGAGACTTATAAATGTGCCCTGTTTATTTGAGCTTTTGTGACTCACACACTGTTACAAGTCTGTCAGTGGACTCCACTGTCCACTCTTTAACGTGGCAAAAGAAGGTACCAGCTAAAAGACACTGCCACTGTTAGCATTCGGAAGTTCCCAGTAGATGTTCAAAATGAACATTGATCAGTAACGACTGCAGTGGGGCAGGCCAGCGGAAGTGAGTGGCAGGGCGAGAGGTGATGGGGGCCTTTTGTTTGCTGGTGAATGGCTTGCAGCTGGTTGGAAATCCCTGGCAATGTGATTTTATGATATAATCCCAAATCACTCTGCCAGGAATCCCTCCAGCTGCCCCAAAGAGGAGGAATATACACATACATACAGAAAGAAAGAGAGGGAGGGAGAAACTGTGAGCAAGAAGATGAGGTAATGTGATAAGTGCAGAAGGCAAGAGAGAGAGAGAGAGAAAAGGAGGGAGTGAGAGGGGAGAGAGAGAGTGAAAGAAAGCGGAGAGGTTTGGAATGGGAGCGAGGGAGCGCCAGTGGCCTCAGCAGTGTGGCAGACCTCAGGCAGTCATCATCACCCTCTAATCATCCTCCCAGCTCGATTCCCAGCTCTCTCACCTCCTCCCCTTTCACTTGCAGCTCGTTAGCAGGGATGGTGCGCCACACGCACGCACCTGAGAAAACACGCTGTCAATGGAGCCTCTGACACTTTGGTCTGGATGGCCCTCAGACTAGAGACAGTGCCTGAACCAGACGTGTATGTGTGCATATGTGTGTGTGTGTGTCAGTATAGAGGGGGAGGTACATAGTTCTGTGTGTGTAGTTGTGTATTTGCTTATCCGCATATGCCAGACCTTCAGTGTTTGGCATAATGTGTGTTGACAAGTTTAATGCAGTCACCTGGTTACCCCATCGTTAGTCAGTGCCAAAGGCGTGAGACCATAGTAGTGGAAAACCACAATAACAATTGGACAGACTCTACCTAGGGACAGTACAGGGGAAAATGCAGGTCACATCTTAATCAGATTAAACCCTGCTGGAGATTTACTATCATCATGTTATAACCTCAGTGGTGTCTACTGAGATGTGTCCTATAGAAAACAAGTTTCTCTTGCAAGTCTCCTGTATGCTGTGCATTATAGTCCAGGGATAATTGTACGTCGGGTTTCAATAAAAAGGTGCCTAGGCGGGGGGCTCCAGTCTGCCCTGAATGCAAATGGGTGGATTTAATAAGAGGGCATGTGTTCCCCCAGACCTGTAAACCTCAGTGGAAAGACCCCGTGATGCCGTGCCAGGATAGCATTTGAGGGACCACAAGGTGATGTTTTGTGGCTGTTTCCATACGCATGTCGTTTATGAAGCACACCGTACTCACACTCACTCATTCATGGGCTGTGGTACGTCTGAGCTGTTCTGTGAAAGTGTCACGAATCGCCAAAGGGACCTGAAAGACAGGAGGATTTGAGTTGATTAGATTTTAAGTAGTTCAAAGTTATGGACACCCAATCCATTTCACCTATAAAAAATATATGTGGCCCCTACATTATCTTGATCTGAAAGTATTAAGGCATGACTGTGCTTGAGACAGTTGCTGGTTTCAAAAGGAGTCCATACCGCAACCTGCTATGTCTCCATATGATTTTACTTTAGCAGCAGCTATTATCCACATTATTGTGTCTGAATATGATGCATAGTTACAGTAACACTGAAAAAATGGTCCTGTTCAACCATGTAAAATAAAAGAAAAAAAGAAAGGTGCTTTAACCATATGGGAACATACAGATAAGTATTTTCACAGACAAATCTTAATACATAGAGTGTTATATGACACTAGTCACATCATCTGACACATGTAGGCGTTTGGCTATTTGCAAGCACATGTCAAGGGGGAAAATGACATTGAAATTTAATGTGTCTGGCATTCTGCAAATGTTGGTTTCAAATCCTCACAGCTTTCATTTTATTTCTTAGGGACAGAGCACAGGTAAGCATGGCCACTTAAAATAAGGGAGACACACTGATCCAAGGTAAATAGCAGTCAAACTGTGTACTTAAGCAGCTGTGTGTGACAAGTTATGGAGTAGATAACATTAATATCGTTATAGCTTTAACTAAAATGGATACCCCCCCCAAAAAAAAACAATACAGTTCATAAAGTGCAACTGATTTTGGAGTTCATTGTTACTGGCACTCTGTATAGTACAAGGATATTTTAAAACTAATTTAAACCGCTATGTATCAACATACAAATTGCACTTTAAAGTTAACTCCTATGGTCTGCTCCCTGGCTTCCTTAGTGCAAAGTCAGTATTGCCGGCTTACTTTAATAGCTTCTCACAGCAGTGTTCTGAAAGCTCAGTGTGACCCATCCTGTTTGATTCTTGTGTGCCTCCAGGGAGACTTCATAACAAGATCCCCTAATTGTCACATTAGCTCACCTAAAAACTGTGTGTGTGTGTGTGTCTCTTTCTCCCTCCCCCCCCCCCCCCTCTCTCTCTCTCTCTCTCTCTCTCTCTCTCTGTCTGTCTCTCTTTCTCTTTCTCTTTCTCACTCCCTGTCTGTCTGCCTGTGTCTCTCTGTTACTTTCTGTCTCTGTCCCTCTCTGTCTTCTCTCCCTCTCTCTTTCTCTCTCTCTCTCTCTATCTCTCTCTCTCTCTCTCTCTCTCTCTCTCTCCCATGGTCCCTCTGTCTGCCCCCCCACCACTGTGTCTCTCTCATAGCTCTTTTAGTCTAGGAATTTGTAATGCCCAAAACTAATATTTTTTGTTTTCATTGTTTTTCTTTTTGTTTCTAGGGAAATATAATTTAGGTGAGTCATATTTGGTCAGGAAACTGTGAAAAACATTGTTTTTAAAAACACCACAGTCAGGAGAATCATACAATGATGAGAGCTGCTGTTGAATATTTTAATACTGCATTTAATAATGTATGTCTAAAGTCTAGACATGTTTTATTTCTCCAGTATTATCGAGAGGCAGGAAAGCCTGTCTCAGATAGCGCCAATGTCTCAGTGGGCATGGATAAGCTTAGCCTTGAGATGTCTTTTTTCCCCTCAAAACACTTTCCAGTTCAACTCAAAATTGCTGTCTCCGAATATCTTGATCTGCAGTGGCATGCTCAAAATTACCAGTAACTGACACCATCGTTGGCACCTCCTACTCCTTTGCCCAGATCAAGTGTTGAGTTCAGTGCAGTGCTGTCAAGCAATCACAGGACTTCTAATAAGTCTATAAAGTGGTGCCAAGCCCTTTTTCTCCCTCTTCCTCCCTCTCCCTCCCTTCTCCCTCTCCCTCCCTTCTCCCTCTCCCTCCCTCCCTCACTCCCCTCTCTCTCTCTGTCTCTCTGTCTGTCTCTGTCTCTCTCTGTCTCTCTGTCTCTCTCTCTCTCTCTCTCTCTCTCTCTCTCTCTCTCTCTCTCTCACCCTCTCTCTGTCCATGATTGCACATGAGTTTCACAATCTCAGCTGTTATGGCTAGACAGCCCCGGGGGCAGGCAAGGACACTCATGATTGGTCTGGCTTTCCTGACGCCATTCCCCCCACATCCCGTCCGGAGAGGAAACACTTGAGTGGACAAAGGGAGGCATTGCATGTTGGGAAGCGAGTGGGTGGGCTTCCCTGGCCGATGGCAGAAGATAAAGTTGACTGTGTGCCTAGGACGCCTCGTGGACGGCTGGGAGGAGCGTTGCACAGAGGAGCCGTGACGCACGAAGACGCGCCGATTATCTTGGCCAGAGCCACAGATGGGAGCGCACTGAGTCTGGGGTGGTAGGGTCCTCTAAGGCAGGCCAGGGCTTGATCCAGCCACGCTACACAGCAGCTCAGATAACAGCCCTTAGCAGCAGGGGCCTGCTGGGCCACAGAGGACTTACATGCAGTCAGATTTTACAGCCAGCACAAAAACAACAACAAGGATCTTTTTGAAGACTTCAGAACCAGCTTGTCCGGTGTCTGCACAGCACCAGACACATTGCATTTCATTTATCATTTTTTGTTGAATTTGTCATAAATGTACAAATTCAGAAACAATTGGTAGGCTACTGTTAGCAATTATACATTTGAAAATAAGATTATCTGCTCTTCAAAAGCTGCTTCCTCTCTAAAACAGTATCATTACACAATAACAGCACATCATATCTATATCTTTGATCCCAGAGTATGAAATCAACTGTTTGGCCATACTGAGTACATAAAGCTTCAAAATCCAATTTTAAGTTGGTCATGCTCAGAAGCTGATTTATGTTGCTGAACCATCATTGTGTAATGCGACCCTTCCATTTTTTCTATCTCTGACTTCAATCTGGTTTAATAAAAAATAATACAAACATGTTTTTTGTTTTTGTTCTAAAAAAAAACATTTTTCCCACATATCTAAACCTTATGTGATACAACTAAAATTTAAGCAATTATCATGCAGATGGTGATCACAATCCTATTACTATGTCCACAGAGTCATTCATCTGCCAGTGGAAAGGGCCCATTTAAAAAAAAAATACACAGAGATAGGGGCACTTGCTAAATTATGACCAAAGAAACTTTTCTCATTAAATATCTTACAGGCCTTTTGCCTGAGGAGGTCAATCAGGAAGCAAATTAATGTCTAAAATTATTTACTACACAACAAGGAACCAGTGAATGTACAGGAAGCTTTGACAGTGCACCATGAGTACACTGATTGAAATCAAATTAGATCATACAGGTTCTTAAACAGCAGTACATCACAGTGTTCAAACATTAGACCATGAACCAAGCATTCAAAGCAATAGCTCTTTCTCGTATATTGAAATCTTTTTTGTTTGTTTGTTTGTTTGGGGCGTGGTTGGGGCATGACATCAGGTTCCTACTCCTCTTCACCTCAGTGTGTGTTCCATGATGTGAGAGTTCTTACAAAGTGAGTAGAATGTTCTAAATTGTGCCCTCATATAACACACACCCTGTTGCTTTGTAGAACTCATCTGAACAACATAAAGACCTCTCGTTATTAAAATGACAACAATTTTGTCCAATTAACCTAACGTGCACACCCGCGGTTCCTTTGCCGATTACACATACTCAGACAAGTAGCTGCAGCACTGCTTTCCCACACATAAATGAAGGTAGGGAGAATTTGGGGACTTTATTGGGCCTGGAAAAATGCAATAAAAACCCTCTCTGTGAATGCACCCATCTGTTGGACTGTAGAACACTTCCTGTAAACAAGCCTTGAAGAACAAAACCTCTCACACCAGGTCCTCATCTGTAGCTGCCTTTCATCTTCATTTTCCTTCCATTTGCCTTGCCATTAGGCTACTCCTCACCAGCCTTTGTTTGACCAACACCCTGTCTATGGGCCTCTTGTTTGTGCTCTTGTCAGTCAGTGCCCTCTTGTCAGTAATCTCACTGTGTGTGTGTGTGTGTGTGTGGTGTGTGTGCGTGTGCGTGTGCGTGTGTGTGTGTGTGTGTGTGTGTGTGTGTGTGTGTGTGTGTGTGTGTTGTCCTTTGCACTTGTAACACTTGTATTTGTGCTGTTTCAGAGGTCATTTGTACATCGTTAAAATCTATCACATTCACCAAATACCGTCATGTTTTAACTAATTTATTATAGAACTAAGATGTATTGAAATTAGTGTTCTATTCACTTGCATATGAAAAGGAAATCAGTAAGCAGTTGCATGATGTGTTTAAGGCTTTGAATGTAAAGGAAACCGTGCAGCACTACTTCTCTTAAAGAATGCCACTTTACCGCTACGGCCAGCAAAAAAAGAATACATGCATACAAAAATACTGTTCACAGAGGTAAATGTGGTAGAAAGACAAGTAACTCAAAGTTATGGTAGTTATAAAACATTCTGTGAGGAGAGGTCGTAGGTGAAGTAGGGAGAGTAGATATCTGTGTTAAACTGACCATGTTTTGCTTTGGCGCAATAAACAACCAGTTTTGTTGCAATATAAAATGTCATTTTAAAAATATAGTCATTTAAACATGTGATTTTGGAAGGATTTAGCTGGAAAATATTTTTAGTCTTAAAGTGAAATTCTCATGCTGGACGTGTCTTTTACACTCTTTATAAAATAACTTGGTGAGACTTGGTTTTCCAATATATTTTCTAGATAATAACACAACAGCTCATATCCTGTGTTATTGTAAGAGGATATCATGATAAAAACACATTTTGTATTCTGTTACTCTGTTTAGTTATCAGAGACAACAGACTTCTGAAGGGCATTTACTAAATGATGTTTTACCTTTCTCACATCCTCTTAACATAAACCTTTTACAGTTATTTAAAAATACAGAAGGCAAGCGCTTTCAAAATGGCTCCAAACTAATATATTGAGTGTTTTGTTATAATATTTAGTACCGCCGGCCACGATAGCAATGATTCGCATGCTAAGAACAAAAGATTGTATCTACTGTGTGCATTTACAGAACTCTAAATGTAGCCATCCAGCCTAATCACTCACAAAACAGTGATATCCCTCTGTTTTGCTTCAGATTACCTTTCGCTGTGCAGATGTCTAACACATTTAGGGTTGTGGACCAAGGAGAGGGATCAGACTGAGCGATACCAGCCAGGCGGGCAGGCCAGCCCCTTTCCTTCACAGGGAAGCACAATGTTGTTCTAATCATGTCAATGATGTCAGGTGGAAAAGATGGCTTACTTCCTCTCCCTCTGCCAGCCCTGAGCAGAGTGAGGAGAGAGCGGGAAGGCCAGAAGCACATGGCCTGAGTCTCTTATTCATAAAACTGCGATTTCTGAATTAAATTATGCCCGTTTATGTGCCCCCCTTCCTCCATATTTGTGTGTGTGTACTAGGAAGAAAATGACTCATTCATTTGAGGCAATTTGCATGAATGTAAACACATGGGACAGAATTCTTTTCGTGCACTGAGCTCAGTCTAAGATGTGGTTTCTGTGTTTAGGCCTCAAACATACACTTCTTCAGTACCTGAATGTAAAAAATGTAATGAGGGTGTCTGTTATGAGCTTAGAAATTGTTCTCATTTGGTTGACTTGTATTACAGCGAGTCAGTAGGGATTTTTGTGGATATAAACTGGATTTATGTAAGTTACATAAAAGTTTTCTTCACAATTCATAATAGAATTTTGGTCAACATTTTAAAAAGCTCAGAAAAAAGTGCACTTTGTATTTTGCAGTTTTGTATTTTGTAACAAATGTAATAATTTTTTACCAATCCATGTCCCCTTGAAATATCCCTCCGCAACGGCCTGAAATATCCTGAGAGATGTATTAGTTACTTTGAGTCAACAGAAAGATCTATGTGTTATGTATTTATGCTGTTATCCAAACTTAAAATCAGTTCTTGGAAACCAAACTAAAATGAGGTCTTGAAACAGAAAGTAAAAAGACCAGACTTATAAAACTGATTGCGTCACATGAGAGATCCATGTCTAAACAAACTTTAAGAACATTTTAAGCCGTCGTCCTTTAACGCAATCAGTAAATTGCTTCGTGCATCAGATTCAAAGGCCTTGAACTTATCTCTTATAAACACAGTCAAGTAAACACGAAATGGGCTTTTTTCTATTCAAAGGATGATTTATATAACAGCACAGTTCTTTTCTCCCAAAGTACAGATATTTTTTCATTCATTCCTCAATTTTGTCAAGCCAGCCTCACCCAGACACATTTCACAGGTGGACACCCATTTCACCCAGGGGTAAAAGATGCAGGTACATAGCACACAGTTTGAAAACGTACATTTTACAACCTTTGTTGTTCACAACCCTACTAAGTCATCCACGCATCAGATTAAACGTATAGGCCTATCTCTCATCACAACTTCCAGCGTTGCTGCTTTCCCGCACCCCATGAAGACATGATGGAAAAAGCGCTAACGTACTCACGTAGTAGTGCAGAGGACCACAACCCAGATGAGATCTGTCAAGCCCTGAGCTCAGCCTTGAATGAGAGGATCCTCCAGAGGAAAGGCCAAGCTGCCAGAGAGGCACATGGAAAGAGTGGGAGCGACCATACGGGTGGCATGTGTCCTGTGGAAAAGCCCAGAGCAAGCGCGCTCAGACTGGACCAGTGTCAGTATATGCTCCTCCTTTCACCCGAGCCAAGGACTGAGGTGGAGGCGGACACATTCACAGAAGTTTGTGTTTAAAACCACACCCAGCCCAGAGAGGAGAGGAGGGGAAACTTTTCCTTAAATAACACCAGGAGAAGGAGAGGAGGCTGGGAAACTTGTGTTTTTTGCTCACACCAACCTCAAAGAATCATGCAGGAGGCTCTGTTTTTTTTTTGTTCTCCTTTCCAAGAGGTTATTTTCAGAGTGTCATGACATTTGGAGGATGCCTGGTTGAAGTTTAGTATAAAACTGTTGCCGTTTAAAATGTTGCCATGGAATGCCATAGGTTCAGGTTTAAGTGTAAATTTGTGAGGAAATGATCTTGCCCATGGTCTGTTGTGATAATTGATTACTATTTATTTGTGTAGCTGCCGTGGCTGAATAGCTGAGGGCTGAACTGGCGTACGGGCCACATTTTCACGTGTCTTATTCATTGATGAGAGCCAGCTGCTCCCTCTGCCAATGTGTCTGCCTGTATACTCAGATCTGTCCACACATTAGATGTGTCTAAAGATGTGAAATATCCCCATATACACTTGATGTCAGATTTGTCTGTAGTTTTTTTTTCAGGTATAGTTTACTCTTGTAAATGTCAGGTTTCATATCCTAATCAATCTGTCAGCATTATTCACTAAAGTTGATTAATGTTTAAGGGGGTGGAACTAAAAGTAGGAGACAAATTTCATTAATAATTTTCAAGTCAAACACCATTGTAAAACCATTCTTGTCTTCAACATGTCACTTTGTAAAGATTAACATGATTAGATGGTGAAATCATTCATCGCAAACCCTTATCACATATACCAAAGATAGAATTTGAATACATGGCAGACGTGCAAATGTTTGTCTACCAGTTTCTGTTTACAACAAAACATTTTCAGTTGCCAGGCAACTGTATGCTACATTATCAAATTAATCCAATCAGTGGCTATCATTGTCCATTAGCAGAGAAATTTGATACAGGATATTCAGAACAAATTTGTTTTATGTTGACTTAACTGATGGCTCAACTCCTGATGTTTGCATTTAGTCCATATTTGCCCTGACGCTGCCCAGCTCCTGTAGTAAGTATAATGAAATAGCCAAGAGAGAGGCATGATGGTAAGACAAACTTAGTTGTTTTCACCAACATTTGCTAATATAATTTTTCCAGCCTCGTTTCTCAGTGCACTAGCAGACTTCGACTAGTTAAGGCTGTTTGACTCCGAAAGAGGATATGACACAATTAACGACCAGCCTCAAATGCCCCATGAAGGCCACTTGACAAAGGAGGGAGCTAGAAACGAACTATAAAAGCCTTATTTAGTCTGGCTGGTTTCCCAGGCAGCAAGTGAAAACAAAGTTTGCCTACATGCTCCCTATCAGTGACTTCAGACAGCCAGACGGCCAGACCCACACAAAACACTTTCACCTGTACCGCCTCTGAAAAGGAAATCCAGTGCAGAGGAAGTGTGTGTGTGTGTGTGTGTGTGTGTGTGTGTGTGTGTGTGTGTGTGTGTGTGTGTGTGTGTGTGTGTGTGTGTGTTTGTGTGTGTATGTGTGTGTGTGTGTGTGTGTGTTCTTGTGTTCATGAGTGTGTGTTTATGTGTATATGTTTGTGCATTAGTGTGTGTGTGTGTGTGTGTGTGTGTGTGTGTGTGTGTGTGTGTCTGCGTGTGTCTGTGTGTGCGTGCGTGCGTGCGTGTTTATGGGAGCTTGAGAGCAAGCGAGAATGTGTGCACGGGCATGTGAATGTGCGTGTGTTCTTTAGCAAAGCCAGCGTGTGTATGAGTCAGACTGGAGACCCCACCCTGCGTGGGAGGGAACTTTGGAGCTTGTCACTTTGCATGTCTTAGTTCAAACTGCTCAGACAACTGTTTTCTTTGTTAAAATGTCAACCATGTCAGGACATAGGGAAGCGTCTTGTCGGTTGACCTTGATAATTCCAGCCACACTACAATTCTACGATTCAAACATTCCATGGTTCTAACTATGATTCATTCATTTTTTTAAATCTTTTAAGACTGTTAAGTTACTTTAATTTGTCTTCAATGGTGCACACCTTTTTGCATTTGTTTAAATATAAGGTACCAGCCTGATGTGTTAAACTCTTTGTTATTTGTGGTTTATGTTATGTTTTTACTGTTTGTCCTTGTGCAAGATTGAGGAATGTAACTGAAGGAGTTGTCCCTTTACCCTAATTACGTCTTGTTCCATTGCTACTGTTACAGTGTCCATGATCTAATAGTAGAACCTCTGCACCAGGCATACACACACTTTATGCACAGCCACACACACACAAATATACATGACGTCTGGATTTTCCAAAACCAAATTTCCAATGTGTCATTTTGCGTCCTGCTGGTTGTGAAATGAAAGCTTGATCAGTAAAGTACCCTCAGCACCGAAAGACCACGCTGATGTGGGGACTGCCTGCTTCAATCGATCCTGTTCCCAATTAAAAAATAATGTGAGCTAAAAGTGGTCTGACATTTGCTTTGAACTCCAAAAAACCTAAACGAGTAACTTAAGACCAGAGTAGCTGCGTGGAAATCAAGCACACATGGTCACGTGTGCCTCCTAATTTCAGCCTAATCGGGAACATTATGTCTGCTCAGAAGTATCATGCCAGTTGGCAGGACAGGCCAAATCAGATATCGAGCTTGCTTGCTACTCAGTCCAAATAAAGCATCTCTTCTCAGTCTAGCCGCCGTGTGTCGACATTCATGTGCCTCTTTTTTTTCCTTTTTTTTTTCCAAAAAAACAAACCATTTACATTCAGAGAAAAAAATGTCCTGTAGTAGTCATCAACATTCCCATCCATTTCAGGGTGCAGTGGCCCTCACAACTATCTGGAAGCACTTAGTCAAGGCCAAGTGTATCTGTGCAGATTAGGTCTGTATACAGAGGCTTGGTATGGCCTCTCAGCGGCTACTGCTTATTCACTTGACTGGGGCTCTACCACTGCATTCAGTCATTAGAAGAAGCATATAGAAGATATAGGTATATAGAAGGTATATATGTACACAATTTTAAATTAGTTAATAAAACAAATATGAAAGCCAAAAAATATCTTCCTGAATTGGCACTTTTTGTGAAAGTGGAAGGGATGAGAAATGGATATATATTTGCTGGTTTTAAACCAGTTGCACGGTAAATGATCACTCCTCACACAGTGTGTGTTCAGAATATTTTTCTGTTATTGATGAATCATGCATTATCATGATTCATGTAGACTCCTGTATGTGCCTTGTGGTTCAGTGTCCTGTTGGTAGGAAGGGGTAGGATTTAAACGAGAAATAATCTATTTCAAATATTCCCTGCTTCTGTTTCAAAAGGACACACTTAATTATCAGAGTTGTGGGTAGTTCTGTAGCAAAAGACAGAATGCAGGAACATTTTCTGACATGATCACACTTGTGAAACTGAAAATACAAGCGCACTTTGCGATCTTTGCCAGGGGTTATGGAGGTGAAACGTGTAGTGTGTGTTCTGGTGTAACACAGCCTTTGGAATGTAATATATTACACTCAGTGTGTAAAAGCTAGGGTGGAGAAGTAGTGAAAGAGATAGGAACGATAAACAGAAGATATAAAAATATACAAGACATAAAATAAACAAGAAATATGTGGCAGGTTTACATTATTACAATTTTACTGTATTTATTAATATTTTATTATATTTTCATTGCACTGCTCAGTATTCCTACTGTATCTCATATCAATATAATGTGGTCTCATTGAGAGTGATATATGTGCATATATGCAGAGATGTTGTAGCTGGACAAGTCTCGTTCTGTTACTACATAGGATGTGTTCACCTGGTTCAGGAAGTAGGAGTCAACCTCATTCAGTCAACTCCCTTGTTGTGAATAGACACACATCATGCCTTGCTAGTTTTTTGCACTCTGAAGTGACATGTGTAAATGTGCTATCCTTGCTGTGTTTATTTAAAGCCCCACTAGAGTGAGTCACCTTTTCAGCACCTGCTTAGTGTTCGGAGGTATACGTCTCATGAGTGCATTGTGTAGCACATCAAGCTTCTCAGGTCGAACATTTCCCGAGAATTACATTTATCTTGTCACACACTGAAAAGAAAATCGTATTTCCATGATAGCTGCTGGGCATTCAGTTACAACAGTAAAAGTTTTTCATGACTTTTTAAAATAGGTATGGAACTTGTTTATTGTACTCCTTTATCTTTCTAAATAGTCACAGAAAATATGAATTTAATTTAGTAATTGTCTCTCCCTTTTTGTCATCTCCCTGTTGCTCTTTAATTCTTGCTTCTGCACTTTGAGTGCAACTGTAGGTTGAAGGACAAAACTTACCACAGCACAATAAATCCCAGCCTTAGTCGCATATTGATGAATTCCTACTGGCATCGATGTTTGTACCTCTTTCTTTTGCCTTTGCTTTGTGATCTTGCTCTGTTTTATTTCAGGGACACTTCACATGCAGGAGAAATATGCTTTTCATTTGTTTATAAAGCCATTTCGAAATATCTGCAAGCAGCAGAGAGAGCATTTGTTAAGAAATATTTAATTTTTTCATTTCATTTTAAAAATTCGAGTGCTCCTTCAAGTACCTTTTAGCACAACAAATACTTTCTTTTCTTAAAAAATGACAATGATATAAAATCTACCTTAGCTTTTCTCACCAAATACCACTGCACGGTATTGTGTTGCTTTGACTTTATACACCTTATTTTTTATACACCTTTATCTTTTTAGGCAAATAACAATTGACTGCTGTGAGAAATTTTGAATGTCACCATCATAATGTTGTGCATTCTGGTGAAATTTATTTCATTTTGTATTTTGAGGAAAAACACATTACTTACACCAATACCTTTCATATTTTCCTGCTTTTTTAGGTTTTAGTTTAGTTTAGAAAGACCACGAATTTCATGCAATTCTCAGTACCTTTCAACCACTGACAGCATACTCTTTCCCTCTGATACATTAAAGTACTTTTCAGAGCTGTGTGATAGGTCATTTAAACCTTGTACACCTGCTTGTGAAGCACGTGTCTGCTGTAACCAGGAGTTCTGCTGTCTTGTGACGTTTCTGTAATATTTATCATTCTTTAAGCCATAAAAAACTTAATTTCAGAACACTGGCCTGCAAAAGTGAAAGTTTTTTAGTTGTTAAAGGCTTTGCCTTTAATTTTGGGGCCATAATTCACCATGTCTTCCCAAGCTTTTCTACAGGCCTTATTATCCAAAAATGTAAAGTGATTACCAGTAGTTCTGAAAGCCATGTTAGGTGCACCTTAAAAAGTGGACCATTAGCCACAGATTTGAAGCTGGGAGCAGGCAGGGTGTGTGTTGTGTCTCGTCAGCCATGTGTTTCTGGATCTCTGTCGGCATCTGGATCTGATTTCCTTTCGCCGTGTCACAGAAAACAGAGGCTTAAGCCATGAGTCATGTCCTCGGGGTACTGCTCTCAGTGGCTGCCTGTGTGCTTTAGGGCCAGTTGTGAAGCGGACTATTGTGATGGGCCACTGCTCCCCATGCCAGACCAGAGTGCCGGCTTGAGGTTGTGACCATGTTCCTTTCCCACTCTCTTCTCAGTCGTGAGAGTTTCGCAGTCTGGTCTGTGCAAGGCCGCCAGCTGGGCCCTTTTGTCAACAGCAGGCGATAGCTCAAGCCCATCCTCCCTACCTCCTTCCCTCCCCTGCTTCCTTTTCTTACAGATATATCTCCCTCTCTCTCCCTCTCCCTCTCCCTCTCTCTTTTTCTTTCTCTCTTTCTTTCTCTCTCTCTCTCACTCTCTCTCTCTCTCATTCTCTCTCTCCATGTCTCTCCTTGTCTCCCCTCTGATAGTGACCAGATGGGGAGTGGTGAGTGGAGCATCCTCTGTCAGACTCTACCTCAGATGACCCCTCAGTTCCTGCCTCTAATTTTATAAAGAGCTCAGTGAGGACTATAGACTCTGCTCATTTAGCTGTCTGCCCATATCAGCCTCAGATACACTGAGGCAACCACAGGAAAATTATGGGGCTAATTAGTTGGAACAGAGGCATTTTCGCAGTCAGAAAAGCAGTGTGCTCAGAACGGAGAGCTTTCATATGTATCCTTTAAAACATGCAAAAAAATGGGGCGCATTTGCCCTTGAACTAAATTTAGCCATAGTGGCGCTACCATCATTAACCCTTCAGTCTCATGTTATTACAGGTGTCTGCCTCTTTTTCCAGTAGCCAATATGAATAACAAATTACCTAATGTCCCACCTCAGACTTTTTCCCTTTGTCCAGAGGTATTAGTCTGCACAGGAGTGAATGTTGGTAATATATATGTAAACTTTGTATAATGACATGGACGACATGTGAAATACAATTCTGAATGTATTTTGGCATAAAATATCAATCTATTATACTTCTAAGGAGAAATGTACACTTTTCAGTGTCAGAGTTTAAAAAAAAATGTTCAGACTGTAACAGGCGTAGGCTAGCCGTGAATTTGAGAATGTTTCCATAGCGGATGCCTCACACAGCGCGTCGGTAGCAGTGCACTGAGACGGTCTCAGTGCCAGCCAAAGAAAGTGGTGGAGCCTGTAGTACAACAATGACTTTGAAAAACAGCTTTATTTAACATCTTTCTCTTTTCCTTTCTTTCTTCTGCCATAATGGTACGATGACTGGCAGTAAGCCCACTGTTGAAACCCAGACATCTGGTGCACACAGCTCACAGGCCACGCTGGTTGTTTTTGCCTGCCTGTGTCTCCGGCTTTGGAACTTGCCACAGGACGTTTTACTTCCCATCTATTGTGAGACAGGGAGAAGTTAACTGATTAAGATAGAGTGTAATGCCCAACCCTTGATGAGGACGGTTGCTCCTAAAGTGGCACACAGCTGTGTGAATGTGATGAGTGATATTAAACAAGTCAGAAAACGGTCAGGAAACGTGACGTAGTTTGCAGTATAGTGACTTAGTATATAGAAAAGCACGTTTTGAAACATTCAAAAATGTGATTTTACTGAAACATTTTGTAATGCATTATGCAGTGAATTATACACATGGGTATAAATAGAGAGACCTGTTTTTTACATATTTATTTGATTAATCAAGGTAAACCAGTAATTTCTCTAGCTGTCATTTTACAAACAGATTACTTTATTTTGCATTCTTATAAATAATGGTTGAGTATTTAAGTATGGTATACATTTGTTGCATATTACTTTAAAATCATTTTTCAGTGTATTACATATGAATTATATAATCAGCATATAATTATGGCATTTGAAATTATTAATTATCTGCTGGATTACCATGAGACCTAAGGGGAATTTGTTAACTATTACTAATTACCAACAAATTACTCATATTTTAGCATAATGCTTAAATTATTTTGTTTTTGTTTCTATGTGAATACTCTGCAACAACTGTATCTGGATAAAAATGAAAAAACAAAAACAGCTAATGACTAGGCTGCAGCGTATATAAATAAAAAAGTGACATTGCCGCCATTCATCACACTGACAAAGATTGCCAAAGAGGACACTAAATTCCTAACTAAAACTTGAAGTACACTAAATTACCTCTCTATTGAATGGAGAAACAGCAGGACAAGTTCAGTCAGACCACCATGCTCATTTGACAGCCCTGGGTTTATTGTTCCAGGCTCCGCTATGAACCTCACCGTACTGGGTTAATGTAATTCCCTCTGATTCCCAACCCCCGAACCGTTCCCCTGACTTAATTTGGCTTTATGTCCTGCGCTCATTTCCATATGAGTCATCCTGCGGTTTGGATCGGGGATCAAGCAGCGACTGGGGCCTCGGGGGGAGTCGTGGCGGGTTTCGGTTTTAGGCCGGGAAGCTGGGGGGATAAGCTGTGGTGCGTACACACACACTGAACCCCACCCCACCCCTGCAGCAGCAGCAACAGGCAGTAGTGAAGCTGCGAGGTGGATTCGGGTGGAGGGAGGTGTTGTGTGGAGGGTGTGGTGATGAAGAAGATTTGAAATGGAGTATGCAGAGAGTAATCTGTGATAGCACATCTGCCCTCACCCTGTGCATAATGCCAAACCCACATGCCACAGGTTTTAGCCAGGTTTTCCAGCTCATCCTCCTGAGAAAAACTCGTTAGCCTTGCCTGTCAATGCGTTATCCTAGGTCTCAGGGAGCACAAGAGATGCACATAGTGACTCTTTTGGAAAACAAATAGGAAAGCATCAGTAGCCAACAGCAGTTGCAGTATCTGTCATATATTTTTATGACTGGTGGCAAGGCCAGCTGGGTTGATTGACAGTGAGGGGAATGACAAACTTGGTGTGTAACTCCTACTGACATCACTGTCGTATGCAGTACCTCTTCACAAGGTCATAAGCCATACAGGTCGTTCATCCATCCCACAGATAATCACACTCTACATCTCCCTGTCAGAAGCACTTTGTTTATCTGGTTTGTTTTATCCAGTTACTGTTTTGATTTATTACTAGATGGTGAGCGTCTCTGCAAGTCTCAGTGCTTGAGCATGCGAAGCTGGTGATAAATCACTAGCTTGATTTATACTTTAACAGCCATTATAATGGTTACCGCACTCAGGGCATAGATTCACTTAGTCCCAACTATGAGCCTGACTGGGCAACGGCTTGGTACTGCTGTGAATGGTTTCATCTTTCTCATCAAGAAATAAGGCACAGGGAATCGTGCCTTATTCCATGGGTAACACAAGCCAGAGACTGTTGCTCTCAGTGACAACTCATATTAGAGCATGCCGAAGCAGAGAAGCTCCAGACCCCTGGCCAAATTACATTCCCCCGTCTCTGCACACCCTTGATGTTGACATTGATGCTCAAAACCTTGTTGTAGATATCACAAGTATTCTTGCACATACTGCTCAATATTGCATTCTGTGTCCTCTGTGCTGGGTAGGTCTCCTGCCCACAGACTCAAATAGATGAGGAGAACCTGAACTCAATTCAGTCATTTCTACAATTTACGACCTGACTGTGGACTCAGGCCATTAGGATTTACAGTTGGTATTGTTGGCTCGTCCTTTCAGGATGTAGTTAATTGTGACCTAAGAGTGTCTGGCCGAAGCCAGATTGGTATTTTCCAGCGTGAGAGCAGGTTGTGAAAAATATGTCATCCCAAAAAATGGCCATTTTGCTCTGGCTGAGAGTGGACCCCATACTGGCTTAGTATCTACCCAGGGCCATTGAAGTGCATCAGTAGGACTCTAATACAGGTGTTGCTTACGCATATGGAGACATTTCTTTCTATCCAAAAATGAAAAATTATTACCAGAAATGTCTAGGGCTTTTCTGAACTTGGTTGGTACACCAGAGGAGAGGAAAGTTAGAGTCAGAGCTCAGAGTTTGTCTCACTTTCACTTGCTCTCTCTCTCTCACTCCCTCTGTCTTTCTCATATATGGAATAAATTATGTTGAACCTTAGTAAGTGGTTTACCCAGAGCCGATGAATCACTTGCATGTGATCCCAAATTTAAAAATATCACAAAGAGCCACATTGTTTGGATCTGCTGCTTCGAAGTCCCGAGCACAGATTACTTTACCATTTTTTCTCCATTAAGGAAGCTTTTTACAAGTCATAATATCAAAGCCAACAAGGGTAGAATATTTCATGCATGACTTGTCACTACTATCAAAATATGTTAGTGTACTGTTAGGATTGATTAGATCTGTAAAATAACTTTTACAAATGCCCACAAATGTCATGCGGTTTATTGAACGGTCTATAGGTAACCATACTGCAAATGCATTTTTATTAATTTTGCCAGGAAAATAGAAAAAAATGGATGCTCGGTTTTACCAATGCTGATGAAGTATAACCATTTATCTTTATTGCCCACAGCCTAATTTCCACAATTACAGTACCATTTCCCTCTCTAATTCCACAAGCCCATGACATTTGCAAAAAAAAAGTCTTTTCTGCCAGTGTCTTCCTGGAATTGTCATTATTTTGGACATTGGTTTCTGGTTGGCCTTTTTTATAAGATCCATCCACCTCATGTCTACTTCTGCATTGCATTGGTCCAAAAAGGCTAGCCACCCACTAACTGATTTGCCAACCCATAACACATAACAGTCACACCCAAAACATCTCAAGTCAGTTATTCCATTCTTAAGAGGATTTTCAGTCAGTTACACTGCAATGTAAAATTAAATCAACACCGTGAAACATTTTGGCACTTTTTGAGGTATAATTTTATGAATAGCTACTTTTGGTATCATTTTTTTGTTATCAAAGCATGCCAGTTATCTTGTTCACAAGGTTTTATTCATGCCAGTAGATCATTTGTGGTTTTTGCAAGGTGTTTTCATGGCCTTGTGGTTCGAAGGTTACTAGGTTTAGACTAGAACTGCCTAGACTAGACGTTAATGATGCTTTAATAGCATTTAGTAGGAGGGTCGAGCCTTAAATGACCACTTGTGCTTGTCCACTCAACTTAGAGCTCCCCCACTGGCCACTGCAGGAGAGTTCTTGACACTACAAATATAGGTCCTCTGAGGACACATGAATCATGCCAAAGTACATTTTCTCCTGTTCAGTGCACCTCCACAGAAGAGACATTCTGGACTTCTAGACATGTACAGAGATCAAAGTGTGCACAATGACTGCTGACTGCTGATTGAAAAGCATGAAATCTGATATTATCACACTTGTGAAATAGTAATGCATTCTGGATAGCCTATCGTACAAGGCATAAGGAGGATGTGTTACAACAAATACAGTGTACATGTAGTGGGCTTCAGTACAGCTAGTTTGATGAAGATTAATGGCAATATTATGCAGCCCTTCTTCAAACTGTATAGCCTGAGGGCAAATATTGAGCAGTGTGCAAATGCATTTTAAAAGCTTAACTGTGAGAATCATGTTTGAACAGAACAAAGATCATGGCGATACATGCTGAGTGCTATGCTATTCTCAATTATTGAAGTGCAGATTTTGTTGAATTCTATTCATTGTTTGTTTGTTTTTGTTATTTCTGACCACAAGACACAGGGTTTATGCACATATTTTTTGAGTATATACAGCTTTCAGGGAAATATGTCAAAGCTCACAGATTTCAGAGGCACCTCTCTGATGTGCAGCAGAATGCCTGCTCGCTTCATAGGAACTGGTTGAGTGGCTTTTGCTGTGGGGTGTAGCCCTGGTGACTTGTGGAGGGGTGTAACCGCAGTGACTCAGACATGAACTATGTTCTTGTTCAAGGTGAATGAGTCATGGAGATGCAGGAGTGCTCCTCCTCCTCCCAGGCACAAGCTTCCCACACCAACACTCCAACCCATGGAAAATCCATCTGTGGAGCGTGCACTGACGGCTCACGGATTGTTATGCCGGTTCTGCTGTAACCAATCACCAACTTTAACGTCTTCACTAGAGCTCTTTTCAAACCCACACTCACTGTGCTCTTGCGCCATTGTTGCAATATGCTGTGACGCTCATTGAGGAAAATACATGTTTTCATGTCTCAAAGTACAGCATGTCTGCCAATGAAAGCACCAATTATTAGTCTCAGGCAGATAAATTGCATGTACTGCCAACAAACACCTTGCAATTGTAAAAGGAAAAAAAAGAAAAGTGCAGAGCCCAGGTACAAATTGACAGCTTGAACCTGCAGTGGAAACTGTGCCCTTCTGCAATGGGAATGTTATTTCCTCCGCAGGGGCTGTTCTAGTGAGGGCAAGACGAAGACGAAAAAGGGCAAAAAAATAGTAAATATTAATAGAAATAAAAAGTAGTGATTCATTTGAACCAAAGAGGCACTTTTCAACATGCAGGCAGTAATGAGACTCTAGGGTGTGCTACAGTGCCACAGTGCCATGACTCACACAGGAAGGAACAAACAATGAGGAATGGAGTTAAGCCCTTGTGTTCCCTGCCCAACAAATAATAACCTAGGGTAATGAGACAAAATAAAATGAAATTGGCCTGGGGGGTTCCTACCCTAAAAGTCAAGAGTCTAGAAAAGAGACAGGGTGAATTAGAGAGAGAGGGAGAGAGAGGGAGAGCGAGATTGAAAAAGAGACAAATAAAGACAGAGAGAGAGAGAGAGAGAGAGTAAAAGATGCAGACAGAGGAGACTGAGTTCATGAGGTAAATGGCTGCCCTCAGAAGCCATCTTGGAGAGCATGGTCCTGTGTGCAATTTAAGATTCTCTTTTGAATGGACCTGAAAAAGTCCTGAAAACAAAAGGCTAGCATTACTTTTTACAACAGCAGTCGTACACCACCTTAACATCCTTTTGTGGCGTCGGACAGTGATCATTTATTAGGCAGACAACTCCTTTGTCATGTACTTAAATGTCAGCCGCACTGGCACCTCCTGGGGAGACATCTCATTCCTCAAGAATAATTATGAGAATGTGCAAAGGCTGAATAAACAGGTTTTATATTCACTTCAAGTGGTGCGTCTGTCTCTGTTCTGCAATTTAGTCGTCTTCCTCCCACTCAGTGGCCACCGGCCGCTCACCATGTAATTCATGTTTGGGAGGATGGTAATGAATGACTGCACATTAGAGATCCTGCATAAGGCTCTAATCTTTTCTTTATTCTACAGACATCATATATTGACGAAGGATGTTTTTTAAGCAATGGTAGTAAAGGTAACTGTTGCTGAGATTTAGCTTAAAAAATCTAGATCCATTCATATTTTCTCCTGTCGTAAAGAAATGATGTGCCACCATCCACTTCAATCTGTTGAAGAGCTGTTGCAGAAAGGTTTTGTAATGAGCCATGTCCAGAGTTGTGGTCGGTGCCCAGTCCTGTGTGCTGAATCAAAGTCTTTTCAGGACAAAGCCCTATGTGTTTCAATTCCCTGAAAATGTTTTGACAGAAGCAAGTGGACATTAATGTAAACATATTTCAGCATCACCATACATCTACAAATTTTAAAATCTTTCCTTATCCAGTAATAGAATTTATTAATATATTTCTGTATAGCCATTTGTGAAGATGTAGATTCATCCTTAGAGTTAGATTAGATTTCCTTTTTCTTTGAATTTGGCTTTAGTGGTAATATGGCAGCCACTTTATTATTCCTCGTGTAAGAACGATTAAGTCACATGTTGCAGCACTCAGCCATTTTGTAGCTGTTGTTTCAGAGTAGTTTTGCAATAAATACAAAGACACTGGGCCTGCTTTTAAAATTAGACCTCTGTTTTAATTCCATTTCTCAGAAATAGCTTAGCTTTAATGGAAATAGGGTACTGCTTTATTTTGAGTGACCATTTATCATTTCATTGTTCAAAATATGTTGTCATTTCTGTTCGCTTTATAGCCTGTTGATTATTACCAGTGAAATAAGTGTGGAACATATTAATCAAATAAGGAAACACGGTTACCATTATTTTACAGAATCATGGTCACATCTTTATGAATGTAGAATAGATTTCTGGAACAAGTTCTGTCGTGTTCTAGATGCATTAAAATTGTATTTAATTCTAAAAAGCACTGTGCCATCTACACTTAAAAAAACTTTGGAAATTGCTTCTCCATATTTTTCCATGTGTTTCAAATAGATATAATATATATGTGGGTTTGTCCTTTTCTCTCTAAACAAGGAGTGAGTAAAAACTTGTTATATAAAAATGTTGATGTCTGCTTGCACTCTTAATACACGTGTGCATGTGTAAGTGTAAGTGTGAAAAGGACAACACACCCACTGAGTGAACACAGCAGGGTCACGGAGCACATTTGGAAAATCATTCATCATGGCACCTGAATTTCCTCCTGCTATCAAACACAACAAAGAGTGACTAATGCCCTTTGTAATAATTCATGTCAAAAACACACCTTCAGTGCAATTATGTACACAAAATTTAACACAATGATCAACCCAGAAAAACTCATTCTCAAAAAAAGGCTTTTCAATTATGGAAGTCAGTTATTTTTATGCTTTGTTGTGTTTTTCTATTTAATTTTGTATTTTGTTTTGAAATGAAATGAGATCAATCACATATTATGCACATGTTTGTATTTTTTTGGTACATCATTATATTATTTCTGACATAATACAATTATCAATAATAATAATAATAATAATAATAATAATAATAATAATAATAATAATAATTAAACACATACATAAATACACATATACATTAATACATAAATTAATAATAATAATTGTCATTTGTTATAATAATAACAATATAATAATAATTATTATTATTTGCAGCAATAATTATTATTGTTATTATTTGGTATTGTTGTTGTAGGTGTTATTATTATTGTTGTTATTATAATTGTTATTATTATTATTATCATTATTATTATTATTATTATTATTATTATTATTATTATTATTATTATTATACAGACTATTTAGGAATATTTAAGTTTTTTTTGCTATAACCTATAATGAGAAGGAAATCACTCCTGACCATAGGGGCCATATGAACATGACATCCTTCATCACTCCCCCGACACCAGACGAGCAGCTTTGATAAACACATAAACTGTGCTGTGAGACTCTCCTCCGCACCTCATCTGGTTATTGTTTAGACTTTGTGAACCATTAGTTACCAGGACAACTCAGACCGGATTGACTTTGGCCCAGAGAAGAAAGCCCAAGTGTGAGTCAGAGGAAGCTCATCTCTGTCAGATCCCTGCCCGTCGTCTACGACAGGCATGTTTGTTTCTCTAAGCTACCCAGATTCCAGTAGGGTTTGTGTTTGGCTCTGTAGATATGGTGGTGAAAATCTCATTTTCATAAATAAGAAAAAATGTGGTCCAGTGTTCAAATAGGTGTTATTGGAACCTAGACTTTTACAACTTCTTTCCATATCTTAAACACTTTCCATAACAAAAAACTGTTAAAGACACCAGGTAAAAGCAATCCAGTTTTTTTCCAGCCTTTTAATATCTTCACTTATTGTATTTGTTTGTTGGCCACTTTGATTGTAACATGTTTTTAATGACCATTCTTACAAACTACATAAACTAAATAATGAAATTGTATGCTAAAAACATCACATCCATTGTTCCTCTTCCATTTTGACTTTTCATGTTAAATTGTCATGATTCATTGCAATTATGCAATTATTTCATGTTTTGTCTTCATAGCTTTTTTGAATGTCTATTTTCAATGGCTTTACCACAAAGACTAAAACAATTATCGTCCACGCATCTATGATGAAGTACACTCACAAACAAACACTGACCGACAGGAGAGGCATGGGATATTTCAAGGGTGCTCGTCACACAGGATGGCTCATAAGGGCTCTGTGGCCTGGGATAGTTGTGACATCTATGTTCACCTTCCCTCTGGTCTCTGCTAGCTGTCGCTGAAGGATGTACGCCCAGACACGCGTGTTTCTGCTAGACTGAGTGGCTGCACTTTAAGTGTCTCCTGGCACATGTACAAAATGTAATACCTGCTCCAGGTGGCTTGGCAACCCCGCTGCAGGCATCCAAACACACACTGAAGCTCCCCCCCCCCCCCCCCCCCCCTCCACTCCCCTATCCTGATCACAGCCTCTGAGGAGGAGGAACACTGGGTCAGGTACTGCCTGAAACTGACTGCATTTACACTTTCCTTAAAGCCAGTTCATTAGGCAGATTGTAAGCACCAGGCCACAGCGCACCAGTGTTAATCATAACAGTCATAGCCGTGGCTATCAAACTAAAACAGTGCCAGACAGCCACCATTTTATTGAGTCACACTTGTAAGACCCAAGCTACACTTCGGTTTAAAAAGTCTAACTGATTGGTGGGTTGGGGAGGGGGATGTTGGGGGGTGGTTTGTGAATTCTTACTCAAACAAGCTCACAAAATGAAAACAAATTTCTCTTCCCCCCACCTCACAGCACCCCCCATATGTCTGCTCTTGTTGTGTTTACGTCCATATGTGTGCTGGAGTTTGAGGTGTATTTTTAGACGGCTGTGCTATTAGGTTTCATTTGGTCTGCAGTTAGGGGCCCAGACTCACTCCTCCCCTCCCTCTTGGCCTGTGCAACGCCAGAGGCACAGTGGTTTCCTGCCCGTTGTGACGCAGGGCGGTAAGGCGCACATGCATGCGCACGCATACACACACACACACACACACACACACACACACACACACACATACACACACACACACACACACACACACACACACACACACACACACCAACAACGGTGTAGAAAGGGCTCTTTGTGCTGCTGCTGTGCTCTGCTGCCTTGTCTCTCTCCAATGCTGACAATGTTTTTCCCTTCCTCAGACAGGCGGCCAGGAGCTCCGCGCTCCTCCCGCTGCCACTGCTTGGCTGCCCCCAGCTCCCGTGCTGTCTGTTTGAGGAAAGCTGGTCAGGAGGGAAAAGAGCCAGCCGCCTCCCTGGAGGCCTGTGCCACACTACACTTGCCAGAAACGGTAGGACTCAGGGCGTTCTGACGATAACAGTGGGCAGACGGCTGACCCCTCCACCCCACCTCCACATCTTCACAAACACACACGAAGCCCAGTGCCACACAGCCCAGTGACTCAATGACTAATGGGGTTCTTTGGTCCGAGCTGTCACCAGTGGCCGCTTCACCTGGTTGCATAGGCTGGTCCTCATGCCCCTACCCAAGCCTCCAGACCAACTAACCGCTCGCAAGGGCTGTTGAAAATTCATAGTGCGTATAAATTTTTTTCTAGTGAAAAAAGTTCTCCTCTCTGATTGTATTTGGCCAAAAATAGCTTCGTATGGTGAACAAAGGTACTCAGCAAATGGTTTCCGTGCACATCTTACCCTCCGTTAAACTCTCAGCAGTGAACACACATGACCCGAAGTCTCTCTGGCTCTCTGCCTCCCCCCATAGGATGTGGAAAGCATTTAACATGATATACTGTCTGAACACCAGACTGATACATACCAAAGTGTGCAGAGGACAAATCTAAGGACCCCCGACCCCCACCAAAAAAAAGAAAAGAAAATGTAACAGCATGTTTTTGTAATTTCATCAGACATTGCCAGTTATATGGTGCTAGATATATTTAGTAAATATAAATTAACTGTCAAAAATATGAAATATATCATTTTTTTCAGCAATAGACTTCTAAAATGAACTTACCTTTTCATCAGTGGTTAATACAGACATTCACAAACTATTGGTGAATGTTAACATTGTGCTATTACATAATGCTTTTTCTGTTTGACCAACTACTGTGAGAATGGTGTTATTTGTGGATTGATTATGCATGTAAAGCGTGTTATGCTCAGTTTGTTTGGACTCCACTGAAACAGTTGTGTTGTGCTTCTTATGGTGTAAAAGCAAGAATTGCCAGGCAGTAATATATAATTCAGATCTGGTTGAAGGGACTCAGTTTTGAAATTACCACTTACAATTTGAAAGGCTGAACCTTAAGCCTGAGAAGTGAAAATTACACCGTTTTGGTGTGTTTTTAACCAAAATATGCTGTGCTCATTCAGACTATGATGCCATTAGTGAAACAAAATAACCCTGATCAAGGCAGCAAAATCTCATTTACAACCATCTCCTACTTGAGTGCAAAGCATTGCCCTGCTCAGTGGCACTTCTGTGCAAAAGTCAAGAAAAGTGAATTATGTCTGTACCACTGTGGGAGTAAATTACTCTGTGATTTTCTCACTCTCCAAGGAGCTGAAGGACTGACATACTTTTTTGAGTGAATCATCTTGAAGTGCACCTCTGCCACTTACCCAGATTTATGGGTTGGGAACAAATAAACACATTTCTGTCAGTGTCCCTGGCGAGTTGTCTTTTGTGACGTACGAGCATTGTCTGTAACATCTAAAAGCATGAATTAATTGCACTTACTGTAGACACTGAAGGCAGTGTTCAGAGATGTACTTTCTTGGCTTGACTCCTGGCTTACACTAGAGTTGGCAGATGTTACAATCTGCTCTGGTGTTCTTGTCAGAAAATGTGGCAGCAGTAGCAGATTACACCAAAATCAGTGGTTTTACTTCATTAATGAATGCTCTCTCCCTCATGCTTGCCCAGTGCTGTAAGATGAAAACATAAACATTACTCAATAGGGAAATATTGTTCTGTCCTTTAACCCTTCTGGAAATAATAGAAAATAAAAGTTAACCATTTTGAACCATACATTTTCACTCCACTATTTTTCTGATGGAGAGTAAGACGCATTGACAATATATAACCGACTTTTGTACTCACACAAAATGGCACATTTGACAGGTCATAATGTGCAGGTCTGGTTCAGCCAATGGAATGAGGGCCCATGCATTATGTGATTCACTTTAAATACTAATAGCCATGTCTTTAGTTAATTCTGATGTGGCTAGCTGAATCATCATTGCTGTTCAGCTGAGTATGTGCAAGTAATATGTAAGTTGTTACAAGTGTTGGGCTTATACATTGAAAGGACTTGTTTCAAAACATCCAAACATGCATAAATGTATGTCAATTATACACATGTAATTTAATCATTTATATGGCTCTAAAGTAACACATTGGCAAGGAACTGTAATTTGTATAGCTTATATATTTAGATGTTACTGCAGACATTTTGACACTCATCTCTTGTGAGAGTTGGAGAGATGAGCTGTGTACTCTGGATTTTTTTATATAGAACCCCCAGTTTTGTCAGTGTTCTAGTTCTATTCCTTTCCCCAATCACATATTCTGTATATAGCTTATACATATATTATGTGGTGATGTAAAAAACATTATAAACCTTTCTTGCAACATATTGGGTATGCTCCAGCTGACTCTAACATCTGATCCTGTTTACTGTTTTTGGTTAGTCTGGGACCAAATTGTAGGTGCAGGCTATGAATACGAAACCATGAGTAGAACCAAACTGGTAACTTAAAAGTATGTTCTGCTGACCACCAGAGTGGAAGAGTGGATATAACAGGAGGGAGCAAACAAAAGGTGTTAGTTAACACAAAGCTATAGATGAGATGCTGCTAGTGTGTATTTACATCATGAATGACACCTGTACACAACTGACAGAGCATTTCATGCTGTACAAATTAGACTGCCTTTTCCAAGGTGCTTGAGATAGTGAAGGGGTTAAACTTTCAAACATTTTATATTTTCTTAAAGGTCTATCAGAGTATGCATTAACTATGAGGTTATCTGAGGTGAACTAGAACAGGTAGTTTTATGCCCAGGTTTCTGCCACCAAATAGGGCCCCAGGGAGGTTGAAGTACACCTCTGTCAGTCTAAAAGTATGCCAAAGGCTTGCTTGAGCAAGTCACATGGGCTATGGGGCTGTATGTGTGTACATGGTACCATTCTTGGTTGGTGCATGTGTGTTTGCAGAGGTAGTCAATGGAATCTCAGTGGAAAGGAAAATTCAACATTAGATCCTGTCATTGTCAAGAATATTTCCCTTGGACATTGTTGATCTTATTTCAATCCTGGTATAATATTTTGAGTAATTTGTCTTACTTCAGGAGTTCAGATTGATGAAAACCCTTTCACTTAATCCTAATTTGGGATCAACTTAAGATCTCTCAGATTCCTTGCTCATGTTTATTACTGTGAAATATTTTGGTTATAAAATCCTAAACAAACTTGATTAGCTTAAAGATGAGCCTGCATAACATATGTAATTTGTTTCAGTAAACAAATGCAAATCTTAAGTACAACAAAATCTATCTTGGTTTTCTTTCAGAACTCCTGTTGTTCTCAGACTGGTCTTAGATTGATCTTATTTGCTCCTTATTCCTTATAAAGGGGGTTAGGAGCAACCAATGTACTGACATTATCTATAGCATCCTGCCCTAGAGAGAAACCACTATAACCTATAACTGCCTCAACTGCTCCTTCAATCCAACAGCTATAGATACTCCATAAGATAGCACACAGTAGGTCAACCAGCACAAGAATGTCCAAGAAGAAAAGCACAGCAACGTATCTTATGAAAGAATGAATGATAGCACTCAAGCTCACAATGACTTACTGTAAAGAAATCGCCATAATTTCTCAGTGACCAAACAGAACAAAGATAAAAAAGGGTACACACTTCACATTTAATAATTGAAGGGAAAATATATGTTCTGCCTTTACTCTATGATCTTCTTAACATAGGTGAAAGCAGGGTAATGTTAACAACAACTGTTGATGGCATTCAGTTTTATTGGACAATTTCGAATTTCCCAGCAATTCTATTGGTAATTGCTCTGTAGGTTTTGAGAAGATGCCAAACAATTCACAGAAATAATGTTTCTTTCAGGTAAATCCTATGTTTTAATCATTTTATTATAACAAAGTAAACTGTAAACCATATTAACGTGTCAACTAAAACCAACCAAAGCTAAAATATGTATTGTAGAAAGTAAAGCACACCTGGGCATCTTGGAATTATTTCACTGCATAAACTAAGATTTCAGATTAAAAGAGGAGGCCTTCCTGTGCCCATGGGCACCTGTGCATAGCTCCGGCGCTATACTATAGTAACACTCATGACTCATACCTGAATTAAGCATATCCACAGGAAAGCATACCTTAGACAATAGAAAACACTATTCTAAATGTTTATGCCTTCAAGTTTCATCAAATATTTTCTTGTTTTTAACTTGAAATTATGTTAAAATACATGACATTTTTCACTTTAAAAATAAAATCACAATTAAATAGGAAATAGAACAGGAAAAAAAGGGAAAAGAATATCCCATGTCTGCTTTGATTCTTTCTTGTTATTAAAACATATACATGTTTATTCTTATGTTTTCACAGCCTCCTCATTAACATAAATCATGAAGGCATTACAGTTGATCAAGTCTTAGAGACATACAGAGCTATTAAAAGCCATATTAACATTTTACAACAGCGAGACTTAATTAAAACACACTGCCAATTGTGTATAAGAATAGACAAATAAATAATAAGTGTTGAGCTCTTACTAAAAGGACATATTCAAATGAGGTACC
The DNA here is from genome assembly GCA_030347295.1 of Setipinna tenuifilis. Classification (NCBI taxonomy): domain Eukaryota; kingdom Metazoa; phylum Chordata; class Actinopteri; order Clupeiformes; family Engraulidae; genus Setipinna; species Setipinna tenuifilis. The sequence continues at coordinate 15,972,063 of CM059265.1, forward strand.
TGCTTATGCACAATACATCATAATATTGCTCAGCTTTTTCATAGTTTTACCATAACAGACATAATATTTTACACAAATTCACACATAATTCAAGTCATCTGTTGAAAACCTTTATTTTGCTGCCAGAAATTCAGAACAAATATTCACATTGTCATCGTCCTCCATTGTTAGCAATATTGATTGTGCATTTTATTCCACTTACTTTTTTAAAGAATTTAAGCTACTGGAAATCCCACCAGCCCAACACAATAGTGCTCTACAATGTGGAGCTGAAAACCAACATGAGTCACCCCCTCTGTCACGCCATCATAAGTAAGGTGAAGAGAATGTAAACAGACCAGAAAAGACCTTGGATCGGGACCACCCCAGGACTGACTGGAGTGGCATGTACAGACGGAGGTGTTGGAGTGTGTCCGGATATGGTGACTCAGTCAACAGTTGACACGGCCAATTTAGCCAACACCCCTCTCCTCGGCAAGCTCCTGCAGATCACCATTGGCAGGACATTCATACAGCTGCCCCGGAATGCCATGTTCCTGTTTGCTTCCCTGTACCAGCAAAAGTTTCCATTGCAATGCATGCAATGCGTTCCCCTGCGGAAATTCCATGCATCCATTTTGAGCTGTTTGTCAATGTTTTGTTGTAGCTGTTCGTGCTGTTGATGTTGTTGTTTTGATAACCAATCAATGCACAGTTTTGTGCTTAATGACATTTTAATGTAACCTCAAATTTTATTTTAACTAAAGAAACACTGGAAAATATTTATTTGTTTGAAAGCATACATTATACATCTTTAAAAAAAATTGTGGTTGTGTTGTACAGTTGTTGAAATGGCAGTAGCTATTTTTCTGGTGTGTATACAAAATGTTATCATAAAACGTTTTTAAAATCACATTTGGCACTTGATTGATTTTAAATTTCACAGTTAATGCAAGTGGGTTCCACCCATTAGTTAAACAGCTCCAAGGAAATACAAAACCATGTCTTCATTTTCTTTCATTGTTGCTCTCCTCCGTGGCAACAAACTTGATCTCTGCATTAGCTGTGCGTGAGTTGACACTACTGTCCCGTACCTTGTGCTTAAATAGGAAGGGAAAGGTCTTTTTGAAGGACTTGCGGAAACTGGCCCCCATGAACCCATATACAATGGGATTGATGGAGGAGTTGGCATAGGACATGCAGTTAGCCCACGTCTTAATCTTGTAGGTGGTGTAGGTGGGTTTGAAGTTTGGGTAGAATGACTGGAAGAGCACAAAGATCTGGATGGGACCCCAGCAGATGGTGAACAATAGAACGATGACCACCACCATTTTAGAAATCTTGCTCCTGATGGTAATGGTTCTCTCTGATAGCAAATGGACCTGTGGAAAGAGAAATTTCCTAAAGAAATATCATAGCTGTTTCTTAAATATGTTACTAAAATGCTATGTGGCTAATTCCTATTAAGCACTTAAATTGTTTACCTATTAAGATGTTTGCAAAAAGAAAGCAGTAGGCTTCAGTTTTACCTCTAACATGTAGGTTATGTTTTCAGCATGTTTTGTTGTCTGTCTGGTTGTGTGTTGTGGAAAACTAGAAAATACCTAGCTTTTATGAAACATGGAGGGAGGGTGTGGCATGGGCTCGGAAATGGCCCAAGTATCCGAATTGTGGGGTGGAAACACACTATTTTTAGGTGCATTAGGTGCATGAGAATGGTCTTTCTACCTGATAGTTATTATCCACAGGCTCTACTGCAGGCTGGCCCACCCTCTTGAGCATGAAGTAGTAGCAAAAGGAAATAGTAAGGACAGGCAGTAGATAAACAGCTATGAACTGGTACAGGATGAAAGCCCTTTCATGTGTCTTAGAGGGGAACCTCTCCAAGCAGTATTGCCTGGGTCCGTACCAGTAGCCCTCCTCTATCCTCTGATACAAAAATATCGGCGTGGAAAGGATAAAAGAACCTGAACCAAGCAAAAAAAGTAGTTTAGAGAAGAAAGTACTGCACATAGTTATTTTTAATATGTTTAAGGATACTTTGTTTAAAATTGGTACATATATCCCCCCTGACAATAATGATAATTAAAGGTTGTTCGACATTCAATGAAACTCAGAGGGCACATTTACATTTCTCATTGAGGAATTGTTTTACATACCAATCCAGATGCAGATGCTAACTATCATGGCAATGCGTGGAGTACGATGGCGCAGAGATTTTAGTGGATAAACTGTCACATAGCAACGATCCCCGCTCATTGCTGTCAAAGTGATACAAGTAGCCTGGACTGTAACCTACCAAAGCAAATAAATAAATAGCCAGTAATGTATATGTACTTTCAAACAATTCATATACACATTTTATAATACCCTGATTTTGTCTGAATATGAGATGAATGAATTCTTAGCAAAAAGCTGTGATTGTGGAGAAGAGTTAACGAGTGTCATATAAAATGGTCCATGAAAGGTCCAGCAAGTAATGCTGCCACTGATGGCACTGTCTGTGCTTATTCTCATGTTAGCCTGACCAATGCAACCATGATAGCGTGATCTGCTAGTGTATGAATACAATAGAACAGAGCTTGTCTGAAAAGGAGACTTTAATTAATCCAGCTGCAGCAGTGCAGGATGTGACTAATTTCCCCCAACCTAAAAGACCAAACACATTCTGTAATCACGTTTATTATTTCTTAAATGGAAAACATATCAGTGAATGCATAACCCTTACACGGATACAAGGATGATTTATCGTCACATGCATAGACATAGTGGGTAGAGCAGGTATGTGGTGAAATTGGTGATTGTTAGTCTAAAACTGTGCATGGGGAAGGATAGGGAAGGGCCAGGGCTGTCTTGAGATGGGGATGGAGTAGCGTGAGGGGCATAAGGGAGTGTTGAATGCAAGTGGCAGGAATGAGACTGAGGTGTGTAGAAAGTTATGGTGTGTGTGTGTGTTTGTGTGGTGAGCAGAGCTGAGGGCGGGGTGTGAGAGCTATGTCTTATGTGTTCTCGGGGGTGGGGTGGGGTCAAAGGGGAAGATGGGGATAGGCCAAACGTGTGTGAGGACAGGCGGTGAGGGGGCATGAGGCGCTGTGTGTGGGGGGTAGCGCCAATGATGATTACCCTTAAGTAATTACGCTATTACCCTTAGGAAATATCACAACCTAAGACACTGTCTAGACAAAGTTTAAGTGAAGCTCTTTTCTCTTAAATATTTTTTTCTGGGAGAAACAAAGGTCCAAAGCTCTCAGGCACCCCCTAACTTACAGAAAAATGTGTAGGTAGGTTTCCAGTTATGCTTTCAGCATTATACTGAAATCAAATATGAGGAAATAAGGATAAATTGGCTTTTCTGCAGGTATTTAAAAAAGTCTCTTAACCCTTATCAAGATTAATGACAAGTTAACCAGTAATCATTGTTGCACTTTTTTCATGATCACATTCACTTTCTGGTGCCTGAAATCATAATTTTGATTCAGTTGCTGATGAGGATGATTCAGTTGCTGGTATTTTACCTTCCCGTAGGCTTTATGCCTAAGTAGTTTATGTTGCAGTCAGTCAGTTAAAACACCTTAAAAGATAACAATATGTGACAGTGTTGCAGCGTAAAGCAGGATAATTTTGTCGTGAAGCAGCCAACTTTGAAACCCTTCACAGGCTTTTTAATCCTACAATGTTGTAGTTAGCCTCAACTAGATGTACAGCATAGTGGGACATGACCACTGTATGATGTAATAATGGGCCATGTCTAAAACACTGATTGACATGTAAGTTTGAAACGGTTTGACAAAATAGAAATCTTTTGTAAACATTTTCATAACTACATCTGCATGATGTACACAGAATTTCATGAAAGACAGATGAATACCCATACCCAGATGATTACTTTCAGTTCTTTCAGTTTCAGTTGTGGGAAATTGGTTTCGATGGCAGTGGGCAACGGCTCTTGTGTTTAATGCAAGCCCTCACAGGGAATGTGTGTAGAAAGAATTTTTGTTTTAAACCATACCATGCTGTAGATATAAGCCAAAAAGTAATTTTGTGAAAATATAGTGCCCACTATAACCTAAATTTCATGCCACTTGACATGCTTTCAAAGCTTGTCATAGTTACCCTACATAACAAATTTGATGTGATAATAAAGCTTTGGCTAAGAACCCAAAACCATCTATTCCTAAGGAAAAGCTACTATGCAGTTTTTATGCACTGTGAAACTGTGAGTAGCCCTACCACAACTGCTCAGTAGCACTACAGGGAGTAGTTCTGAACTAGAGGGGAAAAGACTATAACCCCACAGATTATTTTTTTAAATTGAAGTACTATAAATTCTTCATGTAGTATTTTTTTGTAATTTGTTGAAACACGCTTCTTTCACTCTGCATGTTACTTTTGAAGATCAGCCTTTGATGAGCTATTCATGGCTTTCTATATGATGTTCTTGTGTCATGCAGATAATAAAGGCTTCATCATCACCACTGGTATCTAATCACAGGAATGCTAATCAGTGTCTTCTGTCCACTAATTATCTGTAAGACTGTGTTTAAGCATTTACTTCTACATATTTTTAAGTTCATTTCTATGTACTTAATGCCATTCTACATTACCCTGCTCTTCATAGTAAACAGCAACCACAGATTTCCTCAAACCCACACCACAGGTTTAGTTTTTATCACACTTAGGGCTGTAAGAGTGTAGATAGTGTATACTGTTTACTGTTTGCTGGTGTCTACTCACCTGCTGAAGGAAAGCAACACTTTTACATATGAAATCACCAAAGATCCAGCCAGGTAGAGGATAGAGTGTAGCCGTGAAAGGCACGCAGCACACTAAGAAGATAATGTCTGTGGCCGCAAGGTTAGCTGTTGGACAACAAGCACTTTATACACAGAGCTTTTCAAGACTTCCTGGAATCAGCTATGACACAGAACAGAACACAGTGACAGAGGGTTTTTAATATAACTTTAAAAAAACACACAAAACAAACCAACAGCACACAGTAGCTTGTTGTAATTTATTCTTGTGTTCTACATCAGAAATAGTCGTAGCCCCTGTATATTAAACTAAAAAAAAATCTATTAAGTTTGTCTTAATCTGATGAAACACATTGCAACACATATACAGTATCTCTTTGTGTGTAGCTGTTGTAACCAGAGGCTGTCCATGGTTTTAACCTTCAAGTTCTCTGTAGCTGTAGTGGTGTGATGATGTCATCAGGCAAGCACTCACCTATGTAGAAGTTGGTGGCTGTCCTCATCTGGCGGTGTTTGGAAATCACGTAGATCACCAGCGAGTTGCCAACGACCCCCACGAGCATGATGAGGGAGAAGAAGAGCGGGACGAGCCAGGCGTCGGTGAGGAATGGATGCTCCGCTTCTTCCGTGTACCCCCGGGTGGTGTTCAGTGCAGAATCATTGAACACAGCCTCTGTCAAGTTCCACATATCCATTGGGACTGTTGTGGCACTGTAGAGAGACATAATTGTAGGTAAACAAAAAAGGATGTGTGTGGTTCTGAAAAAAAATCACATCACAAGAATTCCCTTGAAGAAAGTATATATGTACACTCTATGTTTAGGATCCTCTGAAATAAGAAGACAGCAAGGACTGAAGGATTTGTGAGCATTACATGAATAATATTTTTTTCATCCAGATCAAATCAGAGACACTTTTAGGAAAGCCTGTTCATGAGACTGCACAGGTGTCCCTTCTGCTGTCTTTGAAAAAGGAGCCCTTCATGCTAAATGTACAGACAGCTGAGCTCTCATTGGCTTTATAGTGTGGCAGCGCACACGTGGGCTCTAGTATGACTGCAGAATAAAGAACTGATGTCAGGTCTCCTAGCAACATTACCCCCTGTTTCTGGACTGAGGCTGTCCAACCTCCCTCACTGCTCAGAGTGCTCTGGGAGTAGACTGCCTTGATCTAGCCTGAGATTTTTGCTTACATACCAAAAGCCCTTTACAGTACCTGCATATATTAACCTCAGGGACACATTTCCATGCCACAGGATTATGTAAAAGAAAACTTGGTCTCTGTGTCATTTGTGATGCACACAAACAGTCTTAGCTTTTGTCTTAACTGAGAAGTCAGTGTTAGTCCAAAGCCAAGGTACACACTAAATCAGGTACACTAATTTAGATGAAAACAAAGACGTTCTCTCATAATTAATTCCACGTACATGTACAGAACAGTCTGTCACTGTTAATGATCCACTGGCAGCTGTGTTGTATCTGCATTGCACCATACCAAAATTGGTCACCTTCAACTTCAAATCACTGTACCAAGTACAAGGTCAGGCAAAATTAGATTGTAATAACATCCACAAAAAAGCATTGCCTGTTGCTATGTGATGAGGCCCTTTTTAGTATTGTGTGCAGTTATTCAAAGTGGATGTGAGGACAAATTTGCTCTCAACAAGGTCACAAACACAAGCGATCTGCGATCAGTGCACTTGGCTTTAACACACTTTGAAGTATCTACAAGAGTACATTTACCATGAAAAGGCATCCAGATTAAATATGAAAGTTTAATATATTTCAGTCAGTGCTGAGCGCATCTGTTTGTCTTGGGGTAAATTAGGCTTCTATCTGAATTGTTTTTTAAGCTCCTTCCAACAACAAGTTATGCTCCAGTGGCATGCCACACTCTGTATGCCTCCATATGAGCTTGGTGTCTGTTATGTGTGGTAACATCCTACTCCTCGGTAATTGGAGATTGCTTATTCGCACCACAGCCTTGGAAACACTTGCAGAACTCATGATTTGCATTATCCATGCTGGAATGACCAGATCCTAGGCATTTTGTTTGTCAGAAATGCACGCTTACCTCCCTGCTTAAATCGGCTGCTGATGGTAAAGTGCAGAGGTGCTGGCATCTACACAGAATCTACAATTTGAAATGGATTACAGGTCAGCTGCTCCAGGACCTACATGGATCTGTATTCTGCTACAGAAGCATGCTCAGATTCCGCTGAGAATTGATTGTGATACTGTTTGGCATTTTCAGAAGGTTGAACTTTTCAACTTCACCAAGGTCAGGTTGGCCAACACCACATGGGGAAAAAGACAGCATTCGATTGTCTATGCCTCCCTTGCATCTGAGCAGAGCAGCAAAATGTGTTGCATTTCAGTGGCCTTTGGTCAGGCTGTGGCTGTCGTGTAACATTGAAAGCTATCTTCGAAAGGCAAAAGGGCCTTGCTCTGACCTGAATAGACTGTGGAAGCTGAAAGAAGACCAGCTCATCCAATAAATCAACTCAATCAGATGATATAAGCCACACAAATTTGAAATGTGGTGCTGAGCAGAGTGATGTTGCATAACAAGTCATCTGAATTACAGACAATATTTGGGGTTGTTTTGCCCTCAAAAGGTTGAAGCCACTTGACATGCTGCTAGAACATTTGTCAGTACTTCCACATCTGAAGTCATCTTTAAATCGCCTCAAACATGCAATTGTTTATTTAAGGAAATAATCACAAAACATCAGTTTTTTTATTTTTTAAACAGATTTCAGGTTATACTGAGGTGTGGGTAGACGGAAAGGAAGGTAGGCTACTGAGAAAAAGAGATACTAAATAAAGTATTTATTTTGGCACAAATCCAAATGTCTCTGTGTTTTCTGCCTGTAGCAGTTAATCACATTTGTGACATTTGGCTTCATCTATCCTATACATAGACATTTCATAATTTAACTGAGACTGCAGGCAGAAGATGTTCTAACAATAATAACAAAACACACACACACACACAGATCTTCTTTTACAGAGAAAAAATGAGTACAAAATGTATGGATTATTCAGTCACTTAGCAACCATTCTGACCCCAAGGTGTAACGCTGAAGTTTGCATTAACAGACATGCTTTTGTCTGTAACATGTAGTACATCAGTGATGGTCAAAGTGTTTGTACAGTACTGAAGATAATAATATATGGTAATTTTGTACATTGTACGTTTATTAGGTTTGTGTAAAAAAACAGATGGAATGTTATGTAAGGGATAACAGCCTCCAAGGCGTGCATTCGGCAGAATTAATCAGCGTTAGTGCAAAAAACTACCCAACTCGAAGCGGATTAATTCCTTCGACGCACGTCTTGAAGGCTGTTATCCCACTTATGGCCCAGTTACCACACTTGAGAATTTAGGAAACATTTAAAATGTTATGTTGGAATATGTGGCTTAATCCATAATTTCTATATAATTAGGAAGTCTGCAACCTGTCGTTAAAAAGTAGAGCAGAAAAGCAACCATTAAACTAGATGTACCACGTAGCGGTACATGGTATGACCGCCGCAGTGTTCAGTGTTGTGAGGTGAGAGTTTGTCTGGAAATGACAATTTTTGCATTTAACTATATCACTAGGTGGTGCTATGCTTCAAGTGAGTGTTTATGGGATGGGTCGATACGCCTCTTTAACACCGACATACTAATATAAAATCATTGTCTTGGACATTTTTGATGAGTTATTTAACAAAAACTGTTTTTGTACACCTAGCTTTGACGGGAAACATTGCACCCTGTGACGAAATGTCACAAAATTTGGTGCACATGAAAAGAGAGCTGTTCAGTTGTCATGTCAACTTTGACCAAATATGAGCAATTACAAGCTGAGATATGGACTTTTGAAGAATTTTAAGCTATGTTTTGAATTTTGATTGACATGTAACTTTGAAACAGTCCATCTCAAGATAAATCCTTTGATAACTTTTTGTCAGCATTGTCTGTAGATGTGAGTTTTGAATGAATGACATTCTGTGTGTTTGTGTATATTTTGTGTAGTTCCCACCTTCTCGGTCCAAGATATTCGCAAAACAAAATCCCAATTTTTGCATTTACCCATATCACTAGGTGGTGCTATGCTTCAAGTTAATGTTTATGGGCTGGGACGATACGCCTCTGTAACTCCAGCATACTAACACAAAATCATTGTTTTGGGAAAAATTGTTGAAAAGTTATTTAACAAAAAACATTTTTGGACACCTAGCTTTGACAAGAAACATCGCCCCCTGTGACGAAATGTCACAAAATTTGGTGCACATGACAAGAAGTCTGTCTAGAGTTGGCATATCAACGTTGGCTAAATTTGAGCAATTAGAAGCCAAGATATGGTATTTTGCTGAATTGTTTGAAATATTCATTGACATGTAACATTGAAACGGTTAATCTCAAAATAAATCCTTTGATAACTTTTTGTCATCATTGTCTGTAGATGACATGTGCAACATTTAGTGAGATTCACATGAATGGCCTATGATGAGTTCGTTTGGTTTCGCTTTTGCAATGTTAAAATTTCACGGAAATTCTTTTTGTTAGAAGTGGGCGTCAACTAGTGTTTTCAATGCGTGAGGGTCAATAGATTTCACGACCAAAAAAATTTGGTTGTAAACCTTACCGTTCTCTAGATAATAGGCAAAATGACATTTTGTATAATTACAGCGCCCGTTATGGGCCAAATTTTATGGCATGTGCTGTGGTTTTAGAAGTCTTTGTGCTGATTGTGCTTGGCATATTTTGTGCAGTTCCCACATTCTCGGTCCAAGATATTGGCAATACAAAATCCCAATTTTTGCATTTACCCATATCACTAGGTGGTGCTATGCTTCAAGTTAATGTTTATGGCCTGGGTTGATATGCCTCTGTAACATCAGCATACTAAAACAAAATCGTTGTCTTGGGGAAAAATTGTTGACGAGTTTTTTTTTTGTTTTTTTTTACTGTTTTTGGACACCTAGCTTCGACAAAAAACATCGTCCCCTCTGACAAAATGTGCCCCTGTAACACCAACATATTCATTTTGTTCGGTGAAAATTCATGTTGTTCGGTGAAACATTCATTGAGTTATTCAGCTTCAACTTTTCGGCATCTCCCCCCCTTTGATGGGCCAAAAGCTTCTATTCGCTCAAAAACTTCTATGTCCCCCAGAGTTCCAGTGTCCTGGCAATCATTGACGAAAAATCAGTGAAAAAAAAGGGAAAAAAGTCTCAGCAACACTATAATGACTGCTTTAGCGGCGGTCATAAGTAGCCTATATGGCTGTTAAAGTTACAATTCTGTGGAGAATTTATATGGATTGGTGCTATTTGACTTTCTATTTGACTGGGCCAAAACTAAATTTGATTAATGAATAGCCTTAAAGCAGCACTATGCAACTTTGAGTGCTCTTTCTGAACAGAGCTCTTCCTAGTGTCTCCAGGTAAATGGACACTCTTGTAAACATGGACTGTTTTCCCTTCCCCTCACCCTGCGCTTGTTTTTTTAAACTCAACTGGTAAAAGCTTCTGGCGAATGTGAAACTCACTCTCTCAGCATAATGCCTACCAATTATGAATTGAAATGCACCTCGACATTTAGCTGATGAGTGTAAACTACCATCTGTAACATCAAATGTGAAAATGAATTGTGTACAGATGACACTCGTGTATGCCTTCCCTCGCTTTCATTCTAAAAAAGATATCTTAAGTCGCGTAATATTTTCTATTTTGTTAAAGTCACTGGGAAATCCATGACAGTTATTTTTTGTCAAGACTTTGAACTGTCTTTACATAAAGACACCTTCACAAGCCTTTCTATATTCAGTGGTATTATGATGTGTGGCAAATGCAATTATCTTCCATTTATTTCTATATGGATTTTACATGCGGAAAAAAGCCTGTTCAAAGTAGACAAAGCTCTTATCTTTAAGAGGCAAGACAGCAAAACTTCTCTTCATTGCACTAAAATATAACTAGCATTTTTCCTACACATCCATTTCTAGTTGTAAATACCAAACAAAAATATTTCAGATATGTATTTCAAAAGTCAAATGCCAAAGTGTTTTATAGGATAGTTGATTTAAAAGTACAAGATCAGTACAAGTACAAGTGTGTGTTTGTAATTAAACACTCACACACACATACACACACATGCACACGCACGCACGGACGCACACACACACACACACACACACACACAATGTAACTGATACTAAACTGTGCCCATAAAAAGCCTAACCCTGATCTATAAGTGAAGCAATGTCAGTGGGTAGTTGGTAGTGGGAATCTGTCCCAGAAAAGATGACACTTTAGACCAGAGTTGAGACACACCTGAATACTTTTTATTAGCTTGCCCTCAATCACACCTTTAAATGCATGCTCAGATTTGTTGGTTTGAGAGCACTGTAGCCTGCAAACTGGCATGGTGACAGGCTACGAAGTAACTAACAGTAGTAATGAAAGTAAATTTACTTTATTTATACTTTATTTATAAAGTAAATTACTTTATTTAAACATGAAAATACGTTTTTTGCAGAACTGTTAAAAGATGGTACAATATATTCTGAGACCTTTCCATACTAGACTGGGGCTAATTGAAAATAGGAGTATTCAAACCATGGCTAAGTCTGATTTCACATGTTTAGTTATATTGATTGGTAGCCTTGGTAATGCCAGACTGTTCACAACAATTTCAAGAGGGGAAAAATGGTATTTGAGCACATTTCCATTTTAAGGTAAGGTATACATTTAGGGCTACAGCCAATATAGTGCATGAAATAGATATTACAGACCTTACACACAAAAATAAATAAATACAGACTACACATGACAACAGACAGTACACACAACACACAGTATACATTAATGTTTCACACCAGGCATGCTTAAACTTTACATGGGAAGCATATTAGAGTATGTAGTTGTGGACAGGAGCAGTAGACCAGCCAATAGCAAAGTTCTAAACTGGGTTTATAAATAGTGTTTTTAAAAAAATAGTGAGAAAACTAGAGCTATTACTATTGCTATTATTTCACATTTTGATAGCGGATGGGATAAATGAAATCTTATACCTATTTAGTCTACAATTTTGCATCCTGAACCACCTGCCTGATTGGAGCAACACAAATTCCCAAGAGGTTTCTGGACACTAAGCACAGAAATGCCTCCCCAAGCCTTTGGTAACCCAAGACAACATCAGTGACCACACCCTCCTTCAGTGATCAGCTCTGACGAGCTGCCAGGTTACACTCAGTTAATGAGCTGAGGATCATGGATAAAATAAGAGTTAAATATTTGGCTGTTTGCAAAAGACAATCTAACAGAAATGTTGTAGTCAGAGGTTGAATATGCAAGCTTAGTGAAGGGATATGAGGGCGTAGAAATCAGCCCCCAATTCCCACTGTCTAATGAAAAACATTGTTCATTGTTTTTTTTTGATGATTTAAAAAAGACAGATTTGACACTACTTTTGGTGATCACACCTGAACTCCACACTTCATTTTTTCTGACTTTTGGGGTAACTATTTTCATACCAGAAAGAAAAAACTGTGTTTTTTTGTAAATCACATTAATGACCACTGTATGAGATGGAGAGGGAATTGGTGTGGACTACATAAAAAGCATCAGTGATTCACTGGATCCGGAGCACTGTTCACATAAAATGGACACCAGAGAGCAAGATGAGTAATGGCACATTCAGACCCCTACAAAGGCAAAATGTTCCCCTTCTGAAGAGTGGCATGGTTTCTGAGGAGGTGAGAAAACACTAACATGTAAGGTGTCTATATTCTGAGACAAAGACTGTGCAGTTTATGTTTACCTGTTTAAAAAAAATCAACTTTATTTGTAACGTACTGCTTTATGGACCATACTATGGCCAAATTAGGAGCAAAAACAAAAAAAACAAAACCAAAACAAAAGCCGCCAAAAGAAGAACCTGAGCAATATAAGAAAAGCAGGACATCATTTGCAGTGTACAAAACCTACATTTAATCACTTGACACATTTAAGATGCATTAGACCTGTCTCAAGAGCTGATCATTTGAGACAAAAAAACACCACTGCAGGCCGTTGAGAAGAGACCATTTAGGTATTAAAATAGCTTTTACGTAATGCCACTGAATAGCTATTAAAACCCATAAGATAGCCAATGAATAGAACTTTTCAGAAGGACTGTTTTATATGAGCTCTCAGAATAATTGCTTCTGATTTAAGTTTTAAACTCAACGTGAAAAACTGCATCCAACAACCAAAGGTTACTAGCGATCATGTATAGTTTTTAAAAATGTATTATAAATGTATTCTTGTGTCATCCAGTTTACAGATTTACAGTTTGTTTTTGCAGGAATGGCAATGTTGTTTCCTGTTGTACATCTCTGTTGACTATGTGAACACAGTGCGCAGAAAGCACCTTTCCAACCCACTTTCTCATGCATTCCCTTGCCCAAGGACACACCTTGTCCTGAGTGATTAAATGTGCTATAGTAGCATGCTGAATGTTACATCAATTCTTTTCACCCCACCCACCAAAACCCTCATAACAGGACTTCCACAGGGAAATAAAAGAGTTTCTTTTTCCTTTTGCACATGATGTATGCTGACATAATACCTGCTGGATTCAGTGCCTAGTTATTGTAGAAGATGGGTTTAGAATCCAACACCATTCCACCCAACATCCATACTCCTGCCTTAAGGCGGCGATATCAAAGAGATTCTGCCGGTTAATGCAAAGCCTTGGCCATACACCATGCACAAAAAACAGATAAAAATGATATGTTCTGAAAATGTAACATTTTCAATTTTAATTAGTATTTGAATGGTCATCATACTTTAGATCTGTAATCTTTTTGAGACAAAGAGGATTTAAAAAATGCAAATTCAACAACACCAGGGAAAATCATATTGAGCAAGACAATTATATCTTTAGTATCTTTTCTTTGCTTTCAGTCATTATTCCATATGAGGCAAAGCACTTGTTTCAGTCAGGGCTCCTTTGTGGAACCTTGCACTGTAACCATGGCAACGTTTTCTTTCTTTCTTTCTTTTAAACAGGAGCAAGGCATTAAATCACTTCAACTTTATTCCCCCTTTATTGCTGTAATTGACAAGATTAGCTGAGTGTCTTTTCATTTTGCTTATGAATAATTCATGTTTATTCAGACACAAAATAAGAAAAAACTAGATTTTAAACCAACAAGGTTTTTAAATGCAAAAATGAATATATAGAAAATGAGGGTCAAGAGGTTTTACTGCGAAAATTGTTTTTGTCTATTGGGACCTCTCAGGCTTTAATGCATTTGTAAGGCACAGTGGCATAGTGAGGCGTCATGGGTTCTCTCATTGAACTTTATCAAGAATAAATTGTGTAAACAAAACTTAAGATGCAGATGTTTACATTCTTTGTTTACCAGCAGTCACACATGTTTTGAATATTTTGTTCTTAACTGGGACATTCCGCGGTTGAGAGATAAGAAGGTGAATGTGGTGCAGGCACCCCCACCCCCTTGCCCATGGCAAAAATTCAATGTACTGTATGTCCTTTATACTAACAAGCCTCACTGCCCAACAGTAACTTTTCACAGAAGTGTGATTTGTATAGTTGCTGCAAAAGCAGGGTACAAAAGCTTTGTGTGTTTTGAATTCAGGAAACCACTTCAGAGCTAGGTCTCCACTTGAAAATTGAAACATTTGTCAGCTAGGTTCAGGTTTATAAAAAATGCAGAATTGCTCTACATGTTCAATACTCTATGGGTACACACAAACTATTCAAAATGTGTATCTGCACTGTTACTTTGGTTTAAAATGCCCACCACATATGTGTGTACACTGCCAAAGCTTGGCTTAGTATATTTTCCAGGGAGTGTAATCACCATCAAAGGCACTGACATTTTCAGAAGATTGCCGTTTGCTTTGTCGTCTTGTAAAAGGACTGAGCCATAGTGAGAACAACAGATTACATAAGGTATAATGGACAACACGGCGGCCAGGTGCAATATGAATGCATGTTCAAAGAATCTCCTTTTCTCATGGTGTCAATGTAATATGCTTAATGTAATATGCTAGCCTACAGGTCAGTTTCCAGAAGCATGACTGGACAGTCCTAGCTGTGCATAAAGCGGATTTGTCTTGAGAAGTTGAACTGTGAAACCCCTGGTACAGGCCAGTTATATCTGCATCTGCACCTGGCATAGGATTTGATTAAGTGAGATTAAAAATGACCACTGACCTCAGTAAATGCCCGCCACCTAGTGGAAAATGCATTCTGTATACTGTAAAATGGTCTTCTGCTTGGGGTCAGTGTGCTACTCTACAAGGGTCTGGGATGTAATATCCTGAGCAGTTGAGCTCCAATATGAATGAATATCTTTTAAGTTTTAAGTTGTCCCTCACTCTCTCCCATCTCAGCCTTGAACGTGAGTATGTAAAAATCTTTTAACCCACACTGAAGATGCACCCCATATGCCCCTATGTGGGAATGTCTTTTGTGAGAGAGGGGCAGTAGCAACCCAGCATGGGGCTGGAGATTGCCAGGAGCATCATGTTGAATTGCCAGCCTTATTTCACAAAACACTATTGAAGGAAGATACTTCCTGGAAACTACTAACAACAACAATCACTTCTAAAGACCAATTTAACATCAACACATATTAATGGATTGTTAAAACTTAAGCAAATAAAATCCTGATCTTCATGAAGTATGACTCAGAGATAATAACATACAGATTTTCAAAAAGTTGATTTTGAACTTAACTGTCTTTGCTGTTTGGTTAAGAGGTGTCACTTTCTTAATTGCAATACATAGATGATTATTTAAAATGCAGCATAGATGTGTCACAAAGATCATCTTTAAAGTGTGTGCACCTAATCGTTCTTAGTATGGGTTTTAAAATGAACCAACCAGCACTCATAATGCAGAGCAATCACACAGTAACAGGAAGGTGTTCTGCTTACACGTTTACATATGCCAAAGACCCAGACGAGCACCCTGTTACACTAAATATAATCTTGCTGTGTTGCCAGTTTAATTCTGTTCAATTAAATGCCTTGTATTTGACCTCTTTTCTGTTGTTAAGAAAATAAACAACATTTAAAAATGGTTCAATTTAGGCATTCAAACAGCAATGCCAAATTGCCACAATCAAAAAGACCATTATTATTATGCAAACTCATTTTCAGTAATAGTAACATATAATTGTAACATGTGTATGGCAAATGGCATCTCTTTTTCAAGAAAGGCAGAGCAAATAGCATCATGATCACAGACGTGCGTGTTGCCCTGTTTCAGTGGTACAGAGTCCGTGACGCTGACAGGGACACAAAGTGAAAAACATTGGTTTCAGGTATGTGCAGAATAAGATCTTGTGAATTAGCCTGAGAAGCTGGGAGCCCATGGGAGCCCATGCATTGCTGTTGCATCACCCCCTGAGTTCTGAACGTGGGGTGACGTGCTCATAAATAAGGAGCATGGTGGTGGGCAAGGTGATGCATGCTACTGTGTACACTATTAGTTACCATGGGTCTCCAGGTAATCGGTAACACTGAACAAATATCTGAAAAGCTGTAATCAATCGTTCTGTGCCTCTGGCTTTTTTGTCTTAATGAATTGAGCTTTGTGCTATCTGTGTGACCGTGTATCGCCTCAAGGTCTTGACACTCATTAATTTCCATCTTCTGAACTATTGCTTGCTTGGCATTTGTGTGACAAATGTGCATTGAATACATAAGGCTCACTTAGATGTTATTGATGCTGGTAGAATATTCTGTTGTGCAGCCTGCATCATGCTGCCTAAGTATAGACTGATTTTTAAATCTTGTATTACATGTTTTTTAGTCTGGGTGGTGTGGTGTTGCATTGTTTAAGTGCTGTTAGGTGGTGTGATTTTTCACCCATTTAAAAGCAGATGCCGACTATAGTGTCTTGTGCATTTCATCAGTGAGCCACAAGGGGTTGGAATTATAACAAGAATGTTGAGTGGAAGATTGCCTGTTTTTAACAGTTTTAAATAATTTAACATAAGTAGTTGATAGTTTTATTTTTTTTTACACAATACCACAAATGTGACAGATTGCATACATGGGAAACACACTGTCATACAGCCCTGAGCATTACAGATCTGACTGCATTTCTACATTACCCCATGGACAAGCCTTTTTATCTTTGAGTGCAATAGGTGATGTGCACAAATGGCCCTGTGAAGCACCCTTCTGATCTGAGCTAAGGCCATTATTCATCCCCATCCACTGCGGTGCACAGAGTGTGTAGGGATGAATATGAAAATGTATGACTTTGAAGAGTTCTTTAATCCCTAATGAGGGCAGTTTTAGGTTGTCTGGGAACAGAAGTAAAAACAGGGTAAGAGGAGCTTGCACACCTTTGTTCAAATGAGATTATTGCTCTTGGCGAGTTACGACATAGTCATCATGATGGTAACTTGCATGGTGAAGAAGTGCCTTCTTGCATGCCACAATTATCACACATTGCATGTTGTTGATGTTACAGGTTGGTTGATTTTGCTTTTAGGTATAGTTGCATGATGGTTGCATGGCACGGTTTTTTGACACACTGGGCTTGTGTACCCGTGTGCCTGAGTGTGATAACTGGCCACTATGGAAAGTCCTTAACAAAGACCACTACCAGTTTAATGTCTTATTCTGTGCTTAAAAAAACACTTACAACAAATCTGATCAAATTTAGTTGCAACCAAGCATATAATATGGTTGAAATGCAGAAAGGGTTGTGATAAGGATGTGTGGAATTTGACTGAAAATCTTGAGTCCTGTGATTTTTTATATTTACCATTCTTCAGGGAACACTGAATCTTTTTGCCTGAATCTATTCTTTGTTTGTGCCATCCATAAAACTGTGCTTATCATCAGACGTGTAACATGGGAATGATTTGCTTTAATGAACCCCAGGTGTGTTGCTATCAAGAATCACATTTGGTGACACATTTGATGATCTGAACCTGAGTCGTCATGTCATCTTTGGGGAGTCTCTCCTGGACAGGCAGGCAGTGGCTCATCTGTGCCATCTGCTGGGCCAGGAGATCAGGTGTCTGCACTCAACCAAGCAGATCTTTATCTTTCAGCATCAGAGTTCATCCATACAGTGGTTCATCTTGAATGTGATTAACAGATGGTTTACACATATGTACAGTGCTGTAATTCAAATGTGATTCAGAGTTAATTTTGAAAAGCCAAAAAAATGTGGGAATAATCAATGGCATGCTAAATCAATTTAATCAATTTCAATTGAGTTAAGGTTTTGTGATGACCACTCTGCAGTCAAACAAATTTTTCCATCTCCCTAATGTTAGCAGTTATATGAAGTGTATCAGTCTGTTTTGCAACCCATTACAACCCATGATACTACTAGTCTCAGTGGTGCTCTTTAGGTTACAAGACTTGCCTTTCTTCTGCAGTATATGTTATTTACTATGCCCAAAAAAATCTCTGTTTTTCACAACTAATAAGACAATAGATTTGTTTTGCTTTTCTATGTCTATGTAGCATCTCTTCTGGATAAGCAGCCATTTAGCATTGTATGCAAATACAGAACTCAGAACAAAACAAATTCCATTGAGGTTGTTATTAATGCAATAGCCTGTCTTTGGATGTATTTGAAGCTTTCAAGTCAAGTCCTGATATGACTGTCTTTAATAATGTGTGGTCCCATGTGGACCCATGTGTTAAAATAGTTGATCTCTAACATTGTGTTATTGTCTGATCTCTGTGGGGAAAGTGGTCTCTGGGGTGGTGATTTCTGAAATATAATTCAGTGTCCTAAGTATGAGTGCATGGAATTTATGTCCCTTGTGATGGCTATTGGGGAATTGATGTCCCTTGTGATGGCTGTTTTGCATAAAGAACAGTCCTGAGTCACCCTGATCTGGCAGGCACCCCTTTAAAAACATAATCGTATGATGTGATTGAATCGTATGACAGGTCTAACAGGTCTAACAGTTTAATTAAAGAATTAACTGAGTGATAGACCTTTGCACCAAACATGTTTAGCAAATGTATTGTGCCCTGAAAATAGGTGTGACTTTATTGCAATTTTGACAAACGTATTTTCTTTGTAAACTCTGTACATTTAGTTGTCACTTTCTTTAAAGCTATAAAGCTACAAGCCAACATGAGTTGGCATTAAAATGGGTAATGTTGCTTGGCTTCTAAAGGTAAAAAAAATATGTATTTGTTTCAGCCATTAGCACAACTGTGTTCAGACAGGTAAAAGCCATAATTAGTGGAATTACCACACATGAATTTTCCACTAGAGGCTTTGTGAATAGTTAGAAAAAGACAGAATACTACTTGGGATTTTGATACTGTTATCCCACACTGAAGTATACTTTAAATACACTACAATCTCACTCAAATAGATTTATAATGATACAACATTAAGTGCTCACCAATAGAAGGTATTTACATTAGTGTCTATTTGACCTTCATCGGTATGACTTCGTGGCGCAACGGTAGCGCGTCTGACTCCAGATCAGAAGGTTGCGTGTTCAAATCACGTCGGGGTCAGGACTGTTTTCCGAGTATGAAGAGAGGTAGAAATGTTCGCAATTCATCAAATTTGAAATGCAGCCCGCCAGTCTGTAATCACATTAAGAAAAGTAAATGCTTCTGGAAGTGATCATCACACATTCATCGGCTGTCTTAATCACCGATCAGTATTGGGGAAAATTTCCAGAATGTATTCCAAATCATTGGGGACATTGTAAAATTCAGGATTCGGGCTATCAGTGGTTAGCCATTGCTGGCCCGGTGTATTTTTCAGTTTTTTTTTGTCAGGGAACGTTGCACAGGCACACATTTGTTATTGCTAGTTGACATGTTATGCATTAGCCCCCAGAAGCCTATAGGCCTACTGAATTTGCTGTTTCGAAACACTGTCACGAGTGAGATATCTGTTGAACGTGAACACGACAGATAACGTACAACAAGTAGGCCTAATACAAGTAGCCTATAGGCTACTGTTGAAAATCGGCATGATTTATTTATCAACTTGATCCTTTACACACATAGCTTATGTTAGCCAGTACATAAACTGAGTGCTTATTGATTAAAAGTTGAAACTGTTGTTTTAATCTGAGTATGTAATTTCTTGCCTAAACGCCTTCTGCTGTTATTTATTTAGTGAATTATGATTTTTATTTGTCAACTTCCCTGTATGTGCAGGACATACAGAAAATCGAAATGAAGTTTCTCTTCTCTCTGACAGTAATCATAACTATACATAAACCTATGGGGACTACACAATAACTTAGACAACAGTAAATATAGGTACTACAGGAAGACAAACAGAATAAATAGACAGCGAGACAACAGACAATAAAATAGCATATACCTAATAAAAACACATAGGCCTACTTTCTTGTCTGTTGTCTCACTATTTGTCTGTTTAGATATGTAGGCAATTATCCCTATTTGAAATTGATATGCCTGCATACCCTGTAACAAACAGTTAGAAATAACTAGGCAAAAAGTTTTATTACATTTGTAAAGGATGCCAGGTGTCTTTCCATAATGTAAATAATGATGCTGCATTGTATACATTGGTGATATAATACTTTTGTATTGACCTTATGTAGTACAGATAAAGCTACTTGGCTCCTTCATAATTTACACAATTAACCAGCGGTTAGTAAACAGTGAATGGTTAAAGAGGTTATCTGGCTCCTTGAGATAACCAGTGTACTTTCTGTTAGGGTTTTGGTAAATATTTTGTTTGAAATCACATGTGAGAATCGCTAATAATGTCTTTCGTCTCTTTCATATTGGCATATTGTGTGAGGAGTCCCAACACTGTTGTTTTGGATTTTCTCAATAAGCAGTTAAAAGAATTTTGCCAGCACATATTGTATTTTCACCTTCACCGCCATGTAAGGAGTCCCAGTTCTATGTTATTTATGCCAGATCAATAAACTCCCATCCCACATCTCTTGCCATTCTTATGAAGGAAAACACCATAGACAGACTGCCTATGGATTACACAGGCATAGCCAATACACACCTACACTTTATCTTGCGTGTAAAGGTCTTTGATTATTTGTGGCATGTGGACAGGAAAGAAACAAATCGCTGTGCAGGGGGAAAAAAAATCTTACTGTAAAATATGACAATAAACTTTGAACGTGAGCCTAGACAACTTATTAAAACACAACCACGCGTGCGCGTCCCAAAGTAGGCAATTATGTTATTCTGAGTCGTTGTGTTCTACTCAGTCTATGGTTCTATTATAGCTTTCAGTATCTGTTCTAAATATTCTGCAAACATCCGGACCACACGGTGGCAGTAGTGTAGTGATATTTTTTCAGATGCCTGATTTGGTGACGACGTGTCTCGAGTGACGTGTCTCCTCCTGCATCTTCCTGGTCTTACCAACATGGCGACACAACAGGGTGAAGTTGACGAGCTTTTTGATGTCAAAAATGCTTTTTACATTGGAAGTTATCAACACTGCATTAACGAAGCTCAGAAAGTGAAGGTAAGTTTTACTCCACGTGAAAAGATTTTCTTGTATTGGCATAGATGAGAAGAATAAGCTGGGAAGTCTCCCTGTACGTCGCCGTTACCCCACTCCACAACCAGAACATGAAAGGATGATCTATCCCAGTAAATGTCGTTGTTTTACGTGTTATTAAGTGGTCTCACATGTTTAATGTAATGCAAGAATGTGACACAATCGAATTGTGGTACTTTGACGTTAACTGTAGTTTGACCAGTATCCGAAGCAAGCTGAGCCACCCAAAAAACATATAACTCGACAGTAGCTAGCCTACTATGTAAAATGGTAAAGGTTGGTAATCTAATACGACAAAATGTCTATTCTGCTCTCAAAATTATTAGATATGTCGATTTGGCCAGACATTGATATGAATAAAAGAAATATACACATGTAAAGATATTAACTTTTCACATGCATATCAATCCAGGTGTTTACAGACATGTTTACAACCCTTTGACCCCTCCAGCAAGCATCACTGGGGACATTATTTGCATGTGGAAAGAGTATCACCATCAAACGGGCAGTCACAGATGCTCCGTGAAGGTTTTCTAATCAGAAGAATAGCTCAAGAATCACTTAGAAAGACCTCAATACATACAGCAAGTATTTGTTACTGCTGAAAACCAGGTGGATCTTCAGGCACCTGTGTCATTTCCACTTGCATTGCTCATGCAATCACTGTGAAGGACTTAGTCAGATGTCATTCAGCTTGAGCTAAGACTAAAGGGTCGAGGAGGAACTTTCACATTACATTCATCAGTCTTAATCAATCTTCATCATCGTTCATCAATCAAAGCCAGTTTTGTAATACACTCTAGCAATGCCTACTACTATAAGATTGCTTGCTAATTACTATCTTGCTAACCTAATTGTACTATCTGAAATACCTTTCGATCCTGTGTATGTGTGTGTGTGTGTGTGTGTAGAGAGAGAGGGAGAGAGAGTATTTATTTGGTGATTTGTAATTAATATTGTATTTTCCAGCCATCAAGTCCAGAAAAAGAAGCAGAAAGAGATATATTTCTGTACAGAGCATACATTGCTCAGGTGAGTGTGCTTATTAACAATAAGGATTTGAGGTGCATTCTTCATGTGAAATATTCACTGCCTTCAAGCAACAAATGTAGTACTCTTTAGTAGTATTCATATTAACTTAACCTGCATGTGATGTTACTTTTTTACTTTTAGCCATACAAATTTGAGCTCCTGTATGCATTCGAGTACATGCAGCATTTAAATGGACTCTTCTCCAATGATGTCCTTATAGAAATTGGATTTGAAAATGATGAATATTCCTAATGAGATGTTCTTTTAACCTGCATATCTCTATCAGAGGAAATATGTTGTTGTGATGGATGACATTAAACCAAGCTCCTCAGAAGAACTACAGGCTGTGAGGATGTTTGCAGACTATCTGTCCAATGAGGGCAAAAGGTATGCTTTGAACTTAAGCTCTTTGGTGGAGGTATAAATATATTTTTGCCGATGTTTGTCTGTCTGTCTGTCTGCCTGTTTGTTAGTTAGCAAAAAACTTAGTTCATTGGTTACCTCACAATAAAATCCCAAAAATCCATATCTCATCATTGGCTAGATTTTTTAAAAATCACTACAAGTAAATATGTCGAAATATATTCTAACACTACTCTTCATACATGATTTGACTTGTACAAGAAATTTAAGAATAAATGAAAAAACTAATATATGCACATATGTGTCGACCGCCACCTTACCCCATGGAATAATGCTTCTTTATACATCGCCTTCATTTTAATGAGTGTTTACCTGAGTTGTCATATGAAAGTATATCTACAGTATAACATAGTTTGCTATGATAAGTCCACATGCTGTTTTTTATATTTCATATGAATGCCTCAAAAAAAGGATTTAGGCATGATTAAACATCACAATTGTGATTATATGGCATATTGTTTAATGTGATCATGTCAGCATTCTGCTACTTTGATCATGTTATAAATGTCATTCTCTTAATGTAAAACCTTCTATCCTCAGGGATGCCATTGTGGCAGAGCTTGACAAGAAAATGGCCAAAAGTGTAGATGTGGCCAACACTACATTTCTGCTCATGGCAGCCTCCATTTATTTCCATGAAGCGAACACAGATGCTGCACTCCGAACTCTGCACCAGGGGGAAAGCCTTGAGTGGTATGTACTAGCACAGTATTGAAAATAAATACAAGTTTCTTAAACTTACCCAAATTACTTGATTGTCTGTTACTTCCTGTGAGGTAATATTTATTTTTCTCTGCAGCATGGCAATGACTATTCAGCTATTGCTGTCATTGGATAGACTTGATATGGCAAGGTACAGTCTCTCTAACTGTTTATTCATTCGTATATGCTCAATTAAAGTAATGCAAATTTCATTTAAGTAATGCAAATTTGCTTGTTAACACAGGAAAGAACTGAAAAAGATGCAGGAGCAAGATGAAGATGCCACTCTGACTCAGCTTGCCACAGCTTGGGTCAATCTTGCCGTTGTGAGTTTCCACTCATTTTACTGATGACTAACCCTCTCCAGTGCAATATGTAGTATAAAGTACATTGTACAGCTTTAAAGGTCGACTTCTATCGTTATTTTTATTCATATTGCTGTGTCGCCACTATGGTTGAATGCATTGTGCGTCATTTCTGTGAAAAATTATGTCCTAGTTATCTTGCTTGACGCTGTTTTCTGTAAGCTAGAACAGATCTAGTGGTTGAACAACTGGCTTTTCCGGTGTCCCTCGTGAATATCCATGACGTATCAATAAGGCACCTCTGATTGGGCAAATTCGCTGTCTTTCGCTCACCTAGATTCTGTCCACTGTCCTCTGGGATGTGGGCGTGCCATACATGGCTCTAGGCGGGGCTTACGACCTAGAGACGTAGATAGGTTTAGCCTGCTCTGGTCCGCTCGTTCTGGTTAGCTCGACCCTTCAATGACCAGTAAAACCATGAGGGTCGAATTTCACGTCTTGGAGTGCTGCGTGCATATACTGCTTGTTGTGACCCACCACATTGAGCTACTCAAAGTGGTTTTTAGTGGAAGGAGCCCTTTAAGTACACAGGTGTCAGTCCGAGGATTATGTTATTTTAATGGGGGGCGGGGGTCTATTCAGGTATTATTGATATTGAAAGTACAGATATTATGTTTGAAGTATAGATATATGTCCTTGATTTTTGCTATTCTCAACAGGGAGGAGAAAAACTGCAGGATGCGTTTTACATCTTCCAGGAGATGGCTGATAAGTACTCTCCCACACTGCTGCTCCTGAATGGCCAGGGGGCGTGCCACATGGCACAGAACAAGTGGGAGGAGGCAGAAGCTGTCCTTCAGGATGCACTGGATAAGGTACCCTGTCTTTTGCCAATAAAGAATATAAAGTCCGCAATGGCAATAGCATGATCCCAACATTTTAATAGTGATAATAGACAAGGAGATGCATGTCTTTTGCTGTACTCCTTTCGCTGTCCATCACCACCAAGGCTCTGTAATAGCCATGGTACTATGTGGATTATGTATACAGTTAAAGATTTTGTATTGGTACTATGTATGTATATGGTACTATGTGGATTATGTATTCAGTTAAAGTGTATTTAATGCACACATACAATAACATATTTCATTTCCTTCACAAAGAAAAGAACTGCAGTGCGTGTTGTTCTTTGAATTAGTGTTGATGTTTTTGAGAAAATTGTCAGCTGACGACTATATGGAATGAAAGATTTGGCCATTGTTTGAATGAAGGTGTTGGGATAATCACTGATCATTCCCTGTTGAATCTTCAGGACAGTGGTCATCCTGAGACACTTATCAACCTCATTGTGCTGACCCAGCACCTTGGCAAGCCACCAGAGGTAAGGTTGTGTTGACTTCTAAAAAACTGCAATATAGCATAGTACAAGGGCCTTTAAAGTTAGACTGGCTGGTATGGTTGTTGATTAAAAGCACTGTGTGCTTTTGTGCAGGTCACCAACCGCTACCTATCTCAGCTCAAAGATGCCCACAAGGCACACCCATTTCTGAAGGATTATGTCGCAAAGGTGAGCATGTTAATTATATCTTATGTATAAAGTGAGTTGCATTTCTGTGTTTAACTTACTTGGAAATGATACGCAATCTGTAAGTTTGACTGCTTATTTGTGTTTGTGTAACCCTGTTTTCACCTTTTCCACAGGAGAATGAATTTGACAGGCTCGCCATGCAATATGCTCCCAGTGCTTGAGTTTCCACCCTCCGCTTAGGACCTTTCTTTCGTCCTCTATGAAAAAAAAGAACATTGCAAGCAGACCGCTATATTGTGGATTATGTTCATCTACTGCTGGTTCTCATTACCTGTTGTCTTACCATCATGACAGGATCACATTTTCTATTACATTTTACTTTGTTATTGTATATGTATATTAAACATTCCTGGTAATAAACATTGATACTTTTCCCCTCATGTTGTAAGTGGTTGTGATGTTGCTTTCACTTATCTGTCCCTGGATTGTAGATTTTGTGAATAGTTTTAGCATAGCTCAAGCATCTCTGGCATACTGTTTTACCATGCTTCCAGTTTCTTCCGTTGTGTATTGTCCTAGCAAAATAGTTTATATGCATGGATACCTAAATATGTGGATCAAATTATCAAAAGCCTGGTTGTACAATGGTATGCAATTATTTTAGCCTTTTTATTATCCCATAATATTCCAAAGTCTTACCACATGTTTCAATTTTATACTACGGGGAAAGCTGTGGCATTTCTGTAGATGATTTAACTAATGCAACGGCTAAGATGAAGTAATTACTGAAAGAGTAGACTACTCGTGCTTAGGATGCATCGTAGCTCTAAATCATGGACATGCCATATTAGAACATAACCGCCAGTCTCAAGCAGCATAAAGAAGATGTACTGTCGCTTTAACTTGAGGCATTTGCTGGACAGATTGAAGAGAAGCGCATGAAAACTGCATCGGAGTCTCAATGTTCAATTATGCAAACACTGGTAATTATTAATATATGAGAAAAAGCAGCAGCAGTAGGTGAGTAGAATCCGAGTAACATTAAACGTAGTGTGCCATCCCTCTATTAAACGTCATTATAGGCTGCCTTGGACATACCTAAAAAGAACTGTGTGGATACCGCGCACTGCTCGGCAATGCAACGCAGAAGGTGGCTGTTGTGCAAAACAGCATTTCCTGGATTGTTGAGGAATCCAGTCACAGATGCAACAACATCGGCAGGATGTCACAGAATGGACTAGCCCGATCACCAGTGAACAACTCTGGATATGCTATTCTTGTTCAAGGAGTGAGTCGCATGATAATTAGGCGCAGGGCTTTACTCCGAACGGGTTAAGCTTCGTGCCTCTAGAGTCGAAGTGTTGGACTGGATAGCGTCAAAATATTACGACAGAGACTTTATTACTTTAATCGTTACTTTAGACGAGTCGAAAACTTTTGTGTCCCCTTTAATTTTGTTGCATAGAATGACAGTTAATTTAAGAATTGTCATTACTCAAATAGTTTTTTTGAGTGATTATGAGATGTGGCGGCAATTAATTCTGGTCAATTGTAAATGAACAGTTGGTAAGATGGATAGTCACCGTGCAGATGTTGTCATTAACAGTGACAGCGGGGTACAACTACCTGCCCCAGGATACGCCGATCTCCTAGTCCGAGGATACAACGTGGTATGTGGTGCTATTAAGGACTGCACGAACTGTGGTCTTGAACTGTCAAGGAACACTTTCCGTAAAAATGCTTACCTTACCTGGAGCGAGGTGGGCATGGTCTGTTTGTGTGCAGTTTTGTGGACGGTTACAAGACGTAAACTGACCGCATGCCTTTTGAAGGTAATACACTGTAGCCTATTACTTTGCTTTGATCTTTGACAGAGGCAATGGACATATTTCCCTTTCCTAAGAGCACAGGCTACTGAGTTCAAAGGTATCTTGGGCCCTACACACTTGTTAGATAGTCTTGAATTTGATTTGATTACAATGGATGAGAAATAACCAAAGCTCCATCCTAATTTCACATCACAAGAAGTTAATTGGATAAAAGGTGATTCCATCATTCCAAATGATTCCAGCAGTCATGAATAGTCATAGGCCTACTGATATGTGACTACATACACGCATGCATCCTACAGGTGCTGAACAATCCAGTTTTTCACAGTTTTCTGTAGCACACCAAAAGGACACTTGTGTCAGTGATTGACTATATAATTCCACTGGATAGGATTTGCCCCCAGTTATCCCCTCTGAGGCAACTGAAAACTGCCAACTGTTACCATGGACACCAGTAATTCATACTCTCTACGCTTTGTGGGTACGAGGGTTTGGGAGCTGAGGGTAAAGAATTCTTTGCCAACGCTTTTCACAGATTAACTTCTCTCTGAATGCCAATGGGTACTTTCTTAGACCAGGGAGGAATTGTAAACAAGATCATGCAGAAAATGCTACTAACATAGAAGATATTAGAACAAAATACACAGTTACACAGTTTGTTTAGAAGTTACACAGTTTTTAGAAGATAGCTATAACACTTTTTAGATACAAACTTAGTTTTCATACCATAACTGCCTAATAAGATTTCATGTTCGTTCGGCAAGATAATAGCCATTTTTTCTCTTTGTTTCCCTCTGCTGTAGCCAGTTGCCCAGTGGTGTCACCTCAAACCCAAAGATGCTATGAAGATGCCAGAGAGTGCTTGGAAGTTTCTTTTCTACACTGGGGCCTGGTCATACAGCACATATCTGCTGTTTCTCACCGAATACACCTTCTTTCAAGACCCGAATTCTGTATTTCTTGGTACACACTTTATAGACAGTAAATGACTTTTGCTTTTTCATGGTGATAAAACATAGCTGTTTTATTACAGGCCTCCCCAAAATATTAGAAAAATACTGATGAGTAAAATGTGTAAACTCTGTTTGGTATTGCTAATCTAAAACAAAGTACTGTACATTCAGTGTAAAGGGAAAAGAAATGACATAATCTTCATTTTAAAGATCTATTTGCTTTAAAATACAAAGGGATCAGTTGCTTCTGGTTTTTGTCATAGACTGGAAAAGTGGAATGACCATTCCAAATGACATCACCATTGCCTACCTGATCCAGGGCAGCTTCTATGGACATTCCATATATGCCTCACTTTACATGGATGTATGGAGGAGGGATTCTGTTGTCATGGTGATGCACCATGTTGTCACCCTGGTGCTGATCACATTCTCCTATGCATTCAGGTCAGCACCCTTTCAAGAGGAGGGATTTTATGGATTATCGAAACAACTTCACTAGTATTTAAAACATGGTATTCAGAGAGAAGAAACTGAGAAAGAGTATTGTTGTTTGTGAAAACTTATGTAGAAGTCAACAAGTGTTATTTTTACTCAAATAGGGAAATGGATGCAGGCTGCCATGCCTGTTGTGTGTGGTAAAAGAATGTCTTTCCACACTATTTACAGGTACCATAAAATTGGAGTGCTGGTTCTCTTTCTTCATGATATCAACGACATTCAGCTTGAGTTCACCAAACTTAACGTGTACCTAAAGAACAGTGGCAGTGCCTACACGTTCATCAATGAATTCATCTCTACCATGGGCTGCATCAGCTTCTGTATTACCTGGTGAGTAGTTGTACTTGCACTTCAACTCAGTTTTGACTGGAGGCTGACATCTGTATATATACAGTACGTACTTATCTATGGTCAAGGGGTTTGTAATGCTGAATCAGAAATAATCTCCACAGTATTAAAATTAATGACATGCCTACTCTGTTTGTTATTTCATAAACAACATACAGTTAGCAGATTGTGTAATCATTGCAATCAAACAGTGCTCCTATAGACTACACATTATTTGTTCACTATCACCTTCTATCTATACTTTCATTCTTGTCCCTGTGTAGCTTTTATGAATGCTTCCGTCCGTGTTTTTCCATGCAGGTTTTGGTTTCGCCTTTACTGGTTTCCTCTCAAAGTCCTGTACGCCACCTGTATAGCCAGTCTCGAGTCTGTCCCTAATATTCCTTTCTATTTTTTCTTCAACTCCCTCCTCTTCACACTCCTTCTTATGAATATCTATTGGTTTTTGGTGAGTATTCTGTCTCTTCACACTTATGAATGTCTGTTGGTTTGTGGTGAGTATTCTGTCTGTCCACAACCTCTCCTACACCAAGTTTCCATCGATCCACTGTGTTCTGTTACACTGTGAAAGACATATGGTTTGGTCATTATCTTACATTTCATTTTTTCTTCAAATCAGGTTTTTGCTTTAGTCAGGATTTTATTTTCATATCATACTTTTTGTCATATCTTCTATGTCTCAGACTTCTGCTTGTTCTCTATAGTATATCATCCTCTTCATGGTGAAGGTGTTAAGTGGACAGATGAAAGAGATGAAGGACTTGCGAGAGTATGAAGAGGAGGAGACAGAGAAGGCCAGACTCCTCAACATACCAGATAATGCCTCAGACCATCCTAACCTCAGGGAGGAAGAGTAAGGACCGTTACAACACTATTGGATTAACTAGTTAAAGAAATATTAGAGGTAGACATTAAAGTTTTAAAAAAGTAAAGCACCAAAAGTTCCAACCATTAACTGAATCATCTGATTGTAATTAGCACAGCATATTGTCTAAGCAGGCCATCTAATTAGTGAAGTCACCTGTGTTACGTGCACATGAAGAGTGAATGCATGATGGGGATTTTTACTTTCTTAAGTCTACCTCTGTGAAGTAGACACAACCAAGTAATAGGTTGATATGATTGATACAGCGACCATTAGTCAGTTTATAGTAATGTCTTCATAACAGATAGCTCATTACTTGATTAATGTGTTGCTTTTTTCCCTCTGTAGGGGGCATGTGAAGAATGGTATTCCAAAAGAAAAAAGTGTTTGATGGCCTCTCCAGGAGAGAATGCCTATCCGGACCTACAGCCAGATTATTTCACATACTGTATTACATAAAAAATGAATAATAGTTAAATTGAACTAACAGTTTTAGACATGTAGGATACTAATAGACATTGCTCAGGATGGATCTTTTAGGGCATGGGATTGTGTAGTTGGAATGACAAATCACAGTGATAGAAAATGTACTGGACTGACTTGATTGCTGGACTAATAGCCTAAACACTAGTAGCCTACCTGCTCCTTAAAAATGTACATTATGGCACTGTAGTATAAAAAATGCCTGATTGCTACTGAAAAGCATGCCAACCGTAGATAGTTATTTTACAAGGATGCAATAATGGTGGGCTTATAAAGCTGTCCGATTCAATTTTTATATAATAAATGTCACTAATAACTGTAATGTGTCTTCCTTTGATGAAACATCTTGCAAATTCAATGTATAAATACACTCTAACTAAATATGTTATTATTAAATCCACACAGTATTTGAGTGGGTTTTATGATGTAACCTTATAGAAATTTGGGGATTGAATGTGATAGGCTATTGTCTGGTTCTTGTGGTGGAACAAAATATAGTTGTAGCATACACTGTTGATCTGTTATACACTGTGGCTTAGTCAAGGTAGGAAAAGATCTGCACTGATTGTAGGTGCCAGCTAATTAGGTGGTGTGGTTGACACACCACTTCAAAAACAGATTATTCAAAAGATAAAAACGTAAGCTGAGAGGACACCTGCAGCAAAGCTGGCTGATTGCTCCAATTGGGCTGTCCCATGAACTCACCTATGTTTGACTAAAGTGGTTAGCCCATGGCCTTTTCTGTTTTGTTGTAATCCTCAGCAGTGTCTTAATTTGCCATATTCAAAACCAAATCTATGCAAACTAGTCATTCAGATATAGGTCTTGTAAATCAAAGGTAAAACTGTTTTTGCCATAACCACCAAGGTTTGAAGAAAGAAGAGGGTGACTAATGAATGACTAGACGTTGGCCTGATTAATACACACACTCACACAAAGCATAGAATACCAAACTTTATCTACGTTGACTTGGATGATTAATGTTTTCTCTGAAGTGCATTCTATACAGTAATCACCACACTAAGACAAAACATATCTACAACATAAACCATTATCATTTACACAAGCAGGTCCTCAGCAAACAAAGGTAGAGATGATACAGAAAGGTGGCCAATGAAACAGTGTATGACTGGATGACCTTTTGACCTGCACCGCCTGAGATGTCATTTAATCCCATTTAGTCTACATGGTGTTTTCAGTGCAATAAATTACTAATAATGCTTCTTATCCTTAAGCCACAGCTGCCTTACTAGACAATGAAATTGAGATTTTTTTTTTCAGATGTTTCATTATTTTGTGTTTGATTATCTGAGAGATGAGGGAAACAGAGGGGGAAAGTCTGAGTAAGCCTGTGAGAGAGTGAGACTCGTGTAATATCAAACAGATTTACCTTGTTTAAACAATGTGAAAAATTATGTTCAAGTTTAATTTTTATTAAATCATTTATTATTGTTCCTCTACACATATACCAAAAACCAATGTAAAAGAAACCCAGGTGAACTCAGCAGATGCTTGGTGAGCAAACCGATAAAGCCTGAATGGGGCTCTGTTCAGCCAAAGATAATGGATATGGATATAAAGTAGCATGTCACCTCTTAGGGCCACTGCTGGTCATGCATTAGAAGTCCACTGACTAACCCATCCTTCTGGCTGCAGTTTCCGTGGTGCGCTCTGCTTCCCTGGGCCCCACCAGGAACAAAGTGACGGATTGAGAGACAGCTTGCCCTGAGCTGAGAGGGCTGTATCACTATATCATTCCTTTTCTCCTCTTACTGAAATTTCTGACCCCACTTAAGTGTACGTGGGTTTTTTGGTAACCACACATTTGAGAAGACGAAGAGAATATGCTTTTTTCTGGAGGGAGGGGGAGTCACAAGCTGCCTGCTGCATCACATGGCAGCAAAGTAAGGTTTGAAATCAGAGGTTTTGTTTAATTTACTTTCTCTCATCCAGTGTAGATATGAAATACTCAATTTCTGTTCTGCCTTCAATTTAAGGTCTAATACAATGTGCATAAAACACCAGATTCCTGACAATTTCTCATTAGTTCAGATAAAATGAAATGAAAAGTTGAAATTAAGATGTGATGATTTCACCAAGTAAACCAACTTCAGAAGACTGATCCAGACTTTTGAAATACTGTAGCTCTTTTTCCTCTCTCTCTCTCTCTCTCTCTCTCTCTCTCTCTCTCTCTCTCTCTCTCTCTCACACACACACACACACACACACACACTTCCCCTCTCCTTCAACTTCCTCCTCCCTGTGTTCCACATAAACACACACCGCAACAGTGCTGCTCACATACTCTTAAGGGATGGCCTGGGAGACATCTGTATCACTGTAACACTCCCTGAGGGATGCTGTACACACATCCTGCTGTGGGTTGCGGCACTTCTGATTGTATCATTTCACCATCAGAATTCTTATTCAGGGTCATGTGTACCTGGTAGGCTGCATCATCAACAGGTGAGTGCTGATTTTGTAACAAGCTGCAAATGTTAGGAAGTTGTAACAGTTACTTATTGATATCTTCACTTTGACATAAATAAACATAACCGGAAATATAAAGTTTAAGCATCATGTTCAATGACATGCCTTGATAGAAAGTCATGCTATAGCTCCTGTCATTGTCATCTTGTGCTGCCTCTGACATAAATTCTCTTAACAGTTTAAATTTATTATGCAAAGCTTACAATGTTGATAAAGACAAGGCGCGTTTGAAAAGACAAGCACTAACCTCAAACGCTAAAGAATGCAGAAATGTGTGGAGAATGTCTATGTCCACAACATGATCTTCAGTTAGAAGGCTTGTATTATGGGACCATATGATGTCATGCCATCTGTTCAGCCAATGCAGAGTGTGATATGATAGCTAACTCTCCATCCTTCAGCTCAAGCGTAGAGGCCATCAGAGAACAGACACTTGGCCATGGCAGCTCCTCACCCCCTCAGGAAAGAGGAGAAAAAGAAAGGAGATTACAGTTCAGAGAGAAACACGATCAGTCCTTGTTATTCTTCTCCCACAAAAAAGAGAGGCTTTTGAAGGTTTCAAGGAGCCTGCTCAAGGTGAGGTGATCATATTTCCATGGAACGTCGAGCGATTTAACAAACTAATGAAATACAACACTGGCATCACCATTTCAGGGGCTGGAGAGAACTATTGCAGCAGTAGGCCATAAATGTCGTCGATATTGATGGGCCTTAGAACAGTGTTGACTGTTACAGTCATCTACTTCTAGCACAGGTGTTGCCATTGACTCATTTGCCAGAGATGTTCCTGCAATTACCATGCTCTATGTGGATGTTTTCACTGTTTGGATTAAGCTATTATCAAATGTTCTGCTATAGGGTAACACCAGCTACCATGAGCGTTGAAAACCACGACCTGTGATCTTGAAGTGTTTGGACACATATAAGAGGCTGTGTTACATGTCCTAAGGGGTCGAAGATATTGTAGCATCCCTCTGTGCAACTGGCTTCTTTTCTTCTTTGCGGGTTGGAATCTACTCCTCAAGTCAGTGTCATCTGTCTGAGCAGTGGCGGTTCTATAGCGTTTTACGCCCCGGGCGAGACCATCTCTCAGCACCCCCCCCCCCCCCCCCAAACAAATACACCAAACATTAAAGTTAAAAAAATACATTATTTAAAATGGCTAATAAATAAATACCACAACCATTATTAAACAAAGATTTGTGCAATGACTGCAGACGGCTCTACATTCAGAATTAAAAGACAAAATATATAGGAATTCTACTGAAATAGTTTTGAAAAAACTGCATAAATTAGGTTTTATGTAGGCCTACGTGTAAATCACTGGTACATTTAAAATTCACTCTATTTTACATTTATAAAGGTTTCATATGGGAGAACAAAAACATTGTGTACAGAGTTTGAAATAAATAGGAAGAGGGAAAATCTACGTAACAGTAAGATTGTTTCTTTTCATATTAGTTTCACCAGCAGATGTTGCCCCTGGCCTATGAACCTGCAAACCGACGAGAACTATGTACTTGTGACTGAGGGCAACCGCAGCATAGCTAGCTAGCAACCTAAGGAAGAAAGTGCTAGTCTTATCCGAACGTTAACTGAAAACAGTCGAGTGACCATGATGAATTGCTTTCAAATATCCATATCCATATTTATATCCACAACCTAAACTAGCTAGCCAGCATCAATCATTTACAACTTTAATCATTTGCAACACTTGTTAACACAGTCTGAACATTGCTAGTAGCCTGAGAGCTAACGTTACAAAGTTTGTTGACGGTAAGGAGCAAGGGCTACAAAATGAACTTTTTATTATTATGACTTATTTATTTAAAACACTGTCTTATCTGCAAGCGTGAGATTCATCTCGCTTTCTATTCTTTTTTCCGCTCCCGACTTTAGATATCTTTTCAAGGCCCTGCCCAAACATTTGTCTGCCAAACTTTAACTAAGACTGAGCAATAATCGACCAGACCACTGAAAGGTTGGGGAGGGGGGCACCAGGAGGAGAATGGAGAAGGAGAGGAGCAATTGACCTATGTTGCTTTTGTATTGCTTAAAATAAATTAACATGCTTTGCAAATTTTAAAATATCCTTACTAGCACGTACCTAGCCTATTGTGATGATTTTTTCACGAGCCAATTTTTTTGGTGGTGCCCCCACAAGCACTTGGTGCCCTACGCACTCTGCGTTATGTGCATGTGCGGAGCTACGGCACTGCCCCCGAGACAGAGAGACACGCTACTTCTGTGCATGCCACCTTCTCAGCAAGCAAGGGCGCCTGCAGTTCGCCATTGTGCCGATTGCAGCATTACAGGGGGCGCCAATGTGCCGATTGCAGCGATATGACAAACGGAGCTTTTTATTTTATTTTTTCCCCCAAGCGCTCGGGCGCCCCCCACGAAATGGCGCCCCGGGCGGCTGCCCGGTTCGCCCGTGCCTAAAACCGCTACTGTGTCTGAGCATTAGCTCCCTTCAGGACCCCACTTGGTGATGACCGAAATGACACTGACATGACTGCTGTGCCAAATCAAGGACTAACAGTAGGCCTCATTACTTAAGAACGGAGATAAACGGGCCTACAGGAAGAAGGTGAGGCAAAAAGTGGGCTGGTGCAACACAAACAACCAGGTGTTATCAAGCATGCCAATTATGGAGAAACCACATACTGACAATTGAGAGGGCTGTGGAAGCGCCAGCTAATCAGTGGGCGTGACGCGCCAGGGTTTGAAATTGTGGACAGGTGACTGCACTTGTAGCATAGTATTTCTTTCCACGTGTGTTTCCCTGGCTGACGACTGCGCTGGGAAGAGCACCGAAAGACTGTGGCACCTATTTGGAGCAAGGACTGAGCTGTTCGTTTGGGCGACCGTCGGCAAGCGGTAAGCTGCACTCCCGTGGTATTCTCAGCTGTATTCGCAAACCTCATTGGACACACCGCTGATATAGGCACATGTTCATGTTATGTTACGTAAGTACAAGTCACATCCCAGCTCCTAGCAGTTAGGTCAGAACTAGACAAAAGAGTGGGGAAGTAAGCTAGCTTTGTACTCTTGGTTTGTGTGGTAACTGTAGTGTTTTGTCAAGTGCTAGGTTCAGCGCAGGGTAAACTTTTTAACGTGTGTAATAATAGCATTTTCATAAGGCAGCGCCCTGATACCCTCTATTGAGCTTACTTTTTAACCAATGGTTACACAAGAAGCTGTGTGATGGGATGACCACAGATGTTTTATGCTGAAGACTCAGAGCTTAGCCCACTGGTGAACAGTGGAAAAACAAGCTTGTTCACAGTGGCTAAGTTCAAAGTCTTAAGTAAAAATGCATTAAATATCAACCGTTTTATTTTGTGATGTGCATAAAAGACTTTCTGCCTTTAGCCATATGTGTGTTTAGGTAGCAGTGTTCATTTATTTGCAGTGCATAATGCCAGGGTTTTTTTTTAATTGCATATGTTAACATGTTAAACCACAGGTTATATGTGGAGCCATGAGCAAGGTTCTGTGTTGCATGTCCTCAAGGATCATTCTACAGTAGGTGACTCTGCAGTGACCTGAGATGCTATGCTGAAGACCCAGAGTTTAGCCCACTAGTGAGCAGTGCAAAAGTAAGCATGTTCACAGTGGCTAAATTCAGTGTCTGAAGTAAAAATGTTCCAATCAACTCGTCTTAAGATGTGCATCACATCAAGGCTTCTATGTGGCTATTTAAGTAATAACAAAGTTAAATTATAGGGTTATGTTTTAATATTTCTGACTAATTTCTGTAACACCTCCAGCTCCATCACTTTAAACACTCAAGTTCCTGGGTGTGTTCATCACGGAAGACTTCTTATGGGCCAACACCACATCGCTGGTCAGAAAAACCCAATAGCTCCTGTACTTCCTCTGCAAACAGATGCGCGCCAGAGCCCTGACCCCACCCATTAATTGCGACTCCTACAGAAGTTGGTTGGATTGTTGGTGCCTCTCCCCTCCAGGACGTCTACAACACTAGCCTCACCTGCAAAACTGTCTGCGGGTCATCCCACCCACTGCGGGTCATCCCATCCAACCCACCTGCAAAACTGTCTGCGGGTCATCCCACCCACCCCTTAACTTTTTCAGACTGCTGGCATTGGGTGGGAGGCTGCAGTCTCTGGGCCAGCAGACTCCAGAGAGCTTCATCTACCAGGCTGTCAGGATGCTTGACTCTCTCTCCTTGCTTTGCCCTTTCTCCCTCTCCTGCCCCCTGCACATGCACACTCTGGACATTTACTTTTAAATTCCCATGTCAACAGCTGAACAGGTCATCCCCCAGTAACTGTCACTGGTACTCGTACGCGTTAACACACACTTGCACTCCTATGCATACAGTACATGTGTGCACACTGAACTCGGGGAGGGGCTGCACAAGCTGTTGGAGTGCCTTCTGCATGTGTCTTGCACCTGTATAGTACTTATTTTGTGTGTGGGGTTTTTTTTTTTTTTTTTTTTTTTTTTTTAAATATAAATAAAGCCCTTGGGGCCCTTGGCTTACTGTCACGGTTCCAACTTGATATTTTGCATGTTGTATCATGGTTCTGAGTAACGTAAATTTAATTCTGTCCTGTATATAGGGTGACGTCAGGTAATTTGAGCCACATTTTGGTTAATTTCTAATAAAAATATAATCTTAAACATTTCAGTGTTTTCTTGTATAAAATGTAAGGTTTTACAGCTTATAAACCATCAGCTGATCAACATTTTTCTGATCAGAATTCAGCTAAAATGAGCCACCCGGTCAGCTAAAATGTTCAAAAAATGACCTACATCGGTAAAAAATAGTCTAAATGCATGTTGTATAAGAATTAGTCACATACGGTTTTTGAATTTGTGTTTAGCTAAACTATTTTTCATAATTTTTGGTGGTGGCTCAATTTACCTTTTTTGAACAACTTATCAACCCTTTCTGCCTGTCCACTTTCTTCACGGTTCTCCTCAGCAGTCTTGAAGTGTTGCATTACCTCGAAGATCTCTAATTTAAACCCATGCTATTTAGTAGCAAGTACACGTTAAAAAAAAAAATGCAACAACTTATTGGTCACCAAGCAATCACAAGAACCTATTAGAGTTTATTCAATCCACCTTTGAGGTACCACAAATGTTAAGTTGACAGAGACAATGTTCAAATTGACTTGTTCACAAATCTATAAATGGGCTAAATAGTCACTAGATGGCGATGTAACAACTTGCAGATGTCAATATCACTGGAGTGCAACATTATCTGTTTCTCTGTCTGTCCCCCATTCTTTTATGCAGTCACTTTTACACGTTTTTTTTTTCATCTTTGTGTCTACCTGTTTGGACTGGTTTTGATATTTCTGAAGCCTATCTGATCTTGTCAGAGAAAGAAGAAACGTTATT
Organism: Setipinna tenuifilis; assembly: GCA_030347295.1. Classification (NCBI taxonomy): domain Eukaryota; kingdom Metazoa; phylum Chordata; class Actinopteri; order Clupeiformes; family Engraulidae; genus Setipinna; species Setipinna tenuifilis. Next base: position 16,010,155 of record CM059265.1, read on the forward strand.
TAACCCACAGATATGAACTAAATTTTTAGAACTTTTTCAAAAGAAAAATAAATAAAAACATACACTAGATGGCAGTAGAAGTGAATAGAATTAATGTCATTTTACCCTGGCACAGCAAGACTGCATGATTTGTTCCCTTCCTACTTTTCTTTGCTTGCTACATAGCCTATTTAACACGAAACATAGTGGACTTTATACTGTAAAACAACGTGTACTATTTGCTTGGGAATCCTCTGGACTTGTCAGTGCAGTGTTCCACTCACTTGATAGCTCATCCTTCTTGTATTTCGAAGAGCTGAGTTGTAGGTCTGGGCTGTTGCAGGTATTGAAGTACTACTCCAACAGTGTGTCTAGTCCAATATGTGTACATTCAAATTAAAGTACATTCTCATTACTTAAAAGTTGGCTCAAAACATATAACTAGTAAACTAACAGTGAAATTTACTTATGAGCTGAAAAAGCAGGCAAGAAGTACATAACTAATTTTAACCTTACTTACCATGGAGCTGCTCAGTGCAGTTATTGGTACATTATTATCAACTAAAGTGGGTGAGTATTTAAATAGTACACCTACAAGTAAATTTATAATACTACCAAAAGTAAACTTTAGATTTGTTCTGCATGTAAGTATACTAAATAAATGAAGCACATAACACTATATCGTACTTTCAAAAAGGATGGAAACAGACGGCTTAATAAGGTTGCGCTCATGACTTTAGTATATTAATTGCTGTATTGATTAAGTCAGTCCAGACTCTCCAACATTGCATATCATTCATTATCTCATGCTATAACATATTAAACCATGGGATAATTTACTTCACTATCAAGCACAAAAGGCCACAACAATGCTAAATATGAAAAAGCATGAATGATGATGGTGGCTGAGAAATTTGTCCCTCTCCTATCCATCTGCCCTGCTCTGGATTTGTTGCAAAGAAAATTCTGTCTTTTGTCTGCATTAACATTGAATTATTATATTTTTTCAGTTGTATTCACACAAACAGAAGTGCAAGTCAAAAGCGAGGCACACATCAATGAGTTTTGCAATGAAGTGGATCTGAAACGTCATCGCATGGGAACCTCTCCCTGCTGAAGCTGCATTAGCCCCTCTTTCCACTCCTCCTGGTGGGCTATTGTCTTTGTCTGTCAGCACAGGGAGGAGGATTACAGAGCCACAGAGTGCAGCCACCACAGCCCCCCCCCCCCACCCCCACCCTGTCTCAACCCCCAGATCATCTACAGTCTGGGAATGAGCTGTGGGAACGGTTGTGCAGAACCTGCCCCTTAACAACTCTCCACTCTCACTTAGGGAGAAGGCTGGAGGTGTGCACCCTCTTTATTGCAGCACAGATACTGCCTGAAAGACTACCTTTTACCCACAAAGCCAGTGTGGGTTTAATTATACTAAATAACACTACCAACACACAGGCGAATCCTTATGTGACCACATGGGGATACTAACCGAGAAAAGATAACGCATTGCCTTATCTCCTCTGTATTGTGTTACTGCGCCTTTTTAGGTCACTGAGGTGTCTTAGATGACACAACGGAATGCAATAAATCCACCCGGGCTGAGTGTGTGTGCAGGCTAAGTGTGTGTGAAGTTTGAAAAGACAGTGTCTATTTTATCTGTGTACAATTTAGTAACTCCCAGAGTGAAGTGTGAGATGTTAAGAAAAGATGTCATCTTTTGTCTAGGAAGACAATCAACCATTTCTTACAAAAAGAGTCTTTCTATTTTGATGGCTAGGCACAGTCAGCCATCAGAAATGGTTCTCTAGAACTGTATTCATTTGGAATCTAGCCTTTTATCGCTGATGGTGTTTAGTATGCAAACCCCCACATTCCACTTGCATTGTTTGTTTTGCTATGAGATGTGCTGAAGGGAAGGTAATCTGTGAGGTTAATTATTTCAGGTGCACTAATTAATGCAGGGCTGGGTATTGAGTTCCTTTCACAGGCTGATGCACAGCACTGGAGAAATTCTGAACATTTATGTTCAAATGACACATGAAAGGAATGGAGAGTTAATTTATTACTCTAGAATGTAATGTCCACCAAACAAAACCTCAAAATGTTGGATTGTATTCATCGTAGTGTTTGGGAAACAGACTGACATTTTCCCACAATTGCATTTCCTCGCACTGTTAATAAGAGGTTTATAAGACATCATCTTTGCACTCAACTAATGTGTTCTGTGTATTTTAGGGATAAACTATGAATTATTCATTGTCAATTGAGCATGTATGTGACTAAAGAGCACAATAGTACAAGGATCAATGAACAATAAAGAAATCCAAATAAACAATGTTGAATGTTTTGCATGTTCATGGTTTAAACTTCCATGATAAATGTTTTAATAAAATGTTGATCAAACCCACCCTAAAATATGAAAGTCCTTTGGTCTAGAGTTGTGAAAAATTATAGCAAGGCATACATAACCATGGACAAAAATGTTGCCAGATAACGCACCAATTCTCCCAGAAAAATGTTTGGATATTCACATGTTCATCTCTGTCATGGTATCAGAAAAATACAAAAAGCAAAGAAATACTCAAACCAGATAAAATTCTACATGAAATTCAAAGCTGGATTGGATAAAATCATCTGCATCCAACTTAATGTTTGGTAACATACCCTTGAGAATTAAATAACAGAAGTCAAGTGCTTCATGTAACCTTCCTTAATAAACTGTGCCATAGCTTTCAAGAGGCTTTCTTGCACCTTTCCCCTGTCAGTTGTTTCTCTTGCTGTTTGAAAGTCTTTCCACAGGATTTTCATGGGATTTGGATCTGGACTGATTGCTGGCCAATCAAAATTCTCTAGTACTATCTCTTGAACCATCTGAATGCTTTTTGAAGTGTGCTTTTGTCCCGCTGCAAGCCCCCTGATCTCTGGTGGGGGACAATGCTTTGTGACACTAGGCACTTCACAGTGCCCAAAAAGTCTTTGAAACAATCATCAAATTTCATGATGGCATTCATACAGTCAAGACATCTAGCGCCAGGAGTGGCAAAGCTACCCCAAAACACCCGTCTACTGTACTTGTGGTATTAATGTGGCAACTCATAGCAATAGTTGTCTGACAATAGCTGTTTTCATGTATAAATGACTTATTTAATTATTTGAAACATTTGATTTGAAACATGCCCAGTCGATTATTTTTTTAATGTTTGTAATATTGATGAAAAAACACTTGCCAACACATTGGAAACTGCATGTTGATGGTTGTGTATACAGTATATTAATAGTAAACTACAACAATAACATTAATTGCCGAGTGCTTCTTAAAATCTAATTAACACACGGGGTTTACATGAACAAAACACAACTTCATACAGGCCTACACAATAAGCACAGTATACAATTACCATTGATGAATGATGTTCATTGCACTGGGCAGTTCTGTTCTAGTTCCGAATCACAGAACGAAAAAGTAAAATATTATATTAATTAAACTTCTATTCCCTACATATTTCAACAGAGCATGTGTTTTCCTATTTGTATATTCTTTTAAACTTATTGCATAGTTTAATACATCATCAGCTGAAAACTTTTATTTTCAACTGATGATGTATTTCAGGATAAAAATGAATGTGGTTTCATTTAAGTACACTGACAGGTAGCCTAAAAATGATAGAATAGAAAACTACTAAGTGGTGTATTGAATGCCCGTTCACAGTCTAATAGTAACCTGGTTGTTCTGAAGGGTGAGTTGTGCACCCACATGAGTTTTATGAATACCCTAGTATTAGTTGCATGCACCATTGGGCCCTTCCTCTGCTACTCTGCAGGTCTTTTGAGAGGCTCCCAGCCAGAATCAAGAATCAAGATGTCACATGACTCAGGAGGCGGGGCTGCCGTTCACATCAGCCAGTAGCTGTAAACGTCAACCAGGATCTCTGCAAAGCAAGGGGAACATAACGGAACACACAATATTTACCAATATGATTACCAAGATAACGTTAGAAACGTGTGGTGCTAATGAATAAAAGCGAGACATTAAAGAACAAGCCGTATTTTCGGCTGTTGAGGTAAAGATTCGGCCCACTATTTTAGGCTTTACATTGATCATTTAGGATGGCCTGGATATGGAAGGTAAGTGTATCTACTGAAGAATTTGCCTGTAGACCAAGCAGGGATATGTTAGCTATATACATTTAGTTTGTTGTTCTTACATGTGATAGAATAGGCTACCAAATAGATACTGTATCATTTACTCGTACCACTGTTTCTCATCGTAGTCGTGCTATACGTGGCGCTTCAGTGTTTCGCTCTGATATTGAGGTTCTTCAGGAGCGGACACAGAGTAGCCTAATGAATGTAAAATTGCAGCTTCGTTTCGTTTCATGTCGTTCTGATGTAAATGATCGTACACACATGCAGAAGTCTGCAACGTGCATCTTAATGTGCCGAGTATACCGTGTAGCTTTGTGTCGACATTTCTGTTATGCTCAGGCTCCTACTCTTGAATTGCGCTCTGTGTTTTATTGATACTAGTGGACATTGAAGTTGACTCAGTTACGGAGAGCCTTGTAGTGGAATTAAAGACATAGCGTAGGCTAATTGTTTTATGTGATGGCCGACGCATTTAACTAGCAGTTTGTAAACATTTACATCCGCATACAAACAGTTAGGCTACCTGTGTCTCATTAGGTCACAAACTTGGAAGTCAAGCTTCTCCACCTCTTCAATGGCCTGTCATCATGTAAGGGCCTATATGGATCATATGGGCATAGTGATTCATGTAGCCTTTGCATGAAGCTAAGAAACTACAAAAGAAACGAAAAGATACATTAATTGTAGCCTTCTATTTTGGGCTCTAATTCAAAATATCTTCATTCATTTTATTGAAAGTTCTATTAGATCTCAGGAAAGTCTTTCTATTGTTAGGCGCAGTTCTTTAAACTAATCTGAAGTGCACCCAAATACATATGCTATTGTCAAGCCTTGTCCAATTATTTATTTAGTTTTTTAGGCTATAGGCCCACAGCTTTGAGTTGTTAAAGTAGTCAGAACAAGTACTGTTGTTGTGTCAGTATTCATCCTTAATCATTCCAAATGGGGCGGGTCAGAAACAGTCCCTTTGTTGACTGGCACGTTAATTTTTTAAATTCAGAGCCAGTGAGCTGTGCAGGGCTGTGAGAGGCCTCTGCTGGACAGCAACAGTGTTCACATTTAAATGGTTCAAAACAGTCCAGACCTCTACTGCTAACTGGTCAGGGGAATATTTCTTCCACTTGCTCGAGGTTGAGTGTGAGAACACCACAGTTATTTTCTTTTGACAAGTGTATGAGGTCTGTCATACATACACAAAGAGATATTCTAAGATGTAGGCACACACACACACACACACACACACACACACATACACTGAAGTTGCTTTCGCACTTTGAACTCATGATTTTTTACAACTTTTTCCCCCAGAGCTGCTGTATGTGCAAAAGGAAACCTATGAAAAAGCCACAGTCAAAACCCCTTTGAACAGGATCAGCAGATGTAGTGAATAAGCACCCAAATGAACATAGTTTACATGCAAACATCTGTCCTCAAAAGAAAGTCCAGGCCTAAATGTATTGATTTTTTCTGGACTTTTAGTCTGAAAGCAGTTTATAAGTACATCAGAGAGTGCGACCAGTATTTTAAAAAAAAACTATGCGCTTAATTACCATTTTAGAAGCTTTTAATCACTGAGCCAAAAGGCACCATGGTATTTAAATGTGCAAGTGGAGGAAAGATAAAGCAGACAGGTGTAACTGTTTGCTCCAGTTCCCAATACCCAGTGTGATGGCTGAATGAAAGACTGCCCGCGTCATGTAACTCACAGTGAAGGAAGAGATCTTGTCTGTATCTTTTTGTACGCTGATTTTCTTGAAAACTTGTAACACATTCAGTCAGGTTTCACTCTACTACCACGCTTTACTACTCTGTAGTTAACTAGAGTTGGAATCTGGCAAAGACTTTCTTACACCTGAACAAAGTACAGTTAAGCACATTGATTGTCAGCATTCAGACTTTATATAGCATATGCTTCATATTTAGATTTTTGAAAATAAGGTTGAAGGATATTGATATGTCTTTTATTAAGTAAAACAAAGTCTCTGTAGAGAATTATTACAGGTGTAGATTTATTGATCTGGTCTTTATTTTAGCCTAAATGCAGTTTATCTGCAAAGTTCATAGTGCATTTTGTTAAAATTGCATCAGAAGTCTGGACTAGTAGTTACAAAGTCTGGGTTTGATACAGTTTGATTGATATTCATAGAGGAGTGTGGCCTTTGCTTTGCAATGGAAATGTAACCTCCATGCCAATCTTTCTGAGTGAGATGAGTCTGATCTTATATCTGCCTGATCTGCTCATCCTTGCTCTTATAATGAGAGATCAACATGTCTTGCCTCTGCTTGCCAAGGCCCACCCTGATGATATTTGGCCTTGGTTTTCAGTCATCTCTCCGGGCAAATTTAGCATTGCTGCCAATTTAGCATTGCAGTTTTTTTATTGTTAACATATTTTTTTAACCCTGGATGCATATGCCTGCTGCCTCTTGACTGTCTCTGGTCAAATTCCCACAGTTGTTTTCTTCATTTGATGTTTTTGCTTAGCTGTACACTTAAGTGTTTGAAAGCACCTTTACTTCATTTAAACGACTCAGTTTCTTTTAGACGGGATCAAGAAGCCAAAGGTTTGGCTTACTTACTGAAACTTACAGCAAGGCTTTTGTTTGCTTGTTTTGTTTTTTTTTTTTTATTCAGGCCAAAAGCCTGAGCCATGAGATGCCTAATGTCACAAAGTAGAAGTCAGCACTTTAACAGTCCCTCAGGGTCTGGAGGTTATTCAAGTAAATACAACTAGATCAGTCACCACACCCTCACAGTTGACTCAGCACACAGTCCACTTTTAGTAAATAGAAAAGTTTTACACACCCCATCAAGACAACCTAGATACAGCACATCATAATTACTACATCCTTCTTCACAGCACTGCATGTTGTATGTTTACATGCAGCATTAGTTTCCATTTTGGGGAGTTGGCTTCACTCAGTGAAAACGTATGTTTGAGGTAGGAAATCGCAACCAGCAAGGGACAGGACTGACATTTCATTTTAAGCGTAATCTAGCTTGGAGTGGTTGTGATTGTACTATGCATAAGTAGCTTAGGCTGAATGTGAAGAGGCCAGGGGAGATTGTCAACAGCTGGTCTTTCCGCTGTCAGTTTGGGAGGATTTTCACTCTGGTGCCATCAGACAGTTGTTCTCTCTGGCAGGTGGTTGTGATGGGTTTTGCCTTAAGTCACTCAGTTACGTTAAAGAGACCAACATAGTTTAAGGGTACCAGAAGAGTAACTTGACACTTTGAGGTTGCCTGAGACACCAATATTGATTTAGTAAATTAATTCATTCATGTTTCCGAACTCCTCGATGCACTGAAGTGGTCAGTACTGTGACAATTTAGTAATTTGTTTGGTTTTCTTCTAGTTTACCCATAGTATGAAAACTTTGAGTACCTTGCCCTGGTAGGTGAATCTCAGTGTTGTGTAGCCAGCACATTTTGTGTCAATATAACTAGAAGCAATGAGTATGGAGCCCCCGCCATGTACAACCATGTGATTCCTGATCCCACAGAGCATGTGAATTGTGCTGCATATCTGGCATGGCTGATCCTGGCTGTAGGCTGCCCTTGAACCAATGGTGAGCCCAACCAGAAAATCCATCTAATTGCATTAGTGTTATCCAGCAGACCTAGCCTGCTGCATTCATAGCTCTCTCACGTACAGAGGCCTGCTCTCACAGACATAGAAATCTCATCATGTAGCAGCTTTTCTTTTTGTACAAAGCATATTTATAATGATTCTCCACAGTGCTGTGTTGTTGTCACTGATTAACCTCAAGACAAGTAAATGAGAACATGTGAGGTCACCAATTTGGCAAGCAGTGCAGAAACATCCCAGAAGTGGCAGGCATGGTTTTATCAACCACACACCAGAAGTGACTCTGCAGCAGAGCAGCAAGCACCATACAGACAGCAAAGTGGTTTATTATGGTTCAGCATGTGGGCATTTTAAAATCGGTGGTTTTTGTGTGATGTGGATCCATGTAGACAAATTGCAAAGTTGGTCTCATTGGCTTGCTACAGATGTTTAATGAAAATAACTGGTAAAACTAACATTTTGAAATCAGAGTTTCAGTAGTTATTTGAATATAAGCATGGCTGTGTTTTGGCATAGATGGTCTGAAGGCAAGCACATTTTTCAGTGCATTTCTAGTAGATTATCACATATAGTAGGTAGCAAAAATCAGACCAGTGCCCCATCTACTGGGTGTACCACTACTGCTGCTTCAGGGAGTCAGCACTGCCCAACCTTGCGTCCCGACAGACATCTCACACACACAGCTCAGACACCCTATCCTTCAGTAGGTCTAGGTTCTCACAACCAATGGTGTTGCCAGTAATTTACAGATCTCAAGCTTTTTAATGACGAGCATCTTCAAACCATACCTCTTTATCACCCTGGTGGGTGAGGAGCAGGCAGAGTCAACTTAAGTTGTGGTGGAAATGCCACAATTTATGTCTTCTTTTTTGATAAGTAACCATTTTAAGCTCAGTGAATGCCGTGGTAGGTCACTGCTTGTGGCTCGGGTTTGTGTAAGCTGAGGGTGTGTTTAGGAGATACCGCCCACTGGCGAGCACAGTGCAAAGTGTCATTTCGGAAATTGCAGATGCCCCAGTGCAGTGGGCCATCTGTGGATATTTCCAGGGTTATTTTGTCCAATTTTCTAGCTGTGTCTCCTGCAAGCCAAATAGCCTGAGAGATAGAAGGGTTCTGCCTGCTGTGTCAGGCTTCACAGCGAGCCACCCTCTTGAAATAAGTAATGGTAAAAGGCTCATGCCGCACCACTTTGTTTGGCATGAGCATCCTTTGCTCTATTATCAGGATCCATACAATCCATCAGACAAATTATCTGCTACATGCAATTTATGTGTCAGTCGTTACACTGCTCATACACAGAAGAAGCATCTGTATCATCATCATTTTAAATCACAGAACTGCTGACTGCTAGAGGAAGTGTGCTTTGCTCAGCCTGTTTGTGGTTCATGCACGTATGAAGTCTGGTTGACTGGTTGAAGTTTTGATGGGTAAAGTGGCAGAGGCATGCTGAGTCGACGTTTCTCAGTAACCTCTGTCATATCTCATCGGTAAGCCAGCGTGGATACTTTGTTTTGTCCGTCGGCATAGTGGGCACCATCTGTGTGTGGTTAGAGGAGTTGGTCAGTCACTCTGACTCACTCGGCCAGTCTTGGGTAATCTGGGTAAAAGGACAGAATCCATACCCAACTTTTATCAGTATTTTTGTGCTGTCTACTATCAGGATACACTATATACATTTTATGTCCGCATGTGCTGTTAGTTTGCATTAGAGTGCCTTTTTAATTTCTAATAGCTTCTAATTTATGTGTACAAACATATTAGAATGCCAGCTCAGAAGGAGCTAAAGGAGCTGAGTTGAATTTTCTCCCAAGTAACCAACAGTTACCAGATCGATAGATCAGAGCGCATCTTGCTGCAACTTTGGAAAGAGCAAACCATTTACTTCAACAAAGCATTTAAAAACAAAATCAGGGTCAAAGAGTTGATACCTCAGTACAGTTTACAGTAGTGACCTATGTGTGTATGCCTGTTTGTGGAAGCGAGGCGCCTGTGGTTGTAGAATACCAATTACTCCTCTCACTCTGCCAGCCAGCTTCCTTCCAGCCCTTCCTTTTTACCCCAGCCTTTGTTGACCCTGGGTCTAGGAATCAGGAATTCCTCAGAATTACCGTCTGAGTAATACCAGTGTTCTGACTGACCCAGTGTCATCACCTTCAACTAAGTAATGTGTTCTCAACAAAAAATATGTTGTTATATTCTTGTTATATTCAGAGGTGTGTAATCTGTACCAAAGTGGACATTGTTTATAGATGTGGATAAGTGAATGTCAACAACATGAGCACTCATTGTTCAATCTGTCGTGGTAATATACAAAAGCTGTTGCTTATGAGAGAGTTTTTACTAATGTGCAGAGATGTGACTATTCACAAGACCTTCTTTACAGAAGTAGACATTTTGAATGTCAAAATACATTTCATACCATGTCAAAACAGGCTGTCCTAGCATGCCTTCTTTTAAAAAACACTTGATTGTGTAATGGTGATTACTGGTTGTGGCATGTACTTTTGTGTGCATTATGCTAATTGAGGGGAAAGTCATTAATGGTATTCTTTAGTGGTGGTTCAGTGAGAGCATCAATTGTGCTTTACATTGACAGCTTTTGCAACTACATAATTCCTTACAGAGTACCACCACCACCCTACTGCCTGTTCCCTTCTGCTAAGGTCAGGCACTGACAGGAGTCTGCTTGTTACAGTAAAGCATTTTAGGACCTGACAGAAGCTGACCTGACATTTATAATAACCATAAGCTTACTTATTGTTAAAGTATGCAAAGTTTGTGGGTTTGTTTTTAGTTTTCTTGTCTGTTGGATACAGTGAAAAACTAAAACAAATCTTGATCAGTATATTTTTTATTACCTGCCTAGAACAGAGATAGGAGAAATACTATTATTTTCTCTGTAACCTCTGTCATACCTCGTCAGTGAGCCAAAGTGGTGACGTGGTTTTGTCCAGTGTCACTCGGCCAGTATTGGGTAATCTTTTGGGCACAAATAGCCATATTATAATCAAGGTAATGTACTTTATCATCATTACCTAACAGCTTGTGCAATCTGAAGTAAACAGATGAGTGATGATTGACTGCCAATTGTTATTGGTCAAAATGGGAAGTTCAACAATTCACTCTTTTAGACTTTTACAGACATGGTGAAAATAAACTAATTTTATACAGTTTCTTTACCATTTCTGACTTAAAGGGGAAATTTGTTGTAAAAGTAACTTTGGGTGTGTTAAAACATGATAATGAGTTGGTACGTTTGCTGATGAGCAAAAGTAGTCTTTTTATTAAGTGATTTGTACACTTACGAAGTTCTCAATGTCTTGTTTTTAATGTCAGAGTCCTTGTTATACTACCAATGAAGTGTGGAGCTAGTTCAGGGTTTTTTAATAGTTTAAAAATAGTGATATCTTCAAGCTTTGAAGCAATATCTTCAAGCTCCATGCCTTCATCATGTGCATTGTGAGCCTTTTTGACAAAAATGGTAAAAATAGTAAAGTTCAAAATGCAATGGGCTAATGTAGTTTTGCTCCTCAGCAAACATACCAGCTCGTTATCATGTTTTAACATACCCAAACTTACCCTCATTTCATACCTAATTTCCCCTTTAAACAGGCATACGGTTGTCTTTTATTGCCCATGGCTCCTGTCCATGTTGCATGGGGCTTACAAAACGATGCCTCTTTAGTGGCCCAAAATTGCCCTGTACTTTGACATTAGAAATCTTTATAGCTGCCTGCCCAGTTGCGCCTCTACCGTAAAATTGTAACTGTTGTTTTTTTTTACTTTTAAGTACAGACAGTGTACAAAAATGGTAGGATATAGGATCAATTGTGCCAGAGTTCTTCTTTAGGTTTGTTGTAAAAAAGCAAGCCAGATCACAGGTGGACTGAACGGAAAAGGTTTTTTCTTGCCTAATGCATTGATAAATACTTTACCAGTATGGGTTGTGTTTCCATCTCAGTTAGACAAGGACTCTAAGAATCAGTGTGGCTGTGCTTATTTGCCAAAGGCCTAACCACTTTATTTTGGAATTTAAATGCCAGCTGTTGTATGCAAAGGTTTAAAAGTTTATTTCTGCATGGATAGGCTAACACCTGGTTTGATTTTTTTAGCTGCTTAATGTCTCCAAGCTTATTCACATCATCCTAAAAACCGCTCACGAAAACCACAGCAGAGGAACATATATTTGGAGGGGATTTTGTTAGTAATAGTTCCGTGCGTCGATATCCTGGCTCCTGACTCAGGCAGATGGTGAAGTACGTAGTCTACTGTAGTGCCATTTCCAGAACAAGCTGTCCTAGATCTTAACCAGGGCTAAAACTGCATGCATTATGTCAACAAGCTGGAGATGAGCTGCACTGCAGGCATCCTTCCAGGTTCTTTTAGGCCTTCAATGGGAATCACATGATCAAAGGTGTGTCTGGTCTCCAGAGGGCATGTGGCGGGGCACTGTTTGGTGTTCTGGATTTCAAAGTGACTGTAGTGGTTGCATCAGTGCCCTAAAGTATAAGCTACATGCTGTTAAACATCACAGAGTTTGCATCTGCATCATACACAGACACAGACACACAAACACAGACACACAGACACACAGACACACACACACACACACACACGCACACACACAAACATGCACACACATAAGTATGCGCTCTCTCTCTCTCTCACACACACACACACACACACACACACACACACACACACACAAACATGCACACACATAAGTATGCGCTCTCTCTCTCTCACACACACACACACACCCACACACACACACACACACACACACACACAGGTGGCCTTATATATTTCATGCTGTATGTGCCCTTAATATTTCCAGTGTATGTTATTATATTTGGCAGGAGTGGTGTTCATATTATTCTGTAAAAAGTAGATACATTTGCGTCTTTGTGTTTGATTGGTGCTTTATGTTACATGCACATGGCCATAGATTTGCCAATAATATGGTGAGCTGATCTTTGTTCATTATTAGTGACCAAACGTGTGTGTGTGCGTGCGTGCATGCATGCGTGTGTGTGTGTGTGTGTGTGTACATAGCATCCTGTGTGTGAGCACATTGAGTGTGTTTTTTGTTAAGGTATTATATGATGTTAATTTAACTCCCTAGCCCTGGTGTCTGCCATCTCTGAGTCAGTGACAATTGTCCCCTCACTGCTGCAAATTGGCTCTTGTATTATTTTTGACTGGCCTCAGTTTTGAGCTTTGACATGCCGGTTAATACGACCTCTTTAACACCACTGTGTACACTGTCCTTTTCCAGACGGGAGACCGGCTAGACCACCCTAGGCGCTGAATTAATTTCTCCTTGGCCTTTCATGCGCTGAGCTTTCATAGCGCATTTGTTTGGTTGCTTTTGCTGTGGTCATCTTTTCTTGGCTTGTGGTTATTTGTACGGGTGAGCTGGAAAGTTTTGGGCCTGTGCAGAATAATAACGTAAGCATTTCTTTTGGCCCCTAAATCACCCAGCTGCTCCCTGCATTGCTGCAGTCAGTGCTTTTTTTTTGCTAGCACTCAGTCGTCACTACAGCCTGGAGTGGACATATGGTGGCAGCAAAGTTATGCTGAAAACGTAGAGAGGAACAGCATTTAATCCAGGGTTTTAGGATTATGTTCTCTTTGCCATCAGATACAAATAAGATTTGTTGATGTAAGTGATGTTGGTGACTCATTTTGCTGTGATTTTACCTTAGGCTCCTCAACATTAATAACCTTTCCCTTTTCATGTGCAATCACAACACATAAAAATTATGTGTTAGACCTTTGTTCTAGGAGGAAGGACATATTAAAGTAGTAACCGTTGTGGTGATCAAGCAGACAATGTGTAACTGACGTGTCATATTAGCATCTTCACTGACCTAATTACAGCTGATCTTTGTAAACAGCAAGAACGTGATCCTGCATAAGTTCAGCTGCATCACTACATACTGGCATTAACAAAAAGACAAAAAAGGCAGACACAAAGGACTCCTCTTTATGCTTATAAAGTGCAACTCTATTTTGTCGATAGAGAATATGTTCAGTTAAATCTGTATGGCCGCTTTTGGGCTCAGATTGATGCTGAGGTTTGGATGAGAACTGCTGTGCTGTTGTGCGTTAATCAAATAAATAGAGTTAATTGACAGCGTACAAGCAGCTGTAATATTGTAAATATCTAAAGTTAGACTGTCATTAAAAATTAAGCAAAAACCATTTATAAGACAGTAATAAGACAAAAATAAACATAAACACAAAAATAGGTCAATCAGATTCAACTAATGATTTAGATGTTGGATTCGTGGTTACATAAATACACATCTGAGCTTGTGAACAATGTTGTAAGAATTTTTATTTCAGCATCTTGGAGTGTTAATTAAAGACTTGTGGACAGTCGACTAAAATGCCATGTAATTTGCACTTCCAAAATATGGTGCTTTAGTGGTTCAGGCAAGAATGGGAATGAGGCTATGAGACAAACAGACAAAAGAAAAGGAAAGAAAGAGATCATCCCTTGTGATTGGTTCTGATATAACAGGCAGTTTTTCATTGCAAATGTAATTTTCCGTCCTCCTTGCTGTTGTTGTGGTTTAAAATAACTATGAACTGCTCTTCCCTCGGTATGTCAGACTCATTTCCCCTATTTAGTTTGAACAGGAAATCATTATCTGATTATTGTTTACCAAGAGAATTGACTTAGTTCTGCTGAAGTCTCTCCACTGATTTCAAGATGGAGATCTTACTTTCCTCTAGCCTCCTCTTGTGTCGAATGGGAAACGAAGAAAATGAATTGCTTTAAAGCCTTGCAACTTCCAACAGACTCACTCACAGTAGATGCAGCCAAATAGTCCAAAATAGCATGCATTTATAGTGGCCGATGTTTTTACATTAGGAATGTAATTTGTGTACTACAAAATCTATTTCGGTTTTTCCCTTGTACAATGTGCATTACTTCACCAGAAACTTAAAAGAGGGTTCAAAAGAAATTATGTACTGACTTTCACATTTCTGTAAAAGTTACTGAAAAAGAACTTAAATCAGTGTAGCAGACAAAAAATGGTGACAAATATTAAGGCTCGTCCAAATATGCCCACCAATGTATTGATGTATAACATTGTCAGTGGTAATAGATGCATTGTTGATAGCATAAACTCATGCCCTTGCACTAAAGTCCTGCATTTTGCAGTGAAAAGACCTGAATGGTCTCATCATTGCCTTTGCTGCTAGCAGGTCATATTTTATAAAATAGCCTTGTTGTTATCTTTTCATGGCCAGACATGTGTTATTAACACATTTGAGTTATGCTTGTAAATTTGTATTTACATCATATTAAATGCAAATGTCATTTTTAAAAGATAACAATATTGATTTCAAAAAGGCCAAATATGAGTTATGCTTGTAAATGTGTATTTACATCATATTAAATGTAAATGTCATTTTTAAGAGACAACAATATTGATTTTTATAAAAGCCTAATATTCATGTGCAAGACACGTCCATGTCCATGTCTTAACTTAAGTAGTGAATCAAACATTAGTTGGCATTAGTCATTTCATATCATCAGAAATTAGATTTGTCATTATTATCCTTACATCTCTGTGCTGTATTCAGCAAGTTTTACAGCAAGTGATTGTTTTTTATTTTTATTTTCATGCTGCCTGAGCCCAGGCCTGTATTTTTGTGCTCAGTCCTGCCCAGTGGACGTGCCAGCTCTGCTTATTATCCTTCTCAGATCATTTATACCTCATACCTGCTGCCTCTCGGTCCGTGGATGTTCTCCCCTGCTGTTACATTGCTCTCAACCATGAATAACTCCAAACTTTACAGAAAATAGAAAAGAAATCCAATCCCCCCCTCCTCCCACCCCCTCTACCCCTCCCTCTCTGCCTCCTTGCCTCCCTGGTCCCTGGATGATGCGTCTGCAGAATGATGATGCTCATGCGTCTGGGGTCTCAATGATGCACAGCTCTGGGCCAGCCAGCCAGCGTGGATCAATACCTGCCCAGATGAAGCTGGAGCAGCTCCAGGAATAGTGACATCCGCTGTGGCTCTCCTGTACATGTCAGCTATGAGTAGTTTACCCAGAAGGCCTTGCAAAGCGACAAGTGTCAGGTGCTTTCCGCCTGTGTCATAAAATCTCTCTGTCTCTGCTGGCTCATAAAACGCTTCATAAAAACATGTATTGTATGCGTCCAGCTGAGTTCCTGTACCTTGAAAAAGCCCCTTAGAGGTTATTAGGTGCTATAAAAATCGATAAGTCTGAAGAAATGCTGTTGGTTTTATGGCTAAACTCAAATTTGGGTTTAATGCACAACCTATGTGACTCTGTATTAAACAGCTTTAACTTTGTCATCATTATCCAGAGTACAGGTATAAAAATACACTTAGCATCTAAAGTGCAGATGTGCAGGAATTAACATTTTTGACAGAAAATATATACATGTATTTGTAGCTACGATAAAAGTAAGCTGAGAGCACTGTATTTTACAGTAGGCTATTTGGATATTACATGAGCAAAGGTAGTGCAGTGGTATGATAAATGCTTTACGCTGTGCACAGTTATGCACAGAGGTTGGGCAGTATCAGCAGACACAACAATACACGTGTAGTATACAGTACCAGTAACACTACACTGAGATATGGACACAGTGAATGAATCAGTACAAAAATGCCCCCCTCAACTGAATTTAGATATAATTTCATGGAGAAACACAGGCGCTTCTCAGTGGTGTAGATATCACATATACAGGGTGAAGATAAATCTGTCTGTACAGTGCTATCTTTCTATGGCTCATTCCTGTTGGCGTGCGTGGACCAGCGATGGCGCTGTTGCCTTCCGTGCGGCTGCCATCTCTCTGCCGTGAAAGGCCCTAATGGGTGAAATTGTGCAGAACACGACCCCAGAGATGATTATCCCCCTGATGGATAGGGGGATGATGAGCAGAGTCATATGTCGTCCATCTGGCCGCCAAAAGTCCATCATGCCATCCCTCTGCAGGGCCTTAAAGTCACCCAGAAATTTGACACATCATTTTGCGGTGATTTGTGGCTGCACATTAAAATCAGCAGAAGGAAAGGAAAATTCCTTTTTTTTATTTGAGATGAGGCCAGACAAGTATGACAGGGTAGTCCAGATGGTCAGATTTTTCCTTGTCTGAAAACTGCAGCATCTCCCAGCACATCTACAAAAGGCCAAAACAATGTGTCAGAGTTTTCGTTGTCGTGAGACAATGACTGCTACGGGGAAACTACCCAATCTTTTTGTCATGCTGTGGGTATATTGTTGATGCTGTGTGTCTGAAACCACAGTGCCCTCACACATCTACAAATACCAATAGACCATTGAGTGTGCCTCAATTTGTGAGATTGGATTTATGTATATTAGGAGGAATACCACTAAATACCTGTCCATGCTACTAGTATGTGTTATTATCTATGAACTGTATCACTTAATTTTTTTTTTTACACTGTAATGTCATTATTATCATCTTTCATATTTCCTTTATATATTTTTAAAGGCCCTTTTATAAATGTTTTTCTCTTGTCATGAGGCTATGTAACACTCTTGCCATGAAGAAAAAAAGATTAAAAGAAAAACAGAAAAGAAACAAGAGTAGACTGAGCACCAAGTGATGTAATGATAATATGATGTAACATTTGGCCAGTTCATAGTGTATCGTGTAATGATCCTACAACCTGAGTTTTAAATGGTCATTTTGGAGCCATTTCTCAGTGTGTTTGATCCCTCTTGGAAAGTGCAGGCTGCAACCATCCTGCAACATCTGATGTCAGAGATCTAAGGTTTGCTGCCAACCAAAGGCAGTTTTGCAGATAGACACCCCATTATCCCACTGTGATTGAAAAGGAGATGGCAAACTTCATCCCATCAAACCACTTCAAAGAATCTGCAAATCCAACCTTACCAACTGAGGGTGTTATCTGTCTTCTTCTAGCAGACAGCAGGCTCACCATTCTGATTCAAAAATGTTAAAATGTTACTGATCTAATTTCTGGTCTGAAACTTGTATGCATGTGAATGTAAATGTGTCAAGGCACATGCAGCTATTTCAAATATCTCTGGAATATCATAGGCAAAGGGGAAACTGCATCATAGTGTTTAAGCCATCTATCAGAAGTAGCTCTTTTTTTAAATGCACCATTTTGATATTGAGTTCATATAAAAATGATAACACAGTCCTTCTTATACTAACAAACCACATTACCATAAACCACTGATACATACAAGATGTTGAAAACCCTGCACATGACAATATTGTTACACCAAAGCCGTAACAAATGTCATATTTTCTGCCATTATAATTTCACAAGTGGTCCTCTCAAATGCAAACCTCATTGTATTGCTGACACATTGCATCATTGGGCTGTATTTTGTAGCTTTATCCATCTTAAATGTTCTCAGAAACTCATGTCTTATCAGTATGCCTACAACAGGCCTGCAATATGAAGAAACAGCACGAAAGGCCACAAGGTTGTGTCAGAAATAAAGAAATTGATGAATCTATGGATTTTCCAGCATCAACTATTCTGAGTGTGGGAGAATCACTGCTGATATCAGATGAACTTTGGAGCAGGATTAACTATTCAGTGACATTAAATAGCTTTATCCTCAATGGCTGCAGGGATTTTACCAGATTTCACTAAGACTGTTAAACAGGAGAGGCTGAGAAAATGAAAAGTTAACGTGTTATGCCAACGCAACATTTGCAGGACGCATCAGTAGTTTCGATGAGCTACCTAGACAAGACTAGGCTAGACTCACTGTCAAGCAAAGTAGACAATCAACTGTCTTTAGAGCAAATATCTACAGTTGTGTCATGGCATGCCTGATAATTTTCCCATCAATCTGCCTTTCTGTCCTCAGAAGAAGTCCGTCATCGTGACAGGCCTGATAGTGGTGGTGTCTCTCTTTGTTGTGGTGGTGAACTACTCTGAAAAGCCATACGACCTGCTGCAGCCTGTCTTTGGCCACAGTTTCAGTGGCCACTGGATGTTCTCTCGGCAGCCTTCCAAAGTGTTCAAGCCCCACTTTGGCTACATCAGCATCCCTAAACAGGAGGTAAGTAACAGACTCCCTTGGTCACTCACAAACACACAGGCAGACAGTCACACAAACACACATATACACACCACACACACACAAACAGAAAGAAAGTGTGTGAGAGAGAGAGAGAGAGACAGGCAAAGACAAAAGAGAGTAGAAAAAAGAAAAAAGACAGAGTCCACTGCGCCATCTACACATCTCCATTTATTAAGAAATGCAAGAAAATTCATATTGTTGCGACTCTCACATGTATTGTCTGAGCTATTCTTCAGAGTTAATTGGCTTCAGAGCTAAATATGAATTCACTAGACTATGAACTGGTCTTCTGTAAAAGAAATATTCAAAACTCCAAACTTTAAGCTCTGCTGCTATAGCAAGATGCTCAGAGAAAGAGATGCCATGTGGCTGTTTGGGTCAGAGAGGATAAAACTAGTCGGCACAATCTCATTGTCAAGGTCACTTGAGCCGTTGCCTGGAACACAGTGAGTGCTTTGGCTCGCACAGCACTGTGGGAAGGTATCCCTTCAGGAGAGTGATTTATAACTACAATTAGCCAGATGAAAAGGGCGGTCAGAGGTTTTGGTGCAGTTAATTAATTTGCTTTCACTCATACCTGATGTATTGTTCACCTGGAAAGTTTTTTTGTTTTGTTTTGTTCTTTTCTCTTTTTTTAAATCCATTGTGGTAAAGTGTGTAGCATGAAATAGGGAAGAGCCTCAAACCATCTTCAGTCATGATGAATTGAGTGGAAGATCATCTCTGATTATTTGGTTCCTACCCTACTTCAGGGAAAGGTTCCATTATGTAAAAATGTTTGTGTGTGTATGTGTGTGTGTGTGCGTGTGTGTGTGTGTGTGTGTGTGTGTGTGCGTGTGTGTGTGTGTGTGTGTGCATGTGTGTGATTGTGTGTGTGTGTGGGGGGGGCTAATGCCATCCACTTTCCTTTTGGAGGTTGGAGTGTTTTGCTCACTGTGAAGAGGAGATTGCCAAAGGGGCTAACAGCACTTAGTTGTCAGCTCATAAGTCTTTGCCAGTAACTGGCAGCTTCTTATTCTTGATGTCCTTGGCAATACCAAACTGTATCTTGAGCTATTGCTGTAGAACACATCTGATGGTTAGAACACATCGCCTTGAGTGGTGAAGTCATCTGTTGCCATCGTGCATTTTTTTCAGAGCTGGTAGGTGGATAGAAGAAATGTTTATACCACTGCAGTTGGTGCTCTGCTGTAATAAATGATCCTGGTTTTAGACACTCTGTATCTACAATTGTATGTTTTATATTTTAAATGTAAATGCATTTTTATTTGATTGATTTTATTTGGCTACAACTATTATTGCAAAGCCATGACTCATTTTTAAATTTTAAATTTCTTTATACTTTGGCTTTTGGCCTGTCTTTTTTATGAGTCAACCACTGCCATTTAATCATGAGATATTACTTTGTCTAAGGTCAAGACACCAAACATGACCAGGATGCAAGGAGGAAAGAAATCTCTGCCAGGGGATTTAATATTCCTCCAGGGCATATAGTACTCTAAGTCAGTTTGTCCGACAGACATTCTGATGCCGGTCACACACACACATCGGCACACAGCTGAATCAAAAGCAATATAACCCTGTCATATTCCACCAGCTCCAAAGGACCAGCCTTTTGCCTGCCATTAACAGAATACTTCATGAAACACTCAGGTGTGAGCACGTTAGGTCTTCATCATGAAAACAAAGCAATTGTATTTTTAATTATTTTTCTGTTTATGGGATGTTGGGGTTATTTTTTTAAACAGACCTGGTCATGCTGTGTCTTGCCACTCTCTGTGTGCAGTGTGCCTGCTATTGAGCTGCAGAATGGAATGACCCTGAGAAGAGTTTGTCCTGGTTACATTTCCCTTGTCTTGGAAATGACTGTTATAGAATAATTTGTCTGTTCACATATGCAGACAAACACACACACACACACACACACACACACACACACACACACACACACACACACACACACACACACACACAGACACCTCACTCTCCATTGTGACTCCCACCTCATACATAGAGTGCACTTCATTTCTGTGGGGTTCAGACATTTGTTTATGTATAGTCTAGGGGCTTTTCAGACCGCTGAGACAGCAGCAACACTTGTCACCGCAGCCATGGTCCACCACATGAGTGGGATACTCATGTCCCCCATCTAATTTTCATTGAGAATGAAAGGGATGTCTTATTTTCTCCCGGATTGCCAGATTAATATGGGATGTCCTGCAGGACTACTGGAAGCTCCTCAGCTCTTCCGTGTTGGCTCAGCGCCTACTGAACACTAACCCAATCTAAATTCCTAGGAGAGGGCAGACAGACCCACCTTTCATCCTCTTCTGTTTCAAATCACCAGGCATTCACACCCGCGGCCCCCTCCCACACATTTGATGCCACCCACACACACACTTCCACATTTGCCCCCTGTAAAGGAACAACACTCCATGTACTGTAACTGCATTATGGCGTCGAAGCAGTCAGAGCTTATGTGTACTGGGAAGGGGGGTAAGTCGAGAGGGTGGTGTGGGGTGAGGTGGAAGAAATACCTGAGACGTCAGCAGAAAAGTTGCACCTGACCAATGAATCATTCATGCCGCCTTAAAACATGCTGCAGGTCAAGGTGGGTCCCTGGTGTCATATGGAATAATAGATTAGGCCTTCTCTGACAGGTTGCTGTGCAAGCTGCCAACTTTCATTAGGGAGTAACCGGACACGTATCATACATTTTCTGGCACAGTGTAGGTGGATACTGTGCAGTAGGTGTCAGGCTGTAGTGTCATGATGGTATCAGTGTGGGGCCATGCATGCATGTTTCATTAGTCAGATAGTGGTCAGGGTTATATGTTTCTGTGTGGCTCCTTTGAATTATGCACCCTTAGTATTGCATGAAATGAATATCTATTTTGCTTACACGTCACATCACAACTGTGGCCCTGCAACCTAGGGAAACTTTACAATCTCTGGAACAGAATGTATAAAAAACTGCCATTTGTAAATTACTTTATAAACAATAATTCTTAATAACAGCTGACTATCAAGGAATTTTCTGTCATTCACATGAGAACATGCTCTCATAGTAAGGTGCACTGATTAGTTTTCAGCCAGGTCCTGCTTTTTAGATGCTGAATTACAATCTCACAGTGCTAATTCATAGCATAGAGCTCTTGCCGTTCGATACAGTGACATTTATTTATGCAGAAATATGTTCCCCGCCCTTTTTTAAAGTACAGGGCCGTTTCCATAGCCTCCCTATCAGATTTACGAGAATGAGAAAATAAATCAGGTTACAGCCTCCCACTCCTCCAAGTCCATTACATTCGGCTTATGATAAGTCTCCTAAGCATTCGCAGCACACAGTAATATGGTGTGGCACATCATTGCTATTACATTATCAAAGCCTTGCATGTGGAGGAAAAGGACTCTGACAGCAGTTTTGCCTCTCTCATGCTCTTTCCCTCTTTCTGTCTGCGATGCTGCCTATGAATCACTCTGCAATCTCTGCTCTGAGGTCTTGGTCCGAAGCTCAGCTCATAATGTAATAATCATTCCCCTTTAATGAATAATACTTCAGGATTTCTGATGAATCTCAAGGTTAAGCATAACCCATCAAGGCATAAATTAATGATTGTCGTGAGAGCGATAGAGAAATGGCTCCAACTGCTCCTCAGTGTCTCTAGCCATAAAAAAATGCGTACAAGAGTATGGCCAATGCAGCAGGCGAGACTTTGAAGTGGCTGAGTATGAAGCATGCTGAGGCTGAGATGATGAAAAGGTTTCAGACGTGGTGTTCTGCCTAGACCATATTCACTTGAACATTGTAGTAGACAAGCGTATGTTCTGCAGGAGTGCATGCAATGAGTGGCACAAAGGGAGCTCAGAAAAGGGGCCGGCTCAGTGAGAGGAGATCCATCAAAATATTCTTTTGCTTCGTTTGAAAGATGAAGTCTGTGATTCTTGTCCAAAATCTATTGGACAGTAATACCCTGCCTGCCAATTTCTGCAAATTTCTCCTCATGGTCGTCATCTGTCAGTTCTATGTGTGCGCACAAAACAACACTGTTACCCTAAAGCTGCAAATAACAGCCCAGGCGCTTATTTTCCCAAATGACTGCACAGACCTGGTGTTTATTTGGGACAGGCGTCTATATGAGGCAGGCATTTAAAATTCATTCAAAACTTGATGCCATGATGGACTTGAAACATGTTTGAGGAAAAACTGCACACTTAACAAAAAAGTTTCTGAACAAAAACAAAACAGCCTGGAGGTCAGGCAATATTTTTATCTTCATGCACCTATCACAATGAATCAGTGGGGTGAATTGAATGATGCTGTCATTAATGGCTCGCATTATTCTGGTAGCCAAAACTTAAAAGAATGTACTGGTAAGTGTTTTATTGTCATTTATTAATTATCATGTGTACAAGTAACATGTGTAGACACAGAAGTTTCCCAAGTGTGAAAGAAAGCATAAAACATGGTTTTTAGATTACACTTCAGGATGGGAGAGTTGGAATAAGCTAAATTTAACAACAAGGAGAAAAGTAGACCCACGCAGACCAGCATTTATTGCCCAAATGTGTTTCTGCCTCGGGCATCTATTCTGGATGGGCGTCTATTTGGATATTATTTGCAGCTTTGCGGTATATGCTTTTAGTTTTGGCTGTGTTGTTCGAAAAAACAAAGTAATCAGCTCAGTCTGATACAATGGTCATCGTATGGCCTCAGGGGCATGGAAAGAAGTGTAATCTGATTGGCCGTTGAGCTAAAATTGTAACCTTTCATGAAACTTAAGGCGCAACTGTAAATCTTTAACACACAAAGACCTGTTCTCGTTTAACATGATCTGTGTTCTCTCTTTCACCAAGCTTTGTCAGCCTCTACTTTAACCGAAACAAATACTGCAAAGGAAACTTAGGGAGCATACAGTGTGTCTGTCAGGCCACCTGAGGGCAGTCTATATATAGCATAGTCCTGTAGTCACCTGTAATAGAGTGGACCTGGCTTATCACAAGATTTTGGCTCATTGTATTTTTTTCTGTTTTACATGTATAAGATCTGCTATATAGGTATACCTGCCTGCCTGTCCTCCTGCTCTACAAACAGTGTGTGTTGACCACTCATGCTCACCAGATGCCGGTTACTGCTGTAGTTATCACATGATTAATTATAACCACAATTCACATTCAGAGGGATTTACCATCACCACTGTGACTGTTTTGCAGCCAATACTAGGCCTTACACCCCATTTGTGCTAGGCCAAACAGATACTAAAAAGTTTGTCAGTGCATTGCAGCAGGCATCAACTAACCAAAATATTTATACAGTCTTACAATGTACAATTTATGAGTTACCTGCTATACACTAACCTAGTAAGGTCGAGTGAGACTGCTGTCTCTCGACCGCTAAGAAGTATGTGTATCATCATTCATAAGTAAAGACCAGAAAATATTGATTGCCTTGTCAGCCTTGACTTGCACAGGGAAAATATCCAAAATACGTAATTCAGCCCTATTTTTATGAGTGATGCATTCGAACAGCACATTATTAGCTCCTGTAAGGAATCCTTCAGATGTTTTTACTTTATGTGGAGTCTTGCATTTAGTTTCTGCTCATTACAAAGCATTGATTAGAGTGGTTTCTGCAGCCTTGAACTGACTATGTGTTCTTCTGAGCTATGACAGCATGCTGTATGCTGCATTCATTCTCCTCTCTGATGGTTTTGAAAGACGTGGAGCCGCCTTTACTTTGTAGGCCAAGGCGTGTGTGTATTCTCACCTGACAGCTGTGCACACATACACACTGTGCACACATGTCCTTCACATCACAGGAGGAGTGCTTGTAACAGCTGCGATGCCTGGAGCGGCTGTGTTTGTTGCCCTCAGAAGGCAGTGGTTCACCAGGCTTTCACGCACAGTTAGCAGTGCACACTAATCTCCTTCCCTTCCCTGTCCACTCTTTCCCTCTCCCATCCTTTCCTTCCTCGTCCTCCTTGTGCTCTCATCTCTCTCCACCCCATAACACTCTTCTCTTCTCCTTCTGTTCCCTTCCTAACTTCATCCTTTCCTTCCTCACCCGTTTCCCTCTCTCCCGCCACATCACCTCTCCTCCATCTCCTTCCCTCTCTACTCCCTCTTCCCGTATCCTCTCCCCTCGCCTGGGCTCCAACAGTGCATCCCCCTGCTGAGCCGGCCCGATCAATGTGCTCAGGGAGCTGTGAAAAATGGAGTTGTGTGACAGACAGGGTGAGAGTGGGTGCTAATGGAGGGGGCTTTTTGAAAGCTCTAGGCTATGGGGATGCACCTCTCCTCCACCACACATCAGTGTGGGGTTACAAAACACTGTCATGGTACATGTTGTTGGTTTTTTGTTCAACTAAAACTGTTTGGCCATAAGCACATTTCATCTCTCTCTATTCTCTCTTTTTGTCTCTCTCTTATTCTCTCTCTCTCTTTTCTATCTAGCTATCTATCTAGCTATATATCTATACCCCTATTTCATCTAGCTTTCAATGAGTAACGTTACATGGCACACAGATATTTGAAGCTGAATTTGTATTTTATCTTAAAGCAGAGTCACACTAAATGGAAGCATATTTGTCATACATAGATGACTTGAGGAGAGCTGGTGTGTCATATTCATAAACTTTGTGATCGCAAGTGAAAGAGGGCAAACCACTCTTAACAGGAGGTGCCATTCGATGTAGCCTGCCTCATCAGAGACCAGACTCTCATCTTGTCCCCTGCTTCAGTGCGCTTGTTAAAGTGTGGCAGGTCTGGAGAGCTAAGCCGTGTCAGCTTGCCGGTGTCTCACCACGCCTGATCACAAGGGAGATGACACATGCTGCCTTTAACGGGTACCGTCACCAGCGAGCTGAGCACGCGTGGCCTCCTAATTGACGAACAAGCCCGGGTCGATCAGCACCCACTCTGTCAGCCCCAGAGCCATGCTAATTTGTTGTTCAATTCTGCAGATTAACCAAGCAGGGCAAACAATCGGTAATTTGTTCATGTGATGTGATTGCAATCTAGTGTCCCCTGGTACATTAGCTGGCTAAATGCAGAGAACACAATCTGATGAATGTAATCTTTTGACACTGATTATAGTAATTTACTTTGTTATAGAAGATTTGAACAGTTTCTTTGCATTTTTGCTGCCCTTTGTTTACCCTGCATATTTCCCATGCGATACTAATGCATTTAGGCCTTTGAAAAGTAGCAAACTGCTTCTGTCATTCATTAAGTATATTTCCATTTAACAGTCATTTAGGGCTATGCATAATACAGCATGCCTTTCAGGCAGTTTCCTGATTGTGACAAATATAGCATAGCTTTTCTCCATAATACACACTCAAACTCCAAGAAGTGTAGAAGAGGCTAAAACTGAGTGCCTTTAGGTAAATGTTTCAGGTTACAGTATCCTTTCAAGGTGCTGTCAGATTGTAGCCCCCCTTTTAGCATATACTGCTGCAAGGTCCTTGGGAATAGTCAGTGTTCACTGATAAATCAAAGAAAAAAAAATTGAAAAGAGACTGTCAGGGCCATATTACTTCAGACATTTCTCAATATGCGGCTGTCCTTGCGGGTGATGATCACCACGGCTAAATCACAATTTGATGAATTTGATCAGCCTCTGAAGCTTTAACATTTATGAAAGCCCATGAATCTGATAGCACTGCGTCAAAAGAGCCAGCGCTGAATGCTAACTGGATGTCAACTTTTCCCCCCTTCTAGCCTGTAAAGCTTTGAATTGGATGAAATAAAAGAACTTCATGAGCCAGATTCTTCTGCTTTGACAGAACGCTGGTGTGCTAAATGCTAATCATATGGTTGTCTGCTCCTGTCTTAGGACAGTACAGGGATATTCTGGAGAGCTGACTAAAATGCTAGAAGAGATTTATTCCTTACTGGTGTGTGTGTCTATTTTTCATGTTGTCTCTGAGATTAAAAAACTGTATCCCATTAATAAAACTTTTTTTTACCTAGTAGTAAATACTAACCACATCTCTGTTTCCCTACAACATCCAGCAAGTAATGTGATAAAGAAAAAGACCAAGGGTGGTTTTGTACAGCTGTCAACTCTACCCATGTTTTCTGTGGGACTACTTCTGATAACTAATTACTGTGTACCTGTCCCCAGCCACTGAAGCTGCACTGTGATGTGTGCAGCATGGTGTCCAGCTCCGGCCAGATGCTGGGCCAGCAGATGGGTCCCAAGATCGACCGCTCCTCCTGCATCTGGCGCATGAACAACGCGCCGACGCGGGGCTTCGAGGGAGACGTGGGCCAGCGCACCACTCTGCGGGTGGTCTCCCACACCAGCGTGCCGTTGCTCCTGCAGAAGCAGCAGTACTTCTTTGGCCAGGCCAACGACACGGTCTACGTGGTGTGGGGCCCGCTCAGGAACATGCGGAAGGACGGCAAGGGCATCGTGTACAACATGCTGAAGCAGGCGGTGGAGAACTACCCACAGGCTCGCATCTATGTCACCACTGAGGAGCGCATGAACTACTGTGACATGGTCTTCAAGAAGGAGACGGGCAAAGACCGGTAAGCAACCCTAAGGGATCCCATGTGACAACTTAACCTGTCATTTTCTATTCAGTACCCCAGTGCTCTGATGTTTCCTTGAGTATTCAGAAGCTCCACTCGTACTCTGATAATTGGGAGCTGCAGGCCAGCTGTCTCTTTGATTGGGTTTATAGTCAGGTCTCAAGCTTCAAGGAATGTGTGTGTGTGTGTGTGTGTGTGTGTGTGTGTGTGTGTGTGTGTGTGCGTGTGTGTGTGTGTGTGTGTGTGTGTGTGTGTGTGTGTGTGTGTGTGTGTGTGTGTGTGTGTGTGTGTGTTTGTTTGTTTGTTTGGGGCTGTGGTGGTAGGAAATAAATGGCAGAACAAACCCGAATACAATCCCTTTAAGCATGTTGTGTACACAGTGCCTCTCATCAGATGTGTGTGTCCTGAATTTGTGCTAGTTCCTGCTCTGGTTGTGTTTGGAGCTCATGGTTCACAGCCACGTGTGATGGTTTGATTCATATCTCAGTGTTATTGCTGCATAGGTGCATTACTCAGGCTGGCCGGGCAGTACTGCCATGGGAGCATTGTATATGAGACTGTTACTGCTGTTGCAATATTACCTTCACGACCATCATCAATCCAAAACAATGTTCTCATAAATGTGTCATTTTGCATTTTTCACTGAATTATTGTGTTAGGCACAGCTGCTTGTGGAAATCTATGGAGAATGTAATATCTTAGGATTGCTTTTCTTTTCCTTGCTTTCTTTCACAATCCTTTTGCCTCTGCTGCTAACTCAATATCTTGCTCTCTTTCTCCCTCCCTCTCTCTCTCTCTGTTAACTCCACCACATTTTTCCAACCTGCCCTGCCAAACACACGCAGTTGTGCCAGCAGACTTCCTGAGCTTTTGTTAGCCTTTATATGCACATGTTCTGAGCAGATGATGAACTAGTCGGCAGCGCATTTGTTTGGGATTACTTCCAAGTCCTGAGCAAAGCTCTCCTTCCTCCCATGTGTAGACAAGCATCTTTTAATGAGCCTCACTTTCATGATCCAGTGGTGAGCATAAGCTAGGCTATATACTCACTGCCAGGAGACCATAACAAGTGCATGTCACAGGCCGTGAACAGATGTGGGTGTAATATGAGTTGTAAATATGCCTTTAATAGGGGAAAGTGGGAGGGTGGTTGTCAGGGAACAGTTGGTTGCAGAAGCCCCTGCTTGGAATTAAATTAGGGAGTGCTGCCCCCACTCACATTCACCACCTGAGATAGGAACATGAATCAGTGAGTCACCAGTACTCTGTTGCGTTCTGCCAATTATAACAGAGACTTGACATATTTCAGTGATTTTTGTGTTTGTTTGGTTTTTTTTTTCTTTGTTTTTTGTTTTTTTTTTTTTTTTGCTGTTTCACCATAGATGTATTTGCATTCATCTTGGTATTTTACAGTGCAGCAAAGTCTGGCTTTTGTGTCTGTCTCAGGTGAAGTGGTTTTTCAATATGCCTAAGTCCCCCTTTCGTGGTTGGTAATGCTTAGCGGAGCTTTACAGCCTTACAAAAGATCCTCTCTCAGATACAGGCTTGCATAGGGACTTCATTTTCGCAGACACATCCTTGCAGTTCACCTCCGGTTAAATATGTACCATATACATGCAGTAAATTCACTCTGTTTGTGCTCAAAAGACCATGCTTATTCTGTCAGGGATAGGTATTTGATTTTTAAGCCTTTGTGCTGTCTATTCTCCACATTTGTTGGCAGTGCAGCATAGTCACCAACCTCTGTGAATTATAAGGAGCATTCCATTATTTTATCTTGCTAAAGAGCCGTCTGAATCATCTGGCTTGTTCTGATGTGTTTTGGCAGCAGTTTGTGCATCAGCCATATGTTAGTATAGGAGAAAATTAGGCCAGGCTAATCAAGAGTGTTAACACCCTCCCTCCAACACACCCACACACACCTCAACTCATCACCTATTTCCCATTTAAAAACTCAAGCAACAGAATCATGGATCATTTCATCTATTTGAGATCACCCTTGTAATTAAGGGCATACTGCAGTTTATTTCCTCGTAAAGGACCATCTTTAGCTCGTAATAAGACAGAGGAGACTCTCTGCATTTAAAAGCATCTCGGGGGCTTTAGCCACAGCATTACTGTTGTTATTTAGTGACTGCATTAAGATAGTAGAGAAAGTACATACACCCCACCCACCTATAGGTCCTTGGGCAAGTTAAGCCCAGACTGTAACAAATAGAGTTCACATACTGTGTGGGGTAAAAAACATACATAAGCACTTTTTTTGGAAGCGCAGGTAAGTGGGTGGTTCAAAAACCTTTTTGGTCCTTTTGGTTTAAACACTTGAAGGAGGCCGCTGGCAAAACATGGTGGTTTTTATTAATTGCTTTGAATTTTAAAAAGCCAAAAACTGCACATACGTTTTTTTTTACATTCTGTTTACTCTAAAACATTTTAGTTCAAAAACATGCAGGTGGTGCCAACCTCAAGTAGCCTGACTGAAATACATTTGGCCAGCTGTCATGATGTGATATGACTGTGTGTGTGTGTGTTTGTGTATGTGTTTGTGTGTGTGTGTGTGTGTGCGCGCATGCGTGCGTGTGTGTGTGTGTGTGTGTGTGTGTGCACGCCTGTATCATCAATTTGTTGAATAAATAACCAAAGATATCTAGACTAAGTCCAGCCCACCAGGGAGGCCTGGGTTGCTACAGGGTAATTACTTATTTCCTCTGCCACTTCCACCATCCATCAGGCGAATTCTGACAGCATACTCATGCACCAGTGTGCGGATGGGGGTGTGGTGTGGTGGGGGTGTGTAGTGGGGGGAGGAGTGAGCATAAATGCTTGTGGGGGGGACCCCATTACTCTGGGTGTCACGGCTCCATCTTGCTGATTGGGGCGGCGAGGCAGCTGAGATGTGTGATGACAGGCCTAATGAAGCTGATGATGAGTGGCATTCCTGGGCCCCAGCGGGGAGTCCGTCTCAGCCCAGCCCAGTGCCACGCTCCCTTGCTGAGGTCCTCCTCCAGCTCCTTCTCAGAGCCGCAGGCAGCCGGGGATCAGCCCGCGCCACGACAGCATTATCTGCTCTCTCTTCCGTGTCTTTGTTCGTTACAAAAGCCCCATTGGGAATTATGAACGCTTGCTGAAAAGACAGTGATTTCAGAGGGTGATGTTAGTGTTTCACAAAATAAGGTATCAATTAGAATGCTGGATGGTTATTATTAATTACTGGTTGAAAAGCAGTAGGGCACTTTAAATGCCAAACCTCCAGGAATAACAGAAGGGGGAAAGGTAAAATGCTGGACAGGAATAAGGATAGCTCTCTGTTTCCTAAGCCTAATAGAAGTTTCTAGAAATGTCTCTACTTTTCAGTGTGAGCCCCTCCTTCAGGCATGGCCCACCCCGACTGCACAAAGACAGGCCAACCAATCACAGAATTCAACAAGGCTCAGCTCTATGTCCCTGGAGTGAACTGCTCTGAAAAAGCCAAGCCATTACCATGTATGTTATAAGTCATGTTCTGACCTTTAGCAAAGATTTTAGGACGTGCTCAATTTGAATTGCCACCAGCACTGGCCTCTGTGCAGGTGGCAAGTCTTCAAAACAATCAGCTGGCACAGGAGCACTTCCAGTCTACAATAATGATGATGATAGTGGTGACACAGCATTACATGCCCAAGAGTAAGTCCAGTCTGCAGAGGGTTGAAGCATTCTGCTGCCTATTGAGGAATTACCTGTGTGTTTTCCAAAAGAACATCGACTCTCTGGCCCTCTGAATCCTGCTGGGGGTAGGGGGGTGGGGGTGGGGAGCGGTGCTGTGGCAGCAGAGGTCCCCAGTCTACCTGCCACTGACCACATCTGTGCTGAGTCAGCATGTAGCAACACATCTCCGTAAGGACGGTAATCAGCAGCACTGGTCTACTACCACCCGTGGATTCAAGGAGAGCTTTAATTATCGTGATTGCTCTGTGAGTGGAATGGGAAGCTTGCAGTTGCTCACAAGGATAGATTAAATACACACACACATACACATGCATACACACATACACACTCACGCACACACACATTCACATACACACATGCACAAACACACACACACACACAAACAAACAATTTGCATTGCTTATGCCATTTTTGGGATATCTTTAAGTTATTATAAGTGATGTATACCAGGATCACAGTGACACCTGATTTGCCCTTTCTCTCTCTCACTCTCTCTCTCTCTTTCTCTCTCTCTCTCTCTCTCTCTCTCTCTCTCTCTCTCTCTCTCTCTCACACACACACACACACACACACACACACACACACACTGAGTGTGAGTTTGTATACTGTGAAGTGCACAGAAGAGATTGTTTCCCGGCAGTGTTTAGCATGATGAGCTAGGACCTTGCTGAACTCAGTTATCAGAACAGTGTTGCTCCTTGTTGCTGTGTGTCTGTGTCTCTCAGGGTTAGCCTATGCACCATGTGTATGGTAGATAATGCAAAGACAGGGCTCTTGAATCTTAAGGTTGGTTCAGCACTACTCTGACTAAGACTGCCATGCCCACTGCGCAGCGAGCAGTAGATTTCATGATACTGTATGTCATTGTGCTATATAGAGTCTTCCTTATCTCCTTCCTCAGTGTTCTTTTGACATTGTGCATGAGTCATTTAGCACATTATTCATCTTGTAGAATGCTCTTCTTAAGGGCAGCAAGTGAATGCATGCATCACATTTAATCAGTGCTGGTTCATCTTGGCTAAATGAAGCTTTCAGTTTAATGTCACTGTACTAGGAGTGAAATGCACATGTTCAGGAACTAAATGTACTGCATAAGCATCTGTTGATGAGCCCTTATTATCAAAGCAAATCATGGATGAGCATGCCAATGTATTGTATTTAGAAATGCACAGATTTCATAGATAAAAGTGTTATGATGATTAAAGAAGTGTTCTATTTTTAGTACTGAATTTTGATGATATCCTGGTCATTATGTAAAGAAAGCTATAATCCCTGGAAATATGTGTTTATGAGAAAATCCCTGGCGTTGTTCTTTATTTGATTTGTTCAGAAGAGAGAACGCAGCTGGATGAGCTTTTCAATTCAGTTATAGCTTTGTGACAAGTTGTTAATACTTGGTCTCAGCCTTCTATAGTCTTCCAGCATCCTGATAATAGTGAAGAGTGGTTGTTTTCGAAACATAAATATGAGCCTCTTTGCCACAGGTTAGCAGCAATATAATAACCCTGGAGCTTAAACTAGTGTTTACTTGTTGTCGAGTTTTTACCTTGCAGTAGGTTACATGTAGTAGCCCCAAGGTCCTGCATGAGCCAGGTTGGTATGTTTCCTTTTTAGTAAAGGGGCCGTTGTATTTAGTCTACCTCCCTCCAAATGCACTGCTGTTTGTATTCAGTTTTTTGTGTAGCACATCAAAAGACCTAGAGTGTAACATCCATTTACTCACAACATGGCTCTGGCTCAAGCCTTTATGCTCACAGGAGCTCCATCCGCCATGCAGCAATCACGCCCCAGAACGAGTGCTCTGAGTGCGTAAGACAAATGACCACAGTGTATGCCTGTTTTTGCCCTTGCTAATAGAGCAAATTAATAATCTGTAAGTCAGCACCTGTCCAGCCTGAAAGGCTGTCATCATTTTCACTCACTCATGGTCAGGCCATTCATTTATTCACACAGTTTCTAACATGTAGAGTCACCCAGAACTCACTTTTTTAGACCCCTGCAGCTTTGCTGAAAGGTACATTTCCTTCATTGTGAGCCAGTCACCTCCATTTAGAGTAAATGCATTTCACAGTCACTTAAGTCCTCACTCTGTGCAATCAAGACCGCTGGCTAGTGCTGTAAACTATGCACCTTTTGTCACGAAATGTAATGTGACAAATGTGATTACAGGTAGCTTTCTTCAGTTAGTTTGAATGCATGCAGATACATGCTCTGAGTGAATGGTGTTTTACAACCGGTGAGTGTCTTTTTTCTGCACTTGTAGCAGTCTCAATACTGCTACGACTCATATGCACACTGAGGCATCCTGAAATACACAAGCCATCAAAATATGCACCTGCCTGCAGTGCAGTGAACAGTAAATGGAGGCGGTCATTGTATAATAATCATTTGTTGCCCTTCCTCTGCTTTTCATGTTTTCATTTGATACCTCCTCCTTCCAGAAGCATCAAACCTTCAACACAAAACGGCATGGTTAGGAAATTTAGAAATATCAGAATATTTAAGCCAACTCTGACTATGTCAACACATTCAGATATAGTCACATGACACAGTGTCATTAGGCTGCCCACAGCTCAGAATAAGTTGTTCTCAAATATTTTGATTGTATGTCTTGTAAGTCTTGCTTAGTAAGGAAAGTGGTTTAGGTGTTCACAAGTAATATATTAGTCCAGTTCTTTTAATCCTATTGGAGACATCTCAATTAGTAGAAGTTACGATTAATATTCAGATTTACAAGTGAATTGTGTGATTTTTTGTAGCATCTAGCAGTGAGGCTTCAGTCTGCAACAGCTGAATATAGTCCCACTTCTCAAGAACGTTTGCACTCTCTGAACAAAACGGTCACGACCCAAGCTACTGGAAACTGACCATAACTGATCGACATCATGAAGGTTTATGAGGTAAATAGTGTTAGTCTAAATGGGCAGTGCTGGATAGGGAAGAACACCCAGTCCCTGAATAAGTGATTATATAGATACTGTAGGCCCTGATTGTGTTGTAACTAGAACAAGAAATCATGCAACAATATATTTAATATTTGTCTGGTACTTCTATATGTTTAGTTCATTAGCCCCATTATACCGACAGCTAGCTATCTGGTATATGTATATGAGCTGGCAGTGGCCCCTTAGACTGTATTTTGTTATGTCTGCTTTCTCAGTGAGGAATAGTTTGGCATTTAAGACAAGCTAACATTACCTTACTTTATGCAACAAAATCACACAATATTTGACAAGAATTGATGTAATTATAGTTTATCAGTCCAATAGTATAAAAGCCAACACAGGGTCTATTTGGATCTTCAATATTAAATGGAGGTTCCTTCCTGTTTCATAAGTGTTGCTTATGTTTACCTGTGTTATTGTCTGACAACCCCACCGAGTTCCATTTGGGCTGACAGGCTTCAGTAGATAAAACTCTCCTTTTTTCCATTCTTAGGTCGAGTTAGTGTTGGAGACAGTGTTGTGCTGTAAGCCAGTCATTTCTCATTTCTCGACTGTTTCATTAGCTAACATTACATTGTCTGTGTCCACTGTAGGCTGCTGCAGAATCTTTAACGAGACACTCGGGAGAGTGCATAAACCTCCCAGCCTACATACAGTGTCGGACTTTGCAGAAAATTAGACCCAAGTCCTTCACACTGGACACCTCATGCAGACGGTTGTAGGAGACCCAAATACTCTTCTCTTTTTTCAGCTAAGGTTAAAACCTACCTACACATAGGAAATTAAAAAAAAATATGATGGAAAAAACTATCCAGTGCACTTTTAATGAAGCTTTGATTAAAGGTTTAAAAAATGTATTTTGTATTCTATGTAATTGCTTACTTTACACTTTTCACTTATATTTCCATTTATACAAAAACATATTTATAACAGATGTACATTCTTTTCTTTTCTCTTATGAGTGTAAAATGTTGACTACCTTTGTGGCCTCTTGCCATATTGAAGAAAGACACCCACAGAGCCACCCTCATCATGGACTTAGTTGTACTTTTGTCTGTGTGAAAACAAATACATTTATCATTGTTGTGTTTTTTGGCCTGTCATCACCTCCTTCATTTAATTGATTCACTGTGTATATGGTGTATCCTAAGCAAACATGTTCTCCTGTTGATCTTACATGAAGTATAGGTGGCCAATCAGTGACCTATTAGTTAGTACATTAGGCCAAATGTGCTTGTCATCACATTCTCTACAAAGCATTTGGATTAGGGTATTCAGGGGTGGCATTACCAAGTGTGTTTTTCTTTTGAGACAGGCATTCTGTTTTGAAATCATGTGTGATTTTCCACCATTTTATTTTTCAGACCACATACTTGGCTCCAAAACCAAAATCCTCATCTTATACAAACAGCACGTATCGTCTAACACAATATATCACTTGACACCACTCTCCTTTTAAAGTAATGCAAAATGGAATTCATCCAGCGGCTGTTGTCATGCTGAGAATGGTGGGGGAAATTGGCCTGTCTTCAGAAGGAAAATATTGAATTACTGTGATCCCAGCAGGGCCTATTGGATTCTTGTTCTAATATCTTTAAATGAGGTATAGGACATTGAAAATGATTACAGACTATTACCCAATCTGGCATTGCTCGTAGCATTCTAAAAGAACAGAAAAAAACATTTGTTATTGTTGTTCAACATAGAGCAAAACTTGACATTTTTTGTTCCCCGTCAATTAACATACATTGTTAAAACTTTAATGGCTGGCTGATTATATACCTGAGCATGTACACACCAGAATCTTTTTTTCCTGGCTTGCTTTTTAGAAGGTTAAAGGAAAAAATTGCAGTTTGGAAAGACAACATGTGAAGAAATAGGAGGCCTTTTACTGAATGGCATGCTATGCATAGCCTCAAAAATCTAAGCAGCCCAGAATACACTCTGAGGACAAAGAGGTGAACAAAGCTGACACTTGCTGTCGGCAGGTCAGCTCCATTTAAGATTTCTACTCAGTGTCCATAGTTGTACTCTATGTATTTAGTCCTCCTGTATCCTCTTCCAAATAATCAACATGCCTCGTGCACACCATATGATCATGCTCTTTTGTCCTAAAACTAATGTTACAGTTAAGACTCTCACCTTGCATGTTTCAAGCCTCCTGTTTTCACCACAATGCAAGCAATAGTTTTGTTTAAATGCATGAGTAGGTGATGCAGTGATGTACTTTCTTTAGCCATGAAACAGTGTGGTTGCCAAAGCATAGAACTAAGCATTGGACATCAGTGTTATGGTATGGTAGTTTCTATTTCACACCAATATCAATTACTGTCGGCTGAAGTTGCTCCCATTCTAGGCGTTACGGTGCCGATGCACATCACCTTTGGTAATATTTGCAGCACTTACAATAGCAATTAAATATACAACCAGCAATATACCTGAATGTGGTGTGACGATAAAAGTAACTGATTGTCCAAGGTAATAATAGTCACTAAAATACAGGGAAATTACTGTGATGCACTGCATGGCAGAATTCCCACATGTAATGTGTAAGTGATATAAAATGCCCTCACCACACCTGTTAAAGGCAGGAGTTATTGCGTTAGCTGAGTGCATATTGTTAGTCTGAGCTAAAATCAGACTGTAGAAAGTACTACATGCACCGAAACACTGTATGCCTTTAGAGTTATAAAGGAAATAGACTTTCCAAAATGAAAGCTCATTTGAATACATATTTTTGTTGAGTTTCCTAAAGAGACAGTAATTATGTTTTTTTGCTACAAATGAACAGCCATCAAGCAAATACTAATATCTGGAATTATAGAGCCTTCAGCCATGTCTTATATTGACTTGGAATGAGTCCTTCTTTAATTCATTGTAATGAGAGACGTATTTACAGCAAAAAAAGAAAACAATATTCTGCTTGAATTGCAATGCTCACTGGCTAATTATGAAAATGTGTAACACAATAAATCACTTATGAGTTTGAGAAATCTTCACATAAAGAACCACATACACAGTGCACAGAGCATCTTGAGAGTTTTTCCGAGTAATGTACACAGTGAAGTCTTGGTCTTATCCGGTACATATTTATCACTGGGTCACCGAATAAATTACTGCATTTAATTTTATCTGCATTCATGGGCCGAGGAGCAAATTGCTTTGCACATCCTAATGCTTTAGAGAGGAATTATCATGCACTTACCCTTCTCTGATCCAACTGACTCCCTGATTCTGTGGCAGAATGTAATTAAGCATAAACTCTGGCATTGGCCTATCCTTGGAGACTGGTGTATCTAAATGTAGTCCACTGCCCTTCTGCAGTGGGCTCAGTGGCCCTGTCAGTGGTCGTCACCCCAGGAAGCCGGTTCTCCACCGTCTGGCTCGAGAGGCAATGCTGATACACTGCCATATAAAAATTGTCTGTGTGTGTGTGTGTGTGTGTGTGTGTGTGTGTGTGTGTGTGTGTGTGTGTGTGTGTGTGTGTGTGTGTGTGTGTGTTACATATTATAACATAATCATGGCACACACACACACACACACACACACACACACACACACACAAGCACACACTACATTCGAGTACTATGTTTGCAGCCAGACCACAATTCTTTCATTTTTAAACTCTGTTGCCCATTTATACCAAAGATTCTAGAGCACTACACTCTCTACTCAAGCGTTCCATCCATTCATGATGTTTTTAGAACATTGGAAGAGAGGACTGTAATTTTATTGGATGCTGAGCTGAAATGGCAATGTTATTTTGAACCACACATTTACCTTTGAAGATGTATAACGTAAGCATAACCAGGACATAGTTTTTGGGGCATTGACCAGTGTGCAAACTGTGCATTTGGTGTTTATTTCATTGTCATCACAGCTCATGCATAACCATGATTTTATATCTGTGAAGATGCGTGGTAGGTAGGTACTGGCTGAGCATCAAGAGGAAATTAGATGCATTTATACCATTGTTTCATTTAGCAAATACATTTATCCACTGGGACTTACAGTACAGATGCACATTTTCATTAGTATGTTTGCTCCCAGCTATTGCAAACCCACTGAGTAGCTTGTTTATTTCATGCTTCAGAAAAGTATAGCTGATTACAATACAAGCACCAGTATTTAGCTATAGGATGGTAGTTATACCCATTTAAATGTTTAGGATGGTAGCTATAGCTTTTTAAATAAGGAACAAAAATAGTAAGTCTTTGTCATAAATCTACCCAAGGAGGATTTTTTTTTTTTCAAAAACTGAATGAGCTTGCACAAGAGCTGTTCACAACAGCTAAATTAGTATACTTCAGAGACACATGCAAACACAGAATGATCCCAGTAATGGTGTTCAGGACCCTCTTGAGTGATGGTTATTGTATATTAATAAATTCCCATTATTATTTATTTATTAGTTCCCGCTTTGAAATTAATGATGATTGTTACCCTGCCCAGCTCTATGTTTTGCTAATGACAGGCATAGAGGGACACAGATTTTAATATTTGGGTATCAAAGCCGGCTTTATCCACTGGGCAGCTGCCTGTGAAAGTGCAGGGAGAATGAGACTGCGAGAAATCTGTTTTCTGGTTCACTGTTCGGACACGAGGGATGGGGGTGGCTGGATGGGGCGGGGGCATGGAGGGAGGGGGGTGTAAGCTGTGCTGTGTGCTTCTGTCCTGTCAACATAAGGATGAACATGAGGCTGGTGCTCAGTCAACAGTGAGGGTGCAGTGGGAGAGGTGAGAGGCCGTCTGCGGAGCCTCAGAGTACATTTCCTCTGAAATGATGAGCAGATGGCTCTGGAGACCGCCAGAGAGGATGAGAGATTGCCAGTTGCCACTGTGGATGTGTGTGCATGTATGTGACTGCGTGTTTGCAGGACTCATACAGCCTGTAGAATGAGACGTTATCATCTTGGGTTAAAAGATACATTTTCCTATCACAAGTAACCTCCCATTATTACCGAAAAGTAATATTTTGGCATTTGGTGTTGTACATCAAAAACAGCAATGGCTTTATAATGGTAGACACAGGTCATTGGGTAATCATGTGAGTAAAAGATCCGAATATCATCAAAGCTTCCTCTACTCACCACAAGGAAGGAATGTAAGCAAGTAAGCTAATAAAGCCAGAAATGTGTTGACAAGATGAAGAGTGACAGACAGAATGAGCAGATGAAGAAAACAGTGCTTTTTCTCCTGTCTGTCTGAGCTCATCCTACTTTGGCACATTCATTTAAGAGAGACAAGCAGAGCCTTAGCTGTCTGGAGCTGTCCACTGGTTCCTGGGAAGATTATGTGGAGCAGACTGAAGATCGTGCATGAGGCTGGTAATGCTTTTCACCAGAGGCTACTGCTGAATAACAAAAGGTTCGCATGCTATTAATAGTGCCATGCCAAGTAACAGTAAACATTCGAATGGCCCACATGGACCTTGCTTCTACTGATCGGTTTGCTGTGCTGCTATTCGGATCTTCCTGGAGAAACCAGCAAAATGTTCGCTGAATGGTCTTTAGAGCAGGATTTTCTCAGCAGCTGATTTTTCAGCTATTAGTAGGGGACAGGAAAAGATCTGAGCTAAGGTGAATAGCTGTAATTGTTGTTTCTTTGTGTGTGTGTGTGTGTGTGTGTGTGTGTGTGTGTGTGTGTGTGTGTGTGTGTGTGTGTGTGTGTGTGTGTGTGTGCATGTGTGTGTGTGTGTGTGTTAGAGAGAGAGAGAGAGAGAGAGAGGGTGTGTGTGTGTGTGTGTGCCCCTTGGCTCCAAATATATGCATTGCTTTTAAATTGGTCCTTCCTCCAGAGGAATGCCATTAAGACGGCATTGTGTTCCTTCAGGCAAATCATGTGCTGCTTGCCCCCGATACTGTCTCTCTCTTTCTCTCCATTTCTCTCTCTCCCTCTCTCTCTCTCTCTTCTTCTCTCTGTCCTGCTCGCTCTCTCTCTCCTTCTCTCTTTTTCTCTCTCTCACGTACACACACACAGACACACACAGACACACACCTCCACACGCAGCCAGAGCCACACGATACCTCCTCTGTAGCGTATCAGCTGGAAAGCAATTTCAGAGAGGTGGAGCAGAGGGGCGGCTCAGAGGAGGCAGAGGTGCAGCGGGGTGGCTGGGGGTGGAGGTCGGAGTGGGTAGAGGGAGGGGAGGGGGTGAAAGCGGGGGTGGGCTATGTGGAATTAATGCCTGTACTTCACAGGGTCTGCTCCCCTCTGATGAAGAAGGCGCTCTGTACAAAGCCGGACTCAAATAGGTTTTTCCATGGGGTGAGGGGAGAAAGCTTATTGAAACTCTCTACCTCCCACCTCATCTGTTCAGATGACAAACAGCCCCCCCTTACTCTCTCTCTATGCCTCTTTCTCTCTTTCTCTCTCTCTCTCTTGCCCCCCCATCTTTTTGTGCATTTTCTGTCATTGTGCTCAGACAGCTGTGTCCCCAAGGTTGCTGCGTCGTTTAAATTCGTGAGGCAAGGGTGAATCAAATGGGACGTACATGTGGCCGAGAGGCACGGTGCTCACGACGCTCACCGTGCATCACGCCTCAGGTGCTGTGACCGTGCCAGTGGTAGATTATTTATCTCTCAGCCTCTTCTGTTTGTCAGAGCTCGTTTCTCGTCCACCCCTCATTTCCCGCCGCTGAGGCGAGTGAGCGCTTCAGCCATGTCACTCTCAATCACTCACACTCGGAATGGACAGACAGAAAGAAGGGAGAGAAGGGGAGGGGGGCATATGAGGAGCTGTCAGTATCATTGAAAGGTTGGTCCTTTTGTACTTTTGGAGCCTGCCAAAGGATTTGCTTCAACTCTTAGAGGGTCTGTGGGATTTAAGGACCACAGGAACTATAGCTGTGGCTGTGGAGAGTTATGAAGTCACACTTGAGTTAACATGCCACACTTAAAGAAGCCTCGCAGAATTCCAGTATTACAGTCTGCTTTGCCTGCTTGCTGTTTGTACACACACGGCTAGCTGGTGGAGTAAAATATTCTATGTGTGTGAATAATTGACCACTGACATTGACACTGTTCTTCTTCTTCTTGTTATTATGATTATTATAATAATAATCAACAACAACAATAATTATAACAGTACATATTATTATTATTGTAATGTTATTATTATTATTGTTATTGTTATTATTATTATTATTATTATTATTATTATTATTATTAGCTTTTAAGAATGCTGGTGTTTATATGTTTGTTGACAGCATACAGTCTGGATCCTACCTCAGCACTGGCTGGTTCACCCTCATCCTGGCCATGGACATGTGCAAAGAGATCCGCGTTTACGGCATGATCAATGACACATACTGCAAGTAAGACAAGTACATTAACTTCCATTTCCTCTCTGGCCACAATTAGTGCTTTGTGATTGTCCAGATTGTTCTTAATACATGTGCTCAGATGTCAACCCATGTGAGTCAGGGACTAAATGAGGCCAAGGTTTCTCCAGGACTTAGACACACCACATATGCTCAGCAGTTTCTTTAGGAGAC
The DNA here is from genome assembly GCA_030347295.1 of Setipinna tenuifilis. Classification (NCBI taxonomy): domain Eukaryota; kingdom Metazoa; phylum Chordata; class Actinopteri; order Clupeiformes; family Engraulidae; genus Setipinna; species Setipinna tenuifilis. The sequence continues at coordinate 16,051,641 of CM059265.1, forward strand.
CTTCACACTCACCATATCCAAATATGTACATTGTTTACCTTTTGCTGCATTATTCATTCAAAACGTGACTAAAAGACATTTTTGCTCCGTAATGCTTAGCTCCAGCTCATATACTCTTCAGCTTCATCAAGGGACATTCAGCCTCACCAATATCCTTCTCCAGCAATGCATATATTATTTACACTCCCGAGTCTGATTAATTCAAAAACTGACGAAAGCACATGATTTTTGCTACTTTCATTTGGTCTAATAAACGTACAGCAGCAGCTGTTATGTGGCTTTATATTACAAGAAGTTTAGTAACTCGAGCAACTTTAACAGAGATTTTACTTCAGAGGGTCAGCGGATTTCCCTACAAGTTTTCCCAAAAAGACTTTGCAAATTAACCCTTTCCTCTGTCAGTCAGTCAAGGTGTCAGGGTAGTAGGTAGATGGCAATGTAGGAAGATAAGTAAAGGTAAATAAAGGTAAATAAATAAAGGTAAAAAGGTAAACAGTAGGTTGCCTTTTATCCTCTTTTGCCAGTTACTATGTTCAGTTAAAGTGTTAGTTATTAAAAGCAACATCATAGGTACGTAGTTTTAATTTCCCCATTATTACACCATTTATTAATGTTTGTCTGTATTTTAATTCTGTGCTGTAGGAACACTAGCCTACTTTTTAACGTGTTGAAAACTCACAAAATGTTACCTTAAACATAGAACTGTAAATGTAAAAATGCATGCCTTTTTGTGGAAAAGATATTTTATCTGTTACAGGTGGTGATGATGAGGACACATATACATTCACACACACAAACAGACACTCACACAGAGTCACACACACAGACTAACAGACACACACACACACACACACATACAGCATGTGCAGTCACACACTTATACAACATGTGTGCACCCATGTCAGAGCTGATACCCTTTCCTTTACCACCCTATCCTCCTCCTACTGTCAGGAAAACATCTTCACCTGCCATAATGGTTCCCGCACTGTAGGCTGCGCTGCTTATAATAGCGCCTTGTTAAATTAAATTTAATTACTATCGATTCGCTACAGATAGAAACCTCCACTCCCTCGTTAGCTGTGGATCCATATTTACAGGTTTATGCCATGAGTGTTTTGTTGGCTGGAGGCTGGGGATTCTGCCTTTCTGCCAAATTCCCCTCAGCTGAAAGATAAAAGATTTCTCTGCAGCTCAGACAGGGAGCAGAATTTAATCCTGTGTTTTGGCTCTGTTTTGCTGTCAGGATGACCTATCTCCTGCTTTCCTTTTATGATCCGTAATTACAGCCCTGTGCTCGCCTTGGTGGAGGCCATGCGAATGTAAATATCTACCAGTGCCTGGGAAAGGGCAGGGAATGCTCCAGATACAGCAAATTGCCATGGTAGCTTGGCCTCACCTTCATCTTTAATAGGTGCTGCTCTGGCCCCATGACTCCAGAGTCTCTCCATCTCTCCCCCCTTCTCCCTCGCCTCCTGCCTCCTGCCTCCTGCCTCCTGCCTCCTGCCTCCTACATCCCCAGCCCCTTGCTACTCCACAGCCAGTGGTCTGTATAGCTTCAGATTTTACAGGCTACAACGTATAGGTCTTTTTTTATTATTTATTTCTGTATGCAAGATCAATATGTGTTACATATCCCACAGCAAGAGCACAGCAAATACAATGATTTGGTTGGAAACAGAAGAGTGATTTTTTTATTTTTGCATAATAATATCAGCAACCCAACATTCAGCTCACTTTGTTTGTCTCCGGGCTAATTTTAACAAGTTGTTCAATATCTGAGTATAATCATGTTATCCATTCATGGCTGGTATAAATATTTATGAAGCATCCAAACCTGAAGAATTATACACTATATACTACAGTCTATGTACAGTATTACAAGCACCCCATATACTCACTTACAATATGGTATTTTAAGAACATCTTTTAAAACATTTTTTAAAACATTTTTTTTTAAAAGACATTCAATTTTATTACCCCATGTCTGTCAAATCAGCCTACCACATTCAAGCAAAGTATCCTTTGTGTGCTTCCATAACATGCAGATGATTTTGCTCAGTTTTAAACCTGTGCTGGGTCACAGGCTAGAAGAGGGACTTGTTTCAAAGTTTGTTCAGTGCTAAGGTAAGGTTTGTAGGTAGAGGTACCTATCATGCAAATATTTTCCCACCAGAAATAAAGTCTTTAAACAGTGTCTTAGAATGGCTATGAATGTGGTATTTTGATTAATACTGTACGTATGTCTGGACACAGTAAACTAGACCAACCAGTGAGAATAACACATTGACAAATACAGACCCAATACATGATAAATAATAATTTATAGATCGTTAGTACAGACACAGATTCTAACTGTGTAAATTATCCCTATTTGTTCCCTGACCTAAAGCATTGCATCTGTATCTGGAGTGTATTTAGTGACAGATTTCCTTTTAGACTGAAAATGAAGGAAGCATACTAACAATAAAGTCATTCTGATGCAAGGCAATGCATCAGGAAAGTGTCTGTTTTAGCATAATGTGCTGAGCCATGGCAGCAATTGACCTCTCCTGAACCCCTCATAATTGAAATTCAACAGGTACAGCAGTGTAAGTGAAATAAAATTCATTTGTTGTGGTGCAGCAGTGACACGGCTTCTGAAGCAATGAATAATAAGAAAAAAGCAAATCACCTCTTGAAGTCACCCCTGTTCCACAGGAGGACATTCTGTAGTAAGGGAGAATAGTCTAGGGGGCATCATCTTAATTTCAGGAAAGAAAGAAGAAAGGAATAAACAAGTAGGCAAAGTGTGAGAGAAGCATTCCTCCTTGGAAAAAACACTTCTTGTTTTTTTTTTTTTTAAATAAGAAATTAGGATTTCCCAACAGAAAAATGATGAATATTTATTCAACATCCCATTATGCATCTGCCCTAACAACATCCTTCTGTCTCTCCTTCTTTCATCTTCTAAGGACAAAAGGCTACAGGAAGGTGCCATACCACTACTACGAGGCAGGGAGCCGAGATGAGTGCGCCGAGTACTTGCTTCATGAGAGTGCCCCATACGGTGGCCACCGCTTCATCACAGAGAAGGCCGTCTTCGCCAAGTGGGCCAAGACACACGCAATCAAGTTCTTTAACCCAGAGTGGCAGATCTCGTGACACCCCAACCCCCCATGCCCCTCCCCAACATACACACAAACATATACACACACACATCCCTACACACACAAACATATACACACACACACACACACACACACACACACATACACACACACACACACACAAACACACATGCACACTAACAACAATGCTACCATCCTATGACTACATACAGAGTGCTGTAAGCTCTGAGAAAACTGTAGCACTCAGACGATCTCTCCTACCTGCATGTACCTTTGAGAAAGGACACACTGCAAGTGCAGGACACCCTGTATGAGTGACTCCTAGAGCACCTATGCTGTGAAGAGCATTGGGTCCCCGACCTTGTACAAGAACCACTGGCACTGTTTGTGGTAGGAGATTGACACTGTTGATCTCTTTGCATTGGCACATCGGTCTCCCTCCAGCAGACTTTCGAGCACCAGTGTTTAGACAGAGGCACTCTATTGGACAAATAATGCTTGTTGATGCAACAGGGTGTGCAGGAGCGAGGCAGTAACCTTGTGAATGTTCATATTTGTACACTGTCCAGCTGTCTATTTTTGCACCGTAGCAGCCCCTGGAAGGTCTCTCAAGCAAAGGCCATCGAACAGAAAGGCTGCTGCTTGACATTCACAAGATGACGAGTTAGTGCAATCATAAATCATAGATTTCTCTCTCTCTCTTTCTCTCTCTCTCTCTCTCTCTCTCTCTCTCTCTCTCTTTCTCTCTCTCTCTCTCTCTCCCTCCCTCTCCCTCTCCCTCTCCCTTTCTTGCTCTATTCCAAGAAAAAAACACAGCTTTCTTCAATCTCTATGTGATGCACAACAAATTCACAGAAATAGCCTGAGCCACAGTCAGTTTTTTTAGCTGAACAGGCTGTTTCTGGCAGAGGCTTATTTTCTTCAGTAATCGATGCATCATATGGATCAAAAGTTTAATTCTGTATAGGTGTGGACAAAATTCTTCATCTTTCCCTTTAAGCCTTACCCATCCCCACATAGTCAGGCACAAATGCACGCATGCATGTACATGTGCATAAACAAATACACACACACACACACACACACACACACACACACATACACACACACACACACACACACACACACACACACACACACACACACACACACACGCACAGGCAAACTCAGTCTTTTTAAACAGCAAATAATAAGGATATCATATATTAGAATCACTATCCTTCATAAAACAAATATAAAGATGAAATTAATTAATTTATAGTTCACATCTGCTAATCAGTGCTAATCAGTTGCTGTTCCGTCCCCTTTGAAACACCTGTAGTGATTAGCAATGTAGCCTTCCCCTTCCAACCCATTGTTAGAGTTATCGCACATAGTACTTTACAGAAAGTCCTCTAAATGCATTGGAGTCCCCTGGTCCATGTGCCATCTCTGTGACATTAATAGCACTAACAGCATGGGGGTGAGGTGATGCAGACAGCATGTCACAGCATCCATTAGTCAGAGGGCGAAGACCACTCCCACCACCATGGCTGTTAGGTGACATGACATGTCGTGGTGTGGCCCCTTTCTCTTGATGCACTTGTGCCTGGATGATATGTACAGTAGCTGGTGGGGGCACTCTGCAGTACACCTCTCCTCAGCCACCTTCTCGGCCATCTTCTGAGCCATGCCTTTGTGTTTGATTCTCCTGTGTACACAAGTCCTCAGGCCTCTATTTTTTACTGTCTTTCTCTGCTTTTTGTTTTTATTTTGTTTGTTTGTTTTAATTTTTTGGGTATCCATCTTTTAATGACTAGCATTGTCGAGCTGTGTCTTTCGATGTGACAATAGGTCCATGATGCTGTCCAGAGGACCTGCTGCCTATACTTGTGCTCCTCTCAGATGATAGTGTTTAATTCCAAGCCAGTTAGGCTCTATCTCCCCCTGAAATTACTCATTAGTCATTCTCAGGCATTAAACTAATTATGTGGGAGGGAGAGGAATACAACTTGGACTGATTAATTAGGAAATACTGTCGCAATTCCTTACCATTTTTGGGCCCCATTTTTAGAATTTAAAAACAATTGCTTCTTCATGGGCAATTTCAGGTTTTGCTTGGTTGTCACTGGCTGTCATCTCTCCTTGACACGTGCTTGAAATAATCAGCAAATACCTGGTGAGCCCCTCTACCCAAGAAAAGGCGGTACCCAAGCGTGATGCCTAACAGCAGTGGGGGGGAGCGTGTCCAGAAGGTGCTCATGGACAGGCAGCATGATTAATCATCTCCCGAGCTCTCGAAACTGAGGGACCATGCAGTCAGACTCCCCTGCTGGGTGGCCTGCCTCTTCCACACCCATTTTCTCCCCTCTCTCTTCCTCCTCTTCTCCTGCAGCTGTCCTCCTGTATGCTGCATATGCTCTGCACTCACAGAGAAGCAAGACAAAAATCATTTATTAGAAGTCTTTAAACACGAGACCATTAAAGTCCATATTTGATGTTCTTTTCTCCAGCCTTATTTAGTTCTAATTTGTGTATTTAGTGTCATTCACAATTGAATGTATTTGAATGTTGATTTCCAGCTATTTATGCACATCCTTAACAGCTGGGCCAGTAGGGTTACCGAGCTCAATTGAGAGACAACACTTATGATTTGTACTTCTTAGTGAGACTGAGGGTAGTACTGCAGCTGTAAGGTCAAAGTTTTTAAAATATTCCCAAAACCCTATTTCAATTGATGACCACTGATGATTTGACAATAATAAGACATATGTAAAGAAGTGTTCAACCTATGCTTAAATATTGCAACTCAGGAGGGGATCCAAAACAAATTAGTAAGGGTAGTTAGTTTGGTCTGAAAGACATTTTCTTATCTGTGAATGCATGGCATGCCCCCCTTCCCCATATATGCAGTCTTGTACAAAGTGTGTATAAGTGGGGGTTTTTTTACATCGACTCTGGCAGCTCAGTCAGCTCAGCCCCCTCCTCTTTGTCTTCTCTCTCTCTCTCTCTCTCTCTCTCTCTCTCTCTCTCTCTCTCTCTCTTTTTTTTTTTTTTCATACACACACAGTCTTTTATTGCAATACCACCACCAGCATTATAACTCACCACCCCAGCTCTGTGAGCAGGTGTGCAGCAGCTCCTCACCTCTGCTCCCCATGCTGCAGTGGCAGGCCGCAGAGAGGACAGTCATTATAAAAAACAGAACGGCACTGTAGAGAGTGTGATAGCACCTCTGCAGCACCACTTGTTTGTTCAGAGACGCGCCATGGCCTGTGAGCAAGCAGGCCTAGGGGCTCGCTTCAGGAGCTGCTGTGAAGTAGTGGCGTCCAACAGTGTTCCGGTACATTCTCGGGAAGAGATGGGAAATCACAGGTTCAGAAAGCATATACTGCAGGAGCTCTGTGTGAAAACCATCTGGCTTTCCTAATTGGCACAGTTCTTCAGCCAGGCGGTAGAGCTAATGAATGGCATCAGATGGCTAAGCGCATGGATATAGGAAATACAGGGAGAAAAAATATGGAGGCATGTTTTTTTTGTCCTACACTAGATCATTCTTGCTGCTGTTCACTCTCAGCTGGAAAGTGGTCATCAGGCTGCTCTGGAAACATACATTCGGACAGCTCCTGAGAGACGTTTCAGAGCAGCCTGTCACTGCTAACTTACACTGCTCCTCATGGATGCCGTTCAGTCACTAATGCTGTCCGTGGGTCACCTTTTTTATGACATGCTCCTCTGGAGCATCGCTGCTTGTGCTACCGGCCAAGGCAAGAGAAAGAGGCTTGAGATGAATTTTTATAATTTCTGTCATCACATTTCTTTCTTTCTTTTATCTTTTTGTAATGCTCTCTTTCTTTCTTTTATTCTCAGTAGAGATGCAATTTTTCTTACTGTGCTCAGACATTAATGACAGACCTCTAATGCAGAGGTGACATTTATGATTTTCCCTTACTAGACTCAAGTGCTTTTTTTTGTCTTCGAAAGGTGCAAGGTTTAGATTCAGCAATTTTATTTCATGCATCAAGTGTCCTTTTTCTCTCTTTGTTTTTGCTAGTATTTTTTTATCATTACAGTTAAAACCTAAGACTCGTAACCAATCTGAGTCAGAAGAAGCTTTCTAATTTTTTGAGGTTGGGGTTGGTATTTCCAGCACAGAATATAATTTCCTCCCCTGTTCAGTGGAAAGAAGGATGTATCGTCTTCATGCTACTTTGAAACGATCTGAAGTCTTCTGCAGCCATTTTGCCTTGGCTGTGATGTAAAGAGCTGGATTACTGAATCTCTTTCTGAACAGTATGAATTTATAGGGTTCTATCAAGAGTCTGTACAAAGAAATGTGAAGTGTACTTTTAATGTACTTTTAGGGCTTTGCATTATCATTCCTGTGTGTCATAAATTGCTATGTGATATTGGTGACAATGTTAAATCTTGAGGATTTCTTTTTTACACTCATCATTTTTATGTGTAACAGAGACATTTTAATGAGTTCATGAAAATGATCAAATGTGTATTTAATTGTTTCATCAATATCCCTGAGGATGAAAGCATACTGCTCCAGCCCTTCTCATAGATAATCAGTGTATTGAAGAATTTTGTTTAACGTTCTCCTACAATTCTCTGTTGATTTGCCTTATAGTCATTCTTGCTTCACTGCAAGGTGCAGTGTGTGGTCATGCTGTCATGTACAAAACATGCATCAGTATTTGACTAAAAAAAAAATTTGTCCAAAACACCCAGTTTTTCTTTGTTTAATGATTTTACCCTTCTTATTTTTTTATATGAAAAAAAATGCCTAAAACAAAGATACAAGATGTGTGAGTGAGCACACTGACTAACACTGTGTACATTTTTAGATCCCATTGCTGTAGCTCTGAAGCCATTCTGTCTTTATTTTTGTTTGTGATTGCACACACAATACCTTAAGATCAACTGTACTAGTTTTCCATACCACACAATCATTAAATGCTGCAGGTGATTAGTGTTACATTCACCCACTTCCTTCATCAATGCACAGTATTACCCCGTCGTCTTCGGCAGTCAGCCTCCTTGTGTTTACATTCAGGTTGGGTACCTAAACTGCATCAGCGGGTTCTGGTCAGGACAACCTAGCTCTGAATAAATGCCTGTATCATGCTGGAGGTTGGAAGGTCTGCATCGCAATTAGTTTACTGCAGACTAATGGCAAATGTTCAGTATTAAATTAAGGGTCTAATGAAGCATTACTGAATGAAAAGCCCAGAGACAAAGACATACTTAAGACTGAGAAATGGAAAAAGCTGCACTAAATTGAAGAGATTTTCTGTGTGTTCCTGATTGCATGTGTCTGACATTCGATAATTATGCCTATATTGTATTATTTTCATTTGATCCATGGTTCCATCCATTTCCTTTTGTCCAGGGTATGTGGGTGTATTTGAGACAGACTGTGTGATCGATGGTTATGTGGCGAATTCTCTCACTTTCCATTTAAGTGCAAATGAACCATTGGACAGCAAAGGGAAATGGGCTTTGTTAAATGCTCAGTTCGCCTTACCTTGGACATATCTTCCCTTTCAAACAAACATAACCTTAACTCTTTTATTTTGTAGAGGTATATTGTGTTTTTCTTTGTGCTGTATTTTTTCAGAATTTGAAGTCTTGCCACTCTCCTTTGTGATGCCGTAGCTTATAGCTGTAAGAACTGTTCAGTTTTTGTGTCGGTGTGACACAAGTGCTGTGATTTCAAGTGGCTACCTTCATCATCAAAGACACATCTGAGCTAGAAGGTCCTAGTGTCCCCTCTGCCCTGAACAGAACAGATGGCCCTACCATATGTACTTAAGTACCATCAAGGCCTTTGGACTGAGCTCCTGTAAAGATAAACAGATAAAATAGAGCGTTGCATTTCAGGGCCAGTCAGAAAGAGAGGATGTGTCCAATATTGTGAGACGAACAAGTCACCTAGCATCTGTTCTAGTGGACCCACACTCTGAAGCACAATTTGTGGTAAACAAAAAAAAGTTATTTTTGCCAATATTTTGTCATGTTTCTTTTCCCCCACCTCAGACATATCTTTTAAAAAGTGTCCATGTTATGTTTACATCTTTTGATGTCATTGAGGTTATTGTGTGTTCTGTACATATTGACAGAAGTTTGTATGCTGCTCCTGCTGAAGCTGACTTCAGTGTTTTTGTCTTTTTTTGTCTTACATTTCCTTTTGTGCTGCCCTCAGTAATCTCATTGTATCTCATGCATTTTACTCTGTTGGCCTAATGTTCACAATGAATAAATGATATTAAACTGTTTTTTCTTCTGCTAATACTGAAGCACCATCCCTCTCTGCTGTGGTCATGCCAGTACTTTGGATAGCGCTACTGTGCTGTGATAACATCTTGTAAAATATTCTCACCAGCCACCTTGTTAGATACAGTATAGCTTGCCAGCACCGCATTGGACTCCTGTGTGCTTAACTGCATTAATTGATTAAAAGATTGGTTGCATCATTTGAACAAGGTGATGTAAATATTCTTCAATTATTTTGGTCTATATTAACATAATGGTGTCACACAGAATCATGCCACATGCCACATGCCACATTTAAAGTCTCACAAATCACTTTTCTTCACCATCATGATTCTCAGTTTGAACTTCAGTAGGTTATGTTGACTATGTCTGCATGGCTAAATTATTGTCTTGCTGCCATGTAAATGGATGGTTAGATATTTGTGTTAATGAGCAGTCGAACAGGTGTACCTAATGACGTGGCCAGTGAGTTTATATACACAATCCAGACAAGCACATCTCATGTTATTTTATCATTCTATAAAGCCATCAGACAGCTGTTTATAATCAACCACCACAGCAGTGTATTTTTGTCAGTCAAGCTTAAGGTTATTATTTTGCCTTTTTCTTCTACAGCTGTTTCTAACAAATACATAATTTGATTTACAAAATGGTTGGCAACCTTTTAAGATTTTAATCAGATTTTGAATCTGCAGTAGCAGTGAGCAACATAGCATTACCTGACTCTTTTTTCTAGTTGGCTCAAAGCCACAAGAAGTAAAATCAGCAGACTGCTGAACAGAGAAGGCAAACATTGCCATTTGAGGTACCCAAATGCTCATTATCGCTCCCATAGTTGCTCATCTTTCCACTGCTATCACATTTTCAAATTCTTGTGTCATGTTGTAATGTGAGAGTCAAGACGAAGATGGATATGCATTTAGTCAGTTGAAAGTCGTCAGAAAATGGTTTGATTTGCGGGAAATCTCTCTATTAGACTCATGCTCTCCTTTATTCTATGAGTGTCTTCTTTTAGGGTGCATGTCTAGCCAGAGGTAATTACTGGGCTTGTGTAATTTTACGGGGTCAGGAGGCTGTGTAGACACTGCTGGCCCTTCCTAATAATGGCCCGGGATAAAAAACTACCCATGAGGGTAATGTAAAATAGAATGGCTAAGATAGTAGCTAGAATCTGCACCCTTACAAGGCATACAAGACATTGCACACTAATTAACTATCAGTAATGCTAGAAAGTTCACGCTGTGTCTGCGCGCAATTACTTTCTGAAAGACTGCTCAGTTTGTTACTTCTAAATTTCCAGCACTCTCACAATGCTTTCCATAATCAAATATTTGTTTTAGTTGCCTAAAGTCCTTATCCTGACTGTGACTGACAAAGGTGTGGTTAAATTCCCAACACCCTCATTCTTTTACAGCTGGTAAGCCTCATAGTAAAATAGTCTTGCAGTGAAACCCTCATAGTATTTGACAGAAGGTCAGGGAAAAAGATATTAGATTCAGAATTTATAAGGGTGAGGAAGGGGTCCATAAATTTTCTAAAGTCATCAGCAGAGATAGTAAAAGTGACTGACAGAGACTGTAATTACATTTACATAAATTTAATTACTCAAAAAAGCACAAACAGCGAAGTGATCCAATACTTGACGGAGTCCCAAATCTGTTCTTCCAATCCAAATCTGTTCCTCAAATAGAAATACTATCCAGTGACTTTACATTTTTTCTTAAGAAAAAAAACGTGGTGACTTCAATCAACCCTCTGTTGGATTTAAGTTTATCATGTTCCGTCTTTGATTGTAGTGTTAGCAAATGAGCCCTGTTGAATGTCCTTATCTTGAAAAGACCTCCTTTGCACGGTCAATTTCCCTTTCAGAGGTAGGAGACCAAAATGCTCTTGATGTTTTAGCAGGCCCGTTTGAGAATTGGATTGCAGCCAATCAGAGGCTGAGATGCACTTGCCATCAGTCTTCTCAAAGGATCTTTCAACCCTCCTGCACAAATCAAATTTTACCAATAATCCAGTCCCATAAATTGATAAAGAGTATTTATATGTCTTTGTTGGGATTGAAGGTTAAACTGAATCAGTCCCTGGATTCATAATTCAGCAGTGAGGTTGCAACTGCACTGTGTGCATGCTGTCATTTTTCTATTTGCTAGAACTTGGCAAGGAATCACCGTCCTTGTCCTGTGCACAGGGGGTAAATGCCGTTGTGGGGTTACACAAGACCCTGTCTGTCTGTACAGAAGGCTGGAAGGGAGCTGAGCAGAGCTCTGGCAGAAGGAGAGACTAATTTCACACTGTCAGACACCTGCTTGGGTGGCTTGTACCACGCCAGGCTGGAGCTGACATGTTGGGAGAGGCATACCTACCACACGTACTGAAGACCACACAGCGTATGGGAGGCCAGTGCAATATAGGACATTAAATATTTACATTTGCGCTAAATATTTAGACTGGTTTGAATCAAATACTGGGAACTGTGATTTTCCTTAAGGAATCTCTTATGAATAATTTGTTATACCGTCAGATCTGAGATGTGCAAGTTAAAAGAAATGTTAAATTGACTGTGCTGCTTGTTAGAATCTTTGGGCTTTTTTTCAAGATGAGTGAACTCCTGTAAGCAGACATGGTGTAAAATACCTTCGATTCAGATTCATTTTAATGAATTGTTAATGGTTCATGGTTGTTATTTAATATCAAAAAACAGTTAATTTAAACCCCTCCTTTGCATGCTCTTGAAGCACCATGTTGATAGGCTGGGGTTTTTTTTACTGCTGGGTCCTGGCCTCTATGTTTTCTGTTTACAGAGCCAAGGCCATGTATAAACACCAGCGATGTTTATCACAAAGACTGAATGGACAGTTAGAGGGCCAAGAGGAGCAATTAACTTAATTTGGCAAACGCTTATGGGGTTAGAACTGCTGACTGCAACCTTACCTGGGCAATTCAGCCTCGCTTTGCTCACCCTCCACTGACAGAAAATGGTAACTTTTTTTTAATTAGAGAGGATAACATAATACTCAAAGTTCCCTGTGAGACTGTTTCATTAGTTATGTGCCGCGCAACAAGCAATCTTGCTATGGTCACCCTTTACCAACATTGAGAATCAATACTATTAATTAAAAGGCAACTCCAATACACATCATCAACGTTTTCATCTGCATCACGATGTTGTGTATTTCAGAGTCACAGCAGAACTCAGTCAAGCAGTCAAATATAGTCTGCCTCTCTCTCTGTCTCCATGGTGTATTCACCCCTGAAACTAGATTCCTGACTCCAACATGCCTGAGGGAGCAATTTAATTAAAGCCAATGCTTTGGGCATGGGAGAGCTATCAGATGAAACAGAAATGGCCACGATGAAAAACATACAGTCCATTTTTCCCCAGATCTGTCTTCAACAGAGCAGCTGTGGTGTCATCACAGGGCTGTCTGAGGCTTTCCAATGGGTTTACATGAGAGGATCGTTAGAGGCTCAACCATCAAGACTCAAGCCCACTATTACATTTGCAGTCCCCATGCTTTCAGAGGAGACTGTGGACCAGACAGATAGTTCATGTCATGAATGCTACATTGCTCATAAGTGAGCAGTAACACCGAAACCATTTCTTGTTTATGCTACATTTTAACCCAAAGTTACTACCCATGTGCCAAATAGACAGCTAGAGACCTCAGCTTTCTTCATTACACTTGTGCTCATACCAAATTCAGCTGAATTTGTTTTTGTGATAATTTACATGTATCTGTCAAATGCGGAGGCAGACAGAAACCTTGACAGAGGCTTTGCCTGGCTTTTCTGTCCTGCGGTACATTAGAGAGTACATTTAGTCCACTTAATTCATTGCCCAAAGCTTGATGACAAATGGCTGGAAAGGTTACCCCAGCACAGGCTTACTCTGAACCCACACAGAGTTTTGTCAGTAGGTGGCTAAAGGGTTTACATCATGACCTTCTTAGAGAGATAGGTATTATAAGTCTTTGCTGAGTTCTGCATGATATGCTGCCATTAGCTGGATTATCTTTTAATTTTTCTGTATATTTAAATTAAAGAAGTTTTTCTTGCTCTTCCCTTAATTGCAGTTTGCACTGTATGATTCTTATTTTGGCTCTTTCAGTTTCATTTGATAATTCTCCCACACCCAGAGCATTGGCTCCCTCAACTTCCTCAGTGATATTACATCGTGGATGGAATACAGCTACTTTACTTAACTAAACAGCGCTAAAACTGGAGTTATTATTTTTGGCCTACAAAATTCCACCTGCTTCCTTACCAGCAGGTTACATCATCTCACCCCATATGTCAAATACCATGTGAAAAATCTGGCTGTCATGGACCCAAAAATCCACCTACACACACATGGATCTGCTCAGTAGTTTAAAATAGCTATTACCAGCTAAGAAATGTTGCCCAACTTAAAGCTTTTCTGTCACACCATAACCCGGAAAAAGCCATTCATGGCTTCATTAATCACAGTTAGATTACTGCCACACTTCCAAACAAGGCCTCCCTCAGTCTGCATTATTACTCTTGCGAATGGTCCAAAACACTGCTGCAAGACTGCTGACTGGCACTAGCAAATGTGCATATTATTCCAGTCCTGGCCTTCTTGCATTTGCCCCCTTTCCATTTTAGAGTTCAGTCTGAGTTTTAATGATTGTTTTTAAGGCCCAAACTGGCAGACCACATTGTAAGGATCCAGTTTTTCAGACCAATGATGGAACTGAGAGTGGACAAAGGCATTGGCATGTTCTGGACTTACGGGATAGAATAATAACACGTTAGGATAGTGAGCATTAGAGTAACACTATTTATCTTACTCCAATAAATAATAAGATTAGCTCCAATATCACCATGCAGCACAACGGCTAATAGCACAGTAAGAAAGCCTACTGTCCCACACTACCTGCAAAACTTTTAATGTAAGATCTTAATTAGAATAACCTAAGTCTGGTTCAGAACTGTGACCAGTACACTGCTCACATTGGGACCATCAAAATAAGACCAACATGACATCTAAATCTCATAGCATTATCCACAAGATATTAAAAACTTAATTCCCTTATCCTTGTCCTCATGTTGGCCTGTGGAAAATCACCACCCCAGATGTGGCACAGCACAGGGATACAGTAGGTGTGAAGCCACGTCAATCCCACCAAAGAGCATGGCACGGGGGAATTCTTCTGTGGCACCTTTTCTTGCGATAAGGTTAATTCCTCTGTTGTGCTTCAGAATAGCCATCCTTGATTCTAGGACCTTACACCATCTTACATTAGAGATCTCATTCGGTTGCAATCAACTTCCAGACTCCTTCAGATATTTAGACAAATCTCTCCTACATGTCCTGAGATCATCTCCAGATAAAAAGAGACAGAGCCTTTGCAGTTTCTACTACACTCCTATAGGACCACTTGCCCCTTGATGTTAAATGTGTTCTATCCCTCTCTGTCCAGTCTCAGACCCTACCTTATACTTCAGACTCTCACAGCCCCCTTACCTCCCAACTACTATTCCCTGTGCTTGCTACTTATTTTCATTGTGGTGTTATTGTCTGTTTGCATTTGTTTGCTAATAAATGTCCTTTTTACATATTTGCATACTAACATTTATGGGTTTTTTATTGCTTCCATTTATCTGTTTTATTAATGTTGTACAGTTCTGTTAATTTATATAGTCATTATAAATTATACCAAATATCTAAGTTGCCTGAAGAAAGCACAAGGTAACAAAATAAAAAAAAACTCAATTTTAACAGGAGAAAACTTGAGCAGGACACAAGAAGAGGTTCATCTGCTTGAGGCTAACCTGACAGAGAGATAGAACGAATCACAACTATATGTCTCAAAACACATTGAGGATCCATGGGTACTCAAATATTGCTATTAATATAACGTGGATGATTGTACTTACATTAACAGAGATTGGACAGTTAGGCTGCCAATCTAAGTGTGTGTGTGTGTGTGTGTGTGTGTGTGTGTGTGTGTGCGTGTGTGTGTGTGTGTGTGTGTGTGTGTGTGTGTGTGTGTGTATATGTGTGGGTGGGTGGGTGTGTGTGTGGTGAAGGGTAAAACTTCAGATGTGTGGGTGTTGGGAATGGATATTAGGAAGCTGGGGAGTTTTTAACCACATCTGTTTAGGTGTGATTTATTGTAGGTAGTGTGTAATAGAATGTCGGCTGCAATTGTTGGGTAACAATGGGCAGTGGCAGATCAGGGAGTTTTTAAACTGAACAGTGGACAGTGTGCAGCAACACCTCACAATGGACATTTTCAGAACAGGAAATGAGCAGAAGAAAGAGAGCAGAAGAGCAGAAGAAAATCACTGTCATGGGGATGTTTTACATACCCCTCTCTACTGCTTGCTTAAATAAGTTATAATGGTTGGGTGTAATGGTCATGACCATCAGCATTGCAAGTAATGGTACTAATATATAAAGAGAGAAGAGAGAGGCAGCTTAGTAGAATTTTTTAAAGGACAGATTTTTGTGGCCAAATATCAGTGATGTGGCAAAGAGGAGCCATACTAGGTCCCTACCCTGCATATATTATACTTTTATAGTTACAGTCCTATCATGCATATATCATAATTTATATATATATATATAATATATGTAACGTATAACTTGTAACTATATATAACTACCTAACATTTGTGGCACAATCACAGGGATGATCTGGTGTTGAACATGCCAACTATGATTAAAAGGTGAGTCAACAGGCAAAGGGCAACAGTAAAGGCTCTTTCATGATTTACGTCAGTGCTGAATTTAACACTTTTTAATAACTACTCCTTATCAGTCATGTATAATGCATTTGTTAAATCTTAATTAACACGTCATTCATCACCTGTTAACCTTTATTTTCTCATTATTATTTATCATCAATAAATCATTTATAAACATATTTGTATTCTGTCTGCTTGTCTGTTGACTGTCTGTCGTCCAAAAAATATATCCACAGGTGCTAGAGAGGTGTAGCAGGTATTTCACAAAAGTGGTCTGCAGACTGTTTTGCTCCAGAAAAAAATTTATTCAATAAACAAGGCAACGTTTCGAAACATTGCTTTGTTTTTTAAATTAAATAAAATCTATGAATGATGATTTGCCATTGTGAAAGCCATCTTTGATTTAGCATTAAAAATGTTATTTTACAAAAATAGGAGACCTTTTTCAGAGGTCAAGTAAAGTTGTAAATTAAAATACGATTTTTACTTTAAGTACTTACAACTTACAAAATAATTATTAGTGTAGATGGTGTCCATCATGAAAAAAACAGTAGCCATCTACCATTAGATGGTAACCATCTAACACCCTTGGTTGAATGATGGACTCTAATGAACATTTGTGTCAAATTTCATGCCTGCATGATTAGGTTAACTATTTTGGGGTTATTTTTGCATTTATCTGCTACACTATAAAGGAATCCATTCTAATTGGCAGTACTTTTGAAGGTGACTTGTCCTAAATCGACTTGTTTTTCTTAGCACAAGTGTTAATGAGGTAACTCTTAATTACTTTTCACCAAAAAGCCTTCTTGCAGAGAAGTACTCGATAAAGCTCACTGTGGATATTAGTGCTATAAATAGGATGCACTACTACTACTACCTGATTTTTAGCACCATTCATTCTTTATATTCATACTTTATTTTCTTATCTGAAAAGCAACTGTAGATTTAGTTTCATAAAAATGAAAGTCAAAAACAACCAAAAGGCAGGCATGGTCCTCACAAACAGGACATCACAGGCAGCAATAAAGTGCTTACAAGCCAGCTGTCTTGTGTCTCTTTGAAATACACTTCACAATATCATGTTGTAAAAGGCTTGTATACATTTTAATGGGGTGATTTCACCGGAACCACAAAATGCTTAGCACACAGCTTACCATGGTGCCTAGTTGGAGTGCTTGTTTGCCTGTTCTTCATATCACCATGCAAATAAATCTCAAGATAGTACCAGTACTACCTACATATAAAAACACAGTTATATAAAGAAATAGGAGAAGAAGAAGAAGCATACTATACATTTATATTCTTTGGAACGCTACAGTACATATCATCAGTCACCTTCACCCACACTCAAATGGTCTGATTAAGGCAAACTAATGAATAAAGATCTGTGGAGAAAAGTGCATGTACAAACTACCATGAACTGCCAGCTGTCATGGTAAGCCATCAGAAGGCACGGTATCTAAGGTATTATCACTTTGCTGATGTGTATGTAAATACACGCATGAACACACACACACACACACACACACACACACACACACAAACACACACACACAGACACACACACACATATATATATATATATATATATGTATATATATATAGATATGTGTCATTTAATATGACATATAATCATCCATACGTTATAACATTTATAAAGGAACACTCGTACCATATGCAGTGCATACACAGTAAGGAGCTAGTTTCTACAGTAAATCTAACGTATTTCCCGTGAACATATTCCAACATGTTAGCCCAGGAGAACCAATGCAGCTACAAATATTCTGAGTTTGGGCCATACCCCACACGACCCCAGGGAAATGGTATTGATTACAGTGACATCTGTGCCCTTATACGCAGCATAATCCCCAGAGTGTCAACGGACACACACGAAGCAAGGCCACAGGATCAGATCACACATACATCAGTGGGATGCCACTGACACCTTAGTCGTGCCACCTTAGTATGCTCACACAAGCAGGGCCAGACCTAGACGTGTCAAACATCAAATAGGCAAGTGATTATCATTGTACATGCTGACTTTAGACACATATGGGAGGCATAGTTACATTATTACAAAATGATAACTACACAACAATCCCATGCTATAACCACTTTGGGGCAAGCTATCATTTTAAACCTTGTGCACAGAGCCCTCCCCTCTGCCTGTGATGACTTGGTGCCTCACAGCTACCAACTCAATGCACAGCATCATCAAGAGGAACTTAAAGAGGCAGGACAGCATTAGATACTTTCTTATCAAACACATGTCATTTAGGTCATCTGGCTGGCTTTGATGTACACTTCAAAGCCCAATTACGCTGGTGTTGTGCCTGTTGAAGCACACTGTGGGCTACAAAAGCCTTTAAGTAACTCCAGCCCATAAGCAAAACAACTGCTTTGGGCAAGTCTCCT
Source organism: Setipinna tenuifilis (assembly GCA_030347295.1). Taxonomy (NCBI): domain Eukaryota; kingdom Metazoa; phylum Chordata; class Actinopteri; order Clupeiformes; family Engraulidae; genus Setipinna; species Setipinna tenuifilis. The sequence continues at coordinate 16,070,144 of CM059265.1, forward strand.
GTGTGTGACTGTTCTTGTCCTCATCATCCAACCCAAGAGTGGAGTAGCCTCTGAGGAGAGAGTGGCAAGTCTGCCCCTCTGGTTTCTTTGTCTAGGGGCAGAGCCATTCATAATTAGATAGAGATGCTGTCTGGCTGTGCAGCTCCATACCTGGTTGTCTTCCTCCTGCCACAGAGACCTTTTCAAAAAAAAAAAAAAAAGGAGTGAGAGGAGGGAGGAGAGAGAATAGCCTTGGCAACTGCGGCTAGAGAAAAGAATGGTGTGGAACATTTTGTTTTTGACCTTGATTCTTCTCTTCAATTTTTAATATCAAAATTAGTGCCCAGATGCTGAGGGATTTTTTTCATTCTACTTTGTAGGTCAAGGTTACTAATGACAGCTTGTCACACAACTTTTAGAAGTGAAGCTAGGCATAACTTTTTCAATCTTTGTTCTTGCTGCTCCTAACGAAACCCTTGATTGGAAAATTGCCCCAGGGGTAGGCATGCTAAATGGGTTATTGTGACTCCTGAACAACAAGTGAAATGGTACTCATCAGAAATACTGTATGAATAGTCATAGACTCAAAGAACACAAACTGAGAGGACTAAGTGAGGTTCTGTCTCTCTCCTATCTTTGTCTCAGGCGGGGTCTTTCATCATAACACTGGTGACAAAATATCTTTTCTATGATTGTCAGCAGGTAGAAAGTGCTGAAATTACTGTTGATGGGTCCATTTTCATGTCTTGTGGTAGTATGCCTTCTGAGCTAACCCTTTAATGTGGACGCTTAAAGCAAGACTTAAGTGCCCTTTATAGGTGCAAATGGAACTGTGTTTACCTTTGCTTTTCTGAACCTGGGTAACACATGCTAAGATACAAATAACACAACAAGGAACACAAATAAACATGTCACATCATAATATAATAAAGTCACTGAATTAGTTTGATTCATTAGAGTACATGTTGCTCACATTTTTTTGGACTTTAAAATGAATAGTTTATTCACTCTGGAGCCAATAAATCACAATTGTTGTAGTTAATTGGCATGACTGTGAATATCCCTTCACATGAAAAATAAAATTCCCTAGAAGCTTTTAAAATAGGGCGCAATCTGAAAATAAGGTATGCAGTTTCCAACTGATACACAATACTCTTTAAGACCATGAGGTCTTACAGCAGGCGGCATCTGCTCTGTGCCCCTGGTTTGTGAATTCTGCGATAAGAATGGGTTTAGGCTGTGTTCATACAAACGCTAATCTGACATAGGAGTAGAGCACGTTGCCTTAGCTCTCCCGCTGATGCTATGTGATGTGATGGGGATTTTAAGTCAGCCTAATCTCACATAGTACTATTGGGAAAGTGGACATACATGCGCAAATCAGTGGAAATAATACAGCGCGCCGAAAAATGAAGACAGCTATGGTAATAGTTATAATTTAACTACTGTGCGGGAATGGTATTTTCTTTCGGGTGCACAGGTGCAAACAGGATTGTAGTAGAAATAGTTACTGCATATGTGTTTTGTGTTTTTACTGCATAAGACAATAAAAAGAGGATTAGGCTGAAACCCGGCTTGAATCTAGATGCGCTAGAAGAGAGTTTTCAGGGAGCGAAGAGCCTATATTTAGACATGAAGAAAACAATAGCCATTGTCCCCAAATTAATTGGGGTACATTTTTTTTACCTTACTTGCGAAAAAAATCGATAATATGTCATAGTGGTTTAACATATGTTGGTGAGTTGCCCACGAAAACGAGTTGTGCCTTACTGAGATGTTCAAGTTAATAGAAATTAACCTATGCTGTTAAAAAAGATTTTGGAATAAGGGAGAATCAGCAACCGGTTATCAACCTGTGATGAAAGTGGGTTAATTGTACTAAAGTTCATTATTTTTATGCTTTTGTAAAACACTTTGAGATTGTTTTTACCTTCCAACTAGATGTCTTAAATATGTTTTCTGTCATGCAGTGTTCACATGCAAAGTATAAAAAACGTAGTTAGGTGATTAATAACTACGTTATTAGAGTGCCGTTTTTTTTGTTTGTTTGTTTGTTTCTCACATATAAAGGAAGGTAAAAGAGCTGTAGATGTTAGATACTTGGGTAGGTGTCTAATTTTTTCATATGGACTGCATACAGTAGTGAGGAGTTTAACGCGAACTGCATGTCGGTTACTTCTTTTTTAGCGTCATGGGGTTGCAGTGTTCTTAGGCATAACCATGTGCACCAGTTTGTTCTTCGTGTACAACGCCAGCTTCAGCAACAGCAACACTTCACGAGGCTCGACCGATGCGTCGAGCCTCAAGAGTAAGCTGTCCCCCAGTACACCTGTCAAGGCGCACAAATCTCCCCCCTCAGCTTTGCAAGGATACAACAGCATCATTGACCACAAGGTAAGGAAAGAGCGCGGACATGAGGTTTACAACAGCAAAATATTCATGACAGAAAATTAGAAAGTGGTCTGTGTAAAAAAATACATATCAACAATACAGGTGATGCCTATATTTCTGAGAGGGATATTTTCTGTTTTTATCAAGTTGTCACAGTTTATGGCAGTGTTGAAAACTTAATTTGATATTTGCTAATGACTATTCTGAACTAAACAACACATGTAATGAGATAATATTGATGTTACATGTTGTGTATGTATGTGTTTAGAGATATATATCTACAAAGATATGTAAAATAAACACATACAATCCATGAAGTACACTGTAAATTACAGTTACTGTTGGCTCATAGAAAGGCATGCATATTGTAGTGACTGACCTCTATTTATAAACATTTGTGCTCTTTAATATCAAGAGATTAGGAAATAATCAGGACAGGAAATAAATAAAAAGGGAACGAAAAGCTTTGTGTGGCACATGGAAGGGAGACTTCAAGGTGATTACAGTACACTCATGCTCATTATTTCATTTTGTGCTGTTGCCTACCACTAATGTGTGAGGGAGCTCAGACAGGCTGATGAGTTATGCTCAGAGCCTCGATAATTAAAAATTTACCAGCAGCAGAGTTCAAGGCTAGAAGCTTTTCCGCTGCTACTGTATCAATTCATATTAGATGTTCTGCGCTGGATGCTGTTGTGAGCATTTATTAGAGAAATTACACTCTTGTTCTCCGCTCACAGGCCTGGGGAAAATGTCCTCACCTGCCCATTAATCACAATTTAGCTTGACCCAGCACGACTGTAGACCTGATTCGCACCTGTCACTGAAATTACAGCTTGCAAATGCAAATGTGCCTTCCCCCTTTACACCAAACCTGCTACTGATAACCCTACAGTAACTGTGTTGCTTTTTGACAGCACTTTCCGAAGGAGGGCAAGGAGGCTTTTGCTTCTGGTTAGTGACAAAAAAGTGAAACTAGACCACTCTGTAGTTCTGTGACATTTGGGAAGTAGGGCTGTATGATGAACGGCTGTAAAATCTTTTCATGGCTGGAGTGAACATATTGTCACCATTGTCTGTCCACGGAGGTGACTTTCAGAATGGCTTGGCAGGATTGAGGGTGTCTGTGTGGGTGTTAGGGAGGCAAACATTCATCCAAGTGGGGAGTGGGCTGGGGAGCAAGCCAGCCCACAAACATCTTGTACTAGCTCCAGGTCATTCCAAGCAATGAGCAGGTCACCAAACACTCAAACACACACAGCCAATTAGCTGTGGCTGTACAACAAAATGAGCTCCTTTCCAGTTCACTTGAAAAGCTGCATCCACCAGCAGGGTGCATATCGAAGTCCTAGATAGATGTGGACAGGAAGACTTGGGCTTGAATGGAACCTGGAGACTACACTGGCCCAGTAAGAATCAGTGCTTTTGTGTCTTTTGTGACCATTTAAAATTGATGTCTCTCTGGATAAAATATTAATTCAGACACCCTTCACCTCAAAGATGCTTTGAAATAGCTTTCTGGCAACATGGACTTCATCCAGAATGCCATTGCTCAGCAAAGCAGAGGCATGGGGCAGGAAATGAAGGAATGACCCTAAAAGAGCAAGCAGACTTTATAAATCTGGCAGAATGCCATACCATCAAAGTATGTTTCACCCTATATAAACCTTTAAGAAGCTTTAAGCTTTTAAATAGATGACCAGCTTTGAGTATTGTGATTTTTTTCTGGCTGTGAGTGGGATTACCATGGATTCTCATCCTTGTGACATATGTCTTATTTTATGATGTTTTTCTACACAGATCTGCTTGTTTGGCAATGAAGACATTATGACACAGATCCGTGCAGAATGTAGAGTCTTTGGAAAGCTCAGCAGCATGTCATATCCCTTTGAGAGTAAGAGAAAGACCGTCGTTCTATTCAAGATTCATTCTGCTCATTTGACCTGAATACACGCATTTCCTTTTTTTGTTACAATGAAAACTCCTTGCTTTTGGAGCCTTGCCAATAATATAATACACACTTTGCATATTAAACAGCTATGATCCAAACACGGAGGATTACCATGAACTGGTTGTTTGAAATGGTAATCAGCGAGACTTTATCATTCCTCCCTGGTAATGCTTAGATTGAATGTAATAATATTCCTTCCACATATGTGAGCTAATTGGTTTCCTCCTGCACCACCCTTGTCTTGGCACTTCATCAAAATATCAATCTGAGCTGAAGTATCATCGAGCAATTTTCACAATGGTGGACGGGGGACGGATAGAGGATATGCTATTAGCATTTGACACTGACAGACCCTGGATCAGTAGGGAGAGCGTGTGGTGGGGTTGCACGGAACCAATACAGTGACTGCACAACCATCTCTCTCCTGTTTTATTTAGAGCAGGGTGAATGGAAAAGAAATTTCAACTTTATAATTGTTTTCATTTTATTGATTTTTTCCACGTCTTCCCTTTGTCCCGTAACAGTCTGTAACTGGATGTTGTAAACTTGTCTTGCTTGCGGGGATTGGAGACTATCCACAGGGAGAGCTATAGGATGAATGGCCAAGGGATGGGGGGTTGGAGGCTTCGATGTTGGTGATGGAGGTGGTGATGGAGGAGGGGGGTGGAGGAGGAGGTGTAGAGGCTGCTGCCTTCTGCATTTCATTTGCTGGATGGCTGCTCCTTTGAATCCTCCCCATCCTGAAGCACAGAGCGAGCATCAGAGAGCAATCTGGATGAGGTGAGAGAGGAAAAGAGAGAGAGGGAGGGAGCGAGAGAGAGGAGGACTGATGAGCGAGTAAGGGGAGGAGTGGGACAGAGAGATTCAGCTGTGGTGAAGAGAACAGGGGATAGCGTAATGAGGGACAGTGTGTGTGTGTGTGTGTGTGTGTGTGTGTGTGTGTGTGTGTGTGTGTGTGTGTGTGTGTGTGTGTGTGTGCGCGTGTGAAGGAGACTGTGTGTCTGTGTGTGTGTGTGTGGGGGGGGGGGGTGTATGTGTGTGCAGGAGGTGACAGAAGAGCAGAGAGAGAGAGAAGGTGAGAGAGGTATGAGACTGAAAGACATGAAAGAAAGAGTTTGACTGAGCAGGAGAAACATTGCAGACAGGTAGTGTGTGTGTGTGTGTGTGTGTGTGTGTGTGTGTGTGTGTGTGTGTGTGTGTGTGTGTGTGTGTGTGAGAGAGAGAGAGAGAGGGAGGGGGGGGGGGTAAGGGAAGGGTGACAATTTCAGGAGTATCTTCATTGTACTTGCTGCTTGTATGATGTCCCTAGCATTGGACCAGATCTGCAGCCATCCAACAGGAGAGCATAAGCAGCAATCTCTCTCCAAGCTCCACCTTGTCAAAGTTAGCAGCAGAAGCAGACATGTGCAATGGTGTCCTTCAAACGATTCCACAAACGATTGTAAAGACACCCTCATGGCCAAACAGCCAGAGTAAACAGCCAGTTTACTGTATACATACAGTCTGCTTACAAGGATTGTGTTGTTTATTTCCTCCCATGCATGAAAGAATGTTTATGTTGTTAAGGTAGAATAAAAACTTTTTAGAAAGCATTTGAACGCATTGATGTGGGTGGTTTATAAAGAAGAAACTGTCTCCACACTTTATTCATGTGTTGTGCTGCAGTGGCAAGCACATGGGATGTTCAATAGTATGTTGAAACAAAACTGTTGTGTAGGCAGTGAAAGCCTAGCCTCACCTTTACATGCATTATAGACTGTCTGTAGCCCTCAGATTATTGAAGTACTTAGCAAACTGTCAGAGCAACAGCTTGAGTTAAAAGCAATATAGCAAAATGTCCCAAATTCGTTAAAATCAAGATATGCACCACTGATCTGTTATACCATTATACTTTCTCTTGCTGATTAGCATGCATAATTATAATTAATAATAAAAAAGGCATACTTCTGCCCTTGTTTCTGTTGTAATACGCCAGTAATTCACTCCTGTGGCAGGCACAGAATTGCATCCACATGGTGCCCCTGCCTGGCATAGCTTTTTGCTCGTGGCCATCCCACACATCTGTCTGGGCAGCTGGGGGCAGAGGAGGGGGGATGGCCGCAGCCAGGTCGCTCAGGCTCCTGCATTGCTCCTCCTCTTTGGTTGTTTGCATTGACCGGCTCAGTCCATCCCTTTTTGAAGTACCAGAAACCGCCTGCTGTGAGAATGATAATTGACCCTGCATCCAATAGAGTCATACGTAGCTCAGATGCAAATTGTTCAAGTCCACCTAATGGGCTCTGAAGTATTTTTAGGACAGAAACCCAGTGTGTGCCTTGGAAGAGTTTAGGGTAAATGGAACATGTTGTTTGTGCTGCACTTGTGTGACTTCGTGATAGAAATGCAAACAAAGCCCTCATTTGTATACCAGAGTTAAACTAAAAAGGAAAGTGAAGAAGGCGCTGCTTTAGTTATATATAAATGCATCAGGCAGATGTGGTGCCCTGACTCAGAGCATCGGTCTCAAGAGCACATGCGTAACCATGGCAAGTTTTTTTTCCAAGGTCCCAATGGCATCCTCATCTCTGCATTGCAACAGCACAGCTATGAAGTCCTTCAGTGGCAAACAAAACACTGCCTCAGGCTATCCAGCACTGGTTTGAAAAGCAATTACGGATGTAGGGCGCATTCTGTTTCGATAAGCATTCCCTCGATGGAGTAATCACTTGCACGGTGCCTCTCGGCTCTCCCTTTTGGGTGGGAAATCGTGGCGGCTGCGGCTCTACCCATACATCTCGGCACAATGGAAAGACACCAGAGTATCCTGAGTAGCTGTGTGTGTGTGTGTGTGTGTGTGTGTGTGTGTGTGTGTGTGTGTGTGTGTGTGTGTGTGTGTGTGTGTGCGCGTGTGTGTGCAAAATGGGGATTTCATACTCTACCCCCATCCTCCACCCCCAATGCTCTACCACTGAGATGAGGCTGAGGGCCAAACGGGTGGATTGGGTCTCTCCACCCCACACTCTTGGGTGCTCTGCCAGACCTCATCGTGAAGAAAAGGCTTAACAGTGATGGATGAGTTGTAGCTTTACTTCTAGTAAGACAAAATAGATCATCAGTGGGCTTGTACTTTAGACAGAGGCAGAGAAAAGGGCGACAAGCAAATGAAAGGCATCATATTAGAGTGTCTTTTCGTCCCAACTGTGTGGGCCCAAGGTGGCACTCAGCCATTTACCAATGATCGATGGGGCTGTCTCTCACGCTGAGAAAAAGGAATGATCAAGCCATTATTTGTTTTTCACTGTGATCTAGCTGTGATAACTCGTTATGCTAATGCCATTTCCCCAGAGATTATCAACATATTGCACGTAGAGGCTATTAATTGCAACTCAGTAAAGCTGGTAGCTTACTGTTCTTGGAGTCTGTCCAAAGCAGGGTTTTTTTTTTGTTTGGTACATCAAGGATAGCAGATGATCAACTTAAAGAACAAATGTCACATCCTGGAATACTTGGAGAATGTGGGAAAGAGAGCAGTTTGGTTGTGCAACATGGCACCAGCTCAGCTTTTTCCCTGGAAGAAATCTTTGGTAGAATTTTACAGTAATGGAGGCATCCTGCATGTCATGTGCTGTCCAGAAAAAAAAAGAAAAAACGACACATCTATCCAAGACACTGAAGTTTTTCACGGCATTCAGCCATTACCCAGAATTCTGTGCAGGCTAATGAGCACAACAAGGCCCTTGATGGATGCTGTTGGCAGCTCTCACTGCCTTGAGGAGACAGTATGACAATGCGGCAAAGTTAAGCGCTTTGGAATTCAGCATCCTTGACAGGCAACTGCAGGCACTGTCTTCCACTGCTCTGTGAAGACAGCACATCATCTAATATCTTATGCACATCCTCTCAATCTCCATGGGGTTCCCACATTAATTCAGGATAAGTCTCAGTGTTATTCAGGATAAGTCTCAGTGTTAAAGGATAAACACTCGTGAGCCATATGGGAAATAAATGTAGAATGTGGTGACAGGAGGTCCTCGGCTGCAGAATTAGACAACTTATCTGTTCAACTCAGAAATGACAGGAGCAAACATCCAAGAGCTCCACAGTCAGTCACACAGGTTACCCCCTTTGAGTTCAACCTTCACATACAGAATTTCGCTTTTTTATTGCTATAGCTTTTTGTGTGTCTGCTGTTATGTGCATGCTAGAGCAAGTGCAGGTAATCACTATTTAACCTTGACGGTGCAATCTCCTATTCTCAAAGGTGCACTTCTGCCCCAATCACTGTCTGCAACACTTGATCCTTGATTTCCAACGTGCAGTGTCTGATGAGTGCCAACAGCTAATGTGAGCCATATTCACATAGAGCTGTAGCCTAATGAAGCCACTGTATGATTAAACCTTGCAGGTAAAGTGCAGTGGCTACACCCTCGGTAATAAAGAGCGGCATGCTGCATTGAACCATCCAACAATTACTGCTGCTAAATCTATCCCTGTGTATTGCAGCCTTCACAGGAGATGACTGTCATTATCATTATCAGATGGAGGGGAGAGAGCTGGGTTGGTGAGTGAGCGAGCGAGCAAGCAGTCGGTGTGTTGGTCGGTCTGTAGATGCTCTGGCTGGTTAGGTGGCATTGAGGAAGCATCTAATGAGGAGAGTGTCGTCTGTGTGTGAGGCAGGAGAAATCATCAGGGTTAAATCCCCAACTCCCAACCCCCAACCCCCCGAGCCTTTCTTCTTAGGCTTAATCACTGGCGCTGGCTGCAGCCACCGCTGTAGATCCACACGTGACAAAGCGCGGCAGCAAAACAATGTGAATCAGCTCCCACTGGGGATCTGGCATTTCATCAACCTTTGCCATCACTGTCAGATGACGACGGTACAAGGCAAGAGGAGGGCTGCATTTCTATCACTCTGGGTATTTTTTGCCCCCCTCTGGTGTGGCTACAGACATTGCCTGCCAGTCACCGGGCTCTTGACTATTGGCTGCTTGTAATGATTTCAGTTAATTGTATGCATTTATGCAGACCACTGTGTTGTGCATTACAACAAGTTCTGGTATGCATTGGGTCTGGCTGAGTGTGGGTGTACTGGAAAGGTTTGATGCCTTTCCCTGACCATTGAGCTGGGTGGCTGGTCAGGACCATTCAACTACCTTTATTCATCATGAGATAAATGCAGGCAATGCAATGTTTTTTTATAATAAGCCTCTGCTTGCAAGCCACATTTCAATGAACTGGATGTAGTACAAACCTGTAGTCCAGCATGATTTTACAGTGCTGTAGCATTAGATATTTACAATATGAGTAAGCGACACTTGGCCTTGCTCACTATGTTCAGTTCTATAGGATCTTGCACCAAATCATCAAGTGAACTATATTCTGCTTTTTACCATGACGGATAAAGTGAAAGAGTTTGTTGAACATGTGGCAGAAAACTGGAGACTATGGGTAGTCTTTGTCCTTGCGAGTGAATGTGGGTGTGAAATTGAAAGTCTATATGGTCATTAGTTAATGAAATCATTTAGTCTCATCACTTAATTTTTCATACTGCATTGCTCATTAGTCATCATGAGACTGTAGGAGGCAGGTGCTACAGCAGGAGTGAGGAATCCACTCAGACATATTGCCCAGCACAGCCCCAAGGGAAGAAAATGCTTTATGAAAAAAGTATATCCTTATTTCACTGAGTTTTAATGTCTTCACATGCCTTGATTATTCAGGTTCACTCTTTTTTTCTTTTCTTTCATTCTTTCTTTCTGTCTCTCTTTCTCGCTCTCTCACACTCTCCCCACGTTTCCCACATCGACTGTGCTCTACCATCCATTGCACTCCTTGATGGGAACTTGTTATCATTGTGGTCCATCTCTCAGTTATAAGTCCCACGATGGATGCTAATTCTTCCCTTGGGGACCTTGTTTTAATAGATGCCAGTTGTCAGAGCTGCTTGCTTAATCCGAGGCTCGAAAAACACGGCGGCGCCGTTGCAAAAAAGGAGCACCTTTTGTATTCAGGCCAAAGCGATCATTCTGACAGGGAGGTGTCTTCATCAGCTTGGCGCCTGGCCTCTGACTTTCCGTCGCCTGCCGTGCGCTATTCAGCTTCTGTCTCATGGCCTGACAGAGACAAGCCTCTAGCATATGCTGATTAGGTAGAGGGGAGGGCGGAGCCACCAGTGTGTGTGTGTGTGTGTGTGTGGGGGGGGGGGGGGTCGTTACTTCTCTGCACTTGACAGCTAGTCCATACCCAAGGTCACTTTGCTGCTCATCGCTCCTGCCCTGGTCGCTTGTTTCCTGGCTTTGCCATCTTGTTGTTGTTATTACTTTGCAGAACAAAAAAGTTCTCAAGCTGCTTCTTGCATGTAGCTCGGTGCTCCATTGCAATTCCTTTCCGATGAGGCTTCCATGCTGCAGTAGCATAAGCACAAGGCAACAAGGCAGAGTAAGTTGCCTGGACTCAGACTTGTAAAACAATCAATGTCTCCCTGAGTCCCTCTTGGCATCGCACTGGCATGGCTTCCATGACTAATTATTCAATTAAAGGCAACCTGTGACCTGACTGGTAAGGGAAATCACACTATAGATTGCCTAAGCAGAATGTGCAGATAATGAAAGGCAGACCTGCTGACAAACCTGCTTCCTTGTACTATAAAAATGTGCTTGAACAATGGGTCTTCAAATGCATTCACGTGAAGTGCATTTCTTTGACGTAAATTTGGAGGAGGTGGTCATGATTTTGCATTCTGAGGTTGCAGATCTTGAAAATTGTTTGTTTGAGGAAAAATATAGGCATAGTCTGTAACTGATGTATAATGAAGAATTTATATAATTTATATTTATCAAATTTATCTAAGGATAAACAAAATCTCAGACACAAAGTAAATGTTAGGAAAACATGTTACAGACTGCAGCATTCATCAGGCACTGCACCCACCATTTGTTTTCTATTCACATTTTGTATTATATATTCTTTATTAGCTTAGTCCTGTTAAGAGCAATTTATTATTTTCAGTAAATAGGCCAATGTTCACTTAATGGGGCACTTGATGTCTTGGGAACATTGCTGTCTGCTGCTGTGTATTAATTCCTGTCAATTATGGGTAAAGATGGCGTCTGTTGTAATAGGTGTATGACTCATGCCTTGTTGAAAATGAAGGCTGTATTTTGATTTTTATTACACCGTGTCCTAACTGCAAACGAATATCCAACTATTGTGTACCGCTGAACTTTTTATTTCCAATTGGTTACATTCTTTAGATATGTGTCTTTGTTATGTCATGTATACTATTCACAAAGAGTTAGGGATATTTGGCTTCTAAATGAAATTTCTGGACAATATCAAAGGTTCTTTTATATCACGAACATAGGGCATTTAAGTACAAGCGTGCAATGGTGATCTCCTCATCTTAAACATTTTTTGAAACAAAAGCCAACAACAGTGGTGGGTGGGTGGGTGACAAAAAAATAACCCTAACCCTAACCCTAACTCAATAACTTGTCTCAAAAATGTCTCAATAACTTGATGTAAAAATGTGAATAGCAAAAGAAATACACCTGCCCACTGAAATCTGGAGGCAATAGCTCACACAGAACAGTGTAGGTAATGTTTTTGACCATTCTCCCTCCTACTTCTTCCAACACCTGACTACCTGCACTGCTAGTCATTAACCTTTATTTACTGTGGAATGAACTAAAATACAGGGATTGGTGTGTAGGTCTTGAGGCCATGATGATGCGAAAAGCTGGCCATGTTTGCAGAGAGATGAGAGCTGGATTAGGGATTTGATCTTGTCTTCCTCCAAGATGTGCCTGCTTCTAAATGTCCCTGCCGTGATCAAAGCTGCCGGAGATAAATCAATCAGTTCTGCCAGGGCCTGCTCCTCTCTGCTCCCAAAGACCGCTTATTCCCAGCTCTCCATTTCATTCCCCGCGTTTCTGTCGTCTCTAAGATCCCACTTAGATCAGACACTCCCTTTAAGCCGCCTGACAGGTGCGCTCTTTTTAAAAAGAATCCCCAACGTCCTGCGACAAGAGAGCAACCATAAAAGCCTCAACATTTTTTTTCTCTCTTCCCCTTCATCCTCCTTTCTAACCCTCCTTTGGACCTCACTTCTCCAAGGGGCTGTCTCTTCGTTCTCATGAGTTTTAATCAGCCCTTTGTAGGTCACAGGCGTTTATTCTCAACTTGAATAATTGGGCTGCTGTTCATTCGTTCTTGAAGAACTTTTAGGGGCGAAAAAAAAGAAACATTTGGGTAGTGAGAAGAGAAGAGGCATGGTGGACATAGTGGTGGTTGTGTGGGGTGATGGTGGTGGGGTGGGTGGCGCAGTCTAATTAAGATCTCATGGTGGGATCGTAAGCAAAGGCTTGTCATCAGTGGGGAATGATTTCTGGCCTATGGGATTGCACTAATTGCTGTTGTTTCAGCAGCCTCGCTACGCCTCTGGTATGCCTCATCGCCCCGTCATCATTAGCTCCCCGCACCAGCGCTGCCGTGCCGTGCCGTGCTCTGCTCTACTCCACTCCACTCCACTCTCACTGCCCCACCAATAGGCATGGAGACTGAGATGGAGCTGTCCCATCAGGACCCTTAGTCAGCTCACACAATGCAAATGTGGACCTTGATTTCTCTCCCCATGACACTTGCTTTAAGGCTATATTTGATTTCTCCTCCTGCCATTAGCTGTGAATGAAGACTAATTGCACCTCATTGCTTTTCTTTTTTTGGGATTTTTTTTCTCCCCTTTCTGGGCTTTTATGTGTGGTGATGATTTATGTGCTGTTCAAATACAGATAGATGGGGAAATAATTATAAGCGAACAGGACAATCGCGAAGCAAAACACTCTTCTGGGAGGTTCCTGCTGTCTGCAGCAATGAAATGTCCGTGTGGAAGAGAATGAATGGATTGAATGGTGTGTTTTGCAGCAGAGAGAGAGTCTGATATGGTGGATCCTGCTGAGCTGTGTGATTGTAGCCTTTTAGTGGCCCTATTACTGGCTATCTCTGCCCCAGCCCTGCCGACGTGCTGCATATGCACTGAGCTGCCTCTCTGTAGGGCATGCCACATCTTTCCCTCTCGCTGATTTGTTCTCAAAAATAAATAAATAAACAAAATGGGGAAAAAATGAAGCTGTGAGGATGTTTCTCGTTTGGTTCTCTCTCCAGGAGGCAATACATGCCCATGTTTGCTATATCCACCATGAAACTGACAGGAAATGTATTTACGTCAACTCAATGCATGGGCGTCATAAATGCCTCCCATCTACTGTGACCAACACTGGCTGTGATATTTGAATCCATTGTCACAATCTCCAGGGGAGCAGGAAGATGGAGAGTGTGTTTGTGGTGTTTGTGTGTGTACCCTGACGCATGCACAAGTTCCACATTCTGCTTTGAGATCATCGACAAGGCTTAATTGTTAATTCCGCTCAGAATGTAAGGAAAAGAAAAGGTCGTTTCCTCCTGCACAAATTGCATGATTAACAGCACTTTGTAGATTTTTTTTCAATTGCCAGCGGCTCTGTGAGCTTGTATTGTGTCAGCTGTATTTAAAGATTCCTCTCAGAACATTTCTGACTGTCATGTATGTATCATCCCCCAAGGTTAATCTATTTTCACACCCGTGGGTGATGGCTTCCCAAGCGGATGTTCCCCTCTCCATCACAGCGCCATATATCCTTCACAGGGTGTGAAGGACACATCCACACTGTCACAGATGCCACTATTTCCACTGGAAGTTTTTTCCACTAAGCAACTGAATACAGATAAGGCTATTTGGTACCCTCAGCAAGACTTAAACTGCAGAATGGGACACAGAGGATGGAATCAGACGAGGCCTGAGCAGCACTGCCTCTGCATCCGGTGCCTATCCAATCATTGCTGTCAGATAATGGCCTGTGTGCGCTCCCTTTAAACCCACCTAAACTGTCTACTCACTGAGGTTTGCCCTCCTCTTTCACTCCCTTCTCCTCTTCCTCCTCCCTTCCTCCTCCCTTTTCCAGTCTGTCTGTCTGACAGGAGAGGCTTTTGTCCTGCTAGGTGGGAGAGGGAGGTGCAAGACGCCTGTGCTCTGGTGGGAGCCTCAGGGACCTCATTAACTCCCCCCTTCATTAAACATCATGTCAGCACAGCAGCTCAGCCACACACACACACACACACAGAAGCTTAGCCACACACAGGTCCAAACACAGACACACACACACACACACACACACACACACACACACACACATACAGCAACTCGGCTCCACACCAGCACACAACCTGTAACAAACATACAGTACATACACAAAGGCACAGGCACATTTATACACTTGAACACACACACACGCACACACACACACACACACACACACACACACACACGCACACACTTGAACACACACACAAACACACATCAACTCAGCTACACATGGCACACAACCTGTCACAAACACACATACACAAAGGCACAGGCACATTTACACACTTGAACATACACACACACTCATGCATGCATGCACACACACACACACACACACACAGGCAACTCAGACTCTCTCACACAAGCACATAACCACCTACCATACATTTACATTCACAGACATATTTCTTTGCTTCTGTTTGGCCCAAGATGCACAGTTCTTCACACACATGCAGCACACGTGCAGATAAACACACCTCCCTCTGTGGCCCCCGACCTGCTCTGTTCTATCTTAGGCTGTGGTACCACACCAGGAGAAGCCTCCCCTACACACACACATGTAAATTTGGCATTAAAGGAGGGCAGAGCCACAGGAGAACACCATCACCATTTGTTACTATCATTTCTTGTTTTTTTTCTTTCATTTTTCCCCCCAGCCCTCCGTAGTAGATTCCATCACCCAGGACAAATTGAGCAGCTTTGGTGTCGAGCTGTTTTGCATCTCATCGACTTAAACAGCATCGGGGCGCAGAGCAAAAAAAAAGGAAAAAAGCAGAGCAAATGCAACACTTCCCACAGCCCCTGAGCCAGCCCTTTATCCTGTCTCAGCAGCCCCCCCTGCTCCTCTTAGCCATATTAGTTGGCGCTTATCAAAGGCAGAATACCAATGCGGCCATACAGAAAGGCCCAGGAATGATTCATGGGAGCTGTTATAAGAGCAGATAGCCTAACCTCAGACAGGCCTGTGTGTGTGTGAGAGAGGGTGGGGGAGGTAAGGGGTGGTGGCAGGGAGAGGATAGGAGTCGGGGGGGTTGGTGCTCTCCCTGGGTAGGGTAGTGGAGCAAGGTGCACATGCACTGCTGTACAGGGAAGCTGGGCTAACAGACCATGCAAGTGCAGGAGATCCACTTATTGGCTGTGGTATTTGCCAGTGAATTAGACTGTAATCCCATCCATGAGGGCCAAAGCTGTGTGTGATCAACAGTGGTTTATGTATGAGTAGGTAGCATCCCTGTTGTGTGTGTATCTGTGTGTGTGTGTGTGTGTGTGTGTGTGTGTGTGTGTGTGCGTGTGTGTGTGTGTGTGTGTGTGTGTGTGTGTGTTTGCATTTCCCTTGTGTAAAGAGTATGTGTAAAGAGTAGTGTGCCTTGTCATCAACTCCCTCTCTCTCCTGTCTCCTCCACTCAGCCTCTGAAGATGCACTGCAACAGCTGTGCTCTGGTCACCAGCTCAGGCCACCTGACAGGTGGCGGGCGTGGGGAGGAGATAGACCAGGCTGAGTGCGTCATCCGCATGAATGACGCACCCGCGGGCCGCAGCTACCGGCGTGACGTGGGCCGGCGCACCAGTCTGCGTGTGGTGGCCCACTCCAGCATGCAGCGGGTGCTCCGGGGTCGCCACGACCTGCTCAATGCCAGCCAAGACACCGTCTTCATCTTCTGGGGGCCCAGCAACTACATGCGTCGTGACGGCAAGGGCCTGGTCTATAACAACCTGCGGCTCATGAACCAGGTGCTGCCCAAACTCAAGGTCTACATCATCTCGTGGCAGAAGATGCTGCAGTTCGATGATCTATTCAAAAAAGAGACTGGCAAGGACAGGTAGGCCCAAAATACTTTTTGTCCATATTAATACAAGCACAAAACCTTGCTCAGGAATCCACCCTGTACCTCTGTAAGGAAGGACAGACATGTCTTGACCAGTGAGTTTACACTACTAGGCTACAGTGTGTCAGTGCTTAGGAATGGGAAACCAAGCTGCTAAAGAGAAGTGTTATGTCTCATCCTTCCCAATGGTAATGTACAGTTACATTTTATGTTTGGACATTGGAACAGTAATACAGCAAATAGATTTTACAAAGTCCCATGTTTTCTTTTAGTTTTTTTAAATGATCCAGTGACAGAAGCTGCTGGGGAGACCTGCTGGTGTTTAATCTGAGCTAAATTCGGGTTTATTGCAACATAATGAAATTTGTGCACAGATTACATATGGGAGACACGCTCTGGAGATATGTAAATTAAAAGTACTATTGGTAATTTTCATGATCCACTAGCCTTCTACTCCCTTAGTACACTGTGTAAGAAACAAGCCTGGTCTTCTTATGCAGCGCAGTCTATATGAACTAGAAATGGACACCATGGGGGCAGCCTGCCCCCCTAACAATTGTGTGTTTCTTGGAGAGCACTGAAGTTAGAGGTGGGCTACCTCTCCTGGTTGTTTTATTCGGTTTTTGGTTCAAATATAACATTAGTTGTGCTAGATTAAAGCATCTTATCATTAACTGAACCTTAACACAAACACAAACACAAACAAATGCAGTGCTTGTCAGCATCCCTGATAGGTACTGTACGATGGAGAAGAGGTCTGAGGCAAAATTACCAGGAATCCTGACTACTTAATTGTTTGATATTGGATTTTGAACTGAAAGGTTTATGAGGCACATAACAATTCCTGTGTGCGAGCGTGCGAGCGTGCGTGCGTGTGTGCGTGCGTGGCTGCGTGCGTGCATGCATGTGTGTGTGTGTGTGTTGTGGTGTTATTATCCGTCTATGGAGCCTTGTATCACATAATTTACAGCCAGTGGGCTGACATCAACTATGTAATACTCAGTTGCCCATTAAAATCTCGTATAAACAGTTATCCCTCTGTAACTGTGTCTCAGTAAATGGAACACACCCACCAGGCTTTTCCATAGTGTAACTGCTGTACGAGCATAATAACTGCACTTGCTGAATTCACCCTCTGGGACAAAGACAAAATGCCAGATAAAAGAGTATGATAAAAGAAAGATGAGGGGTGTGCAAAGCATGTCAGTGCCTCCCAGCAAAGGCTGCCAAAGCCTCATGTCAAAGTCGGTTCTGTGCAGGATTGACAAGGTTGCTGCCTTTGTTCATTTGACATACTTTCAAGTTTAAACCTTGCCTGTCAGAATTTGTTTTGATGTGCGCACACTCACACACACAAACTGTGTTTTGGATAAATAGTGCAGTGTAGTGTCTTTGCTGTTGTCTCTTACCTGAATTCTAAAGTATACTGTACTTCAGAAATGACAGGCAAACTATTCAAGTTGTTTAATGTCAAATGTCTTAGAACGTCTGGGTAAAAATCTGGCTATGGTGATACATCATGTGTTGCCACAGCAAAACTACAGGCACTCTGGTCAACACATTGACTGTGTCTAGAAGCAAGACATTTTTCTAACAATGGCCTCAAGACTTGTTACATCTTGATTGATTTTTATGACCTAATTCACCATAGCCAAATGTTAAATGCAATGTCAGCGGAGCACTTAGGACTGCCAGTCTTGATGAGGGTGAGAGGGATGATTGCACACAGTACTCACACAGACCAAGCCTCCTCAAAACCTTTGTCATTCATAGGAAATATACAAGCTCTCAGCATAACCTTGCAGGCCCATGCATAGTTCCACTCTATTCAATTGAGTTTTATTTATAGAGCACCAAAACAGCTTCAATTGTGTCACGGCATTGTACAGAGCCAGAGCCCGGAACACCTGGAGCCAGCAGTAAAGTGACTTTGGTGAGCAGTGTGTGTATGTGGTCCAGCAGAGAGATAGGCAGGGGGGCAGAAAGGAAGGATTAAAAGACTCAAAGGCAATCATTGAGTTGAAACACATGCATAAATGTGATATATGATATGTATACATATAAAAGATTATATATATGGTATACACAAACATAAAAGATTATGTATACATGATACAAATATAGAAGAAGCTATATAGATGATATGTACAAACACAAAATTAATGGAGTATAAAATGGATATTACTCAGCTGGACCTCAAGCCATTGACCACTCCCACCCCACCACCACCACCACACTCCCCCCTTCCCCTCACTGCTTTCTCCCTTATTATATCTTAGCTCTGTTGTTCCGTTATGCTCCCGTCTTGCTTATCAAAAAGGTTTATTTCATGATTGCAAAAAAAACATCAGTCAGTATTCCATGTAAAAAAACATGCTTGTTTGCCTACACAGAAAAAATAATTCCCCATCAGATTAATAATTATTTAATGTTGTGTACATCAGGCTTGAAAACAGCAAAAATGGATTTGTATTTAAGAAATAGGATTTATATTGTATGGGGTCCCTCAGGAAGTAATCGTCTTGTTATTTGATTCAGTGCTCCAGGTCACCAATAATCCATTTATGGGGAGGCATGTCAGTAGCTCAGACATGAAATGCTCTGACTGTAGATTAGCTTGTTGAAGCTGTTGTTGATGTGCATGTTTGTGTGCTTCAAACAGATCAACTTGGGAAAACTCCTAATGTCATGAAAGGGAAAAAAAGGATTAACTTGATTTTCTTACAAAATTGCCCTTAACAATGTTTTCTCCTGTTATTAATCCATTTTAAATATTTAGTTTGTGTTTAGTACAGTGCTGTAGGCCAGTAATAACTCCCAGAACCTCTGCCCAAAGCTCCTCTGTCGCTTTCTGGTTGGATGCACCCTGTAATTGTAGTCATCTTTTATGTATTCTCCGAACAGAGGGACCATGACCACCCTCACAGAGTGGCCTTGTGCCCTCTCCCACAGAACTGTGCAGGAGCTCAGGTCTGTCAGGCATGATCATCCACAAATAACAACCTTAGAGCCACCAAAATCCAGAGCCTGGACTCGGCAATCAGCAGGCTCTTAGAGATCACCTGGTCAGGGAGATACTGTGTTAGTGTGTTTGTATGTCTGTGTGTGTGTGTGTGTGTGTGGTAGAGAGAGAGAGAGAGCGAGAGAGAGAGAAACACAACAAAATCTATGGAGTGTGTGTGGGGGGGGTATATTGGACCTTACTATTTGCCCAAACCAGTAACCCCTTAGGGGTCGGATTTGGACAGAAAGTGCAGGGTGATTATGGCTGGGAAAGCACAGGAGGGAGAGGACAGGAGGCAGCCGGTGGTGGGCCCATGCCCACAGAGAAACCTGGGGAGATGGCACCGTCTGGCCGTTTAGCGCTCCAGGCTTGCAGGTGGACGTGAGCCGCCTGTCTGCCCCCAGGCACAGACAGACAGCTGCGAATGGGGGGGGGGGGGGCACCATGGCGGTTAGGAGCTGCCATCGGACACCAAAGCACCGGCGTTTGAAACTCTTCCTCTGCCGCAAATGCAGAAAAAGAGCCCAAGTATGAAGGGCACAGCAGGCAGACAAACACACCACCCACAAACACACAAACACACTCACTCACTCTCTCTCTCTCACACACGCACACACACACACACACACACACACACACACACACACACACACACACACACACACACCTGTGTTCACCAGTTCTCAGTCCTGCTTAGCTAACCTGATAGACACTAAATTGAATCCACTTAAAGCTGGGGGAAGGTAGGCCATGATCTTTTGAGTACGCTATCATATAATGAAAGTGATGCAGTAGGGTCATTGCTGATTCAGTGTTAATTTCTCGCTGCACTTGTGTGACTTCCCGAGGCCTTGGTACTTGATCCCTGTGGCTCTACTGTACTTCACCATGCCCATAATTCACCAGCATTTTGCTGCTGTAAAAGGCCTGGAGATGCCTGACACCCGTCTGACGGGGTTAAAGTGGTGGCAAAGCTGCAAAGTAGATCTGACGTGTCATCATCTCATTCAGCTGTTGCAAATGTGCTCCATATGCTGGGCTTGAATTTGTTTCTTTTGTGCTGCCACTGTTCTATGCGGCTGACTGGAGCTCTTCAGTGTCATTTGTGCTCCCGTCTCCTGCGGTAATCTGTTTGACCCAGACGTTCTTATAATTAGAAGGCTATGGAGGCATTGAAAAAATGGCACTTTAAATACACCTCTGCTCTCCACTGCACAACAGTTTAAATTATCACACATTAGTTTTAGGTTGGGATAGTATATCAAGTGTCAAATAAATGTCAAGTTAATGCAAACGATTGACAGATAAAAGCAGACTATAGTTCCTTTTCTCTGTCAAAACTTTTCACAAAGACCAAGTGTTTAAACAGTCTTAGGGCATATCCACATTTGTTTTGTCTAGTTGTTTGTTGTTCTTGAATAAACAACCATCTGAAAATATTATTTCTGCAAAATGTGAGTGGAAAATGACTGTAAAAACACAACAGATGCCAAGCCCTTTTTAGTAAAATAGCTGTACATAATACCTCATAACAGGGCAAACACTGCCACTGAAAGTCATGGGGGTGTGAATTCCCTGCTGTAAATATACATCAAACAATAAGCTGAAGCAGCACCTGAAACAGAATGCATTATGCTAGAGGAATAAAGAAGAAAGAGAATAAATAGCACTGTTTAAGGAGGTTTCTGAACTTATTTTATGTCCTAGTCAGACAGAGCCATTGTGTAAGTTCTATGAACTAGATTATGTAAAAGATCTGTATTTGCCTTACAAATGTGAAAACACAGAAGGATATATCAGTGTATTTTTTAAACATGGTCTCTGCAGTGTCTTCTCATTCCATCCAAATATTTAACTGTCGAAAAAGTAAACGAAGTCAGCAATGATGTCCTCCTCAAAAACTGGAGAGACATTCCTCAAATAACCATCAACACAAGGACTATTTATCTGCAGCTCCATAGTACAGACTGCTCTTGCTGATCTTTGCAGTCAGTATAGAGATACTGTTATGGGTCTCCACATAGAGGAAAGATGCATAAGGTTGGTGTCATGTTTAATTAATGCACTGCACATTGCCTAATAAATGAGCTTGCAGGTTCATACAGCACTTTAAACAATTAGTCATACATTTTAAAACTGTAAACACTGCACTTGCTGGCTGGAGAACAGTGCACTTGCACCGTACGGTTTATTTTCACGAGGTCATATACTGTTGCCAGAGTGTTCTATGAACCTGCCTGTTACCATCTGGTGTGTTATATTATTAATGTGGCAAACGCCAAATGGAGAAATGAGCGCTGTAATTTACAAGCCATCAGTGCCTGTCCATCAATCACTTAGGGGGGCCCTGTTTCTAACTAGCATTTGTTTGTCTGCCACTGTGCTCCTGTAACATATTGCATTAGGAAGACGTTATGACTGAGACATTATTGGACAGGACGTTGTTGGGGATGTCGCTGGGCATTCATCCCCTCTGTCGATAACAGTCTGCTGAAGCACCTCATCTCTCTCTCTCTCTCTCTCTCTCTCTCTCTCTCTCTCTCTCTCTTTCTCTCTCGATCTCTCTCTCTCTCTCTCTCTCTGTCTCTCTCTCTCTCTCTGTCTCTCTCTCTCTCTCAGACGGATTTCGAACTCATGGCTGAGCACTGGCTGGTTCACCATGACCATAGCTCTGGAGCTGTGTGACAGAATCAATGTTTATGGCATGGTCCCTCCGGACTTCTGCAGGTGAGCCCAAGTCTGTCATATGGGTGCCCATTAACACAGGATGGACCATTATTTTACAGGAATGTTATTAAGAGCATCTTACCGTGTGTGTATCTCTTAAATAATAACAAGTCCCTAAGGGACAGCCTCGACCTTGGCACTTTATTACAGGAGTGTACATATGGGGATAGTTTGATGAATTTTTGGTAATGGAACCTGATGAAATCCACTGCAAACAAGGCAGGCTGTCCTTCTAAAAACTGTCGACAACTTCACCATTGTCGTTTCTGCAATGTTTTGTAACAGCAGCTTATTTGATGCTGCACCTTCACATTGGATCAGCTCAGAAATTAACAGTGTGACATTCAGCATGCGAATAGTATATATACTTAGCTTGTTATTTTCAGATTTGTATTGTGACAAATGAATATCAAATTTTGCAGAAACAGAAACATCTACATCTTTTATTAAGAAACAGTACATTTAATTTGTAGACAGTACAGACATGCCATTTTAATTACCCTTGAATATTTTTGGATGGAATCAATTTAATTTGTAGTATCTCAGTAACATTGCCTCGCACACACTCTCACAAAAACCTTAGCAACTGCCTTATCATGACACCAGTGTGAAATTCTTCATTTTGTTCCCATTCTGCCTTAGTGCCCTCCTAATAGGTTATTAGCCTCTCACTATAACAATTATAATGTCTTCATGATCCCCTGAACCAGGTTAAACACATCACCTAAGGCTATGCAGCGGTATCTTTCCCATGTGTGAGCATGATAATCCACCATTGCACCCGCTCCACTGTCTGTCTCTTACACACTCTCTTTTATTCTGCTTCTCTCACACATAAATATACATTCAGAATAACCTTTTTGTTATCCATCCATCCATTCTTCTCTGTCTTTCTCTCTCTCTCTCTCTCTCTCTCTCTCTCTCTCTCTCCCCCTCTCTCTCTCTCTCTCTCTCTCTCTCTCTCTCTTCACAGAGGCTCTGAGCACCCCTCTGTGCCCTACCACTACTATGAGCCATTAGGGCCGGACGAGTGTGCCATGTACATCTCCCATGAGCGCGGTCGCAGGGGCAGCCACCACCGCTTCATCACCGAGAAGCGCGTTTTTGCCAAGTGGGCCCGGACATTTGACATCCATTTCTACCAACCCGACTGGACCCCACCGCCCCTGCCCAAAAACCAGACAGACCCCTACGTGCCCCCGACTGCCACCGTTCCGTCTGGCGCTCAGAGGACATGACCTGTGGAGTGCTTCACTGCGCCTTTTGTGACAGAGTTTGTTTGGGTCAAGGCTTGTGGACAGCGCACTGCAGACAAACAACAGGGAAATCGATCAGCTGCAGCTCTGTCTGTCTGTCTGTCTGTCTAACTGACTGCCTGACTGTCTGTCTATCAGCAGCACACCCATCTGTTATCTCTTTGTCTGAGTTTGAATGCACAGAATTGGATGAATGTGTGCAGGTGGGTTTGTCACTTGTGGGACTCTCGTCCTTGCTTGGGGGGGTTGGTGTACGGGCCGGGTCTTCAGCACTGGGTTTTGTACTGAACTTCGTGTCATTTCTCTGCTTAAGGACAGGGTGTTCATTGCATAGTACAACCTGAATGCCTGTGGACTGCCCACAAATGGGTCACGCAGAGGGCAGCCTACCCTTTACTGAAGCACAAAGGTGGAAGCAGAAACATAGAGATGTCTGGCCCTTTGGTCTGCCATTTTGTTTTGGGTTTTTTTTTAGATGTTTTTTTTTTTTCAGTGAGGCTTTTACAGCTTTTTTTCACCTCACAGCATGGAGTAAAGAGTGCAACTGGGTAAGGAGAAAGGATCAAGGCTACTCTACAGGCAACACTGTCAACACAGGTTAGGGGTGTGTGTGTACGCCCACACTCATTCTCAATGTTCTGGGTGTTTCATAATTCAGTGGACCAATGTAACATCAACTCCAAAGTTTGGGAAATACTGCAGGCTCGGTGTTTAGGATTAAATGGGAATTTCTCTGTGTTATTCATGGAGTATGCATTAAAATGTGACATGTTCAGCATTTTTCTTAAAAAGATGTGTATCTTCTAATCTGCATCATCCCCAGATGAAGGGGTTTATTATTAGGAGTAGACCTCTCATTTTGATATGAGAGCCATACATGTATTGTTAACTTATCAACAAATTGTGATATTCATAGGAACAAAAGCTGTTTGCTGTCTGTTTGCTTGCCAATATTTTCTTTTGTAGTACTTGTGGATATCACTAGGAAAACAAAGGACTGAGGCATTGGAGACCAAATAATTTGATTACACTCCGATGGTACACATTTCAGACGTGGTTTGGTCTGTAATTCTATATTGTCACCATGGGCTACAGACTGAAGTGCAAATAAAGCTTCTAAGGAGTTTTAACTTATTGAACACATTCCCAATGCAACTAAGTGGCACTATGCTGTAAAATAGCTACACATCACGTTGTTCTGTCAGAATAAAATCATAATCTTCTTCTCAGTGCCTAAAGGATGGATGAAACTTAAGCAATATACCACTGAGTGTCACACTATTGTTAAATGTCACCATCCTCCAGTCTCTGACGATCCTTCAAAAGGAGGACCTTTCACTGCTCGCAATGAGCGGCAATTCATTGCCTGCAGAGCCAGAGGGTGTTTATCATACATGGTGGCCTCATTCCTCCCGTCAGTCATCCTTGTACCACGCACGTGTTGGGAATGTCAAATGCATTTTCGGGATTAATGCCATGGCCTTGGGTTAAATGAAAGGCAGGTGTGAGTGAGCCACGTTACCGACCACGTTCATGTCTGCCGGCCTGTGCCCGGGCACCTGTCACCGCCTAATGGGGCGAGTTATTGGAGGAGATAGGAAATTGTCACACGGACACCGCAGCATGTCACCGCAGATGAGCAAGGAGATTAGGATCAACAGGCATTCATCCAGCTGTGGGAATGCTGCAGACATCAGGGATGAAGGAAAGCACGCAGGCAGACTCCACTCATTTTGCTAAAACAGAAAAAAGTCTGCAGAGAGGCTCGTATAATCTGCACACTAAGCACCAGTTTACTCCTTCTGAAATGTTGTGCTTTTAAAAATGACATCATTATCTTAATAGATCCCCAGGGTGCCCATCGATTTTGGACTCATCCCTTTAATGTGAGTAGCCCACCACTGAGTAATGTGAGGTTAAACATATTTGGTCAGGGACTTAAATGGTTAGGGACTGGGATATATTTCATTTTGTGCTGCTTTCAATATCACTGCACCTGTGGGTATCCTTAGCAGATAATAGCCCTCTTCTCTACAGACTGAGCAGATTCTAGTTTTCCTTTCGTTTTTTTCCTCTTAAGGCTCATCATTTGGGACAGTTTTCCATTGTAAATCCAGTAACCTTGCTGTTTTCTCTCTGTTTTTTTTCTTTAAAAAAGCATTTTTATTTCACATGAGAAAATATGATAGTTATTATTACTGTCAAAGCTTGGGAGAGAGCAGACAGGTGTGTGAGAGGAGATGAGAAGACTAGAGATGAGAGAGATTTTTTAATAGGACAAGGTGGAGGCCCCCCAGCCTTGTAGGTGTAGCCCCTGTGCCTCATCAGTCACTGTGTGACAGAGCAGCACCCACTGCTGGGTGATGTAAGAGGTAAAGCAGTGGACATGCTCCTAAAATAGGACTGGAGATGGCCATTCATATTTAATCACCACTGGCCTGTCTCTCTGTCCCACAGGAGCCCCGCTTCCACTAGACCACTCGCATTCTAAGTCGAGGTGTGTGGCTGTAGTTATAGTCACATGTAAAGCAGCAGACCACTAGCTGCACTGTAAGAAGAACTCAACTGGATCAATTAGGCATGTGTTTTTAACAGTACTGAAGATCTTTAGAGAGCTCTCAACTATGCCAAGATTAGGAGGGCAAGAAATTGTTTCCCACAACAGCACATGACATAATCTCCTTAATGTCTCTGCAAAGTTAGGTGCAGGATTTCTTAAGGCTGTGTTGCCATTTCTATAACACAGAACCCCACTAGAGATTAAAATAACTGAACTGTGGTGTTGCCATTTATGTTCATCAAATAACTAATGAATTGCTACCAAACTGCAACCATAAGAACAATGCTACTTCTCTTCACCATTCTATTCCCTTAAATGCATCACAATGAATGATTTTTGTTGGATTTCTGAGCAATGTTTTTAACTATAGTCATTATTATGAAAGCATAAAAGAGTGTGCCTAATTTCTAATAGCATTTATATTTGCTGACGCTACAGGGTTTATGTCTCTCTATCATCTTCACTGGCCTACACTTGGATCTGAGGATGTGGCTGTCTCTTATGGATCCCTTTGCCTGAGCTTATTTTTCAACATATTGACCACTGCCCCTTCTTTCTGTTGAGTAGGACAAAAAAACATTGTGGCAATGCACTCAATCATCTCTAAGAAACGGAAAAGGTTATTTTGTTGGTCGTTATCTTTCCTGTCTATTTGTCCTTCAAGAGCCTAAGAGTAGGCACAAAAGAAATGATGACAATAAATGGCAGGCTGCTTTCATATACTACAAGACTACAAACTTACAAAAGTAGTTTAGTTTTAAGTCCGCTTTTCATTTTTTTGGCATGTTTTGCGATGAAATGCCATCATGAAATTAAACGTCAAGAATATGACCGTAAACTTATTTTTTAAAGTACACTACATGCACAATTATTAATAAGTAGTCAAACCATATTATTCTTAATCCACATTTCCCAACTGCAAACCATTTAAACCTTATGTGGATCCCCCAACAGTCAGTTGTGTAGATAAATACATAAGTAAACAACTAAGGTGACCAATCAATGTCAATGACCAATTCAATGGGAAAGAAATTCACAGGTGCAGAGAGCACCCACCAAAGTCCATCTTTGGATTTGATATGTTGTATTTTGCATCATTTGCCCCATTTTACAATTTTTGATATGAGGTCACACAGCACATAGTTTACAAATCCATGGACAGACTGTCAAATCATATGAACAGGTTATAAATCCATATACACAGACAAATAATTCCAGGACAAAGCTTTTTCAGCCACCTGACCAAACCTGGAATCCATATAAACTTGCTTTTTTAGCTTAGTCATTTTCAGGTGAGGTGTAATCTGTAAAAGGAGTGAAGGTATGGCCTATGCTATTTTAGTGATTTTGTATTTGACTAATGAGGGAGGGTATGGCCTAAAAGGATTTCCTGTTGGTTACTGTGGCGGGTGTGCTGATATGCACATTCTACTTGTTCTTTATTTCCAGCTTACAAATATAACAAAAATAATGCTATGAATTGGCATTACTTATTGTACCTTAAGGGTGTGCATAAACATTCAGCAGCTTAGTCCAGAAAAACAAGATGAAAAGAAATTTAATTAACACTGAAAAGTCAAGTATTGTAAAACGCTTTTAGGATAGCTGCAACAGCCAAGAGATGTGGTCACTGGGCCGTCAGACATTTTGTTGTGAACAGTCAGAATGTATGCTGAAAAAGGTGCAAATTACCTGCAAAATTCCAGTCAAATTAAACATGTAGCTGCCAGGAAGGCATCACTCTCCAGTGCCATCATATTAAAACATAGCAGCTATCAATCTGGCAGTATTTCCTCCTCGTGTGAGTTATAAAGCACTGGCCTCAGAGACAACAAAATTAATGGTTGCTTGTGTAACAGACACTGTTATCCAAAGCACCACACTGTTCAGATGCACACATTTCAGTAGTACGTTCGCACCCTGCTACTGTAGGACTGATGAAATGAGAGGCTTGTTTATTTCATGGTTCAGTGAATCATGTCTGATCTGATCAGCAGCTCTGGGATTTTAAGGTAGTTAGCTATCACTCTTAAAGTAGAGCAGTGAACAATTATTATGAGGAGGAGGAGACAACTGTAGACCTAAAAATGTTTTGCTGTCGATTCACATGATCCAGAGATATTTAAAACTGTAAATGAGTTTGTGCACAAAATGTTTAAACAGCAGCTAAAATAGTATAGTCTGAAGAAAGACATTGGGCCCATACTGTTAGACCTCTATTTCTGTTGATGTTTCACTGTCAGAAATGTGTTCCAAATTGTAACAAATGACTTTTTCCTCCTACTACTGAACATTTCCATCATGGTATATATATCAAATTTTAACATCTTATCACTAGTGCCAGCTTGGTAATGTGAGACAGAGTGTATCAAACTGACACAGAGCACAAAAATCTGCCTTGCATATAAAACCTGCATGGGACTCTGAAGCACGTAAATAAACTGAAATATGGCATCCCATTTTAGTTTGATGACTCATGACCGTATTTGTAGTGATATGCAAGCCATGGTGGAACTCACTCCGGTGACATGGTAAGCAGACATAACCCAGGGTACCCAACTGTCTTGCACCACTTTGCCTTGTCAAACTGGGGACATTACCACAGCTGTCCTTTGGCTGCTCTTCACCATGCTGCGTCTTTCAGTGCCATGGTGTGTGACCATGTCACAATCTATCTACAAAACATTGCCAGTTTACAAGCGTAGCATTGTTTACACAAGCCACAGCATCCCTCTGCAGTAATTCACAACAGGCTAACAAAAATGTATTAGGTCGGCCATCGCATTATTCCGTTATGACTTTTTTATTATTATCATTATTATTCCTCGCACACCCAAAAGCTGGCACAACACAAAATAACTCTTCAAGTCCCATTTCCTTCATATTTATTTCAAGTGACACTTCAGGCCGTCATTTAAAAAGCAAAACCATCACCTTCAGCAAAAGCATGGACAAAAGAAATATGCAGCAGCAGATTTAAAGGACACACGTTGCTCCAATGTTCACACTGCCAGAGACGCTGACACAGCCATTACACCAACTGTTTCACACACACCCAACATACACACACAACATACCAATGTGCAGCAATTAGAAGATAAAAAAACTGTGATGGGTGATAAAGTAGTAGGGAAAACAAATAAGAATGTGACTTTTGTTCCTTTTTCTATCTTTTGTGTTCAAAGGCAACATGCAGGGGTACAGGGGTTGCATCTTCAAACCCTTCCTAAAAGGCTGCTGAGCTTGCCCCATCAATGCAGTAGAGTTAACAGACATAATGTGAGAAAGTGCTATTTAGCTAATGGAAAATAGTCAGGATACATCAATGGAAAGTGGACGCATCTATCACACACACAATCCATATCAGTCACACTGTGTGCGTGTGTGTGCGTGCGTGTGCGTGTGTGTGTTGGGAAGGTGGGGGTGGGTGTTGCTGAAATAATGCATGCTGCTGGCAGAGCTTGACTAATGATATGGCTTTGCCTCCTATGTGAGTACATGGATGTATAAACATACACAGAGAGTGCCAATACACTGATCTCACTCTGTAACATTCATCCCATATAGACCTTTAGGTGCCACTTCAGTAGTAAATGTAGAGCACAAATGAAATCAATAGCATTCCGCTCTCTGTATGGAGACATTAACATGGCCCAGTCATTACAAACTATAACAGTCACTGTCTGAACAGCATAAATAAATAATGTGTAAAACTATACACAGACCAGGCACCATTCCCTGGGGACTGCAGTAGCAATACAATGAAGGACCCAATCCCTTTCCAGTGTCCTCCTTAGGGTTCCTGTGACATTTCCGGATGGCAAATACAAAATTAAAAGGGTCAATAGCCACATTATGGTTTGTGGCTCTGAAAAAGTGAGAGAAAAAAAAGCACAATGAAAAGACTTTCTTTGATGTAAGCCCTGATCTGCATGACTGAGCTCCATACTAAATTATTAATTGAGTAAATATACAGTGACATAGTGGGGCACGGACTCATTTTTCTTCAGCACACTAATTGCATTCAAAATCCCCTGGCAAGCGGTTACAGTCGCAAGGGTGCAGTAAGGGATGAAATGACATTCTTGCTAAGGGCAAAGTTTGTCAGTGATTAGCTAACACACTGATCATTCCAGTTACTACACCAAGATAACAACAGTGAAATGTGAGTGAAAGCAACAGCTAGTTGCAGTTAGAATAGGAGACAGGGGGAAAAAAGTTGATAAAAGTTATTCAAGTATTTCCATGGGCAACATAGCTCTCAAACTGGTTGCCTCCCCACACACAATTGGCAGGGATCTGGAGTAGAAAAGGAGTGTCTTCCCAGTAATACAGCCGGTTCCGTTTGTCCTCTAGAGTGTCTATCACTCTCCGGCTCCCTCTTAGAAGATGTGCTTCAGGTGTTTGATGCCATAGGTCTTGAAGAAGACGAGCAGGATGAGTGTCCACAGGCCCAGGATGAAGCCGTCTGGCGGGTGCCAGTCTTTTTGTTTGGGTTTCTGAGGATGGAGGAAAACAGCTGCTTAGCAAGGATATGGCAAGATGGCACACAGAGCTTACAGTCTCTCTTTAAAATGCACACACATAAACACATACCCACACACAAAGGCATTGAAGCCCACGTATGTAGAGGCATGAGTGCACACACAGACACACACACACGTGGTGCACCTCTGCACAGACACAGACACAGACACAGACACACACACACACACACACACACACACACACACACACACACACACACACACATACACAGGCACCAGTATGCATCCTATTCCTGTGTCTGGCCATTTGCCACCACATCATCATTCTGTGTATATTATACTTTTAAATCTTGCCCTGTATTAAACAAGCGATGGCAGGAGTGCATTTACATGCTAATGCAGTCAGAATATTCTACTGAGGAAAAGACTTAACCTCTAAAAGGAAAGTCCTCATAACTTTTCCAATTACATTACAAGAGAATGGAATCAGTGCAGGGGGGTGGGGGCGGGAGATGGGTGGATGAGCGAGAGGAGAGCAAGGGGGGAAGGAAGACACAAGCAAGAGGGAGAATGATTAGACTTGGCGAGACGTAAAGGTGGGAGAGATAACGACAGACACCAGGGAGATGGCCGGCGTAGAGATGCAGATAAAGCCAGGGGTTGGACATGCTGGAGTGCTGTAGTGCAGGCTCCCCACACCGTTCCCCACACTGTCCCCAGTCAGCCACTCGGTCACAGCCACACACACGCACACACATTACACACATATACCCTACACCTACACACACACATCACAAACATACCCACACACACACACACACATATATAAACCCTACACCTACACACACATCACAAACATACCCACACACATACTTCACAGAAGTCCAGCCAGATACATGCATGACCACACATATACACAGCTCCTGCCCAGCAACATGTATACACACTGAGATGTGCACAAGCACGTATACATGTGCAAACGCGCACACACACACACACACACAAACCAGTGCATTCCCCCTTACAGCCTGACAAGAGAATCAGCAGCCAGGGGAGAGTGAGAATAATAGAGAATAGTGAACGGGGAAGCGAAGCACAGAGGAAAAGAGATTACAAGAGGAGAGGTGGAGAGAAGTCAAGACAAGAAAACAAGTGAGTGTGTTTAAGACAGAGAGGGAGCCATGGACTAGTTCTGCCAAGGAGTTTCTGCATCGCTGAGAACTCACTATAAACACACACACACACCATCTGCTAGCAGGCAGGGAGGCAGGCGCTGCTAGAGCCCTGGAGACTAGGTGGTGTGTGTGTGTGTGTGTGTGTATGTGATACGTGTGTGTGTGTGTGTGTGTGTGTGTGTGTGTGTGTGTGTGTGTGTAACAGCATAGCCCATAGTGAGGCTTTGTGCAGCAATAGAGAAAGTAAGGCTACACCAGGCACTCATATCCACATACCCACAGACTGTTATAGTCTTCTTCTCATCTCTCTCTCTCTGTGACTCTCTCTCACTCACACACTCACTCACACACACACACACACACACACACACACACAGGTCGTGGGGTAGCCGATGATGACTAGTGTGTGGGGTGGGGAAGCATGTTGACCTTCTCTGTGTGTGAGCGTGTGTGAGGGGGCAACCCTGTCCACCATACCCGTCAGGCAGTGGAGCGAGGCCCGATTGATGCTCCATGACAGGGAGCAGTGGTTGCGCTCAACACGAGCAGCCTAACAAGCTCAAGACACTCACACATCAAAGCAACACACACACACACACACACTCTCTCCCTTTTTATAAGTTGACACAGCAGCAAGAACCTATTCCCACACACATGGTGCATGAAAGCAGTGGAAGTAACGGCGCACAATGCAGATCAGTACTTCGTTCAATTTTTTATAATGACACACGTACAGTACATGGCATATACTAAAACTCAGTCACACACACACACAAACACATCATGAATGCATGACAGCGTAGTTATATTTGCACGTAATGCAGAGTGGCAGAGCAGACACTCCATTTTTCATTGCAGGCTAGAGTGCACACTCTCACACAACCACAAACACATACACATACACAAACACATACACATACACATACACACACACACAAACACAAACACACACACACACACACAAAGATGTGTAACAGCTACTCACTCTATCCCACACACTTAGTGTGGCCATGAGCGAATGTGGAGTGGCCTCTGACCCTCTTTAGAGTGGGATTACTATTGGGATCAAGACCACCTCTTACCCCCCAACCCCCACCTGACATTTAACTGCTTCAGAGCACATACCTGCACACGTAGACACCCAAACCAGTCAAACCTGAATGAGGGGGTGGGATTCCTTATCTCCATGGAAACCACCTGATCAATGGAGATGGCTCTCATCCATGGCCTTGAGGACTCCAAAAGCTGTCTTCTCAGATAACCACTCAATCACATACAGCATCTTAGTGCAGACCTTTTCTGTTATCCTACTAACCCCTACAGTGTGTGTGTGTAGGTCCGCATGTGTGTGTGTCTGTGTGCGTGTGTGTGCGCGTGTGTCTGTGTTTGACATAAGGTAACTGACAAGACCACTATACTGAATTTCAATGAGGGTAATGTCCATTATGTATTAAAAGACTTTATTTAATGTTACTTCAGCACAGGTCACTGACGGCAAACTGCTCTGAGTATCCAGCAGTGGCACTACCAGGGAAACAAACTGCCAACAAAAGACATCAGTCACTTGTGCTTAGGGTGGCCAACTGGATAAGAGTTAAAATGGACAATTCGATGTTTATTATCCGTTACAGTGCTCACTCTCTGACAAAGAAATGGACTGTAACAACTGAAACAGCAGGCCATTGCAGCTGTGTGGTGGGACAGCAGCAGGACTGGTGAAAATGGTGGACAAATGGTGCGAGGGATGGGTTGTGCTGTGCTTCCCTTGCAGGTTAATGGCTGCTGCCGGGGTAAGTGAAAGCTCTGCAGCTCAACATGGCTCATCTGTCTGATGCAAAGTAAGCCAACTTTAATCACTTTTTGAGTTTGAAAATCAACATTTATTGATTTTGTGATTGATTTGGGGTGTTGACTGCTTTACTTTCTTCGTTATTCTATTTTGGCTTTTAGTGTTGTAAATTACCACTCTGTCTTTCTCTGCATCAAAGATGCATGTGTGCAGAAACACAGAGCTTTCATTAGTCACCAGAGTCAACCTCTTACAATAAAGCATGTCATCTTCCTACACTGTCCTTATCAGAATTCCCACCATGCCCCACTAAAACACAATACAAATGTGTGTATTCATCACTTTGAGCACACATGAGAGGCCAGAATGCCTCAGCTTTCGATCAAGGTTGACTGATGTGCAAGTAGTGATCCGCATCGCCTCACCCTCACTCTCATGCACAAACATACTCAGGCATACACAAACATGCACACACAAACACATCCACATACACATAAGATTGAAAGTCAACCAATTAAAATTCCTCCCAGGCATGACACAGCGAGTGGCAACTATCCATTTTCCACCTTCCCTCCTGATTTCCTCTGGCCATATGGTAACAACAACAAGCTGTCAGTCTGCCTGCGTGACAAACACGAGAGGCGGACAGGACTTCCAAAACAGCGAATACGAAGAGGACCCAATCATCATGCCAGACAAGAGCGGACTCCTGCATAGCAGCCCTCTGAACCGCCTCCACATCAAACCACATCAGGACCAGCAGACCAGCAACCAGCAATACAGACGCCTGGTTACCATGTCCTCCACCTGTCTCTGCAGAATCTGGATCATTCCTCAACCAACTCCCCTCGGAGGCATTGCTAAAGGGGTTTGGTGGGGATGATGGGATGTTTTTGATTGAATGTAGACTTATACAACAATATTCTTTCTAGTACAACTTCCAATAAATCAAGGACAGTTTGGAGGACTTCAACAGACCTCATACAGCCCTGGTGATTATGTGTAAAAGACTAAATCTATGATACCCTAACAGCCTGAACAGCTCTGCTAAGGGAGGCATTCTGGTAAAGTGAAAGACGCAACACAGCTGGAAGGAAAACTGAAGAGTGGATCATGGTAAGCAGGAACAGTGGTATCTAAATGGCCCTAATGCATTCACATTCATTTAGATAAAAAGCAACCTGGGAGATTGTGAATTTCTTACATAAAAAATACTTCATCATCTCTAGCATTTTGTTCTGGGGGATGGGCTGAAATAAAGCAAGTAGTGTATTTTTTAAAGCATGTTCTATTTTGTTCTGTGGCCTTTGTGCAGATAAGGGGTTTCTTGTTAGAGTTTTCAGTTAGCCTAAATGTTACCTCAGCAATTCTCAGACTGTGACTACACTACTGAACTTCTTAACTTCTCAGTAACTTTTTTTGCATTACATGGAGAAATCCAAATGTTACCGTAATGATACTTGGTGCAGATGAATGAGATCTTTCATTCTAGCATTAAATAAGAAAACTCTTCAATGTATAGATCAGCTCACAATAACAGCGAGGTTCTGGTCAGAGGAAAGTCTGGTTAAGAAGCTCAAAAGGCTCACTGAGGCTTGTAAGTGACTACTGATGCAACACAAGACAGTTCACAGAAACAAAAGTGTGACTAGCGCCTCTCAGGTCAGAGGGGACGGACATCATTAAACAGAGGAACATTTCATTACAGCCGTGCTGCTGATGCAATGGGTCAGTAATTTCGTCTGGCTCCTGGGTTAGCCTTGGCTTGTCTGAGGCGCCTGCATGATTATTCAGGCTACTTTGGCACAGTCTGTGATAAAACTTTGTCTCACACTTCTACTTCTGAATGTCAAACAGCAGTAATTTTCTCCTCCATCATGTTCCACGGCTAATGAATGCAACTCTTGAGAAACATCTTGTGTGCTTCCTTCAATGCGGGGAGAGACAACAAAGACGGGAGAGAGAGAGGGGAAAGGATCTCGCTCCTGACCGATGCTTCGGCTCATCACTCCAGACGTTGCCAGGCATGAGCAATTAACCACCGCAACAAGGGACAGCTGGGAAACGGGCTCCATCCAGCCGGGAAGGAGCAGGACTCTGTTGGTCCATTTCTCACGTCCTCAATACAACCCTGTGTCAAGACAGGAGGGCAGGCAGCTGAGGGGACTGTGGTAGAGACTCTAGTAGGGAAAAGCTTCATCAGGCCAGAGAGCTGAGTCACGAGTCATGACTCAGGACATACAGAACAAGCCTCTTGCTTGCTGTAATGCTTATCCACTCAGGCTTTCAGTCCCATTGTTAGTGGAGAATGGCCTCTTTCTTGTTCTAATCCACTGTTTTAGCCACACTCTGATACAGGAATGCTCTGTGCTTCCACAGAGCCTGTCCTGCACTGCCTATGAGTCTGATGCCATCATCTGTTTGAAATATGAAGGTTTCCCATTGCCCGAGCACTGACTACATACTGTCTATGTGCTGGACAAAGCAGCTCTTGAACTTGACAATGACATGAAAAGGGGAAGTCAGCCTGGCTTCATACATTAGCTGGTACATCAGCAGAGAGCATTACGGAGGCCCACTGCTCCATTAGATGCATAATGCCGGATTAGACACAGACCGAGAGCAGTACTTACCATGACTTTAGTCACATTTACATTCAGTCATGCAGTAAAGGCTTTTATCCAAAGCAAACTGTAGTACATTAAAGGCACACAATATCAGTCCCATCAGTACATTAATTGGACCAGAGACCTTGTGCTTTGCTAATGCTCTGCACTGACAGCAAAGGTTGAGCTGCAAAATGAGTGGTTGAGAAAGGGCCAGTTGGTTCAGTCCACATACATATGAGCTGAAGGGACAGTGGCCATTGTTGGCAGAAGTCCTATTTGTTAGTGACAGCAATAATCAGACACACTAGATAATGCAGGTGGATGAGTTTCAGTTTCAGGTCTATTTGAAAATAAGATAATGCCAAAGGTTAGAGGGTAATAACGTATAAATCAGCACTTAAAATTTGAAATACAGAGACAGCTAATAATCCATCTTCTCCAACAATTCAAATATTCTACAGTAAGCTAAACAGATAGGGCTGAAAAGCGTACTCCTAGCCACTGTATGAGCACAGTTCACTGTGAAGATAAATTTTGTGAAGTTGAGACTCAGGAGGAGTTTTTACAAACAGCCTTCTACAAAAATAAAATTAGATCCATCCTTCTCGTTTTACGTCTGAGCAAGTCTTCTGGTATCTTAGCAACCAGAAAAACTACAGATGATAACCTTTGCTCGGTCTTACAATGACAAAAAGTTGGCGAAGCCTGGCCCGTTGTGAGGGGTACACCTCATCCTAGACTGTTTGTATGAACTGTACTGACACACTCTTTACCCCTGGCTGGAGTTGCACTGCTCACTGTACTTAAGCTGCAAAAGGAAAAGGAATGAGTGGGGATAAAGGAACCCTGGCTTGTGGAAAATCTAAGAATTTCTCCTGGAGATGGACATCATGCATACTTATCACAAGCACACGAAGCAGGATACTGAACAAACTCTGATACCTGAAATATCACAACACATGAGAAGGAGAGAAAAGGCTACAGCATTTCTGCTACGGGGCAGAGGGAGTGTGGGTAAGCAGTGTGTGTGTGTGTGTGTCTGTGTGTGTGTGTGTGTGTGTGTGTGTGTGTGTGTGTGTGTGTGTGTGTGTGTGTGTGTGTGTGTGTGTGTGTGTGTGTGTGTGCATGTCTCTGATGGTGGAGACTTTAGTTAAGTGAGGGAATAGGCAGGGAAGATGAGGGTAGGTAGTCGTCCCTATCTCCCACAGGTGATCTCCCGCCTGGCAATGTGGAGTCGATGGGGTCAGGGGGATGAGGGCTGCGCTCTGGATGTGATGGAGCCCAGCAAGGGGCCGCTAATGGAGCTTGAGCCGGCAGGCTGCTGCACATGAGCCCATAACCTGTGCAGCAGGACAGTGTCCTCACCACCGCCACGACCACCACCTTCAACCACTTCACTGCAAGCTGTACAGATGCATCTTCAAGTGCACTCGTAAGCTAAGTATTAATCTAGGAGTATTCTGATAACACAGCAGCCAGTCGTTTCATAGTTACCGCTTTTAATTGAACCGTGTCACAACCACAGTGTCCTGCTGTTAGCGCAAATGAGAAAATGACAACAATCAGGAATCGGAAATGAGAAAAAGGGAGAGAGAGAAATGGCAAGGATGAGACCACATGTTGAGAGAATTCACATCAACTCACCCCGCTGGAGAGAAACAATGCCCCTTGTATTTGACTGGAAATATGTGAAATCAGACCCAGGTATGGTAATACTCCCACCAACCCACCTCCTCAGTTCCTGTTTTAGTTTCATGCTCTTCAGTCTCTTCCAGCTCATAGTTCCATCCTGTTTTTTGTCTCTCTCCTTACATCTTTCTCTCCTTCCTCTCATCACTCCTGCACTCCTAAATCTTACCACCCCCCCACCCCCCACCCACCTCATCTTCTCTGTGTCTTCATTATTGAACTTACTCCGTAGGGTGCAGGCAGGGGCTTATCTCCGTGATCTTGGTAGAGATGGGCAAGAACTTTCCACACACCTGCCTCCACAAAAATTTCATAAACTCGCCTCAGCCCCCTCCCCATTTCCTCTCACAAAGTCTGCTCACATAGATGCACCTGTGGCTCCTATGAAATGCAGGTCTGGAAATTGTGCTGCTGCCTGGAGCTGAGACTCCTCCTTACAACTCAGACATCGATGTACAAATATCCCCTCAGACCTGTGTTACCAATGCACTGTGAGTGGGCATACGGTCACAATGGTTGATTTATGAGTCTGTAAAGGGACCAGTTGGTGGGTGGTATGGTTGGCATGGTGTTATTAAAATCGGGAACAGGGGTTTACCTACATACCAGTGCACTGTAAGGTAACTTATATACACAGGTCTTTGCTTGCTAGTCTGTTGCAAGTCCCTTGACGGGTGAATTGGTTTGTATCTCATGGTTGGCTTTTTGTATTCTTTTGTGCCGTTTCTGGCACCTGCTCAGACTATTTCTGGCACTGCAGAGTTAGAAAGCAGACCTGCATGTGTACCACTACTTTATAAGGGATGTCAGCGAAATTTGATTTTTGTACACTCAGTCTCAGGACTTTTTGATCACACCTCCTTGATGTGTTTTTCCATTTTCTAAATTTATGGAAAATAAGCATATATACAAGCATACACTAACACCCATGTGTTGCAACATGCATACCAAGACAGGTGTTTTATGAAGAAAAAGAGGGGAAAAAATCTCACCTGGTGTATGATCTCAGCCACAGGCAGCTGGTCCACATAGGACAGCATCTGAGTGGGAGTCTCCTCAGCGAAGACCCTGGAGACGGCAGCAAAGACAAGACAGTCAATCAGTCACGTCTGCAGCTGGGGGCTCTTTGTGCCAACACAAGCCTCGGCTCGTACCCAAACACAATTTTAATGAGCACAACAGTGTTTTCTCCACTAAAATGGGTCTTCACTGGCTTGTGTCAACAATACATGAACACACAAATACACAGACAGGCACATGCACGCACACACGCACTCACACACATGCGCGCACACTCACACAAGGTAACAAATCAATACAGACAAAAGAAGTCAGAACTATAGGTTTAGGTCCTGTTCTGCTTCAAACACACTGAAGTAAACTGTATTGATTATTCATGCAAGACACACAGCCTTGTTCAGCTGCAACATTACTGATGACCTTGTACACCATCACAAGTACGACCCGAAAAACAAGAAACGCCAGGGAAAAGATTATGAACAAACAAATACGCAAATGGACAATACAGTGTATTCAGGAGGCAATGGCAAGGCTCTTTTCACCTGAGGAGAGACAGACAAATGCAGAGAAAGACTGACAGACAGCAAGCACTCTGCAGGAAGACTTCAGATGGATGGGGAGAGACACAAAAAAGCACTAATAATGACCACAGAGATGTAAGCAGAGAAGGAGGAAAGAGGGAGAGAAGCAGAAAGCCAAAGTAAAGGAAACAAAAAGACATGGAGAAAGGGGGTAGGAAAGAGAGAGATGGATATAAAGCAAGAATTGTAGAGAGAGAGAGAGAGAAAAAACGAGAGAAAGAAAAAAAGGGTAAGGGAGACAGAGAGACGGACAAACACAAAAGACAGAAGGGGAGTGAGTCATACTCGCTATCATGGCCATGACCCTTTCAATCCCCACCAGGCCAGATTAGCTTCTGTCTGTCTACTGTTTCAATGACTGCGCTCTCTCCTTTTTCAACCCCCCCCCCCCTTTCTGCTTCTTTTTCTTTTCTATATGCTTTAGGGTGTGGTATAATGTACCACTACATACACTCTACAAAGTAGAAAAACCAAATTAATTAGGAAGAAAGTAAAGGAAAAATGTCCTCGCCATGCTTGGTGGCAGATGACTGACAGGTAATTTCAGAGGTGTCTGGTGAAAAGCCAGGACACCTTCTGCCACACACAACATCCTTTCCATGACAGGCAGACAGAGAGGGGTGGGAGCATACAGTGGAAGAAAGCCGTGGGCCACAATAATAGGGCAGCCGTATGTGAGGCATGCGCAGATAATCCTAAAAGGGATAACGCTGAGGGTGAACGAATGAGTAAATGAATGTTTTAATGAGTAAGTGCATGACTGGAGTGAGCAGTGAGTGAATGAACAAGTGAATGAATGAATGAATGAATGAATGAATGAATGAATGAAGGGCTTTACTCATTCGATTTAACACATCACTCCCCACACCTTGGTCAGTGAGTGAGGGAGTGAACTCATGGCCTGTGGATGGAGGTATAGAGCTCTCCATTAAGCTAGCTGACAGAATGGGCTGTCAGCCCAGTGGCTGTGCTGCTGTGGACCACTGCACCTTATCAGGCTCCCTAACCTCCACCTGCCCACTCTCTCCACTCCACTCCAGTCCACTCAAGGGCTCTGGCCATGGCACTCATTTCTAGGTTTTCTGTCTCCGTCTCCGCTTTCTTTTTCCCCCCCGTCTCACACTCTCGATAGCTTTTTCACATTGACTAACCACCGCAGTCCTCACCTACTCAGAATGCTTTGTGCAGACCCGCTGGTGAGGGACAAGGTGAACTTTCTGTGGTATTCTCCAAGCATTCAGAGCGCATCCTGTTCAAAGCGCACCACGGCACCTGATGCTAAATGCAGCTGAATAGACAAGGTAGCATCTCTCGGCCACAGTGAAGCTGAAAATTAAATATTGAACAGCATTTTCCGACCGCGCTCCCTGATGGGCTGTGGTGCTTTGAAGCCCTGGGCTGATCAATAGGAGTGTTCACGCAGACATCAGTATTGCTGAGCACCTATTACCAAAACAGCGTTAACGAACTGGGCAGGGCAGCACACCCACTTTCAGGAGCCTTTCTGCGCTCCCAGTGTGGCCCTCCTTCTGCTATTAAGGGCAGAGAGTCTGTGACTCATTTTTAGAGAAAGATTTTAGATTTTATCTTTTTTTTAGAAAGATGCCTGATGAAGATTGTAACATCAAGACAATATAAGGGTCTTTTAAAGGGTCATTAAGACTGTGCAAATTTTTTGTTTTATTATTTTCTTTTGATATTTTGTTTCGGAAGAAGACTGATCAATCTGCTACTGAGCTTAGTTACCAATCACAGTACGGCCCTCCCTTTCATGTGTTCCTACAACAGCGTGTTAATTGTTCTTGGATTTCAGATGCCTCACAAATAGAGGTAGCCATCACAGAGTCTGTGTGGTGTACAAAAAAAACAGAATCTTTCTAAGTGAACATACAAAATCAAATAATGACTGAAAAATAATATTTGACTAGATCTGATCTAAAATTTTACTGAACTAGACTAAAATAGAGGAGTCAATTTTAACACCATATTTCATGTAAAATCGATTACTGTGCTGATGCCAAGGCAGGAATTTGCGTCTCCCCATGACAAAATGAGTAATAATCTCCCGAGTTCAGACTCCAGAATCTAGAGAGCAAACACATCCTAGTACATTAAGCATGAATCTTCAGGTACACGATGTTACAAGACTGGGCCCAGGAAATATATGCTGTACCAATAAAACATTAAGCTATTTTAGTACATCCCAAATATGTCCATTATAAGCAGTGAAAATATACATGCAAAATTCCTTTTGGGTATGCTTTCTACAATAGATTTGTACTTTATTATTCTTTTAGTCATACAAAGATTTTCAGAAAGGGGGCAGACAACAAGAAAGAACAGAAATTACTGTGAGTGCGACAGAATAGAAAGGCAGAAAGGTGGAGAAGCTAAACAGTATGGCACAATACAAAGCAGAGGGGCGGTGGGGGTGGAGACCAGCACAAGGCAGCAGCAGTGGAGGGGAGGAGATGAAAGCCTTAAAGGCAGAGTGGGGTGGGATGGTGGCAAAGACCAGCTGTGTAGGCAGCCACACACAAGACAATGTCTCTTCCACAGCATAATTACTGGGCTTAAAGCCCATAAGGTAGTTGCTCTGCTTGTATTAGGAGGGCTAAGTGTAGTGATTGCCGTTTGGCCAATTCCCATCTTCAGTAAAGCATGCAGGGTGGGGCTGTCGGTGGTGTCAGTGGTAGCAGCAACTGAGATCATTTCTCTTTTTTTCCCCCATTGCCCTCAGTGGTGCGGGGTGATTTATTCCCCATTTGGTTACATCCACTGACATTTCATTACGGCCAGGCTGCAATCTACGCTGCATAGTCAACATCATCACCCTCAGCAAACCTGCGCCACAATGCAATCTCATAAAAGTCTTAGACATAATAAAGTGGAGAGGGGGAGTCTATTAAAATGCCCTCCACATAAAATGCAATTTACTTAATGGAGGCCCCTGCTATTGCTGCTGGGGGAGAAAACATGGCCGACCTGAAAACCGGGCTTGGGGTTGGGGGGTGGGGTGCATTTAAATCATACAGAGAGATGCATGATGACAATGAGAAAGGATGCATCCACAAATGTACTGTAAAGATGGAGATGCTGAATAAAAAGGTATTGCATTCCATGTGGGAAAGAAGTATCTGTTCTCCCCGCAAAAAACAAAAATCTTGTTTTGGAGAAAAACAACAAATGCCTATCTTATATTTGACCTATCTGTGTATATAAAATATACCACACACTTTAGACGGAGTTTTCAAACTTTAATTAACAGCCAGCTATTTTTAGGGTCTGCTATTCTACTTGAAATTATGCAACTCCGCAAGTACCACACGCCCACAAAGTGAACTATTTCTGTTGTGCCAGCACTGTGTCTATGTTAGCCTCTTTACATGTGGTCTATTTTTAACTGTACATTTCCTCACTCAAACACTGATAAGACTTTCAGCAGCAGACGCACGACACAGTGGACCTGAGGCTTCCAGCGCCTCTCAGACAGGCTCACAAACGGGAACGTCTCCAGAAATAAACTGCTGCCCTTGACTTCTCGTGTACCCCTAGACTGGGCACACCATTAATGCAGAACTGCTCCCTTGCTCTGTTCCCTAGTTCTGTCACACAAACACACACACACACAAGGACACATGTACACGCAGAACAACTCACACACACACATACACTCTCGCTCTCTCACACACACACGCACACACACATACACACAAGAACACACACAGCGGTGGACAGCTTGCCCAGGGCGCAATGGATGCAAAGTAACCGGCTGCAATATTTTGAGTGTGAGAATCCAGGTCAGTCCAGGCATATAGATGGCATGCTGCGACCAAGACACCTGGATGGCAGCAGCCTGAGGAGGTAATGGCAGAACAGATGCGATCGAGGCTGGACTGACAAACAATAATGAGTCAAAGAGAGTGTCTCTCCCATTTTATAGCGGTTCTACATTTCTTTATGGCTATGTTTGTGTGAAAGGCTCACATCAGTGAGCAGGTACACGGGCTACCTGCTGTGCCACCACGACAGCAGCCTGGCGCCAACACAGACAGCAGTGGGGACCGGAGCCGGCGCTGGTCTCTGTCCCAGAGGCTGTCACCGTGAACCTGGCCAGCATGGCAGCCGCAGCGTCAGCAGGGACATCCCCTGCGAGAGCAGTCCAGACGGCCCGAGGCTCATTCCCTCTCCCCCACCACATCCCTTCCCTGCTAGGGGGCCAACATCCAGACAGCTGGCTCCATCAGCACACAGCTCCTTCCTGTTCCTCCTCCATCCTCCTCTTCACCAGCTTATGTGCCAGTGTGAGGGCAGTTGCTAGGCGGCTTCCCGGCATGACCAATTTGACTACAAATGACTGGGAAGTCACGATACCCCATGGCAAGACGGCATGCTATAGAAGCACAAATCTGCATTACACAAGCTAATTAATTGTCAACCATATCAAGGGCTTTCTAGATGGGAAACTTATGTTGCTTGTAAGCACAAATAAATCCGATCCTCTGTACTGTGGTCATGGCGGCAGAACATGCATTTGCCTTTGACAAACCGACTGTCAATTTGAGGCTGTGAATAAGCCCCCGGGAGACTGCTAACGTGCACAACAGGCTTCAGAGGGGTGGTGGACAGCACTGTTATGTGTTTGTTTTCCAGTTTGTTTGTTTGTCAGTTTGGAATTAATGACATAGCTGTGACCTTGAGAATTCTAGAAGAATCAATTATGAGGGAGGGGAAAGAATAAGCAAGTGCGCTTGCGAAGATGCCTTGTCTGCTCCTCGGAGAAATGAGCTGCAAATGGATTTCTCGTGAGGAAGTGTGCTCAGAATCTCAGTTTCCCATTACCGATGTTAAACTGTTTGTTCAGCTCCAGTAAGGTCTGCGTGGGTCATCGTGACCTGTGCATTATTCCACCGCTGGCACTTAACTGGATCTTAAACTGACAAGTGACAAACCTTTAAAACAGAATCTGCCTCAATCACAATACCAAAAAATATACAGTGATTCTTTTGTGCCGTTTCCTGAGTTTGCATTAGTGTGTGTGTGTGTGTGTGTGTGTGTGTGTGTGTGTGTGTGTGTGTGTGTGTGTGTGTGTGTGCGTGTGCGAGTGCGAGTGTGCGTGAATGAAAGAGAGAGAGAGAGAGAGAAAGAGAGAGAGAGAGAGGGAGAGAGAGGGAGAGAGAGAGACAGACAGAGAGGGATACAGAAAAAGAGACCGAGAGAGACAGACAGATACAGAGAGAGAGAGAGAGAGAGAGAGAGAGAGAGAGAGAGAAAGAGAGAGAGAGAGAGCAAGAGATCATGCTTCCTTAACAGATACAGACCAGGTCAACAGGCAGTCTCCTTGAAAGACAGCAACCAAACTACTAATGAGACTAAACAAGATCTATTTACTCCATCTAGTGGTCAAACACTACAATTGCTTCAGCACTGGCATTTACATTAAAAACATTGCATGAATTCCAGCAATATTTCCCAAACTTCATTTCTCTGATGGCACATTGGTTAACATAAGCAAAACACATGACACAGCACAATAAATATACAGTCTAGCTGTTTAGTGACTCTACCCACACACAAAAAAGGAATTTTTGCGCATTATGAAGTCTGGCTACAGGTAAACTCTGAAAAACTGTAGTCTTTTATCTGTTACTCACTGCTGCAGTTAACTGTTTTTAGAACGATATGTGTTGGGCCAGGTATATGGTCAGTCCTATCATTAAT
Source organism: Setipinna tenuifilis (assembly GCA_030347295.1). Taxonomy (NCBI): domain Eukaryota; kingdom Metazoa; phylum Chordata; class Actinopteri; order Clupeiformes; family Engraulidae; genus Setipinna; species Setipinna tenuifilis. Next base: position 16,115,068 of record CM059265.1, read on the forward strand.
GTATTTGTCCATTTTTTCAGTGACTTTTGGCTATGTTGTATGGCGATGTTATATCCGTTAGATTTAGAAGTCATTTCAGGATTTGTGATTTCAACAGCATACCAATTTAGGCAATGGTTATTATAGGCATTTCTAACAATAACTTAAACTTCAACGTCTTAACTGTCTTTAAAAAGGAAGTTTGGTATACATTAGAAAATTTCAAGTATTTTGCAAAGGCACAAGTTTGATTTAACATTCATGTAATATCCTGTAACCATCCCCTATCCACTCTCTCAGATAAATATGTAAAAAATACATGAATATAAAAATGTCTTCTCAAGCGACTTAAAATGAAAATAGAAGCAAAAAATGTGGGTCAGCCTGCCCCTCTGATTTAATAGTTTCTTAAAAAGCACTAAAGGTAGGGGTGAGCTACCTGTCTTGCATATTTTATGTAATCCTTATTTCAAATATTACATTAGTTGTGTTATACAAAAACAGCTGCCAAAAAATGTATACATAAGCAGAAGCCATAAACAAACATAATATCTGCCACAGTCACTGATGCCACCTTTAGGGGGGAAACTGAATAAGGATTTATCCTGTGGCAAAACTGCATGGACCTCACAGCACACCAGAAAGCCATAGCACCCATTTAAGGAAACACAGAGTTCCTGTATTCCTAAAAAGCTTAACACTGATTCTGATATATTAGGATAAAAACATATATTTAGTAAAACATTTCCATAGGCATTTAGAAAAAAAATACTGCTGGGTGTTTAAGCAGCCCAACAGCTATGTGACTAGAAGAGAACTGTCTTGTACTTCACCATTCTCCACAGTCACCTGTTTTAGCCACTACAGCTCCAGGGTATTTAAAGCCATTTACTCTGAAAATCCATGAACAATGTCTTTGGTTTCAAACAAGATGTTTCTGGCTATAGCCAAATTCTCCTTTTAGATCAATAAGAGTAATCTAAACAGCAATAGACCTCTATTCTCCAACAGACAGCAAATTCAACAAAAATCTTTTTCCCCACAAAGAAAGATCATTTAGTTCACTCCTTCTACCGAGTTGCCATTTCAAACAAAAGGCTCCACATTTTCTAGTGAGCACCCAGATTTGAAATTAAAAGGCAGGGAGTTTTTATGTGATAAGTCTGACGGTCAACTGCTATTGTTTCTGATGGCTAATAACTAGGCCGAGAATAAATGTACCATTATCAGCGTTTTATATTATGTTTGCAGATGACTGACAAAAAGCTCCATTTAAAGTAATGTTCTGTACAATGTTCTGCCAAAAGAAAGATTCTGTCTGGACACCTCCAAAGACAAGATATAGACTGATCACTCAGCACATAAATACACTGACAGCATATACACCTACAGTATAAGGAGTAGATGCAACCACCAGGGATTTCACAGCCCTTTTTCGCATGATTTTTACGTAGTGCTTCCTAGGAATACTGCTCTTCGGCAGAGTACTTGGGTTTGTAAGGTTGCTTCAAAAAAAGTCAATACAGAGCTGTCTAACATGAAGCTCTAACAAGCTAAAAAGCATGAACAGTTCTTCAGTAGATGCACCTAAATTAGGTTTTACTCAACATGCATTGCTGTGCTCCATGCTCATGTAAAATGCCAATAATTTAGTGCTAAACTACAACAATAATATGATGAGACGGCAGTTTGTAACATCTTATTACCCCTCCTAAAAAGCCACACATATCTGGGGTTTCATAATACATAAATATTAACAGGAAATTTAATTAAACCTATTACAGGATAGGGCAGTAATATATTAAGGTGACATTTTTACAGTGTTTCACTTAATATCTAAGCTATGGCACTGCATCTACTGCATTGACCACCCCAATAAATTTCATGGTTTTTATGTAATATTCATCAGAGTCAGACAGCATTCAGTTAATCCACTTACAACTATAATTTTCTGAAATGTAATTTTAGAAAGCAATTACATCTAAAAAACTCATGTACCTTTCTATAACGAGAGAGAGCAATATTGTGGTAAATTAATTGGGAGATCATAATATTTGATTCTATGACTTCCTTCTAGAGTAAGTGGGATGTTCAAATACTAAAATTCCTTTCCAAAAAACGTTGTGTAAATAGCATACCTGGTTTCTTTCTCTTCCAAGAGAGGTGATGCAGCAGCTGTCAAATTAATGGTTACCATGGTGATCTCCACCTTTCGAACACTGCCAAAGAAGTCAGTGATGAGCACACTGCCAGGATCCCTTTGGAACAGGTCAGTACGGTGGCCTGGAGTGGACACACACTGGCTCTTGGGGCACACTTTAAACTGTAACGCAAAAAGGGAACCAAGAAAAACACCACATCAAGACACATGAAAAACCTATGCCACCTTGTGGCTACAGACATCCCACTCATTAAACGCCCAGCACAACACCTACTATCAACAACCTGAATCTAGTCATTAGGGGGAGTCTTGTAATGGCCACTGCCTCTGCGTGTAGCTTTAATGATAGTGAACTCAAGTTTCCATTTTTGGAAAAGGAAGTGTTTGCACCCAAGAGGTGGAGGGAACATGCTGGGATGAACATGTGACACTGATGGGTCTAACCCCGCCCATCCCCCCCAGCTTCCCTTGAACCCCTCAGCAGGTAGTAGAAGCAACTCCACACGCCAGCCCTGATGCAAATGAAGGGGAAGTATTAGCAATTAAAATGCCATCCTCACAATTCAATTTGGACCATTAAGATTCCACTCGTGTTGACGAAGTGAGACAACGGAGGCGCCTCGCATTCAAGCTGAGGGACAATTGAACCGCCGGGTTCATTGTTGAAGTGAAAGAACAGAGCCACAGAACCTTAATCACTGACTGGACACATTACGCCGGCTCTTTGATAACATGACCTCCATCACTACACCACTGCTATAATCATTTTCATGATGACACTATTAGCCTGGCGGAAATGCTATAGTGGTTTGCTGATGTCTGTGTGAACCAGACTGAAATCTCAGCTTTAGATTTTTTTTCAGACAAGAAAGTATCACCTTCATGCTGTTGCTTTCCTTAGGTAAAACAATATAGATGTCATATATAAAACTATATATAAATAATACTGCTAAGTGGTTTACCCCACTTCCTGTAGATTACACTAAAGTAGGCTAATGGTGTGGGACAACAGACTCGGTTATTGCAAAAACTGAGAAGAAAATGGCACACACCCCATTATCTAACTCTGGGGTAACACCAGCACAGGTGAAGCAATTTCCCAAAAAGGTGGTGAGCTACTTTAGGATGGGCTTTTAAAATGCAGTCACAGCACCAGGATATCCCCATATTACAAATATATATACAGCGACAAAATCCTCAGAACAATTATTTAGTGTAAGGCCCAGTGGGACATTTTTTAACTTCATTCATGTCCTCTTCAGCTCCTTCAGCCAAGCTGCTAAATTCAATTCCTACTAATGCCACCTTAATACCATTTTAACAAGATATTGATGAAAGGATACGCAAAATTGATGCACCAACAGACAACAGCAGGAACAAAGAAAAGAAGATGCTTTTGAAATGGCCGAGACCCTGCATCTCCTTTGTGAACACAAATCCTTTCAGTCCCAGGAGGAAATCCATAATATTGACACTCATCCACACAGGACTGAGATGCATTCAGCAATCGGCCAAAACACACCCAGGCACTGGGGGCATCCTGTTTGATGTTCCCCATGTGGAGAGCCATGGCACACACAATAGGTAGGAAGGCAGGGGGTGGAAGGGACCAAAGGTGTAAAGGTGGGGCTGGCAGGTGGTTTAAATCCCTGAGCCAAGATATTGACAGGGGTGAGTCATACTGGTTCAGAGGTCTCCAGTCAGAAAAATGGACAGGACAAGGCCTGACACCACCACCACCACCAGCACCACCACCACCACCAGCAGCAGCAGCAGCAGCAGCATTGCCAAAGGCCCACAGAGAAAAAAGGTGTACCTCCTGCATCTTTCAAAGGCCTGTGACCTTGCAGCAAGATCAGCCATTCTCTTTCAAGTGGCATGTTCGGCGGGATGGCCGTCGCAGGGCCTGTGGCTTTCATGTGCCCATATCTAGGAGACCTAGAGCCATATCGACAGGAAAAGGGCCACTAGGAGCATAACAGGACCAGCTGCAGTGCTAATAATAAATCTCTACATCATTTCTCACATCCTGCTTCCTAGGATCTCGTCAGTGAGGGCATTTAACAAACATAGGCAGTAGGCGCGTGGACACACACACACACACACAGTATGCACACAAGCATGCACGCAAATGCACGCACACACAAACACAAACACACAGCCTCACCAAGTCATTCATGTTGGCCTGACTGGACGGGTGGATGTCCTCCAGGAACTCTAACAGGTAAAAAGTATACCTGTCCATCAGGTGAACTCCTATTGCCAGATCTGGTTGGTGCTGCACATAATAGAGAGGAAATGAAGAAGAATCACAACCTGCTGATTATTATCATTACAGTGAGCTATACATAAATGACCCCACCACTAAAACGTTCCTGGGGATCAACACCTACTGCGCTTAAATATGTTCCTGAAAATGCACTTATCTCATGATATAACATTAATTATGATGATGCTTTTCATTGAACCTTGATTTTTCCCATGTTTTTTGCCAATGTGTGATTGGAAATAACACCAGAAATGTAACTCACATTAATTTAGCTCACATTTAACTCTGCAGGTGACAGGAAGAACAATTCTACTCATGGCAGGGGATCCTGTACGGCAAATTATTCCAGAGCTACCAGTGAAAGTGCACTAAAGTAGTGGATCAGTCTATGTCCTGTCACATTTTTAAATTATTAGTGATAGAAATGGAGATACTTATAGAATCTAAACTGTAATGTTTTCATTGCGTAGTGTAGACTAAGTGATATAAAACTGCAAAAGCCTGATCACTGTATCTGAGAACAAATAAACTTAGTGCCTCATCTTTACCTTTGTCAGTACTTATTGTTTACTGTATGTTGTTGCATCCGTATACTCTGAGGGCTAATTTGCAAAGACACAAAGTGTAAACAAAGACTGTTCCTGCATGGTTCAAGGTTTTAGCCGGGGGCATGCTGCACATCGCTCCACCCATGGGGCCTTACCGAGAGGGAGTCCTCTCCAACCTGGCTGCTGGCCAGAGCCATGATGTTAGGGGAGTAGAACCTCTCATACATGGAGGCCCCTTGGCAGGTGTCTATGATAAAGAGCAGCTCATGGTACCTGCAGAGAGGAGGAACACACACACACACACACACAAACAAACAAACACAAACACACACACACATATGCTAATTAGGTCCTTCACCTTCACCTCCTCACAGAGTATATTGGTGTATGGGAGTACAGCTATCCAAAGGCCAATCCTCTAATAAGAGATGAGGTACAACAGTTAGGGGGAGGGGTGAATGGGAGTTCAGCTGCACATGAATTCACAACAGCATTTAACAAAGGCCAGTCAGAAATAATGAATTGCAAGGTCAACCCAGATAAAAGCACCAAAAAAACACTATGACACTTACATACACCTTTCCATTCATGTTCAAATGGTATTGTACAACACAAACACAAATACATTGCTTGACATATATTACACTGATACCACAGGCTAATTGGCTGGTAAGTGTGTACCGGTCATATACATAAATCATTATATAGATAGTACCCAAATGATATCTACTTCCCAGCCGTAGTTACTTGTACCTTGGTGATAATGTGGGTGTGAATCTGACAGGGGAGATAGATGACATTTCATTTTCTTTCATTTTCATTTCAGCCTGAATTCAAGCTGTGGGGAGGAGAAAAAGCAATAGCAGTACAGGTCGATTCACTCACCGTCGCTTTTGCCACATCTGCTCAAAAGCATCTGCCAGTTCCACATTGCTGATCTCCTCAGAGTCCTGGAACTTCAGAAAGCCATTTCCCCCATGACCTTACAAATGCAGAACAAAATAGAAGGTTGGCCCCAGAGTTGACAGTATATGCATAGTACCAGTGTCCTATGGTTGTGCTCCTACCTGTCAGGTATATTAGAATGTTGCTGTGATCATCTGACAGAAGACGTTTTGACCGTGGAGTGCTTGGTGGCAACCTCCCAGTCAGAACTCTCAGGAAATTCTCCACTGTCACCTGAAAAAAATACACGGTATTTTCAGAACCAAACTGTTTTTTACGAGCAAAAAACAATGGTTTAATTAACATGCTTAATTTTGTCTCTAAAATATTTTTATTCCATTCTATGTGTCATTTTTCTGTAAAACTAACCCCATTATATTAACGTTTAGAGTAGAAGAAATCATCGATTTTGAACATAACTGTACATCCAAACATGTGCACATACATACAAAACATCTGAAGTGATGTCAAGGTAAATTATTTTAAAAAACAAGCAGATATCTTCTGCCTAAACAGCACATTCAAAGAGGCCACTGTGTCTGCATGAGAGTGATTAAAAACAAAATCAATTTAAAAACGGGAAGAAGCAGTCAAATGTGCACCCTCTTCAGAAAAATAATAAGGCCACACAGGATGTGATTATGGTTCATTAGGAGGTTCATTACCTACAGTGACAAAACACAATGCAGTGTCCCTAGCACTGAACAACTTCACTCACGTGGAGCTGTGAGAACAGCACAACACCTCACCTCATAGCCCCGGTAATCCACCTCCACGTCGTCACCATACACATTCAACTCCATGTTTTTGTGGCTGAACACTGTGGCTGGTTTGGGGTTTCTATGGTTACAGGCCATATCGTCCGCCAGCATCAGAACAATGTGACTAAGAAAAGTGGCAAGAATAGCTTCAAATTAGACTGACCATGCAGTAGGAAGCTATTTTAGATGCCTGTGATGAAGTAAACATATCTTTGATGATCTCTTAAGATGATTTAATGAAAGAAGGCAGGCTATCAAGTACACTGACTTACAAGGTGATATGTGAAATGGATAAACTGAGAATAGGAAACATAATTAATATTCATCCAGAAACAGGATATGAACTGTGGACCATGGAACTAAAAGGTCAGGAGGATTTCTCTTGTGACAAGCTGAGCCTTAATTTAAAAGGTTCAATGATTATCAGCCTGATGGAACAGAAAGGAAATACCAGACTACCAGGTACTTGGTAGTATTATGCATTGAAACTTTTCCTAAAATTTTAACTGCACACTGACAATGCAGTGCTAAAGTTGGTGCAACTGTATTATATTACTACCAATCACATAAAATAGGTTCAACCAGTGACAACATTTACATTATGTGTACTAAACATAATGTACAAAATTCTACAAACCTATCTGGGATTCCCAGTCTCTTGACACTTCTATACACTGACAGAGTATTGGCCACATGTCTGTAGTTAAACCAGAACCGGGATGTGCACACCTAGAGGGGAAAAAAGTCACAACAAAAGACAAGATTATGCATTAATGTTACACCAATAGGACAATCTCACAGAACAATGTTCCATGTCATCACTGTAACAAAGAAAAATGAAAGTGTTACTGGTTGTCTACTCACCAGTACTGCCCAGTTGTTGGTGTGGCCACTCCTGAAGAACTGACGGGCTCTCCCCTAATGTTGAACACAGAAGAAAAGGGTTTTAACAAGTGCAAACAGGTTAACTTCAACACAATCTGCCCATCATTATCTTGCACGATGTCAGCTGCAATAGACAATTATAAGAATGTACTAGGTGTATAGCCTTTCTTGCCTACTCTGCCAAACACATCATAAGATTAAATGAAAAAAAAAAAAAAACCATAGACTTGCATAGACTTCATAGCCAACATAAACGTCATTTACTATTTTAAATATCGTTATGCTCCTTGTAACCTTGATAAGGTAGCCCCCCTGGCCCTTCTTTGTGCAGTCTAATAATTTAGGAGACGAGTCGAACCACGACCAGTCATATGTAAATGTCCCAGATCATCCCCCCAGCAGTGTAAGTGTTTTCTCAGCACTAAACAAAGCCTGTCCACCATTATTCGTCCACTTCACATTCAACTTCGTTATTCATTCGACTTCCTGTCCTATCCTACATAGAATTATTATTTTTGGGGGAAAAAAGATCAATAACTTTAGCTGACGTCCAACAGTACAGGCTTTCGGATGTTGTTAGCACCAAACACAGCTGCTATAGCAGTATTGTACATTTACAAAGGTGAATCTAAGGACTATAACCAGAAAATGTTCGGTTTCCAGGAGGCCTTGATATGACGAAAATAACAATGTGCAAAGAGAACCATGGACAGTCACTTACTAACGTACAGAGGCATACACACGTTAACTGATCAGGAAGACAGCTGGGCACCGGTAGGCTAGCTAACATATCAAAAGGCAAGACACTGTCCTGCTGTATTAATGTACCGAAACATCCCGACATGAAATGAAATGAAATCCTACCTCCACGTCATTGGTTTGGGTGGTTGAGAGATTAAACAATACGAAAAAAGCAATGAGTATTCCTAATATTTTTAGGCTGCCCATCATCTGTTCCTTAGCAGGTGAGCGTTTGTCACACCCTCCTGCACATGAAACACTTCCTGTAGTTCAGGCTATGTCTTTCAAAATAAAAGTTCACTCGCATAAAAGTCTTGGGATTGTCATTTAGATACATAATAACAATGTATACAATGAAAGTAACACTATATTTGAAATGTAACCATTTTAGAGAACCCACAGTTTATGTTAACATGTCTTGCTTTTCATTATTCTCTATATGTTTGCCATTAGGCAACAAAAAATCTTGTTAGAACGTGTAGTACCATTTCCCCCCTTTTCCCCAGATAGACTACATTCAAAAGATGGATTTAGGAGAAAGGATGTCAGACACTGAAGTGGCTCTGCTCACCGGAAAAATAAAAAATAAACATGTGCTTTGTCAGGGTTAGGATAGTAATTTAATGAATACAATAAGTTTCACACATTCTATTTGATTCACTTTAAGTTATGTATCACAAAATAAATATTAAGTCCAAATGCAACTGTTGCACACAATGTTATCTCCAGTTAAAACCAATACAGCCCATTTAAGACCAGTAAAACAAGTACAGACAATTTAAGACCAATTAAAATAATATCTTGGTCATCTGACATCTGACACCATTTGCACAGTTGCACACCAGTAGAACATGTTCCATATTTCTTATTTAAAAAAACAGTACGAAGCCAGTTGACTTTTCCACTGGTTTCCAAATGGTTTTCTAGTATTCTACTGGAAGTCTACTGAAATTTCCACTAGGGTTTGTTGCTGGCCATTTAATACATTGTCATAGAGGAATGTATAATCAAAATTAAGTAGAAAAGAAACGGTGAAAATATATGGAAGTGGAAAATTTCACAATCAGTGAATGAAATTCCACATTTAGATTATTTATATTTGCAGTATTTCAAGGGAAAATTCAGGGAACCTATCTAAAAACTCCTAAATCATAATTATAGATCACAATACAAAAGTGCATCATTTGGACATGCTTCAGCAGCAGATTCATGTTTGATACAATGCTGATGCCACTAAAGAACAAAATATTTAACATGCCTGAGTGAGGTGCAACGACTGAAACATAAACTGCATAAAAAGGAGCACATATTCAGAAATTCAGGAAACAACTATCAGATGTAGACTCTACACTGACTATACACTATAAAAAGACTATACACATCTAGAAAAACTTCATTAATATAAGTGTCTAAAGCCCAAAATATGTAACCTTATCATTTGCCAGCTCGGATGACAGAAGAATTGACAGAAAAATGCTTCAAACTGGAAAATGGAAGCAAGATAATGCATTTAGGCTGCATGTGATAAAGGGGATTTTCACCAAGGAAATGTAGAACTGTTGTGGCAGCACTCTGAAGAAGTGTCATGCTGACACAGAGTTTACCTTGTTAATTACAAACAGTGATTTTTGGAGAACATAAGCCTAGTTAAACACCCTCAAGCACTAGGGTTGGTAAATTAATGGTCCGGACAGTGCAGACCATAAACCACTCACAACATGACACTTACTGAATTTAAATGTTGAACAGTAATATAATGAATGGCACACAGTGGCCTATATTATCTCAACGTCTGCTTAATGGCATTGAATGGCATTTCCCTGATTAATACTGACTTCTTTCTTCTGTTGTCAGACATAGAGGTGACAGTGTGGGCATTAATAATGAGTCATAGAGCTGTCATCCTGTCCTAATAACAGATTGACTTGTGTATGAGGGCAGACAACGGACAAATGATCTTAATTATTATTGGCAAACAGGTGTTTCTGATAATCATAGCCATTTTTAGAAGATTCCTACATTTTGGGAAAACTGAACAATGTTGGAAATGCATCTCGTCATGCAAACTTTATTTGTAAATCCTACCAGCTGGAGTCAACGGTGGAATTGTGACGAAAGGTTGCTATAAAATGTTTGGTGGGGAATATTCAGATCACAGGGATAGGGAAAGTTAATGAAACATCTGGTCCCTTCCACGTGGGGTGCAGGGTGTAGGCAATGTTGGGATATTTTAACTGTTAAATCAATAGAGTCGCAAAGTAAGTAAAAAAAAAACAGGTAGCCTATTGAAAATCAAAACTTGAGCTTCTCTCGCCTGTGTGATACAGCACTGTCGACCTTGTGACTTCAGCTCAGGCGATCTGTGTGGCAACGAACAGTCCTCATATCAGTCTGTGCATCACAACGCTTAACATCGCGCTTAGCTTATTTCCCTATTTTTCCATTCAGCGACTAGAATGAGGGCATTTCTATAATCGTTGGATTTTTAAATAAGAACGATTTGACGGGCTGGTTGAAACGCAGTATGTCACATGGACATCAACCGGTTCAGCGCTAAGAAAAGAAGCACTGAATTCTGGAATCCAGTAGTAGTCAGAGGGAATTTGAATTGAAGCTCCGACGCGGAGTTGCTACAACACACATTAAGAGAAACCAAAACGCAAAGTATTTAACCTTAACGAAGTAACAGTCTTAAGACTCCTGTCACCTGTCAAGACGGCAATGAATACCAACGATGCAAAGGAGTATCTCTCAAGAAGGGAGATACCCCAACTGTTTGAGGTGAGATTTATGATGTGCACTGTTTCAAAGGATGTCACTTCTTGTAGTTAGTCACGTTTTTGTTGTTTATGGAAACACATGGGAACAAAACACAGGTTAATAATAATTTGATGTGGTTACAGCGTGTGTCTTAAATCATCCTATTTAATTAATGTTTTAAAAATCCTTGGGTATGTTCTTTATCTGCTTGGGGCGACGATTCCCACTTGGTGATATTTCGTGCAAATGTAGCGAGGAAGCCCATAGTCACATATTGTGATTCTCAGTAGTTACTATAGTTGTATTGTTTGCCATTATAACCTTTCACCTGGTCTCTGTTAAATTAATCGTTTTATTGCCATAGTTAATCGCACCCAGAAAGCCACAAGCTACTAATTTCTGATTCATGATTCATGCTTTAATGATTATCAGGCTGTTTTACGATATTGTCCACTATTATTAAGAAATTTACATGTAAGTTAGATGATTCAATGTGTTAAAAGGACAGTCGTGAGAAAGTGCATGCTATAAGGCTACAGGTCTGCTCTGTCAAATATGTGAAAGCATTTGTGATAACAAATCTGTCATCATTGGCATTGCATGGTAGGCAATTTAATGGTAGATTTAGTGTTATTTGTTAAATAACAACATATTCTGTTAATGAATAAAGAAGGTTTTATTTGAGCAACTTTTCCAGTAGCGTGTGTTGTTGATCTTGGATGTTTATGTCTCATGCCTATCACACTCTTGGCTGTGATCCCATTCCATTGTTATTGGCAGACAGAGGTTTATGGAAAGGTCTGTTAAAGAAGGAGGAAACTTGGAAGGGTGCATGGGAACACTAGAAACACCATTGGGGAATGAAAACAAAAACAATCTGATTTGTAACTTGAAAGGATACTAGTGAAAGAATGAAAATAGATAAAGAATGACTAGTTTTTTTTAACCCCCGATCCCCCACTTGTCTATGTGTGTATGTGTGTGTGTGTGTGTGTGTTACAAAACAACTACATGATTTTCATTTTCATTTTCATTGAACCTTTGTTTGGGTGCTCAGAGCCTGCTGACAGGTTTGATGTATTACCGTCCAGAAGACCCTATTGATTACCTGGAGACCTGCCTGAAGAAAGTGCGGGAGCTTGGAGGCACAGATAAAGTCAGATGGGACACCTTTGTAGGTCAAGAGAAGAAGTCTTTGCCTCCCCTCAATGGAGGCCAGTCACGGAGGTCGTTCTTTCGAAACGGTATGTAGGACAGGAAGAGGGAAACTAATCTGCCAGTCAAATGAAATAATGGTTCAAATAGAAATGCAAACGACAGGTATCTCCTCAGACCTCTGCCTGGAAGCACAGCAGACTAATACAGTCTCATTACTGGTTACCATGAAGGAAGAAACTTTGATCAGTTGAGGAAATATGGTTGTGCATGAAATCGGCATCATGACTTCAAGCAAAACGATAGGGAAATGAAGGCAGAGGGGCTCTACAAAGGCACCCACTAAGTTGGATTTGCATGGCAAAGATGTTAGCTTCAATCACAAACTGTTATTGGTCGATGTTGTTGTATTCTGATATAATGCCATGAAAATCTTTCATTTTTATCTTTATGGTTTAGCAATTTAGAGTATGTCATGAATGGGGGGTCTGTATATGTGCTCGTATGAGTTCAGTTTAAAGGAACATTGTTATTTGCAAACATCACCAGCAGTCCAGTTAAGAATGATTAAAGCTCAGTAACGTTAAGTGGAATTTTTAAGCAGTATTATATGTGGTGTCCTGCTCTGCACATCTGTGTTATGCTGGGACCACAGAACTACGTGTCCAGAGCAGTTAGTACACAATGAATTCACAATGAATTTGGAGATGATACCATAACTACCTTCCAATCAAAAAATACATCAAAATATGGCAAATGGTTGCAAAGCATTGCTTTAATTAGTGTGCCTTGTGGATTGCAGCTCCAGTGTTTTTTTATTAATAATTTTTAGATTAATAGCTTGGGATAGCTAGATAGCTTGGGCACACCCCATACTGCCTTTTACACTGCATAAAATTTCACATTCAAATCAGTCTGGCCAAAGCTTATTTCCAACTGTTCCCTTCCACCTGAAATAGGGAACCAATGAAAAATAAGCTTACGGAATAAGTGGTCTGACTGGTTGTAGCTTTGTTCAGTAGTATACAAAGTCATTTGACAGACACCCATTGATCATGCCTCTGAGAACTTCCTATCTATGGGATCTTTTCCAGACAAAGCTCCATTTATGAGTTTGGTGTGACAGCCAGGCTAATTCTTAAAGGGAATGATTTTATTTAGTTAACAATAAACAATTGTCTGTAATGTTTCCACTATTTGTTACTCGTCCTGTGTCTGGATCTGTTTCCCTGGTCTCTCCTTTAACATGTCCTTGTGTTCTTGTGCTCCCCATTCCAGTTATGCCCGACAGCCCCAACTTTCCCTATAGAAGGTATGAGCGCCTCCCCCCGATTCATCAGTTCTCCATTGAGAGTGACTCAGACCTATCAGAAACAGCGGAACTTATTGAGGAGTATGAGGTGTTTGACCCTTCCAGGCCTCGCCCCAAAGTTATCCTTGTCATCGGTAAATACAACCTAATCCTTCTTTGGCTTTGTTCAATATGTTCACTCATCCACTGTATAGCACATTGTAGCAGTCAGTTACACAAGTTGACTCACTACATAGTGCATTATATGATGAATGAGTGAACATTTTGGATTGCTCTCTGTCTCTCTCTTTCTCTTTCTCTCTCTCTCTCTCTCTCTCTCTCTCTCTCTCTCTCTCTCTCTCTCTCTCTCCCCTTCTCTCTCTCTTTCTCTCTACAAGTTGCCACAGTGTTGCTTGTTAATTAGAGTGATCGATAAACCCTTAGGTACAGATACCCTTTCAGAGCAGATCTCATTTAGATGCAGACAGTGAATGCAGCATAGCCACAAAGATAATAGTTGTGGAAGGTTGAATAGCTGTGAAAGTTAATTTGTGTGTGTGTGTGTGTGTGTGTGTGTGTGTGTGTGTGTGTGTGTGTGTGTGTGTGTGTGTGTACAATTGCATGCGTAAATTTCAATTGCGTTCAATGTAGTGTGTAGTTTTAAGTAATTTTTTATCATCAGTAAAGAATGTTTTTCAGAATGTGCCTCTTTTAGATGCATGCTGTGGATGCATGTTGCCACCACACAGTCTTTTAAAATCTGTCATGTATGTAGATGCTTGTTGCGCTTGTGTTATTCTACTGGCTGTGTTATCATATTGACCCCTTTATAAAAAATTGGCTGTGTGTGTGTTCCCCATATGCATGCCAAGCCCAAATAGCCTGAGCCATGATGTGACACTTACTGGCATTTAATGTCCCCTTCACAGGCGGCCCTGGCAGTGGCAAAGGCACACAGAGCTTGAAGATCGCAGAGCGGTACGGTTTTGAGTACGTGTCTGTTGGGGAGCTGCTGAGAAAGAAGATGATCCACAATGCAACCTGCAACAGAAAGTGGAGCCTGATTGCAAAAATAATCACAAATGGGGAGCTGGCCCCCCAGGTATGAAGCAGCATGCTGTGGAGAGACGGAGGGTAATAATGTGTCAGTAAGAAAGCTCACTGCCAATTAAAGCTTGTCAAAAATGCCAGGATAAGAGTGATTTGTTGTTTTGGTTTGTGTAGTGTCAGGCCTTGTCAGTTTAGAGCAAAGAGAGAACATGGCATACCGTTTTCATCTGCCAGCATGTGAAATAGAATATTCATTACCTGCTGTTATAGTGTCGCATAACTACAACTACTCTATTAAATATGCTGGAGTTCACACCAAAAGCCTTCACTTTAACTTTTACCTTCAACCTTCACCAACCAGTTAAGTACAGTATAGCCCAGGCAAGAAGTTTTTTTGATGAATGCTGGCTTAAAGGAATATTTTTGATGTACATTACAAAAGCAAAAACACAGGCCTAGGCACAGACATGAAAAGGACAGGCTTGACAAATTTGACACTTCAGCAGTAAGCATATTCCTCCAGATACCTAATAACAGCAACTGCTGCTATATCTGTATGCTGCTTGATGAGGAAAAACAGACCGGATTATGAAATAACAGGCTTACCAATCTAGTGCCAGTATACTCCATTTGACTACTACTGTTCTGTAGTCCAGTTCATATGATAGTCAACACCTACCCTGTGATGTGAGAAGTTTGGCAAATTAATTCCTTACTCGCACTTGATCTTGTGACATCACTGCTAGGTATAAGAAATATGAGCTATGTGAGACAACAAATAAATATTTAATAATTTTAGAACTAATACCAAGGTGTTGAAATAACAACCTAAACAGCAAATCCTCAAGAACACACAGAAAAGCAGGAACACAATTGGGTAGCAGTAATCAACAAGCAAAGTCAGAGAGGATTAGAGTATCAAAAGTCAGATTTAAACAAGCTGTTGTATGATCTTTGGGTTTTTAGTACAAGGACAGATTATTCAGATTCTTACGTTGTATAATATCTTATGTTTACATAAGATGTGCTTCCAAAATGATTAATTTTGTGTTGCTGTAGCTCCACTCTTGTTCCCATGGGTAGACATGACTCCTGGTCATGGGCCCCCCCTGGCCAATTCTCCAGTTCTCAATCTGTCTAAACCAAAGAGGGAAAGATGCAGAGATTACATATTAGTGGCGACGAGCAGGAGATAAGCAGTGCTAGCTGGCAGTGATCACAAAATTCAGCAACTGTTCTGCATGATTATATGTTTAAGACTTAGGATGAAGGCAAATAAGGACACACTAATTCAGTTCCCAGCATTTTACCAAATCTGATCAGATAATTCTCTACTACTGCAGGATGACATGATGCAGCACCAGGTTATATTTTAATTAAAGTACCGTTTATTTTTAGCTTAAAGGCTCAGTTTGTGATTAAAATACTATATATGTTTGCCAACTTCAGTCAGTGGCTCCTTTGAGTCTTGACGTTGTTTGTTTAGTGTATCCACTGATGACCAATCACAGATCTGGCTCTGTAAATTATCAACAAAAACTTAGCTATAAACAATCTAAGCCAATCAGTATTTTGCTTCAGTGACATGGAGGAGAGGCTGTTGAACTCAAATATCAACAGCATTATTGGCAAACCAACACAAAATCACAAGCTGCAATTTTAATGCATAAATGCAAATATTTAGACAGAATTAAGCATCATCATCATCATCATCATCATCATCATCACCATCATCATCATCATCATCATGTTTATGTAGGCTCTTGTGAGCATGCTTAAAAAAGATGCCCTGATCTAGCCATCTGTCCTGTAGAGGAAGGGAACATTTGGTTAAGGGGAGTTGCCTTCCCATGTTTGTTACTGAGGGGTGAATTATGATTGATGTTGTGGATATTTTTAGACAGACTCTTAACTTACTGCTCTTCTGGCCCAGTAAACAAAGTTCACATTCACTCTGAACAAGCTCAGGCTGTCTATTTCTCCTGCATGCAATTATTGTCATTTGCATTTGGAACACCATGGTTTAAACATTGGATTATCATGGGAGGTGACAATGGGCCAGAATTGAACCTGGGTCACCATGGGCTCTTGCCTGCTTGTGTGCCACAGTAGCCCCTTGTTTTTCACACTTATTTGAACAACAATGGGACACAGATTTGGGAGACATGTCTCAGCAGTTGTTTATGCAGACATGTCACAACAGAAGCTGTGTTTTTTTGTTTGTTTGTTTATTTGAGGTCAGCCTAAACCTCTAAATGTGTAAGGTCATGATAAGTTGCTCTGTTATTTTTTCTTCGATTAAATCATTAATTCGAGCAATTTTCCATTCTTACACAGGAAACAACTATAACTGAAATTAAACAGAAAATTATGAAAATACCGGATGCCACTGGAATTGTCATTGATGGCTTTCCCCGTGATGTTGGACAAGCACTATCATTTGAGGATCAGGTATGCTTCTTGGATAAAATGAAGTAATGAAAAGTGATGACTATATACTCTTTTTTCATATTTTCAGATTTTATTTTCATTTTAATGATGACTAAATCCTTGTGGAAATTGTATGCATTGGAATCTGTTTACTCCCCCCCCAACCCACACCCCTCACCCCCACACACACATACACACACACCACCCCACACCCCCATGTCTCACACACGCATACACACGACTTCACCCTCGCACACACTCACTCTGTGGTGACTGAAGAGAACAGTCTCATTGTGTGCCCTTGAGCCCTGCTCTGTCGGACAACAGCCATGTGCTCTGACCAGAATCACAAGGGTGGAGTGTGTAAAGTGGTCTGAACACCTGTTGCATGGCTTTAAATGCACGCGCACGCATAGGCACACTGAATGTCATTTCACTGCAACTCAGGCTCAAGAATAATCACTCGAGTGCAAAATGTGGCTCTATGTTTTTCTATTTTTTTCCCCAATATACTAGCTCAGCTGGTTGTAGTGGTGTGAACAGTCCCACAGTAGTTAGTGTACTGTGCTGGCAGCATGGAGAATCGAGTGCACAAGCCTGATTCTGATGGGGTAATGTGAGATATTTGCTATGCTGTGAAGTGGATAATTACCCCTATGAATGATTGTAGCAGAAGCTATAGCTACTCATCATTTACATGTGTGCCTCATCAGCATGGAGAAGCTTGGTAAGGCTCCATTGACGACATGCTTATTGAACATGTCCAATATAGGCACACACATTCGGCAAACTCTTTTTTTTTAAATAAATTCCAAAATCCCCTTTTTGCCCCTCAGCTGTTTTCTTCTATACAGGGTTCTCTCGATGGGGAGCACGCATCAATGATAATCAGCTCTTCATTAAGGTCAGTGAAATGCATTAGGATCTGTTTTAAACCCAACACATTCCCCGGAGCCAGGCACTTGATGTCTGCAAAGCTACAGAAAAATCCACAGGCAAATGCTAATTTTCCACTAATGGAATCCCCAGCTGTTACAATTGGGAGTCCAGGATTGACTTTGCCTCAGAAAAAAGTGGAATTTGCTGTTTGTTCTTCATTTGAATTGAATCATGGCTGGGTGTCTCTGGACTGGCACTATTTGAGCTGGTTGACCAACACTCTAAAGAAGAGTCACAATGCACTCACAGGTTGCCCCCCTCCTGTTGAAATCTTTCAGAAAAGCAGCACATTCTTTAACTTGTGTATTCATATGCAGACAAAGGCACATATGCATACTGTGCCAGGCATATTACCTGGGGTCTGTAATTTTCTCTTGAAGACCAAATGACTGGCAGTGCTTCTGCGGTGAGTGCATGGGATTTTATTGGTATTTGTCAGGTAACTGCTGTGTGCCAGAGTTCCGGAAACAGCAATATGAGATTTGATTTAATCTTTATCTCACCAGGCCACAGCAAGCAAATGTCTCTGTATAGAGGCAGGCTGTGTGTGACAAAACTGGGTCCTGAATGCTGTCTGACTGCAGCGCTCAAACTTAATGAGTGGCAGTGATGGCAATCTTGTCTATCTCCTCTCCCCCTTCCTTGTTTCACACCTATTACTGTTGATGTTGTCTGACAAAGCAAGGCATCTGAATGGAGGGCACGCGAGAGAGGAAGACATATAAAGACAGAGAAGGAGACAGACAGACAGACAACCACACAGAGACAGAGAAAGAGAGATAGAGATGTTTTGGCTTTCAAAAATTATTTTGTTGGATCATCTTGCATAGATCTAAAATAAAATGCATGCCTTTTTGGTGCAGTTTTTTGTGTGGAGATACCAAGTGAGTGGCATCAATTCTTGTTTCATAAAAAAATCTAGTAAAAATAGGAGTATGACTCCTACATCACTGGAATCATTATGTTTCTGCAGCATTTCAGGTGTGCCATGCTGTTCCCTGCATCTGCGGCTTTACACTGTTGATTCCCTGTTCCATCCAATCATGGGAGTTGTGTGTCTAGTTTCCCAAAGCCAAGCTGATAATTAACTGGCTCACTGTCAGTCTAGCTGCGGGTGTGTCAGTGCTGCTCTGCCTTAATAAGGGCTCCAGTTAGGTGTGTGTGTGTGTGTGTGTGTGTGTGTGTGTGTGTGTGTGTGTGCGTATGTGTGTGTGTGTGTGTGCATGTGCGTGTGTGTGTGCGTATGTGCGTATGTGCGTGCGTGTGTGTGTGTGTGTGTGCGTATGCATGTGCATATGTGTGTGTGTGTGTGTGTGTGTGTGCGTATGCATGTGCATATGTGTGTGTGTGTGTGCGTGTGTGCGTGTGCATGTGTGTGTGTGTGTGTGTGTGTGTGTGTGTGTGTGTGTGTGTGTGTGTGTGCATGTTTCATTCTTTTCTCACATTATGTTTCAGGTGTATGTGAAGTTTTTTTCAGCAAATGAAGCACTGTTGTGTTTGACACAACAAAGACATTGTTCCTGCTTCACAGGATCTTGTCTCTGTGCCAGTGAGCATTGATATTCATCACATTCTGATGAAATCACTTCTGCATTTCACCATTAGACTTTTAAGCATGCAGTGTGTTCTGCTCACGGAAGAGCTTTTGTGTTAAAGAATCTCAATGGACATTGAGTCCTGCCTAAGACAGTCTAGAACCACCAAAGTTGATCAGAAGGTGGACAAATCAAACAAGCCCAGACACAATTTGCACAGTTTAGAGAAAACATAAGATACTTGTACACAGTATGAGATGAAACCTTATTCTGACATACTATTGCTTGAGAGAATACTTGTGTTATTATTCTATTTTTTACTGGGTCCTCAGTCCTATTGTTGGGTTTGTTTGCAGGGTATAGTTGTTCTGTGAACATTTCCAGGACACCTTATCAGTAGGGCACCTCAAGATCTACGGTTGTTTCAGGCCTTTAGTCACTATACACTCCTCTAAAACGGCCCCGTTTAAGGTAATCAATCCTTAGAGTGTGTCCAGTATCTAATTAGTCGATATTGTCCTCTAAGAAGTCCTAATTTGGTAAATGTAAAAGGGTAATAGTCTGTACAATAATGCTAATGCCTCTTGCAATCTAGTACTATTTTACTTTTTGACAACTCTCTGCTTTCCCGTGCTCTATACACTGCACAGTTGACTCTCTGAAGATGTAAGGGAGAGGATTACGTCTAAATGGGAGAACACATAGTACATTTAAACCAATAAAATAGTTTTATTTTTTTCATGTTAGTCGTGAATCATTTTCCAAGTGTGCAGAAATCACGCAAGCGATAGGCTCTGCAAATTAGCTGACTGCAAAGTCTGTCAGCAATGGCAACAACAATTGCTTACCAAAGCTGTGAGATGTTTCCAGTCTTGATAGATAACAGTATCTGAAGATAACTGCAAGAGCATGATGAAACACAAGTGAAACATGTGAAGCCTGGAAAGACAGAGATATACTCCCATATACACACACATACGTATGCACGCATGCATGCACATACATACATACATACATACATACATACATACATACATACATACATACATACATACATACATACATACAGCCTTCTCTACTAATCTGATGATCTTATGACCAATTTATTGGTTGTGTTACCCCTTTTTCATAATTAATGCAAAAAGATATATATTGCGTACAGTTAAATATAAATAAATATATTTATGTGTGCATACAGGTTTTATAGACATCTTCTTTCAAGTCATTTTTACCTGGTATTAGCAGGATTAGCTGTTGCTGCATTGAAAATTGATCTTCTGAATTTACCACTGATGCACTTATCAGTTATGGACAAAACACAGTCTTAGAGCATCAGTAATCATGCTGCTCTAGTTGCTATGTATTTTCTTTCTGCAGCACTAATTCTCGTTATTAATAGTTTGGATAAAATACATCATTAAAGTTCTTGTTTATTTTCCTGACAGATTTGAGCTTCCAAATATCTTGAAATAGCTTTTTAATTTTTTGTTGACTCACCAACAAAAATAGAGCAGGGTGTGTGGTGTTCTGGACACCGTTCTGTATTTTGTGTAGTCTGAGGTGTCTGCTATTTTTATCCATAGATAACCATAAATAATATTGGAAACACAAACTTTTTGTAGATGTTGTAACGGGTACAGGGATATATCAGCAGTGCGCCTATGTTTTGTTTCTTATTGCATGATCCACATAGAATAAATAATGAGAGAGGAGACTCAAAAGAGACAGAGAGCTGAAACCCGTAACTATAAATATCTTTGTTAATTGAGCTGTCTCCTGTCCTGTCCCCTGTCTCCCCCCTAAAATCTTGCCAGAGGACGATAGGAGAATGGCAGTAGTTTCCTTGGGGAGAGGGGGTGGGCTCCTGGCAATGCCGCTTTTTCCTACAGCAACACATGAGGGCTACACTCTTACACGGAGCCCCCCTGAGACAGTGCGCTATATTAATAAAGCACTGGGTGGTCCTCCACTGGGGCTCTCCTCTGTCCTCTCTGCCTCTCTGCCTCTCTGTCCCCCCCCCCCTCTCTTCTTTTCTCTCCACACAGCCTCACAGGGCCATTGCTCTTTCCACACCTAAAACATCCCTCCACCCAAAGCTAAGTAAAAGCACAAACAGGGAGCATTCCAAGTTGCTTTGCCTGTGCTCTGTGTTACTAACTGGATTAGGTGTGCACTTGTCAGAATCCAAAGGAGGCATCATTTGATGTCATCATGACCGTCTCTACTCACTCCCCTCTGCTGCACAGATATGTGAACGCACTTCATGGGATTTAAAATGTGATCAAGCCTATGATGTATTGCATCCTGATGTTACAATTCCTCAATGCATTTTAAAGTTGATGCTACAAGCCCACAATGTATTGCATTTTGATGTTACTGCTGTCTTTACATGTACTGTTTTAGCTTGCCCTAGTGAAGATAAAGGTGTACTTAAGAGGTCATTGGTCTGTGTTCATGTTAACCTGCAAGTAAAAACATACAGGGGCACACAGTTCACACTCAGACATGGGATTAGTGATGGCATTATTGGGCATTTGTGAATAGCCTGCGAGTTGCACATTCTTACTAGGCTGGATAAAATAAAGGTAATGAGTGCCTGTGATTAAGGGGATAATTTTTAGCAGAGTTGGTGTGATTTTTCATGCCCACCTTTAGGACCTCCAAACTGCGTAAGCAATTTTAAAAAATGAGTGCTTTTGTTACCTTAGTCATTTTTGGTCTGCTAGGATAAGGAAATGCAATGCATGAGCACACTACCTGCATAAACAAGGTCAGGGGTTTTATAACTATGCTAATGCATGGCTCACAGAAACAGCTTTGCCTGCCTCTCTGAAGACCTTGTTTATGTGTTTGTTTGTGTTAAGGAATGCGACTCCGACTTGAGTCTCCACGGTCTCCTCAGCAAGGAGTCTGATTTGAGGTGTATTTTTGGCTTTGGGCTTCAGTGGGGGAATGAAAGGAAATGAGAACAGTGTGAAATATGCAGACTCTGTCTTCCTAGGAGAGCGCGGAATAACTCCAAAGAAATATTTTCCATGATGTTTGCTCCGCTGTTCAAAATTTTTGAATCATAATTGTGCTTTGATTTTTATAGTGCATAGACCCCAGTGGTTATGCATGTGTAGGGACAACACTATGCATTTTTTATGAAAAGGGTTTATATCATGCCTTTTTCCTGCACACTATTATGATAATTAATTCTTCCATCTCACAGCGGGAATGCATAACCATAGTGACCAGCTTTGTGTTCCTTGTTAAATTTTTGGCTGCATTACCCAACGCCAAGACACAATTCTAATTTTGCCCATTTTTATCCGCTTGTGAGAATTGTATTGTGCCAATGTCAGTTGTATGGCAACAGAGTGCTAGAGGATTTTTTCATGTCCATGACTCATTTTTAAAAACAGGTGTTTAGTTCTGAATGTGTAGCAATAGTGAAAATATGTACAATTTTGTTTTTACATTTGAAAGAATCAGTTACATTGTGGTTTAATGCATTGCATGACTCATTATGAATTATTTACAGGAAGATGCAAAACACTGGCTACAGTGCCCTGTGTGACACACATACAAAAGGCAACTGAAGCATGTTTTATCAATATATTTGGTATTTGTTGTCTAACATCATGAAACTTGCCACTGCACTCACTCGTGCCATTACCAAGACATCTACCAAATTTGGTCTTAGTGGAATGAATGGTTCGAGAGTTCTGCATGGAACAAACAGAGTGACACACACAGAGACACAAAGACATTCTTTGCATTTATGGATAGATAGACTTGAACTTGTTTATCTGTAAACAGTGTTGTGACGTCTGTGTCTGTGTTACTTCTCTGTTGTGCAGATCTGCACCCCGGACCTGGTGGTGTTCCTAGCCTGCACCAACCACCGCCTGAAGGACCGCCTGAAAAAACGGGCCGAACAGCAGGGTCGTCCCGATGACAACCCCAAGGCCACCGAGCGACGTCTCACCAACTTCAAGCAGAACGCCATTCCTCTGGTGAAATACTTCCAGGAGAAAGGACTGATTGTGACTGTAAGTTTGAAAGGCTCAAGTATACATGGATGGATGGATGGATGGATGGAAAGGAAAGATGAATGTATGGATGGATGGATGGATGGATGGACAGATGGATGGATGGATGGACGGATGGATGTATGGATGGACGGACGGATGGATGGATGGATGTATGGATGGAAATGAGTAGCAGAATCAAAAGCAACAACCTCTACATTTTCACTTCTAAAAATAGCAACATATACATTGTTAATAGGGAAAGTCAGTTTGCATGTTGTCATTGTGTGTGTGTGTGTGTGTGTGTGTGTGTGTGTGTGTGTGTGTGTGTGTGTGTGTGCGTGTGTGTATGTGTGGAGGCACATGGCAGGAAAGCAGAATCAGAGATATGCAACAGTAACGCAAACCTCCACACTATCACATGAGACAGACATTGAGGTATGTCAGGGATTCTTGCAGACCAAGACTGACATGTCAGAGCTCTGTCTAAATGTGACCATACTATATCTTTATGTGTTGCACTCAGTTAGTGGCATTAGCACATCTACTTAACCACCCACTGTCTTTTATATGAATATGCCTAACACAAGCTGTGAGCACAGCCTTTTCAGTGCAAGGATTCAGCTATCACGACAAGCAGATGCAGTGCACCATGTTTATCATTCAGCAGCTTTGCCCAACAGATATGGGCACAGAAGAGGACGAGCAGACTAGTGCAGACATATTCCTTACTGCTTGTGCTTGCATGAGATATAAACCTGTGACCTTGCCATTACCTGTTGTAGGATGGTTGTATTCAACAGCACTGAATCCTGCAGAGGGATTCAGCCAAAATTGTTGAGTGCAGACCCAGGGATTTATTGTCAGTAATTTTAAAAATGCTGTGGGTTTAATATTGCGTCATAATGCATAACTCATTTGGGGACTTTCAAACCACATCGAGCTATTTAAGAGCAACTATTGTCCTTTCCAGAGATCACAGGATAAAAATGGCATGGTGGTGTTGTAATGGTTTTGTGAGATAAATGTGTGGATAAACTGCATCTCTCCTTAGGGTAAGCAGGGTTCCAGGCAAAATGTTAACAAACACATCTAGAAAAAAAAATTACGTGGTCCCAGAGCTTTGAAGATGAAAGACTCTGTAAATGTCATGCTCTCCCTAATGGTAATACACAGCTTTGCATGGGCAAATGCACATATAATGTCAGGCAGGCTATGACTAAGGATGACTAAAATGATAAGGCTCGGTCAAAAATAGACCAAGTGCCGCATTCGTGTTTCTTGGAATGTGCAGCACAGATTGAGTGTTTTTGACAGGCCGGGAGAACATGCTTTTCTCTCAGTTTTTCTCTGCGCCTACTCAGGTAGTGAGTGACACAATGTTACTGTCATTTGATGACATAGCAACTTTATTCAAGGTGTTTTTTTCCCTTTTTAGTCCTCTAAAAGCACTAAACACTTCTCAGGAAACAAAACTTGTGTCAGTCACAGTGTGTGCATGTGTGTGTATGTGTTTGTGTGTGTGTATTTGTGTGTGTATGCATGCAGTTGTCTCTATGTGTTGAATTTTGAATCCATGTGCTGAATGCCCCAGTGTGAATTTAAAGGAATTGGCAGAATAGCCTAGATATAAATGAAATATTGCTGTCTCAACAGCTATCAATCTGTTTGCCAGACAGAATCCCCTTCTTTGATGTGTAATAGAGATGCTGTTTTTCTTGAGTCACCACAGTTGGACAAGCTGACCAGCAGTGCTGTGAGAGTAGCCTGTTGATCCAGCTCTCATTTTTCAATACAACTTTTTTTCAATTCTTGATTTGATTTTGTTTGTTGTTTTCAGCTTGTGGTTCTTTCCCATGCAGCCAGAGGCTATTGTGGGTATTTTGTCAGATTCAGGTGTGACTGAAATCCCTATTTAGCTATCAGACTAGTCGCTGAAAATCTCACTGTCCATAGGGGAAGCTCTGTTATCCTATCTGGTCTTTTTACACCTATTAAGTAAATTAATTCATACAAAAACACATTAATGATAAACATTTTATGTAAGACTTACAATCTGACTGACTGTCTGGTTGGATGTTTGTTTTAACCTCTTCTGGGACCTTATTAATGACAATTGGTGGCTGTGGCTTAGGCTACTTGCCCGTGTGTGCAAAGCATGAGTGCACTGAACGATGGCAAATGGGTACATCTTATGCCGTTGGCAGGAGTCTCCTCCCACTAAGTGTCTGTGCTGTGTAAACATGACACCGTTGAGAGATCTGGCTTGGCAGGATGTCGGTATACATGGCTGTGCCCCTGCCTGGTCATCAGATGGCATTGGCACATATGCCAGCACGGTGGAGAGGATGGCTGCCACAGGGGACCCTCCACAGAACCCTGTGCAGAAGCAGAGCAGACCTGGGCAAGAAGACAGGAAAAACTCACTTCTGTGGCTCCCAAGGGGAAGTACTAGCATCAGATGCAAGACGGTAACACAGAGATAACTGCAAACCCTTTCAAGTAAATTGCAACATTAAAGTTATCTTGTAGCCCAGTGACTGTTTGCCCTTGTGTTAGTGAAATGGCACTAGGCCTTCCCAGCCTGGTAGCTTGTCCTCACCCCGACTTATTTCATAGAGCAATTTACACAAAAGCATCTTATGGGTCAGTGGCAGACAGTGGTGGGCCGTGACTGGCATTGTGAGGCTATCAGTGCTAGCAGTTCAACAGGTCTTGCTGCACATGTAATAGAAAGGGATAAGCGCATATACTCTGTGTCCTTAGGACACTGCGTGTAGGCACAGACAAATATCAATGCATCTTTCACACCTACAGGGACATATACATGCACACAGCCACACACACAAACATACATACATATACACATACACACACACACACATTTGCATCTTCACACCCACATACGCATGCAGGCTCATGTACACACACACACACACACACATTTGCACCGACACACCCGCGTATGCATGCAGGCTCATGTATATACACACACACACTCACACACACATGCACACATACACACACACACACACGCACACGCACACAATCTTGTCAACCATTTGTGATGATGAATGCCCCCACAGCAAAGTTCTTATTGCTCCAGAGGCACTCAAGCTCTTACCCAGATTGCATGTCTATTTCCCTTTGTCCTTTTTTTCTTACTTTGCCTGCAGTGATGTATGCCTACTCATACTTAATCACAGACCCATAACTTTCTACTCGCTCCTCAGCTGGCATGGGCCTTGCCAATGAGGCTGTGGCCATTATGGTTCCAGTCAGATTGATTTCTGCTCAGCGCTAAATGCTTTCTGTTAGCGTTTGCCCTCCAGCCATGCACCTAGCAATACGGCACACAAAAACAAAGTCAATTCGCCACTTCCATGAATGCTGGCTTGCATTCACAAATAGCCAAGTCCACATCCCATTTCAATCTAGGGCAGGGAGAACAATACCCTCAGTACCCATGAATGGCTCCCTTGCCCTGAAATGGTGTGGGTTGTGCACGCAAAGTGGGGCAGGTTATTCATTCAACTTACTGAAAAGAATCACTCGCTGGCTCCTCTACCTCCCAAGTCAGGTAATCGGATCTTATCAGTATCCTAAAGGATTCCTTAGCAAATGTACTGGGTGATTAAAACACTACCTGAATGAGAAATGTGTGGGTCTTCATTGGCTTGTGTTGATAAAGCTTGTGCTGATGGGGACGTGGAGGATGTGTGAGTAACAAAGTGGTCACGGTGCTCTCCTCTTGTTAGAGTGAGGTCAGCTGTCAGCTACCCTTCACTTGGTATTAAAATGAGCTTGTGTAAGTTGTCTTGCCAATCTAAGGGCGGGGAGTGGAGTAGCAACTTAATGTAAAGGCAGATGCAGAGGGGGCAGATAGACAGGCAGACACACAATAGATAGACTTTAAATACCTAGAAAATCACCATTAAAAATAACCTTATAACAAACAGAAAGACAGAGAGAGAGACAGTCAGACAAGAGAGAGAGAGATTGCCAGTGCGATTTGTCGGTGTGATCTGCCTCCCATGAGAGAGATGGAGAACTGGGACATCCTGTCCCTGTTCTCTCTATAGATGTCTATGTTTCTGTCTTCTCTTCCTTCTTTCTATAGATCTCTTTCTCTCTCTTGCTCTCTCTCTCTGTCTCTCTCTTTTTTCTCTTTTTCTGTCAGTTGCTTTATCTTCATGTCATGCTGTCATTCTCTTTTTTTCTGCCATTAGCTCAAACTTTCTTTTTCACACTTTACCCTCTCTGCCATTGACTTTCTGCACTATCAGTGGACAAGTTTGTGTCAGTCAGTGTATCTGGTTTGTGTGTGTGTGTGTGTGTGTGTGTGTGTGTGTGTGTGTGTGTGTGTGTGTGTGTGTGTGTGTTTGTGTGTGTGTTGAGGGGGTGAAGGTTAGTTCAAGGGCATTGCTTAGACTGATGGATGAACGGTCCCAGTGCAGGGAAGGCAGCCACTGCAGGGGTTGTTTACTGTTTGCTGTCTTGTCCCCTATTGAGGCGCTCCCAGCACACATGGCCAATCAGCTCAGCTGTCACACAGCCCTGGGAGCGCAGCATCAGCCACGGAGCAGACTGGGCTTCGCCAGAGTCTTCTCCTCTGTCTCTCTTTGTCGGTCTCTCTTTGTCTCTCTCTCTCTCCCTCTCTCTGTCTTTCTATCTCTAATTTCACCTTAGAGGCATACCCACTGCCAGTTTCATGAGACTGGTCACTGCGACCTCTGTGCTCATGGCCACACACTGTCACGTGCAAGCTCACAACATATATAACTCACACATTCACAGTCAGATTTATGTTTGTGTTGCATAACAGTCTGTCTGGGATGCTCTTGAAGTCACTAGGTTAGACAACATAAAAAGTTGATGTTGAGTTTATTTTATATTGCTTCTGTATCATCAGGGATGAGGCTACAACATTGTGTTTTTCACTGTTTCTATATGAGTTTTCAGCTGTAGCGCTCTCTCTCTCTCTCTCTCTCTCTCTCTCTCTCTCTCTCTCTCTCTCTCTCTCTCTCTCTCTCAATCTCTTTATCGCTCTCTCTCTCACACACTCTCTTTGTCTCTCTGTCTGTTTCTCACTCATTCTCTATCTTGTTATCTGTTTAACCCAGATGGATGTGTTGTGTGAGTGAGAAGCTCAGCTTTAGGCTTGGTAATTGGGTGTGTGTGCATTTGTGAGTGCTCAGGGCCCCGTCACATTCTCCTCTGACACTTCACACATGCAGCTACACGCATTCCCACACTCCCGCGCACCTTCCGCCAGTAGAGCAGAGAGAGAAAGAACAGACAGAAGATCTGAAGAAAAAAGACTAGAGAAAAAATGGTGATGCTTTAGAGAACTCAAACTAGTTCCCCAGTCTACTGTTAATTTGGCACATCAAAGGAAAAAAGCTCCTTGACCAAAACGAATAGCTTTTCACAAGCATCAGCATTTCAGCCCTATTATTTTTGAGGGGGAAATAACTGTGACCTGAGTAATTGTGTGTTGATTGGCATTGGCAGTGTGTTACATTTGTGTGTGTATGTGTGTGTTTATTGCATCAATATGTTTGTGTAAGTGCAGCTGCTATTAGTAAAATTGCTCAAAAGGCTCAATAGAATTATCGAGCACCACTTTCAGACACAATTGGCTTTATGTGTAATAGCCCTCTATATCAGTCTGTTTACCAAATGAACTGTGCAATTTTGATTAAAGATTGTGAACAAAATTTGAAACTGCAGAACTTTTTTACCAATAGCAGGATAAATGGGACATTTGTCACAGGCGTCCTTGAGGGTGGCTGCATCCTAGCACATGATTGAAGATGTGCCGCATCATGACATCCATCAAACTGTAATCGGTAAACATAATGTATGGCATTAGTGCCAGCTCTTCAGTTTGATAAATTACCCACAATACTTGCAGCTTTACCCCATTGCAATTTTCTGCTTCTTTGCTAGGCCAGTTGAGTAAACCGCATGATTTTAAATTCCTGTACTGTTCATCAACTGATAATTGGTAAACATTTTTGCACAGATAACAGTAAAACTGACTGTTCTTTTTAGGCATTGTAGTCCCCTAATGCTTCCCTGCCCAATACTTTTGAGTAAATCCTCTGTATTGAGGATCCTCTTCACCAAGTCATTGTTTGACATGAGTATCATGTGATTAATATTTTCTGTTGACTCATTCATTATTCTCAGTAAGATGACTTGTGATGACTCTAGTTATGATGTTGTAGATGATGTTGTCTGTTAAAGCCTGAACTTTTGGGAGCTGAAGGTTCAATCCTTCATTTTGTATGAACAGATATTATCCTTATCATTGTGTTGTTCTTTAAATCCATAGAGAATCCACTGAGCTGTGATGGCACTGAGCCCTCGCTTGACTGTCTTAGTCTGAGTCAACCAAGTCTACAACAAACGCTCCTTAGGGAATAGCACTCCTTCTTACCCAGTAAATGCAGTTTCAACACATGAATGACACATGCACTACACCTCTGCAGACTGTACAAGGGACCAGTGCCTTTACAATAACTAGTTAGTGCCCCTCTCATAGCTCTATAAAAATACAACTATGATTTAGTTGGCTCAGTTAGGAAACACATAGGTTTAAGGCCCGACCCATACAACTGAAAATCACGTTAATTAGTGATTACAAACAAAAGTATAATGAAAACTGTAAGAAAGGGTTCTGACTGTGGAGCAGCAAAGTACAGTACCAGTTTCAAACCAGACTGTGTAGTCTAGTCAGGCCTGTGTATTTGTAGATGTACAGACGGCTATTGTCAGTTTGAATTTCAGGCAAAAGGTTGTGTATTTCACCTTAAAGGACAAATTAGCCCATCACTGTTCCTTCCATTCTCATTCCAAACAATGCCTGTAACAAAACAAAACATAGTTGTGCAGGCTTTGGTGCTGTATGGCTGAACTGCCTGCAAACAGATATCATGTACTCTCATTTACTCAGATCACTAAGTTTTATCAGTCTGCAAATATTTGCAATGTTCTCCAGCTTGCTTCTTTATTCTATAAGACTGCTGATTGAAGGATAAAGTGACCGCCTTTCCCCATACAGTGATGATTTATTACCTATTCCAGTGTCAATTATCACAGTGTGTGTGGTGATCAGTTCTAAAGATGCCATAATCTTCATGGCAGCACAGAAATTAGAGTTTGTCCTTCAGAGCCACGCAGGAAATGAGTGTGTCCATAACTAATAGGTCTAATAACATCTCGTAATTACATCACACACTCGCTCCAGAGAGAGCACAACCTATTCATTTACAGGCAGTTTTGGGTAGACATTAGTAGAAGGATGGCCTGAAATAGCCAGTCATGCAGAGAAGAGAGGAGTGTATCGGAGCTGTCCTATTTACAGAACTGCACACTCAGAGTTATTGTTGTGGCTCAAAACAGGATGTTGTTTATTTTTATTTTTCATCAGTATGCTGCCATCTCACATTCTTTTGGGCTGATTTTGAAGTTTTAAGATAATTCTAATCTCATATACTGTAGTTGTTGTTGATTTCAGAGGTTTGCAGAGGCGTCAGTATAACCCAGATTAAATGTCAGTACAGATAGGAATCAGTAAAACTAATCTGCTTTGTTAATCTTAAATTCCAGCTGCAAACTCATGGTTCTCCCAAACAATGGGTTCAGATGTTAAGACATTTTACGCACGCATGCACACACACGCACAAACACAAACACAGGCACGCATGCACGCACGCACGCACACGCACGCACACACACACACACACACACACACACACACACACACACACACACACACACACACACACACACACACACACACACACCTATGCATGCATGGCTCCTGAAACTTTTGCTGAAGATGTGCCGGGCTGAGCTGAGACGGGCTCTATGTTGACAGGGTGATGTAATGGGCATGCATACAGTGGGTACTGTACTGGCAGGAGAAAACACTGTTACGATGGAAACTCAGCAGGCAGACATGAAGGTTTAGTAGACTCATTATCATCATTATAGACCTTACTAGGTTGGCTATACGGCTAGATGTCATGAAGGCAAAGTCTTTACAAGAATGCCATAAGATCTCATAGTAGTGTTCAGTAATACATGACTGTGTGATCACTTCACTAGGACTGACATAATTATGCTAGATGCATAGCTGGATGTATACCCTTCCCTGACATAAGTTATCTTGGCAGTTGGTCCCAGTGATTTAATTATGTCATATTATCATGGGATGCCATAACTGTTTTGTCACATATGGTTGTCATAGTGAATTGATGAAGGCAAGGTGACATTAATATGTCACCAGAAATTAACTATTGTAAGATTTTATCAGGATAGCAGGACATGGCATTTGCCATGACATGGCTGTGTTAGCCATAGCAGACTTTAAGGAGTGTTCCATGGCCAGACACTATGCAGGCAACACTATGTAGGATTTGCTCACGGGGTTCTCTACAGTCAAGAAACCATTTTGTCTGTAACTGTAACAAGTCACTTTGGTTTTCTTGGTGCTTTAGCCATGACAACTGCTCGTTCTCGTTTCTTTCACCATCTATGTTTCTAACTCCATTCATGTACCTCATCCTTTGAAGGGGGAGGGATGTGACGTATGCCATAAGGCATTCAAATTTTGTAGTTTTTATAGTAACATCAGGGTGGCCGCGGGGCCTTAAAAAGTCTTAAATGGCATTAAATTTCGTTTTTCTAAAATAAGGCCTTAAAAAGTCTTAAAAAGTCTTAAATTCTGAAGCCAAAGGTCTTAAATTTCTGGGGACTACATTCCGTTTCTTCCATGTTGCTTGCATGTCACTGCCCGCACTTCCAGGATGGGGAAGAGCTTCTTCCCCCAGGCAGTCAGACTGCTAAACAGCGTCAGGACTATTAGACTGTAGTTTCATACCAGTACAACCAGCACACCGCACCTTATGCCTCGTGCACTTTCAATTGATTTTTGTGCTTTATTTCTTCCCGAGTTGGTCTTAAATTAAAAAAAAAAATGGCATTAAAAAGTCTTAAAAAGGTCTTAAATTTCACTTGGTCAAACCTGTAGACACCCTGAACACGGTTCCTATCCGAGCCTCAAAGTTGCGTAGTGCCAGTGTAAACCCACTTTGAGAAAATATAGTTTGAAGGCTGTAAAACTACATAGTATTGCTTTAAAGCATTTAGGACTAGATATGAGGTTTTTGCACTATTTTTCCCATTTTGCATCAAAGACAGTATCCCTTCTTCATGATTTGGCTAACAATATATCTATACAGTTTAAACACATGATCTTTAACATCATTTGTATTCCTATCTCAAGCCAACACAAGCAAGTTGACTTCAGTCCCTCTTAGCCAGGTTTCAGATTCAGTGAGGGGTAAAGCACACTTGGTGAGATTTCATGAACAGAAAATGGTTTATTCTTAGCTCTTAATCCATTTATGTGTGCCACTATGGCAGAGCACAGTGGGGCGTTTAGCTGCTTAGCTGCTCTAACAGCAAAGCCCCCTAATACTGCATGGCCACAGCTCCCATTAAGGAAAGGAGCTATTAGTGCACACTCTTATCAGTGAAGCACTGGAGTTTAGAGATGGATAAAAGATTGTGACTTTTGGCATCACAAAGCCAAACTATTTTCCCAGGAGCAGCTGCCCAAGCAGTGTATGGTTCGTAGTTCAAGGTCAGCCTTCCTGGTATTCTGACACAGGAAGAACTTTAAAAAGCTGTCTCATCAAGGTGATGAAACACGCCAAGCTTCAGAAACCATCAATCCTCATGACGTAGGTGTCTCCTTGCATCTTTGGTGTGTGTGTGTGTGTGTGTGTGTGTGTGTGTGTGTGTGTGTGTGGATGAAGGGGGAAGGGGAAGGGGGGTGGCAGGAGTTCAATTTTAATTGAAACTCTCATTCAGCTGAAACCCTCTGATGACCAAACCCAGACACTTTTTAAAGCGCCAGCCGGAATATGGCACCCAGCCGGAGAGATAACAGGTTTTTTTTACATTGTTGTAAGGCTTGATTGAAGTCACCCTTTTCTTTCCCTGGCAAGAGAGACCATCTTAATTAACTGCCACATGGGTTTTAGACAGCACTTTGCTCCACTTTGCTACCTTCACAAGGGACCGTATGACATGACTCAGAGGCCTAAGCTTCTTCAGTGGTCTTTCAATTAACCTGCCAAAGGATGCTAAATCTTCTGTTCTCCTCTGATCTGTGGGTGTCCACACAAACATACCGCAAGCAAAACCTGGTGTTTGTCTAATTAGCACATTATTCATTATATTATATTTGGCAGTGTCTATACTAGCACAATTTTATTTAAACATAAAACTTAAGCTTTGTTTGTGCCTGCCACCCATACTAAACTGGCCTTTTTTGAAACCCAAAATTGAGTATTTTGCAGTAGCTGCTGGTCATATTTCGGTTTGCATCTTGGTGTGGATAAGGGGAAATGCAGACTTTTGAAAAGTATAATATGGATACTACCATTGTTTAGTTAACAATTAGGTTTTCACAGTGTCCATTTCCAATAGGTTAGTAAGAATGAAATGAAACAAAGTGTTGCCATTGCTGACCTTTTGTCTTGTATCTATTGTGCAGTCAAATTTAGCATCTTATAGCTTGACAGCACATGAACAGACAGGGCATGTTCAGTATAATGAATGGTAAAACTATTGGCATTTTCAGGTGTGTAGAGTAGCTATGAATTAGCTCTGATATGGATGTGATAAGCTAGTATGGGCACAGCTCATTTTTGCTTGAAAATGCTGTTTTAAAAAATAAAAAAGCATCATAAAATCAGTGTGGATGACAAACAGCATATTATTCACAGATTAAGACAGGCATAAACAAATGAACTGATCAGAGGTACAATTTTATATCTCAACGTTTTTTAGAATCAAGTCCAATCCAGTTTAATTAAGAAAGCACAAATGACAATCAAAATAACGTCTATGCATTTTACAGAACATGAACCCCACTTGAACAAGCTGAAATCAGAGGGTTATTGCTTGGGATCAGAGAGAAAGATTGCAGCAGCATCCCACAGTGGAGATAGCTCAGGGTAGGGGGAGGGGGAGGAAAGAATAAAGAATATGAACCCAGGTATCTTAAGCGCATGAAGGAAATGAAAAGTTGTATGGCCCGTTTTATCAGTGGCAGTGATATTATGTGACAATGTAATAGAGAAAAGCAGAGGTAGAGGAAAAGTGGACTAGCTTAGTGTGTGGGAAGTAGACTGCGATAGGTGCCAAGGCGACAGATGCAGGATGCATTAACACGGAATGTTTTTAGTCTAGATTTGGACATAGGAAGGGTAGTCTGCAAGAGGGGTGCTTGGAAGCAATAGTCTGCCTTCTGTTGTACCTTAAATTCTGTTAGTAATTAAATGAAGTGTAATATCTCATATTTACCTCTTTAGTTAGAAATTCCATCATCCCAAGCATTTTCTTTTTTGGAACATCTGTTTGAGGTCAGATTCCTTCACAGTTGATTATACTTTATTTACTTTCAGTCCGTTAGTCTTGGCTGGGGCTCCACTAGCCCCTTGGAACCATTGGGACACAAAAGCAGTTCTCTGAAGCAGTGCAACAGGTAGGCCTATATTTTAGCAGCTGTGGCAGCTGAATTCTGCCAGGGAGTCCAGGTTCTGTACATGACTGGCCTAAATGGCTTTCCACTTACTGTATGTCTTGGAGGAATCAGGTCACCAAAGCCAGTCACTGTAGTGGTGCAACAGGTATGGCACTTCCGGAAGACTTCCACAGAGAGACACGCCTCCACAGAACATGGCACACGGCAGCTCTTTTTAGTCTGTTGTCATAGAAACCAGAGGAGAGGTGAATGGGGAAATGGATGAGGGTGAGAACTGTGGGGGGTGTCATTCCTTAGCCTTCTCACATCTTGAGGTGGTTTTTCTGTTTGTGTGAGAGAGACAGAGATTTATTGATGAAAGAGAAAGACAAAGAGAGAGAAAGATTCTCTCTATTACAGAGAGTGTGTGCGTGTGCGTGTGTGTGTGTCTGTGTCTGTGTGTGTGTGTATGTGTGTGCGTGCGTGTGTGTGTGTGTGTGTGTGTGTGTCTGTGTGTGTGTCTGTGTGTCTGTCTGTGTGTGTCTGTGTGTGTGTCTTTATGTGAGTGTGTGTGTGCGTGTGTGTGCCTGTGTGTAGAATATATATGATATGCTGTGGCACATTAGGTGTCAACAAAAGGCCTTTACCCTCCTCCGTCCACTCTGATTGTATAAGTAATCAGTGGTGGAATTAGCTGCCAATCTTTCAGTAAGTTCTGGGAAGGTTAGGGGACATCAGGCACTGTTACGAATGACATCTTTGGGTATGAATGAAAATCTTTCAGGAAAACTATTGTTTTGAAAGTGTTCCAGGGAACAATTCAAATCTCAAAGAGATGCTGAAATAAAACCCAACACTTTAATGTTGAGTGTGAGTAGAAATGAGTGCACCTCTGCGAATTCATTTTTATGAATTTTTCACAGTGTATAAAGGGAAGAGGGGAAGATGGAGACAGCTCCTTCCTGTATCCATCTGCTTAGAGGCTTTTGACAGATTTGGAGTGTTCTCAGTGACTCATCATGTCCTTTTTCTTTTCTGCCGGCACAGCTCGATGCTGACAGGGACGAAGAAGACGTCTTCTTTGACATCAGCCTGACTGTGGACAACAAACTCTTTCCTTCCAAAGAACCAGTAGCAGGTACATGTTAATGTTCTTTTAGCCCTTGTGTTGATTAGTGTGTATATACGTACAATGCACTGGTCTTAAAATATGGTGACATCACAATTTATAAATTCTTGACATGGTGTTGAAGAAATTGTAAATATTATTCTGCTAATGAGAACACAAACAGATAGTGAACTCACCAGTAAAAATGTGTTTTCACTAATGTGGACATGAAACGTGTTAGACTCAGTAAATGTATGGGCTTCTATTTTACCATGATATTAGTGTTGGGAAGGAGATGGTATCAAAATCTTCACTGGTCTGCCTACAAGAGATGCGGTATGGGTGGCATTGCCGAGGACAGCAGGATGCTATTCCGTATCAGTATGTGAAGGCCCTCTTAAGGCTCCCAGCTCATGATGGATGAGGGTGAAATGTGCAAAGCTGGGCATTGAGGATACCGCACACACAGTTCTGCCCTTGTCACATGGAGCCAACAAGTTTGTCTGGTTGTTTTGCATCGTCTGGCGTTCATACGTAAGTGCAGAGCTCAAGGACCCTAGGGACATGACCCACTACATTCTGATGAGGAGCATTAATGATGTCTCATGCAGCCACTAACCTTGGAGAGTACAGGGACTCAGCCAAGGCAGGCAGAGAGAGCTAGGCAGAGGAGTGACAGGCAAGGCTGTCTGGAGTAGATGAAGGATAGTTGGAGTTGGGGTTGCTGATATATCATAGGAGATAAGGAGAAGAAAAGGCATGGCTCCTGTTGATTGACTGGTTGGTTGGTTAATTGAATAGTTGATTGGTTAATTTATTGAATTGATTTTCATAGCTCATCTCTTCTGATGCCTGTTTGTATCTCAGTGGTGCGGCAGGAGGGCACACAGGGACTAGCATCAGATCAATAGAGAGTGCACAGAGATGGAAGCTGACCGTGACCATTACTGGACTTGTGTGAAGGTCAAGTTCTAGCTGACTCATTTTCTCATCAGGCTCACTGGTTGGTGCATATTTGCATAATTGTTTCAGCAATATTTCCAAGTGATTTAATTCTATTAAAGACATAGTCAAAGTAGGCTGCTCTAATGCATCATGTAATGGGTGCATAATATTGGTGACGAATAGTATTCATGAATGAAATTACAGGCCTTACTCTCCCCATTGAAATGTTATTGTTTGATTAACATTTAAAGCATGGGGTCTAGGAATGAATGCATGTATGTCAATTCACTTTTTGTTAAAATCTGTTAGAGATGGCAGAGTGGTAAATCAAATCTATAATTAAATCTGGTGCTGGATCGGGTCTTTGAATCGGTTCAGTTCAGCAATTAAGAATGTTGACATTTTGAGGTAGTCTATTGTGATGCTTCAGGTGGTGATGTTCTCTTTCTGCTATTGCATGTCTGATGATGCAGCCATATTTTAAAAACTAGTGACTATACTGATGTCACAGGAAGGACAAGCACATCTTGTCCTGAACATTTCTTTCCTTATTCTCAGACGGCATACAGTCATAGCTCCATCATGCTGCAAGCATCTATTTGTCAGTGAGTAGCAGTGTTTTTCGCTTTATCCCCAGGTAATTATATGCCGTCTAACAGGTTACACTGAATGTAACCATGCAAAGCAGCCATCAGAAATACAAAATACACACGTGGAGGGAAACTTGTGGGTCCAGAAAGAAGCTGTTGTAATTATGCAGTGATGCATGCCTATAGATTTTTTTAGCATATTATAATACATACACAAACAAACTCATACGATAACACAAGCACACACACACACACACACACACACACACACACACACACACACACACACACACCTCCTACTGACCCCCAGCCCCCAACACCACCACCCCCCCACCCCCCCCACCCCCCCCCCCACCCAGCCACTACCACCACCACCACCGCCACACACAAACTGCGATCATCTTTATCTGCTGCGGCATAGAGTGTCTAACAATGTAACCAACTGTCTCACTGCTTGAGATGAAACAACACTAAAATTGCATACAAAATGATTATTGTGGCAGACAGAATTCGCAAGTCTTGCTTATCCCTTTTGTTGTCTCACTAGAGCACTGAGGCACATCTAATCTCTTACAAAATGAACAGAGAAAAGCTGTTTCCTTGCCCTTTACAGTGACTTGGGAAAGGAGTCCTTTTAGACGCTCTCATGGCACATGGCTCTGGGCAGGTTGTCACTTTGGCCTCACTAAAACTCTCAGCGGTGGGTGCACCTTAACCAGATTCTCAGCTCTGTTCGCCCACAGGTGACCTTCTCCATATGGCTGCTGGCAGCAGGCAGACTGAAGGAGTGGGCATCCCCGCTGGGGCACACATTGTCTCAGCACCCACTTTATTCTCTGCAGTGATATTTCTGTGGGAGGGGTGAGGACTAGGGTTGTGTGCAAAGCAGGGGATGGTTGGATGATGGAAGATCAATTTTCCAAGTGGTTCCTCTCCCTCTGTCTGAGTCGTAATGGGGTTACTCGTGAAAAGGCGGCGAGAGCCTTTCTCCAGTTTCCTCTGGGGCACAGGTGTGATGGGACTGGTTTTAAATGTGACTCTCCAATAACCTCCATCTCTTTCATCTTCCCAACAAACAGTTTGCCTTCTCCCCAGGGAAGCAATTTCTTAGACCTTAGCAGACTGCTGAAAATTGCTAATTTAAAGAGAGAGAGAAAGAGTGAGCAAGGGGATAAAAGCACAGCAGGTCACTTAGTGTTTTAGGCATCACTTCCACTCTACTAAATTGCTCACTTGACCCTCTCCACTGGATAGCATTTTAGTTGGGCTTACCATTGAAGCTGTTCCCTAATGGTGGAGAAATGAATGACTGCATTGGGACATGTTGGGGCTGATGCATTGGGAGGCTGCAGAGCACATGCCATTCATTCATGATATAACAGTAGACTCCTTTGGCCCTGAAAGTAAAGGCCATGCTTCCTTCTTTGTCCGAGCAAACATGTCACGGCTCATTTTTGCCTGGTTTTTGAAGCTGAGTGCTAAATCAGATTCAGTTCCTTTGCTTGGTGAAAAGCATCAGGCTAGTATCAGCAGGCTCTGAGTCCTTGTGGTCAGAATTCATCACACAGCCTACAGCATAGATGCTAAATTATCAGAACCAAATTTCTACCCCTGCAAGTGTTTTTCAAGCTGTGTCACACAATATGCACATTATATTACACACCTCAAAAAGGATTTACCTTAGTGCTAAACAGTGTAAAACACATAAATCACTCATCGCAAAGCATTGAAAGATCTCTGTTAAGATTGTCATTATATACAGGCAATGGGATATGAAATTGACTTGGCCCACGTAGTAACAATAAACACAAAAGACGCCGCCATTCAGTGCCTGAATGAAAGCTATACAAAGTGGCTTGTCGCTGTTGTGAGGATCGCCTATCCATATGGAATGGAAAAGAGGAAGTAAGGAGTGAGTGAAATAAAGAATCCAGAGAGACTATTACTGAGGACACAAGTGGCTGACAAAGAGACTGGGGCACTATGTGAAGATCCCTCTCAATAATCAAGAAAGAGAATAGCAATGTGCAACATTACTAATGCCTTTAACTATAATTACACAAGTTCTCACCTGGTCTATATAGTCTACAAATGACATGTGACCCTGTCAAGTCATCTTGGTGCTTTGACTGTGTTAAATTATGTCAACTTCTAGAGTCAAGCTGTGTTACACATAACATTTATTATGCATATATTAACTGCTACATGCTGAGATAGCAGTCAGAGGCAAATGACGTGGCTGGGTTGAGATAAATCAGGATTTTTATTAGAATCAGCATATTTAATTAAATATGTGTTGCTTTAATTAAATATGTAATGCTTTGCTATGAACCAAGATTAAGGCTTCTTGAAGTTGAGGGTTTTGCTAACTAATGCCTCTAATGGGGCACATGTGTTGACATCAGTCACTATCCACTACTCTTAGCTTCATCTTGTATGATAAGAGGGAAAAAGGAGCCAGGGGCATATTACATGAGTCACCTCAGCTTTGGCTTCTCTGTGTTTTTACTGATGTGTTCATTAAGGTAATGCCTTAGGTTTTGACGTTGCCTAATCCCTTTCTTCCATGCTAAACTCTCTCTCTCTCTCTCTCTCTCTCTCTCTCTCTCTCTCTCTTTGCAGGCCCCAGCGAGCTTGACCTCAGTTTGCTGTCAGAAACGGCAAGCTTAACAGAGGCAGATGAGTCCTCCAAATTTGATGAGCAGGTATGATCAGTTCTGTAACATATGAACATGCTATCCTATTTACACCTAAGCAATAGGTAACCACACCCATGACAATATCCATGAACACCCTCACAAACACATAATTAGTGTATAGACACAATTTAACATTCGTTTTAAAGTTTTTTTTCCATTGTATTTCAGTTTACTCCAGTCTCTACAAAATAGTTCCAGTTTGCAGTGGGCATTCGCCTATATTGTGCAGTTGCTGAGATATGACCAATCAGAAATAACGAAATAGTTCAACCAGACCTAACTGTTGTATAAATTGCAAGATAGTACATTGCAGTATGTTAATCTGCAGCCACGTTTTGTTTTACCACTGCCTGTGTCTGGTAGAGTCGTGTTGGCCTGCTTTGGATTAAATGCTAATTTGATTAAAAATATCACTTTTCCTGATGAAATGTAGCTAATCTATATTATTGCTTCCATGGGGCATTAAGGTAGTGCTCCTTTGGCATTTAAGCGTCCATTACAATTACTTTAAACCAGTAGTAAAGGGTGAGGTGGGGGAGCAGATAATACTTGGAGAGCAACCAAGTGTGGAGCTTAAAAAGCTGACGGTCAGAGTAGAGTAAGACAGCCAGAGCAACAAGCAGCTCCCAGCGTCAGCAGCAGGAGTTAAGCAGGGAACCAATGTCCCACCTGGACCCACTGACGGAAAACAGCAGCATCAATTCTGACATGTGACATTTCCCCTGCCACAACAAGATGGGTTCTCCAGCTAATACTTATTATGCCCATGCAGAATTCCAGCATACCACTAGAGACATTTCTACAGCTCCCTTTCTTCTGTATTCTTGTGGTGAATCTTATTAATTTGGCATTATAGGTGAAATGTGTATTAAGCATGCTCTTATTTATGAATTTCAAGCTCAGTACTCTCAGGTATTGTTAAAACTAACGCTATAACCAGCACTCTGGATCAGGTCTTCAAGGTAAATTAACTTCATGTATTTGATCATGCATTACTCATTAACTATTTTCTCAGCAATTTAGCATAGCCAATATCCACCCTAAATTCATCACAGTCTGTAATTATTCACTGACTTTCCAATCTTGTGATTATACTCAAACCCACTTGCACAACTCACCCATTAGTTGGTTGGTGAAAACCACCAGCAGACATC
Source organism: Setipinna tenuifilis (assembly GCA_030347295.1). NCBI lineage: Eukaryota > Metazoa > Chordata > Actinopteri > Clupeiformes > Engraulidae > Setipinna > Setipinna tenuifilis. The sequence continues at coordinate 16,156,577 of CM059265.1, forward strand.
ACGAGTCTGTTGTTGCCTTAATAACACGCATCAAGTTGGGAAGTTATTCGGCTCCACCAGTGTTGATTAATTCTGTTGAATGCATGCCTCAGTGGCTGTTATCCCTTCCATAGTGGACACATGAGTTGTCATTCAGACCTGCTTCATCTTGCCATTTTGCCTAAGCCCTTTTATTTTGAGTGATGTGTGCCTTTCAATGCTATTTATTGAAAGCTTCCATTTTGTTTCTTTGCTGCTTTGGATTGCTTTCCACTACCCAATTACAAATCAAGTCAGTAACTAGTATGGTTACCTTCCAGAGTGTCTATTCAGTGTCCAATTGAACTTGCCATCCTACTCTATACAGTAATTGTCCACTTATTCCTGTGAGCTGCAAAAGCAAGAGATTTGATGGCAAGCCCCTTGGCAACGGCACTTCCTCCCCACTGTAAAGCCCCTTGGCGACCGATCCTTACACCCTGGAACCCACTAGCCTATTTTAACTACTTGGCCTCAAAGACCTGTCATGGACAACCTCGGCTGATGGGCTTCCTCTCCCGATTGTAGTCATTTACACCTACAGTGTAACCTTTGCCACACAGAGAGGGGAATTACTCCTGCTATTGCCCTTTTACAGGCTGCACTATTCAAGATTATTAGTTAGCATAGATAACAACCAAAAGAATCATGATGCAGGTGACATGAGACTTGCCATGCCATTCAAAATGCTGTGATGGATGATCATGTGTAACATGGACACCCTCTGACTATCTACAGTCCATTTTCATTATGATCATACACATGTGCTAGTTTACAGGCAGATAGATCGTTTACAGATGGAACCGTTTTGTCCACCTAGTGCCAGATTGTCATTGCCCTCTTAGTAAGTGTGTTACATTTTAGACCTTAGTTGCCTTTGTTTCTTGGAGGCTGTTCCGCTTCATATACAGTTCAGCACTAAGCAGAGAGAGCATAGGTCTGTGCTTTGGAAGAGCAGCTGTGGTGCTGAGTCTCTTCTGTCTTTGAAGGTCAAAGCATGTCAAATAGCACAAGCATCATACAGCTGTGTCCTCTACACAGAGAATCTGTGTGTGTGTGTGTGTGTGTGTGAGAGAGAGAGATAGAGAAAGAGAAAGAGAGAGAAAACAAGATTGAAGGAGTGCACGTTTTTTTATGTGTGCATTTAATTTAATTATGTGTGTGTATTAAATTGTTCACACAGCAGTATTTGAGTTCTGGCAGTGTGACATCTATGCACATGAACAAACATATGAATGTTAGCTGTTCGTGTGTAGTTACTCTGTGTGTGTTTGTGTGTGTGTGTGTCGTGTGTGTGCCCATATGAAGCACAAACACTGACCAACAGAGTGTAAGCAAACACAGCACTGCTACAAATAAGCTAATAGTTAATGTCACCACCTCACACACATTACACTACACTACACTACACTACACTACACACACACACGGATTGTTTTTTGTGTATTTACTTTTTAACTGCCACCATTCCACATCATTCACTCTCTCTCTTCTTTTCTTTCTCACACACACACACACACACACACACACACACACACACACACACACACACACACACACACACACACACACACACACACACACACATACACACACACACACACACACACACAGAATGGCTTTTCTACCAGCACTCTTCACCAACACAATAACTTTGTCATCTGTGGGCACTCTGGAGGGGGTGGTACCAAATGGCGCAGCTAAGCCCTATCTCTCAGTGTGGCCATGTGGCAGGCCACCACACAGCATGGCCACCCACTCCATCCATGCTCATGTGTGTTACTCATATAGACCTTTATAAACCCTTCCACTGACAGATATATTTTACTGCATCCTAAAAACACTGTTTACAGGTATCCATCAAAAATGATATACTGCTTGACTTCTGTGCGATTGTGAGACAATCTGAATTTCCCGAGCCAGAACATTCCAAAAACCTGTATGATAACCATTTGCTAATCACATTGTTTGTGCTGTACACCAAGATGTTCTATGCAGGAGCTCTGTGAAAAGGGCTTTATTAGCGAGAGTGGTTGTGTGAGGCTTTTACACCTATGAGACTGTGTGAAGTTCAGACAGCAAGAATGCTGTGACCAAGAGGAGCACACTAAGACCTAAGACCTCCTCTGCTACCCACGTCTCTCGGATCCCCTGGGACACTCCCACCCGGCCCCCCTAAGTGATCATGCCGCAACACTAAAAGAACAGGATGCCACTTTGAAAGGCGAGGGCACAAGAAGGAAAAGGGGAAGGGAGGAAATTATACAACCGAGGAACAGGAGGAGGGGGAAACTGAGACGAGCTTACTAGAGCGGATGTCTCACATTTTTATTTTTCCTTTCCAGTTCACACTTGACTTGTTCCTGTTCTTTCCTCTCAGCTAATGAAGGCCTGGGTTGGAGCTGACCTCAAAATATCCTTGTAGAAATGCCTTTGGCTTTTTTCTTTTCTTTTAATGGATGCATAACATGCTTAACTCAGGTGACTCATGCAGGTTGTTTGGGATTAACCTTGTGGGAAGGTTATTAGTACTGCCCATGAAATCAGATGGGTTTTCCGCACACATCTGTTTGGTTGTATGTGTATTTATGTATACTTGTTTGTTTGTGTGTATGTTTGTTTTAAATTGTGTGGGGAGTGCTCATGTGTGTGTATGTGCGTCTGCATTTATGTGTATTCCCATAAACATGTACATGCATACATGTGTTCATGTTCACGTGTCCATGAGTGAGTGTGTGTGTGTGTGTGTGTGTGTGTGTGTGTGTGTGTGTGTGTGTATCTGTGTGTGTGTGTGTATCTGTGTGTGTGTGTGTGTGTGTGTGTGTGTGTGTGTGTGTACATGCATGCATGTGTGCACATACATGTCTGTGTGTGTCTAAGATGGGGAGGAAGAAAGATAAGAGACCCCCTGAGCCCCCCTTGTCTTCATGCTGGTGACTCACTGCACCAGCTGGTGTGCCCACATGACAAACTGGCTCATCACTGATGCCACCCTTCTGGACTCCTCCCCCACCTCCTTAGTTCGCTGAAGCTGTGCCACCACCAGTGCCAGCCTGAGTGACCGCTACACAGCCCTCTTCTCCTCTCCACCATCATCTCCTCACTCCTACTTGTCTCCCCAGTGGGGTCACCACACACAGCACCGGGTGTGCTGCTGCACAGGGCCATCCACACGGCATAAACCAAGACTTCCAGAGCCTGTGCCATGGTCATTTTAATCTGCTCTACTACAGACATGCTTTACAAAGCACCGTTAACCAAAGTACTACAGCTCTACTGCAGTCAGTAATGTGGCATTTAAAGGTTTGCTTTTTTGACATCACAAAGAAATGTATGACCTTTTAACCGGTTTATTATTCACTGGTGTGCCTTAAACGTCTGGAGTACTCCTGTCAGTGCCATGCGATAAGAGTGGAGGTGAATTCATTTGCAGTCCGGCTGAGCATCTGTGTTCCTGGTGGTTGTGTGCCATCCTGTCTTGCAGAGTGGAGATGGATGGTGTGGGAACATCGGGGGGGTTGTAGTAGATCCTTATTGATCCCTCCCATTGAGTTTGGCTGCTGGTGGCCTGCTGTCTCTGGAGAGACATGGTTTTAGAATTCATGTCTTTCTTTCTTGTCATGTTTTTCGCTTTTCTCTTCCATATCCACTACCCCCAATCACCCCCACCCCACCCCACACCACCCCACCCCAATCCCCCATTACACTGACAGGCAGATGAGGAGGTGGCCGCATGTGCAAGCTGTTCTACAGAGAGTGAGTATACTGTTCAAATTAGTTGGTTTGATCTTTGCTTTCTGTCTTCTGTGTGTGTGTGTGTGTGTGGGGGGGGGGGTTAATGTCTGTAAGCAAGAGTTTAATATATTCTATATTCACAACAAAAAGATGTTTACTGCTTCAACTGTACAAATGAATTACTGTAGCTTGGCTGATATTTTCTGTTAACCCCTCACAAACTTTGATCTAGACCTTCTTTGAAATAAAAGTATAATGTGCTGTTCAGCCTGCAAGCCTGCACTGCCATTTCTATCAAACACAAACACACCCACACATGCACACACTGACACCCCCCACTCACTCACACACACACACACACACACACACACACACACACACGCACACACACACACACACACACAGCACATCCGCTTTAAAGTTTAAAGTTGTGCTGTGCAGACAAAAGCAACTAAACAGAAAAGGACAAAAACAGAAAGATTACATTCTTTCTTTTAATTCAGGTCAGTGTGGAAAGTGATGTGATTGTTCCAGACATATTTTCCCAGACCGGATATTTCAGGCACTGCAAGGCGATTTCAACAGTGCATGGAGAGCTAGCTGAATATTAAAGGGCTACTCACAGTACTGGAACAATAGGCAGGAACGAATCACATATTTCCTATTTGACAGTCACCAGTTGTCAGCAAGCAATTTTTATAGATCATGTCGGCATTCCAGCATGCAAAAATGTGTTTTTCTTTGTTTCTCACCCCCTCCCACCTTCTCTCTGGTTTACTTTTTTGGTTCTATCAGCAGTTGGTCTTCCTGTGGAATTGAAGAAACCAAAGGTCATCTTCGTGATTGGTATGTTTTCAGGGTAAAGCAATTAACAGCAACTCACCTGCCTCATTGTTATCATGCTATCTCATTAGAGGCTGTTCACCCTGGACAGCTGCTGCACAGTGGTGTGTGTGTGTGTGTGTGTGTGTGTGTGTGTGTGTGTGTGTGTGTGTGTGTGTGTGTGTGTGTGTGTGTGTGTGTGTGTGTGTGTGTGTGTGTGTGTGTGTGTGTGTGTGTGTGTGTGTGTGTGTGTGTGTGTGTGTGTGTGTGTGTGTGTGTGTGTGTGTGCGTGCGTGCGTGCGTGCGTGCGTGAGAATGAGGGAGAGAGAGCATCTGTGATCTGTCATGCTATCCTTTGCCTAGCATTTTATCCTATTAACTATCTTATGAATAAATCCACATGGTAGCATCTACCCTTAACAGTCATCTCATACAGGCATCCAAATAAAGGGGGTGTGTGGAAAGTGGGAGGGGGGATTAACAGACTCTACAGACACACCGATAGATGGTTTTAAGCAGTGTGAGGCAGAGTACAGTTCAAGGGATGCTAGTGGAGAGATTGAGGAGAGAGATGGCAGGCAGCAGTGGAGGCAACCAAATGAGCTCCCAGCTGAATGCTGCCATCCCACAGCCCCAGCGCTCCTTGCCAGCACACTCTAATGGGACTGGGGGAGCGCACGGAGCAAGCCAGACAGAATGCATTAGCAGGAGAGGAGACAAGATTCCCCCTCTTGCCTCTCCTTTCAAAAGACACACTACTGCTGAGCCACACAGTTAGCCAAACAACAGTATGTGAATGTGTGTGGGAGAGGTGGCTGGTGTTGAAAGACAGAAAAAGAAGATGCATTCTAAGGGAGCAGAAAGACAAAGAGAGTATAAAATCAATTAGATTATGTTTTGAGCACTGCTGCAGCTAATGTCTTCCTTTGTGCAAGTACTCTCCTCTGATCAGTGCCCAGATATTAAAGGGGGGAACTTAATAATAGAATGGGCATGGCCATCCCAGGGCCTGCTAAAGACAGAATGGAAGGTTGCGAAAGCTGCTGATGACTCCACTGGCACTTGCTCAGGTAGCAGGCACCACCACTCTCCCACCCGCCTGCCTTGTTCACTCAGTAACATGGGTGACTAATGCAACGGGATTTGCTGTGGCTCTCAGCGGATGGAGCTGGCCAGTGCCACCCTGAGCCTCAGCATCATTTCACTGACTGACAAGAAGCACAAATGAGTTCAGGACTCTGGTGTTGCATGCCACTTTCAGCTGCCTCCTGTTGGAATCCAGTTTTCCAGAGGAAACGAATCAGCATGCGTTCTGTTCTTCTGTCATGATTGCTCGGGTCTGTGTCTGTTCAGATAAGCAGTCACCGTCCTATAGCTTATGCACACTGTTCTCCGGGTAGTTGTGTCACACTGAGAGGACTAATAGCCCTATAATTATAAGTGGAAAGATGCAGCCAGAGACAACGCGAATGAATACGTCACAGACATATCTCCCTGTGCTCATTGTTACCCACACACCTTCCAGCGGAGCATTGGCCCCATTTACTCCATTCTTTGCTGGCCTGTTTTTGTGGACAAACCGTTTCTAACTGATTGGCAAGACCAGAAGAAGACGTCAGTTACATTTAGATCTGGCTTCCTCTTTCTGTTGTTTACATAATAGCTTTTGGCACTTGAACCTCTAGACATAAACTTGCAGCGCTCTTTGATTATATCTCTGCATTTTTTAATAAGAACTTTATCAGTCCAATGAAAAGGATAAGAATGGCCTTGCCAATCCTCTTGCACAGACACAAGGTCAAGTTACTTTGTGAGGTCCCCACAGGTTCTAGTATGCCTCCTCTTGCAGTCATCTTATCTGCTGTGCTTTTATCAGAGAGCTTTAGAGCATGCATGGGTATGTTTGTGTGTATGTGTGTGTGGTGCAGGAATAGTAGCACTTGGTTGTATAAGTCACTGGAGGACATTACTGCAGGTGGGATGAACAGATGAGCTTGTTGTGCTGGGCAGTTAACATGAGCAGTCCTTACCATAGTTATGACCAAAGACACATAGACAGATGTTGCTGTTTGTTTGGTAGAAATAATAGTTTAACACTTGAGTGCCACATCAGAGACTCATGTGGAACCCCTCTATCCTCATTCACTCTCACTTTTCTCAGCTCTTCACCTCAGTTAGCTCTAGTATTATGGATCTCTCCATCTGTTAGCAAACCTCTCCAGAGATTGTAAGTCTAGTCTGTGTGCCTGTTGTCTACCTGAATAAGCACATGTGTTTTTGTCTGTTTGTCTGTGTCTGTGTGTTTATGGCCACTACAGGTGGTCCTGGCTCGGGGAAGGCTTTGCAGTGCGAGCGTCTGGAAGAGCGATATGGCTTGAGGCGTCTGACCCCTGGGGAGATCTTGTGCAATGAGCTTCAGTCACACAGCGAGAGGAGCCGATACCTACGAGACCTGCTGGAGGGAGGAGAGACACTACCCGAGGTCAGACTGACTCTCACTCTATCTCTCATAATCATGCACACAACCACATGCACCTCATGCCCAAGACACCAACAACAACCTCCAGGTCTTCATGATGAAGTCTGGTAGAGCTCTTCACAGTCAAACGACGCCCCTTAATATCCATAACTCTGGGTCTAAGAGAGTCATTTGGTTGAGACATAACATGAGGATGGACGTCTCATACCAGGAGTCTCCATCTCTGGTTGTTTGGCAATCAGGAGGAGGACATAGCAGTCACGGTGTTCCATAAGGGAACCCAGTAGATACCTGAGAAGGCCTTTTGAAACACGTCATACAATTCAAGCTGCACCTCTGGAAGAAGGGGGCACTCACTGACTACCAATGAAGAGAATGCAAATATTTGATAAGTAGCCTTGGCTTAGGCAACTCTTTGCTACCTGACTTACATGAATACATTTGTGTTGCTTGCCGGAACAGCCTCCTCCTCAGTTTCATTGCAGCTTGACCTTATTCTGAACCATCACATCTGAGAACAAAGTCAATTCAATACAGTTTATTGGCATTATACAGACCAGACCAGAGCCAGTGCAACGAAATTTGCGATATCAACCCAGGCAGCCCAGCTCAACATATGCTGCATTCAGAAAATAGCCAGAACAAGATATTAGATGGGTTAAAAAGGAATGAGAAGGAAGTGCAGTGTAATTCTTATCTGCAGTCTGTTCTCTGTGAGTTTAATAAAATGTGGCAGCTTCCAGTCAAGTGTTTTTTTGCTCAGAGAACTGTGTATGGAGAACTGCTTGCAAAAAGGGTTCTTGAGAGCTCAGCATGGTACAGATCCAATGGCGAGCAGACATCTGTTTGGAAAAAAAAATCAGTGTCACAGATTTTTGAGATAAACCAGACAAGCTTTGGGGACTGTCTCATGTGGTGTACATGTTTACAAATGGTTGAAACTAGACCTACAGAGATGTAATATTCATAAATCCATGTAGTCAGCTGATGTTTTCTTTGGTTCCAATAATCCCCACCCACCCATATGTTTGTCCTGGTGCATGAAACACACATATTAGATAGAAGAGGGGCAGGTATGCTCATCAGAGCAGTACACCTCGTGTCAGTGACGTGCGTAGAGCCCTGACTCATATAATGATAATGATCAAAGAAAATGCCACTACCAGTGTCTGACATCTGTCTTTATTCGGCATTTTCAGAGACATCTCCATGTCTCCGTATGGGCACTGTCATGAATGCTGATTTTAAAGCTCTCCATCAACCAATTGGCCTTTGAACAGATTCTGCTTTGTGCTGCAGTAGACCCTGTGAGCTGTTCCATCTCCCAGTTGCCAGTATGGCCAAAGCTGTGCCAAAGAACACAGAGATTTGGACTTCATCGAATGTGGCGTGTTACAGTACAGTTGCCTAGCAACGTAGACATCGTTAGCATTTTCACTGAACTGCTTTCCCAGGCAGAGATGTAATCCAGACAACAGTGTCGATCCATTCGTGTGTGTGTGTGTGTGTGTGTGTATGTCTTTGTCTGTGTGTATGTGATTGACTTTTGATGTGTTTATGGCTATGCAGTATAGTTTGTTGGATATGAGTGTGTGTGAAATATGGAATGTAAGCCATTTTCTTTCTGTTGTGTCTTTATGTATTTGTTTTCTGAATGTGCCAGTCTTTGTCTGTTTCCTATCAAATGCTTACCCTTTGTTTGCTGAATTACAGTCTATGAGATGTAACTTCTTTTAACACTCTTCGAAGTCAAAAATAAAATTTGGTTGGCAGTGAATAGACGTGATTGTCATAAAGTGTCTGTGCCAGCAGTGTTTGCCAGTATGCTGTTGGTAATGCCAGATATGGGTGAAAGTCCCATGCTGAGGGTAAGGGGTGTCTGTAACCAAAGAAGGTTTTATGGAGTGAAGGATTTGTGAATGGAGATTGTCTTTTTTTTCCAAATGTATGTGGATAAATAACAAATTATGTTGTTGTTGTTGTCGTCATTGGTCATTGTTGTGTGTGTGTGTGTGTGTGTGTGTGCAGGACACACTGTTAGACTTGCTGTGTGAGTCCATGGCTGCACCAACACGTCACGGGAAGGACTTTCTAATCAGCGGTTTTCCACGCGATCTGCGGCAGGCAGAGGAGTATGAAGCCAAGGTTAGAGCTGGAGAAGGATGTTTGTGTGTGTGTGTGTGTGTGCTGTGTGCTGTGTGCTGTGTGTGTGTGTTTCTGTGTGTGTGTGTTTCTGTGTGTGTGTGTGTGTGTGTGTGTGTGTGTGTGTGTGTCTGTGTCTGTGTGATCTAGCACAAATCCCTTTGGCTGTGCTTTCCATTAGATGTCTGTCAGAGCAACAACAGAATTAGCCAACAACAATCAGTCACCTAGCACTCAGTCACTCACCAGTTCCCGGTACAAAGGCCATGTCACTGTCGTTTAGTGAGATGCAACAGCGTGAGCGGTGGCTCTGCTCTGCCCTTGTCATTCCCTGTAGTCCCCTTTAGTAAAGGAGGCTCCGCCCAACAGAAATAGCTGTAGTGTGTTGTCACTTTTCAAAGGGACTTAATTTTGAGAGGAAACCATCTGAAAATAGTACCTGTCACAACTTCACAAAAATCATTTTTCACCACTGGCCTAACCTTGTAAAAGGTCAAATTCCCTTGATTGACCTCAGCCCACTCTGCTATCATGACAGCAAGTGGCTGTAGTGGATTGCTTGACAGTAGATTGACACATGAACATGTTGCTACATTAACAGTCCCAGAACAGGTGCATCCAGAACAAATTAGAATGTGCTAATTTGCCACCAGCCTGACTTACTAATTAGTGCAAGTGCCAGAGCAGGAAAGATGGCTAATGGGGCAGTGTAACAAGCTGTTTCAGTTATAACCTTGGGAGTTTAACTTTTACCTAGTGATTTCGTGTAAAAAGCACATTTCTGATATCTGGAATAGATTTGACATTTAAAACCAGACAAAATCCCTACCGCAATTGAAAGCAATAAGAAAAAAAAAAAAACAAAGGTTGCAACATTTTGTGCTTAAAAGTTTGGTTTCTTTCACTTTGATGGTCAAGCTGGTGTGAAGTGGAAGCTTAGTTTATGGTTGCAGCTATTATGGCAGCTTAATCTCTGAAATCAGACTTCATTACTGTCTACATATTTGACAATGGCAGGCCGGTATCTGTAGGAAACAGATATACAGTTGAAAATGAATGTCTTAAGTTAAGAAGTCTTCTGTACTCCCTCAAGTCCCTTCAGGAAAAAGCTGTCCTACACACCCCTGCCCTTTCCTCACCTGCTTTCCTCTGCCCTCTCCTTTTCTCCACCCCCATCCTTTTCCTACTGTGTCCTCCCTTCCCTCTACACATGTCCATTTCTCCCACCTGACCTCCCTTGATCTCTCCTTCCCTCCAGACTACCTTTCCGTCCTGCCCTCGTCTCCTCATTTCCCTCCTCTTATCCTTTCTCTTCTTCTCTCCTCCCCTCAGATGGGCCAGCCCAGCATGGTGCTCCTGCTCGAATGTTCGCCTGACACCCTGACCAACCGGCTGCAGCAGAGGGCCAGGACAGCACTGCGCTCGCGGGATGGCCGAGACGTGGACCAGGATGTACAGAGGAGGGTGGAGAGCTTCTGCAGCACCAGCCGGCCAGTGGTGTCTCACTACAAACACAGAGGACTGCTGCACAAGGTGGGATAGCCAGTAGTATGGTACAAAAAAGTTCGGTTGAAAACAACAGGTCTTTCGGTTTTTGGGGTTAGTTCTTGGCCTTTCAAAATATTACACATTAAAACAACTTACAAATTACAATAACACTCATGTTTTAAAGCTAAGTAAATAAAAGGCAGACTGTGAAAGTCAGCCTTAGCAAATACACTAGATACTTCTCTTTTATATGTCCTTGAATGGGCCCAACTCATATGTTGGTGTGCTAAGAGGCAAGAGTCAATTTGATTTTATTTATAAAGTCTTCCCATTGTTTGCAACTGCATCTCGATTTCCATAAATCTTCTTTCTTATAATTGCGCAACAGTCATACAATCTCATTTTTCATGCTACCACTCCTATTTGTATTCTTTACATGCATTTTTGTTCAGTCTGTTAAAACTCTTGACCAAATTAGAGCTCAGGATCCAATTTGTAAACAATTTCATCTGCTTCTTGCTAAACTCGTGTTTGTGTGTGTAGACTGATGCAGAAAGGCCCCCGGACGAGGTGTTTGAGCAGATCTGCAGGGTGCTGGATAACTGCTAGAAGCTCCCGAAGCCCAAAAGTCGTGCTGCTGCCCCCAAGTGGAGCAGACGCTCAAATTCTACACTGGAGCTTGCAAACTCAAGCAAAATCTTCTGAGAGATCCACTAGCGCATACACACACACACACACACACACACACACACAAAAAACACCACTCCTGACCAGTCTCTGTTTCTGTTCTTGCTGTCTAAGTCACAATGTCCCAGCAGTAAAAAAGTGAAATGCTCTACTGACATAATACAACCTCACACTTTTGTTCCTCTTTGCAATCCATCTGTCTTTCTCTCCTTTCTCTCTCTCTTTCAGCCTATTTGTACATAGCTGCCATTGAGAAATAAACATCATTACTGTTGCTAATGCTAAGTTCAGATGCTCTCTATGTCAAGTGCTAAGGCAACCCACTGAGGAAGGAGGGGTCTGCTATTGTTACCTTCCCCAACAAAAACATGAGATGGCCGGGGGGTGTACATCGCCTGTCTGTATCTGTTCTTGCACACCTCTCCTCTGATGCTTTACATACGATCAAGCATGAAAATACCAGCTATGTGACAAATCAGCCAGTTGCCTTTGTGTGTTTTAAGACCAAAAAAAAATAAAGAGAAAAATTGGAAAAACATAAAAATGTTTGAAATTCCTTTTCTGTCAAGCTGCAGTCTTCTTCCCATCACGTAACACATGGATTTAAACTCAATAAAGTGTTTCATATGGAAGATGTGTAGGTTGTCTTTTAGCACCACGTATGGAGAGGGGGAGGTGATGATGTCGTGATGGCTGTACAGGATGTCTGAGATGGCAGCACTAGCTGGCGATCTGACTGTGAACTGTATGAATTAACACCACATGGAACTCACATTTCTCAGTGTCATGTTTTGATGTGATGGCTTTTACTATTGGAAGGACTCCCAGGATATCCCTTCCAATAAATAGCTGTTGTTGTATTTGCCTTTCTTCACAAATTACACAGAAGTTATTCCAGCTAGAATTTAGTGCAGTGTCTTCAAACACTAACAATCTTATATCCCACCCCAAGAATAATCTGATGTAACTGTTCTTAATTCAGCAGAGGTTATTGATTCGTGCATGTAGTCTATAGTGCATGCACCCTGCTGTTCTGCTGGACTTTGTGGCTGCTCCTGACATCTACCGGTTGCTTCGCTGAATAAAGACAGAAAAACAAGACCGGAACTAGGAGGAAGTTCACACCAGCAGCACTAACCACAACTCAGGCACCTGTGACATTCAATCATAGCCCCACAGGAGTCAGACATCCATCACTTATTTATGGTGTGCGCCAGCACTACCGACAACTAGTCCAGACAATTTTCAGTTTTTGTCCAAAGCAACCAAGTGTTGTATTGACAGTTCTATTACCATGTGTCTGGCTTGCTCAACCTTTCCGCAGGAGAACATGTACACAATGAAAAATAACAAAAGTGACTTCAGACTTTCCAATATTTTCTCACCATCTTAATGGTCATGTTCCGCAAGTGCAAAAAAAAAAAAACTTACTCCCTTAAAATTCCAACTGAATTTCATGAGCCATTAGTTATAATACATGTTTAAGATTAATAAACATCTCAAGAGTCAAGAGGTACAGAAAGACTTTTCACATACCTTTATTTCCACAGTTCTCCTCTAACAGATTTACATCATTTAATAACAGACTGTTATACACAGATACTGAAGCAGGGTGGTGAAGGTACAAGGATAAGGGACAAAAATAAAATCCATACAAAATGGCCTACTTGGAGCACAACAAAATCTATGTGTACAAAATAATGTGGGTGTACCACTGTTGGTGGCAACTACCTCCACCTTCAATTTAAATTCATTTTTTTTATTTTTATTTTTTTGAATAGGTTAAAAAAAATACAATCTTCTCAATGGAGCGTGAGGAGAATTGCTGCAAAACAAAAAGGATCTAAAATTGTGATTTAGGGGTGGGGGTTTTGGGGCTGGTTTGTATGGAAGTGGTCACTGATGACTGTGTTGTCCTGACCAGTGTCCACATTTAGAGGTGTACTCTCCCGAGGAAAGGAAATTAAAAAAAAAAAAAAAAATCATGGCACACAGCAACGATCAATGGCTATTTTCACCATATATTTAATATACTCCACATGGTCAATGACAGTACACACTGAAAAAAATGAGAATAATAGTCAAAAAAAAAAAAAAAACTGAAAAATTTATCAATAGAAATTCATAAACACACTCACGAGCCTTCTCCTGCAAGCTAATGCTCCATGCTGTAGTGCTTCATGGCTGGAAACTAAACAGATTTAAATGGAGGGGATTTACTGGGTCCAAAGTAAATTAAAAGACAACACTGTGTGCGTGTTATAAAAGAAGACCCCAGGTGGAAATACATACTTAAAAAAAAAAAAAAAAAAAAAAAAAAAAAAACAGAAGAGCAGCTTTGTAGTGACTCTAGCAGCCACTGGTGAGGGTGCGAGTCCCAAGACCCAACTAATGGGCTTTTCCTCTGAAGAACATTTCCACGATGACATTAGTAGACCCCCAGTGATTAGGTAAAAGACCTGGTATGGATCAAAGACAACAGTCTCAGCACCAAGTTTCTGGCCATTGTTGTTGCTTGCTTTTTTCTTCATGAGTTTTCTTTTTTTCTAACTCATAACGAGAGAGATAGAGCTCACACAGAGAAAGCGTCAGTTATAAATATTCAACTACAGACATCTAGCTACACCATTTGCACTCTGGTGAGGGAGCCCAGGACCCTCCACCTGACCCGCCTCCCACATTGAGGCATAGGTACAGGTACAGTACGGTGGCCTACTGGGCCCAAAACAGACTTAACCGAATGGAGCTTCACCAGCACTTCACCAGCTGAAAAACAAGCACAAGAGGGAAGAGGGCAGGGTGGGGAAGTGGGAAGGTAGAGGATACCATCTAACATCTCAGGCTTTTCAAGGGGAATGTGGCTGTGCCTCTCTCTTCTGTCTCTAAAATCATTCTATTCTCTTTCTTTAAATAGTGTGTAGGTTTTAGTGACCTGGTAACTCATGACAACGGCTGTGCCGAGGTGCGCAAAACCCCCCACCCTGTCGGGCAGCACCTGAACCCTTTTGTCAAGGAAGGAAAGGGGAAGAGTCGGGGTTGGATTTTGGAAGGCTGAGGGGATGAGGGGTGGGGTGGGGTGGAGGGCTGTTGTCACCCATCTGTGCTCCCCCACCCTGCTGTGACTGCTGCCCCACCTGCCCAGACTAAGCATTGGAGTTGGAGGATGGAGCCATGCACAGAAAGCCCTGAGGGCCGCTGCCAAGCCCTGGATGCACTGCTTTGGCCTGGCTGCTGTCATCTGTTGGCGGGGAAATAGTTGGGGTCCAAGTAGCTGTACCCGGTGTTGTGCGGCAGGCAGTAGTCTCTGTCCAGGAAGCTCTCGGCCTGGTAGACCGGCTCCAGACGGTGGTTAGGCTTGTGGGTCTCTGTTTTGAACACACTGGAGTGGCAGGAAAGAGAAAGACAGAGCAAGATTACAGGTGAGTCAGGTAATGATAACTGAATCTGTACAAGTGAATTATGTTTAAAAAAACAAGACATGATTTTTATTGCCAGTCAAAAGAGCTCGTATGTATTTGTTCGTTTCTTTATTCATTTACTCATCTGGATGCCAAATGCAGGGGGAAAAAAGCCAATCAACCACTGCACACCAACTTCTTGCTGAGGTAACAAAGACAGCGAAACATGTGTCATGTACACCAGCTATAAAGACACATCTTGTTGGCAGTGCCCTAGTGGTTCCCTCTGGGTGCGGAGATGTCTATAGTGGACGCCTGGCTGTTGACTTAACTTGAGAAGAGTAAAAGGGGGCGAGGGTAAATTACAGGAACCAGGCTGAGAGGGAAGAGAGGTGGGAAGCAGAGCCACAGTAGCCCGGGGTCCATATTCACAAAGAATTTTTTCCTTAGCAACTGTGATTTATAAGCGTTTTGTAGCACCAAGTAAGAGTTGCTAAGTAAGAGTTTTCTCCTAAAACGTATTCACAAAGCTGCTGAGACGTAACGGGCCGTCCATACTGCCTGTGATGCTATACTGAACTTCACATTGAAGTCAGTCTGGCCAACCTGCCTATTCTTCATGGTCCAGAAAAAATCCAGAACCAGTGAAAAAATTGAAATCAGTGGTCTCAGTGGTTGATTCACTCTGTCCAGTAGTACACAGAGGCATTTAAAAGACCCCTCTTGATCCTGCCTCTGAGAACTTCCTGTCTATGGGAGGTCTGCCAGACCAAGCTGCGCCTACAAACATGGTGCAACAGCCTGGCGAGCTGAGACCTACTTTTAGCTAGGAAAAATTACAACTCTTAGGATAAGATGAAAACTCCATTGCTATGGTCTCCTTCTCGAGACTGCTTGCATTTACATCCGTGACTGGTTGATTAGTGACAGATTTGCGCAGGTAGGCATGTGCTGCGCTGATGTGGGAGTGAGTGATGGAGATCAAAGGTTACAAATGGAATGGTGACAGGATAGCTACACTGTGGATTGACAAAGTATTTATGCACCATTTTTAAAATGCATTTATGATTGCATGTTTGCATACGCAAGCAGACGAACAATTGAAAGTGCACATAGATTTCGACAAGGTTTTTGCTGGTGTTACTGCACTCCTTCCAAGTTGGATATTTATTCTCTGATGGATACCTTGAATACATGATTTCACATGTGCATTTTAAAAGGTTACGGTTGTGCTGTATACAAACTGCTGCCTTCAGATGTTTTATGAATTGGTCTTAGTGAGCTGACAGTCCTCTGGGCTACTTCTAAGCTGTCCCAGACTTACTCAAACAAATGAGAATGCCTAAGGCTACAATTGAATTTGCCTGTTAGGAGCTACTTTTAGCCTTACGATTCTTTGTATATATGGACCTTGATATCCAACAGGCAGGTTAATGAGCAGGGCTGGCAGACAGCCACACCACTAACAATGCACTCCGTGCAACTGTGAAGGTGCAAGAAATGTCAAGCGAGTCAACTAGTTTAGTGTGTGTGACAGTACATGTGCATACATGCGCACATACATGTGTGTATGTGAGAGAGAAACAGCATGTGAAGGTGCAAGTGAACAGGTGAGTGCTCAACAGCATGTTAAAACATCTGTAAGTGTTGTGTTGTGGTTGTCCCACTTGTGTACAAATATAGGTGTAAATACTGGTACAGTATCCTTACCAATCGAAACAGTTGCCACAGAAGTCCACGGCGGAGTTTGGTGGGCAATCCTGGCAGTGCCACCTAACCCCCTGGATGGGCTCCATGCCACACATATCACACTAGCAGAAATCACAGCAGTCAGTCAGAACACTGGTCTTTACTGTAGGCAACATAGGTTTCTTCTTACACTTACTTTCTTACATTGACTTGCAGTTTAATAGAACAAACCACTCCTAACTTAGATCTGAAAGCACATTTGTGACATAATGGTGTGGCCTGGTATTTGGATATACTTTTAAAATTTCAACACGTTTCTAAATGACCATTATTAACTGAACCCATTTCTATGCACTTTACTGAGCCCAAGGCCTGACTCACTGAGAAAACAAAAAAAGGTTAGGCGACATCAGCTAGAAAAAGCTCCTTCTTAACCGAAGGGGACCTTGAGTGTTTTAAAAGGTTTCCATTTATGTCAGGTCCACGTGCAGGTGTTCAGTGTGCCACATGTTAGATGCCAGTTGTGCTGAGACACACATGTTAGGATAATACATCTTGATGCAGATCTTGCAATCCTTACCTTGTAGCCCGCGTGCTGCATTGTGGAGCTCTCCATCTGGATCTCCTGCAGCTTCTGCTTCTTCAGACACTTCAGCTCCAGCAGCTCCTTATACTCCGGCAGGTGCCGGCACTCCAGCGGCATGCCATCGTCATCCTAGACACACACAAGCACAAACACACACAGTCAGACACTCGCACTGCAATACATGTATGACACAGATGGAACACAAATGCAAAAAACACAGCAGTCCAACATACACATACAAAAATAAATAAATAAATAAACAACCTTCGGCTGGACAATCACATGAATAGTCCAACTTAAAAAATACATAATGCTCAAACCTTGTGCTCATACACAAACAAACATACAAAGACGGTTTGTCAGCAGGAGCATGACCGTAAAAGGCCCAGTTCCAAAGGCAGCGCGCTCCCTGTGTTCTCAGTGGGGCACGGTGACCCAGCCTACCTCAAAGGACACACAGTGAACATCAAAGGCTCTGGAGGGAAAATGTCAGGAGCCACCGGACACACACAGACACATACGCACGTATGTGCAGATACACATGCACACACACACACACACATTCCCATTACCTCTGACATAAACACTGAATAGAAGCACAGAAATGTGCCTTTTACGTAGACACCTGATCAAAGGACCAAAGACGCAGAACTGGGCAGTCAGGGAGTGCTACCAGGCAGCAGCAAGTAAACATGTCTCAGCTGGATATATGAGAAATGTGACTACTTGCCAAGTAAAAGCAAAAGGTTACAGTCGAGGGAACATCACCAGCTGCAGACAAATGCTACATTTTGAAACTACAATCGGGGCAAAATGAGATTTGAGAGAACATCTGATGTGACAGTTTTTCTCCACCTCAAAAGTAGCTGAATTTAGAAACCAGTCTCTATGAATGAAGTCATCCGACCTGGGTCAAGTCTAGTGGAATAGCACTGAGAGCCCATTGACTTGACCCACAACAGAATTACATTTTGACATACATGTTCCAAGCAGCCTCATAAGCTGGAATGGGCAGGTCCACCAACACCATTATTTCCCACCAGTCTCGACTAAGGGGGTTAGGTGTTAAAAGACTGCAGGTGTGAGAACTAAAAGTACAGAAGGCTCCATGGGACTAATTTGGTCCTAAACAATCCCAGCATCTTGCCCTGTGAGCACTGCTCCAACAGCCAGTATATGTGTGTGTGTGTGTGTGTGTGTGTGTGGTCATGGTTGCGAGGGGAGTATGTGTGTGACTGACTGAGTCATCGGCCGCGGGGTCCTGCAGGCTGTTGAAGCTGGAGCGCTCGTCCTCATCATCCATGTAGACAGGCGGCTCGTAGGAGGTCATGAAGGTGGAGCGCCGGTACAGGTGCTTGTTCAGGTGGTGGTGTCTCTTGCTGGAGGCCTTGAGGGAGAATTAGCAGATGGAGAAGAGCAGGTGTCATCAGTCTTCTGGACACACACATCTTTACCCTCTCTCTCTCTCACACACACACACACACACACACACACACACACATGCTTGCACACTCTGCCCTTAAGAAAAATGGCTTCACATAACAGATGTTTACAGAAAAGACTTATTGTGTGAACAATTCTCCCATCTAGCGGTGAGGTTGTTTATTGTAACCAACTATATAGTATTCTTTAGCCCACCCCCTTTTTATGCGAGTATTCTCTTCCAGGTAGCAGAGATCTGAACAAGATGTCATTCAACACATTCAAATATTCCTTCAGCTAGGAGGAGGAGTCATTACAGCTTGCACCCCCAGATCACTTAACCTTACCTTCTTGCTGTACATGCATAGGTTGGGAGTTCTCCCAGGTACAGGGATGCCGGCCTTCGTCAGTTTGATGAAATACTTCTGCACTCTGCTGGCGACCTGCAGGACATAATAAAGTCCACAGCTGCCATGAGCCCAGCATGCAGAGATCTCCATGCAAACAACAAACACTTCTCATATCACAAGCACAGCTGTTCAGCTGCTGGGAAAGCAGCCACTTCACAACGCAGAGGAGTACTCTGGGCCCAGCTTTAACCCACATGGATGATAAGTGTGTGAGCGTGAGTGTGTAATTGAGTGAGTGAGTGCATGTGTGTATACGTGTATGTGTGTGTTGGGGCCCATGTGGACTAGCATTACTCAGATCCTACCAAAAAAAGGGCCTCCTTGGCCATCCTGGGCTTTTGTTTTTTTTTGTTTTTTTTTAAATAAAACCAGAGCGTAAAACAGAGCTCAGTCAGGCATGGTCTAAAGAAAGTTTTGTTGTGGCTGAGTCCAGTAGTACTGTCAGTAAAGTGAAAAGATGGCAGTGTGGTGTGCAGCTAAGGAGAACCTGTTTGGCCGTCCGATTGCCGAGCTCGTCTGCAATCTTCTGCCACCGCTTGGCTTCCACCTCCTCTGGTGGAAACTTCACCAGCAGCTGCTCCAGCTTTTTCTGCACACGCACACGCACACACACACACACACACACAAAAACACCCCCTATCAGTATACAAGAACGAAGTTAAACAGTATGCAGCACCTCGGTGAGCAAGAAGGTTGGGGGAATGATCTATGAGGCATTTTGAGTGTGTACCTGTTCTTCTACAGTCCACAGCTGGTTAAAGGTGTCAGGCTTATTCTGACTACACACCCTCCCTCTGATCACCTGGAGAAAGAGAGGGGAGATATGGATCAGTGAGAGTGTGCCCTCTTCACATTCATCTGAAACTGCTCTACACCCAGAAACAAGCATGCAGTGTGTGTGTGTGTGTGATATTAAATTACAAATCAAACTAAAACAAATGAAACATGCTGGAGACAAAAAACAACAGTCTTTTCCCATTACCCACAGAATGCTTCCGACCTCTGTGACACAATACTGACACACTAAAATCTCTCCACTCCTCAAATGGGGCATAATTTTCCAAAAGACAAAAACCAAGAGAGGGAAAGAAACAAACAAAGAAAAAACACCACCACAGAACAACTGGACTCACTGTTGCATCTGTCAGTCAGAGGAAGAGCTGAAATACCAGTGCTGGTACACAAACGGAAGCAAGAGGGTGCTTGGGGACAGGCAACCAAATCACTCAGATGAATCTCTAACTGCAGCTAGCGGGAGTTCCAATAATTGACAGCCATTACCAACAATAAAACAATCCTGCTGTGAATAACAATTACTCCCGTGAGCCCAGCGCTCTGATGCAGCGCATGCCGACAGTCAGCCCCAATCCCACTGAGGCCAGTGTGTGTGTGTGTGTGTAAAAAAATGTGGGGAGACGGGGACATATTTTGGGGGTTCCACTGCAAGAATACATGCCACTCGCTGGGCAGCAATGTTTCTAGTATCTCAGAGGGAGAGATGTAAAGTGGTGTGTGTGTGTGTGTGTGTCCCTCACGCCTGTATAATCGGAGTGGAGCTCAGACAGGCCTGTCCTTGTCATGTCCATCAGATTCTTAAGCACAGATGGCCTTGCCGAGCAGCAAAGGATAGAACAGACAGACAAGTCAACGGCTGCGCGCCAAACAAGAAAACAGAGGCAGAGGAGAAGAGAGACAGGTTTTATAGGCATCATTTCTGATTGTCCCCAGGCAGGACAAGGACATAATACTTTTAATCACTGTGTGTGTGTGTGTGAGAGAGAGAGAGAGAGAGAGAGAGAGAGAGAGAGAGAGAGAGAGACAGAGAGAGAGAGACAGAGAGAGAGACAGAGAGAGAATGTAGTGAGTCAAAAAGAATAAGTCAATGGTCTGTGAAACTTGGTTGCGAAGGAGAAATTCTCAGCAATGTCAGACAGATGCACCACAGCATATCAATAAGCCTGAGGGAGAAATGTCTGTCACACAATAGTAGAAATACATACACACTCTCAAACACACACACACTATTCCACTAGCGGCATTTGTGGTAGACCATGCATAATTGACTGCTGTACTGTGCTGTTCACCATCTTACAGCTACCTACTATAAGGCAATGTCCCTCCACTAACATGTGTATCTGCGCATGTGCATAAGCCCCCCTCCCCCAATGTGTATTGGTGTGCACACATGCCCACCCAACCCAATCAGCCACCCACCCAACATGCTTCCCCCCTCCCCGACTAAATCAATATTTTGAGAGTGGGATTGCAGAATGACCCACCTGTGACCTGCTGCTGGAAAGGCTTTGTTCCGGAGCATCACTGGAGGGCAGAGACGAGTAGAGCCCAGACGATTCACTCTCCTTCTTGGAATCCAAAGGACTTTTTGGTCGACTGGGTAAGCCCACTTCAGATGGCACATTAAGTAACAAAATCATCACATCTCCATCAGTTTCATACTGTGGATTCTTACCCTGCTCAGGATCCTTAAGCTTAGAAATGCAAAAAACAGTTTTTCCTCAGGGGGTTCTGTACCTTTCTCGTACATGAGCTTTAACTGCCGGGTCTTGCGCTTCTTGTCACAAAACTCCTTCTCAAAATCCCCGACGCCTGAGGTGTATTGGTCCCATGCAATTTCCGGGAGCTGGACCACTCTCTGGGGACAGGGCAGCCCCAACGACACCTGGGAGGAGCAGGCAAAGACAGACTGTCAGTACAGCACAGGTCAGCACAACGTCTAACCCACCTAACTGTTCCCGCTGAGACCAGACCCTTACACTAGCTGAATGCTAGACTCTAGAATGCTCCTAAGCTACTGTTACAGTGATTCTTCAGTCTTAACCGGAAGTTTTTCCATTAAGTAATTAAGTGTTCTTTGGGAGATCCATGTGAACATGACAACTCTGATGATACTTCCTGCTTAAGATGAGGCAGAAAACGGTTCAGACCCCTTGTTTATAGAGAGCGGAGTTCCCAAATGAGCTGATGGACCCAGGAAAGAGATTTACAGATAAAAGGACTGTGCAGGGCTGGACACTAACTAAAAAAGGAGGATTCTAGTAATGTTTGTCTAAAAAAAAAAAAAACCCACACGCACACATTGCTTATTACAACAATATCAAATAATAAAAAGATCTTTAAAGCACAATATAAAATATGGGGAGAAGTTACTTTTTAATTAGTAGTGGTCAAATGTGTTCTACAAAAGAAACTGGAAAAAAACTGCTTATTGTGAGACATCATAAATTAGTACATAATAGTTACAGTGAGCAAGCATGTCTCTATAGTCCAGAGCCAGTTACGGTTATCTGCCCCTATTGGTTCCACAGGTTTAACAGGTGCAATAGGCGTAGGGATGTGGAAGACTAAGAAGTGGATATCACCTCTTAGTAGAAGCTCTGGGTGTCTGGCTGTCCTTGTGTCACATCATACCTGCTTCTGCAGCCTCTCCACAAAGCTGATGGGGTCAGCTAGCGCCTCCTTCTGGTGCCGGGCCAGAGACTCCAGGTCCAGGATGGCTTGGGTCCTCTGGGCCTCCAGCACACAGATGGTCTGCAGCAGCCTCTGGTAACTACAGGGGGTAGGAAAGGGTAAGGGTGGGGGACACAGCCATGCATTATTGACGTTTACACTCACTATGTATCAGGGGCCATCAAACTATCATACCCGGCCCAGACATGCATTATTTACAGCCTGGATAAAGGTCCGCAGAAGTGGGGAAAGCCAAGGTTTTCAGAAGTCACAATCTAACAGCACCCTAGGGTGCCTGATCTATTACCAGTCAAGAGGGATGCTGCACAGCTTTGCTGGGCAAAAAATCTCTTTATGGACACCCAGGGCTGTATTGTTTTGTTGGGAAATTGTGAGTGGTGGCTGCTTGAAATGCACAGCACAGGGGCTTTTCATGTCCTTGTTAGGGCACTGCTGCTGAGACTGTGGGAGACAAACATACTGAGCTACAACTCAGTGATATGACCTTTCCCTGCACACCCTCAAGCCAAACACGAGCCATAAATAAATGCTCGTCAAAAAAAAAAAAAAGGAAAAACTGACAAAGGCCTACTATTGTTGACACGGCCAACACAGAGGGGTTCTTCCTCCTCGTTCATCGAGTCCATCTTACAGATCAATCCAGCCCTAACATGCCATGAATGAGAATCAATGGGAAACAGGGCGCATTTAATCTGTGTGTTCGTTTCTGCCTCATGGTTGACCTAGCTTGTAAACGAGTAACCTCCATTTAATTTCCCTCCCAAACCAGCAAATTGCCATGATCAGAGTGCAGCTCCCACATTCCCCCCCTCAGAAAGAGCTGATAAGATTGTGGGGAGGCTTCTAAACGAGAAACCTAGCTGTGGCACACTCAGCGATGGAGTAAACAGTCCTGGTGGAAATAGCTGACATGTGCCTGCCGGGTGAGCTGGCAGCCAGACTGGGCTCTGGTCCTGGGACTGGCAGCATGGCACTGCCACCTATGGGCCAACCACTCCCGTACTACGATGCCAAAATGAAATGGCACATTCTGCTCCAACACACATATTTGTAATTAAAGCTCATTTTGCTCATGAAAAGGGCTGGAAATGCCGCAGTGGTGGTGGCAACCTCCCTCTTCCTCAATTAGCACGGGGGCTATTTTGTGATTTATGCTGGGCTACAACTGTGCATCTGAAAGATTTTCAGCACAGCCAGGGCCATTTTTACTGTGATTCACTGGGCACATCACACAGACAAGCACACACACACACACAAACATCCATAAAAGAGCATTCTACCTACTCAGATACAGTTACCCTTTGCATCTCTACATTCTCTCAATTCATTATAACCGCAAGGCATGCTTCAGGCTATATCTATGTCACCAAACTGCTTCTTACAGCAACATAAAAAGGCGAGATCAACACAGATGAAAAAACAAAACCAAAACAAAAACATGTGGATTGATATCTCATTAGCATGCAGTACTAAAGCAGGAGGTCTGCGGTGTGCTGCCCTGTGATTGGGTCACGTGCTGTGCAGCCAAGATGGCCTGGCACTGCTGTCCCGCAGCTCTGCGCGCAGACTGAAAGAGCCCCGACGTAGGCACAACCTGGCCACCGGCAGCAGCTATGCCAATCTCATTATCCAGCACCGCGGCTCCCAGATTATCCACTAGCGCACGCGTGCGCTGGGCCAAACTCAATCTACAGGCCAGGCTGAGCGAGTGGGCATTCGTGAGGCTCCTAATCACAGATCAGATAAATAAAACACAACTACATGCACCTTCTGGCCTTACCAAGTCAATGGACCCACAGAAACAACAGATGATGCTACACCCTGCTCCTTCTGTTTTGCACTCTGACAACTGAGATGGCAATTTAAGCAATGCAAGTTAGATAGACAACAGGCATCATAGTCATTTTTCTGATGAGGAAAAAAAGACAACAGCTACATTTTATATGAACAAAACATGGAAAAATCATATTGCAAAAAAAAACAAAAAAACTTTATAAATCAGCACTACTTTTAAAAGATAAACAAGCTCATACTCTTTGTTGTGTTTCAGAGCCAGGTGGTCCGACTCAAAATAGTAGACGTCCGGCTCCTCCGTGTCCTCGTCCTCCTCAACTGCGGCGTCTTTGGTGGAGCGTGGCGCTCTGCTGTCCAACACTGACACAGCCTCTGGGCATGCCTTGGCCCCTGCAAGTGCCGAGAGTTTGCCACCCGGCCTGCAGGAGGTCTCTGGACCACCAGGGGGCACCGCCTCTGGTCTGAGGCAGCTGGATGGGGACTCCAGGCGGAGCATGGTAGGCGCAGGTGTGGTTGGGGTTACAGTGGGGCTCGGGACTGGGGACGAAGCAAGGGGCTCATCCCGGTCTCTGTGAGGGGAGCCGGGCCGGCATGCGGCACGGCGGGGGGAAGTCCTCAGGGCATATCGGTGTTCGTGTGGCTCTGTGAAGGAGGGGGGCTCGGAGGTGGGCAACGGACACAAGCCCGTGCTGGACGTCGTTGCTGTCATGTCTCCTGAGAAATTCAAGGCCCCATCGCTGCTGTTGCTGGTGCCTTCGCAGGGATCACTAAATCCATGATCATCCTCATCAGAGGCCTCAGGCAATTCGCTGGTGGATGACAACAGGCTGCCGTTGGTGCCACTGACCTGCCCGTCTATCACCACCACCTCCCCGGGCTCCAGCTCCTCCTGCACAGGAAACGTGAGCTCCTCTGGAGCAGGGCAAGACACCACCTCAGCCCCCTCCTCGCCCACCACGTCCACCTCCACTACCTCCAGCTCTGGCTCCCTGAGCGTTGGGGGCTGGCTGCAGGAGGCCTTGCCCGAGCCATTGCTCTCCACAATGGGCAACTGGGTGATGGAGAGGGGTGAGGAGGAGGAGGTGGAGGTGGAGGTGGTGGCGGTGGAAGAAGAGCTGGGGTGCTCTGTCTCCTCAGAGATGAGGCTTCTGCAAGGCACTAGGGACTTTAAGGAGGAGGGGCCCAGCACCTGACTGCCGTTGAGCAGCGTCGGTGTGCTGGTGGCTGGCGTAGGGAACGTGGTCGAGGAGGATGGCAGGGTGAGGACATGGCCAGGGAGACCGTCAAGTGTGGGAGCCTCCTTCCTGTGGATCTCTCCCAGCCCATTGGTGGCTTTACGGGCCTCCTTGGGCTGGGGGGAGGCTGGGGACGGGGTCAAGGAGGGAGATCTTACCTCCTCCACCAGCGTCACCAACACTGCGTCAGTCATTTTTGCTCCTCTCTCCACTGACTCCTTCTCACTCTCCTCTGTGCAGAGGCTTGGGGGAGGTGGGGATGTGACGGGTGTATCCCCGACAGGAGACTCATCTTTGTCTTTGTCCATTTGGGGGGAGCAGGGCCGAGAACTCTTGGGCGAGGGTCCGTCTGCGGTGGGGGTGGGGGTCTCCTCTTCACCCCCGACTCCCAACTCTCCTGAGCGAGTGCAGCGCTTGGGCTTCTTCAGGCCGACTCCATCCGCCACCGCTGGCCGCAGTCGTTCGCAGTTCTCCGGCCGCTCTGACTCTTCCTTCTCAGAGCAGGAGAGGCCTCGTTTCCGACCCGAGCCTGAGCCAGCACTGGCACTGCCGCTGCCACCACTGCCGCCCCAGGCCTCTCCATGGCCGCTCGGGGCCTTGTCCCCCTCCTGGCGCTTCTTCGTGGAGCCAGCAATGCTGCGGTTCCTGAGCGTGCGGCCACAGAAGTTCTCATCCAGTCCATTGATTCCTACCGATGATCTGGTGACGCGCGAGGAGCGGGATGCGGCCATGCTATGCAGGGCAACTACTGTCCTCTCCTCATCCTGGGGGTTGCTCCTCGGCTGCAGAATGTGGGCACCTGATGACAGACAAGACAGGTGTGGGTAAGTGAATGCCAGGGTGAGAGTTTGCAAAATGTGGGACCTCTGATTTAACTTTTTTATTAAATGGAGGTACAGTTATAATTATATTAAGTTCAATTAAAAGTTACAAAGCATCAACTTGAACCATTTACTATGAAAAGTGTTTACAAGGTTATAGCCTTTAGAGGGATGGGGTTAATCATCACAGAATAGTTTCTTTACATCAGGCTGTCCGTGTGCATCTGTTTGAGGCAAATTTCACTTCACTTTAAATGGAGGTGAACTTTTGTGTGATAGGGTGAAATCATGGCAAATCTGCTGAGGCAAGCAGAACAATTGTTGAAGAAGCTTTGACTTTTAACATACAAGAATGATGTAAGAACTAATCATGTCAGTGGGTGATGTGTTTAGTGCGTGACATTTTCTAAAGAGCCGGAAGTAACAAAATAATAAATTTAGCAGACACCTGTACCATAATTTACATGATTATATAGTCAAATGTGAAATAGATTATTGTACATCTCCACTTAAGCCATCCTGCCATGATGCATAGCCACCCCGCTAGCCAGCTACTGGACTATGAAAATAAACAGTGGCTTCTCACTAGCTGACAATTAGGTTGCTAGTACCAGCAGGCTACATGCTTGAAGTATTCGTGACCACGCCCCTAAGATGAAATTAACCATGTGTTTTACTGTGGGGAAACCAGGGGTCAGAAGAACAGTCAACCAACTGGACAGAGAATAAGGATCTGAACATGGCAAACCTAGACAAACTACAAATAAAATCCGACAGACTTTTGGATGTACTACAGAAGTCATTTATTTCCTTCCCATGTTGCTGTAAATAAAAATGCACACCTGCATGAGTTACTGTGAAAAAGATTGGAATCCTTTCTTGACACCACATTTAATGATTTTCATGCGCTTACGCCACACTACAGCATGCATGGGCAGCAGGACACCCGCTTTGAGCATACTGGAATGGCTACAGTTGCGCTCAGTATGAGACAAAACCTCATCCAAACGGCTATACTAAGCTATTATTCTAACATCTTAGGATCATAGGCTACTTGACTTGCAGGACATATAATCCATGTCTTCAATTAAAGGCATTTAAGGCAAAATAATTGAAATCAATTACAGTTAACTATTCCTGGCAGCAATTTAAAAAAAGGTTGATGTTAAGTTGGAAAACAAGTCAAGGATTTAGTATGTTGGATTCTACCTTTCTGTAGCTATGTAGTACAGCTAAGAAACGCTATGCAGTACAGCTAAGAAAGTATGGTGTTGCCAATCAACAAAGCCCCCAATCAGCATGCTACAAAGCTTACATCAGTGCCAACTGAGCCGTTGTTTGGTGTCTGCATGTATATCCTATAGCTAGTCAGTCCATAGAAGGGATTTTTTCCAGTGTTCAAAGAAGGATGTGCAAGAGAGCGGGAATGTGCGCCACCATTCATCTACCCAACATGCAACCACTGGCAAACTGCAAATGTCAGATGAGCTTTGAAGCTCGGAACAAAGAGCAGCTCATGTCCAGTGCACTGATGGCACAAACGAGGTCAGACACACTGGGCCTCTGTAGGCCAGACCAGGGCAGGCTGGGCTCATCCCAATCAAAACACCCAGAAGCCTCTTTGTGCAGGGGCTGGAGCAGGATGCAGTTGCCATGGGACAGATCTGCAGAAGGCAAAGCACACTAATGGTTCTTAGGGGCAGCACACCTGACACCATGTGACCTGCCAGATTCCTTTCCCTCAGACTTGGTAGAAGAACAGGATATGATAAAATGGCTAAAATGCATGTACTTAACACAGAAGCCAGTGCCTTAGGGTGAGGAATTCACTATAAACATAAAAAATGCACATCTTTAAAGCAAGGACTCTTTTTCCAACTACTGGCCTATTGCAAGACAGCCCCTCTACCCCTGAGAAAAGCTCGTTAAGGGCCAGGCCTGTTTGCCCTTATCAGTGATGCATACACAAAGGGACGGCACGTGTACTAGCTTTGGCTCGTCATCTAGCTGGCTCTGCCTCTGAGGAAAGAGTGGGATGAGTCACCCATATCTGAGTTATCAGCTTTTCACAGTCTTCCATGACAACTGCAGCTTTTTTTTGAAGAATGTGTCACTTCTTGCAACACAAAAACCCAGTGCAGAAAGCCTTGTAAAGATAATCTAAATCTAATGAGAGAGTAGGGCCTTGAGGAAAGTACATCTGTATCGCTATGGAGAACACCTAGGCCTACCTCCAGATGAAAAAGAAGCACCGGGGTGTCAAGGCTGGCCTTATAGGAGAGGGACAGCAGTAGAGCCACCGAAGTGGAAAGCACTGGCTGTACTTAAGGTGTAATGTTACAACACTAAAGTGATTAGGGTCATTATTTGTGTATAACTCATCACAGTGGGCCCCTCAATCACAGCATCTCTTTGGGGACTAGGAAATTACACACCTTTGACAATGTATAATTGGTGACAAAATGCAGGTCACCACACACTGCAAATATACTTCTTGACATGGATAAGTGTTGTGTCCATCACCAAGGTAGCATAGCAACCTTTCCTTTGCCAAATTTCCTTCTGTGTCTCTGACCGAGACCAAATATAACCTGTATCATTGCTCAAGCCAATAACTGAATGTGGCTCACATGATGGCCTGTATGCAAGAAAGCAAATCTTGACAATATTCACCAAAGACAGCTTTAAAGATAAAGGTCACACATTTAGCAGACCCTTTTGTGTTTACACTGTGACTTACAATTCCATCCTGCCTTGGCCAGGATTTAAATCTGGGTCAACTGCTTCAAAGGAGGAATACTGACAAATACACCACCAACTTGAAACAGCTTTGAAACAACCAGTATGGCCTTTAGCTAATAATTACAATCACTTAATCTCACTTCAGAGAAACCTATGCAAGAGATATCCAACTACCTACAGCACGAGAGCCTGTGATACGTTTAATTAAATGCCAAATAAGGTAACGCTTTTTACAGATAAGTTGGTAAGCGGGGGCAGACCAAAAAAAGCATGTTACAGAAATCGTAGCCAACTGCTAGCACCACACATAACTGCCTGTGTGAACAATTTATTCTCATGCTTCACAATGCAACAGTTTCCTTGTCAACACATCAAAAAAGAACAACCAATGTCTCTCATCCTATGGTTGAGCACTCTGAAGAAACGAGGGGAAAAAAAAAACATGAGCAGGCTGTTCACTGATGTACACTGGGCAACAAGAAACCTGGGAGGACAGGGTGGCCTTCATATTTATCTTGGCTAAAAGGCAGGAATCAGGCATCACCTGGAGAGAATCCTACATGCATCTTTCTTTCACACTCCACTGCATGCTCACACAGAGAAGCTAATGTGACTTGGCCATGCATAAAACGAGACAGCAAGCAGACAGGGAGGAGGAGGAAGAATGGTGTCAATTCCGCATGATGTGAGTGAAAAAGAGCTCAGAATAACACATATGTCTTCTGCGATGCAAACAGCAGGCTAAAACTAACCTATACATTGGCGGATGCTTTAACTACTCTCTCTGAAGACCACTGGCACTAGCAACAGTAGGACATTAAGACAGCCAGTTTTATGGTTATGGTCGCTAATTAAACTGAGATGCTTGCATAAAGACCACTGGTAGCACACAGTATTCAAGTTCATGACACATTCTACCACCTAGCATTCCACAGACTTCTACTGACCTCTTTCAGGACTTAGCTAGTGTAAATTTTAGGAATTTCTCAGAACACCACTAACCACCAGGTAATAAAATTCTCAGATTCTGTTAACAATCAGAACACCGTTTTAAACACTGCTCATAGCCCGAAGTTTAGTCTGAAGCTGACCTAAAAATATACATTGTTGGTAGCAGTTATGATCACTGGTCACTGGATGGTGAGTAGGAGAACAACCACCCCCATAGTCGTTGTGTTATGTGCAAGTAAATGGTTATGGTCTCCGCTGACCCACAACATGGTAAGAGGCCGACAGATATTTCAGTCAGATTCACCAGTGGTCACCTCGTACGTTCCACGACAATGTGTTGTCTGACTCTGCACAGATATAAGTGAATTAACACGCGTATCCAGCAGTTAATTAGTTAAAGCTCTTTGGTCAAGTGAAAGCACAGTAATTAGCCAACTGACTTGAAGGTTGAGACTGGGGGTTGGGTGGGGGTACTGTTTAGCTAGTCAACACGCAATGCGTTTAACGTCATTTCCCCAAAGGCGTTTATCATTCCCAGTCCCTATGCCAGTCTGTGAAGTGTATATGGAATGCAGGTTTCGACATTTGATAAAAGTAGACAAGATAGCAGGGCCATGTTATTCTTACCATCACCACCACTATCAGGGAGGTCCTGCATAACACATAGCCTAACAGTTTTGTTTCCCCCATTTCTCCACACATGTAGTTAGATGGAAATGCCAAAATCTTTTATTCGATTCAGAATACGCAGACATCTAGACTTCGTGAATTAGCTTACAGATACGACGCGCGTGTTGAATATGAACTTTAAATTGACACGTGCTTGGTGTCAAGAAACGGCGTGATGCCCTCATACACAAAGAACACACTTCCTGAATACGCACGCAGGCAGTGCATTTGACACATGTTAATCTTCGATTGTTGTGTACAGTGCCCATGTATTTACGTGACCGCTAAACGATCAATCAAATTCTAAGTAAGAAGGGTGCAAGTTATCAGACAGAAGTATCCTTACGCTGTACTATCCTCAAGCAATTCTTACTGGCTGCAGAGACTAGAAGTTTAACTGCGTAAATCAGTTTGTCAATATATTACTAGCTAGCTTCGGACATTAATAATAAGCCATTGACTAACACTACCCAAGCAGGGGCAGTTTTGTTTATTAAAACTTAGCTAATATTCAACTCACCTTGTCATGTAAAACGGGTCAGTTTCACCAAGCAAAAGCACACTTCCCATTACTTGTACTTAGGTCAGAGGGCCTGATTGGCAACACTGAATCCGCGAGGTTGGCATGACATGCAAGCCGACTGAAAGCATAATATCAGCCGCTTTTACTATAACCAAGCCTCTAAGTTTCTACATTGGTACTTAGATGTCTTTACAGCGCCAGATGGTCAGTCTTACTTACTCGAAGCATCCTGTAAGTTAGTTATGCAACACGACTTTCTTTGCAGCGCAAAATTCCGCATACAATTACATTTTACTAGCTTTACTTGGTCAGGAAGCACGCTCTCCCTCTCCCCCCATTAAAAGCCAACAAAGATAGCTTTGCTAGCTGACCGAACAAAACAAATGAAGCTTCAGATATGAAGCTTTCTTTAGCCCACCTGCTAGCTAACGATACCGCATTTAACGTACAGGATGCGCAAAAGGAGACGAAACTATATAACGTGGTCGCGCCCTAGTGCATTATGCGCCACAAGTAACTTAGATCTTCTTATCACAGCACTGTGGCAAAAAATGAGAACTCACAAAAGGCTTTTGTTTTAACTCACCACTTTCTTACAAGTTAGCTAATGAGACAGTGCCAGTTGTCCAAGCTATCCTCGCTAGCCAGTATTTGCTAACGTGGGATAGCAGCCTCCCTTAGCTTTAGCGGAGATAAACTAAACTCACAAAAACTAAATTGGGTGTATCCATAATGGTATTGAATGAGCAAAAACGTTACCTACATTCCCAAGTGTGCAAACTACATGATACACACCCGTTGGCTTGAACCCCTTTGCACCAACACGTATTCAGTCGTAAGCTAACCAACCAATTCGTCGATAAAACAGCCTGACTGTTGTGACTAACTAGCTAGCTCGCTAATATTAGCCTAGCTAACGTTAGCTACTGCTGCAAAGAGGCAAGAACCGCAAATGGGGAGCGAGGTTGCATGCTAACCTGAGCTGATAGCGATTATTTCGCGCAACAACTTTCCAAAAGCAAACAGGCATGCCAAGGCCAAACTGTGGGTAGGGTTCAGCTACGAGACGAGTTCATTCGAAGTGAAACTTAAACCTAAGTTCAAATTTAATTTGGCCGATGAAATCATGAAATGTAAAAATGGAATATGAAGCTTTGAGTAGCACACTTACCTCACTTCCGCAAATCGTTTGCAACACACTCGGTAGCCGCCATGTTTTTTATTCACTGGCCGTCCTATGAGTGTGCCGAATCCCCCAATCCCGCCGCGCTCGTCAGGGTGCAATACTGTACAATTTTCGCTTCAGTACAAGATTGTATTGTGCGCTTGGACAGACCATGGTGCCCTTCTCTGACTGAGCTCTTTTTTTTGCTGTCACAGTTTTTAACGATAGCTTTATGTACAATGGAGTAAATATCAGCGCTTTTAATGTTGGTTTAATGTCTTAAGGGCAACGATTTAATGTGTGGAACGCTTATGCGTTTCGGTAAAAAAAATGTATCTTCAAAGCTGCCACTGTGTGTTATCTTGCCGGCAAAAACGTCATTTAAAATAGACAGTGAGCTTGAGTGAGCCAGCGTATTCCACTGTATGAATAATTGGGAGGAAATGTATAGACTAACTAATGAGTTAATTGAGACAAGTCTTTGCATAGCAATGGTGTGAACCGACTCTGGATGCCCACATACATATTTACCCCTGTACACCACTTAAGGAGATACAAAATGTTACAGATGCAAATACACCCTTTCGTGAATTAAATAAATTGAAAACACAAGTCTGGCCACAAGTCCATACATGTGGTCAATTTCTTTGCATTTAATGTAATCCAGCAAGAAAAATATAACAATGACAAAACAAATGTTGTTTGCATTCTTCCCCTTGTACACGTGACATTCTAAAAATCATCTTTCCAGTCAGAACATTGACAATTTATGGCCTTCAGCAAATTCATATGCCTTAACTGATACTTTGATAGCCAAAGTAATATGTTCAAAAGGCCCGTAAGTATATGTTGATGTATTTTATCTGAGGTGCAAGTGTGTGTGCTCTGTACATGATGAGCTTTTTTTTTTTTTTTTTTTGCATGTGCATGCAACTTTTTCATTGAATTTCAGATGGCCTGGTCATCTGCCAGTGGGGCCGTGTGCGCACATTTCCCTGTTAAGCATGCATGTTCACTGAATTTGGCTTGCCAAACATTTTCTACAAAAAAATCTATAAACATTATATTAAGTCACACCCATTTGGGATAAATAACATTTAGCGCAGAAACTCATCATACTTTTAAGTACAGGTACATTCAAATACAGATCAGACATTAGTGATAGCATGCGTCATTGAGTCTACAGTACAGTAAAAAAAGAAATCTTTCCTGAGACTACTTTGTAAGTACTTATTATCCCTTAACCTTTTTGATTTTGCTCATCACAATTGCAAACAAGAGCTTCCTTCTTTGTTCACTCACTACGACGACACTTTAGAGTATGGAAGGAGTACCTGGACCATTATCTACAGATGCATTGTAATTCCTTACTGTATTCAATTACACAAGAACACTAAGGTTGACATTTGCGCTATTTGATCATGGAAAGAAAGAAACTGTCGCAAATCAGTCAAGTCTTCAGCTGCACACAAGAAAATTAAATGCTTCATTTCTTTTCAGACACAACCTGACAGTGTGACAGTTTTCACCAGTGCGACTCTGATCTTCGCCTGATTTTTCTTCACCAGTCCGAGCAGATCAGTCAAGAGACAGGATTTGTGATAGCATGAGGTGGATCATACAAGCAGACGCAGCTTTGGACACACAAATAATAATAATAATAATAAAAAAAGTCAAGTGCAAAAAAAGTCTTTTCCTTTTTTTGTGAGAATGTGATCAGGTGTTGTGCCCTCTGCTAGGGAATGACCAGGAGCAGTAGGAAGAAGAAAGCTGGAGGATGTGGGCTAGACAGTGCGTGTCTCCACCTCAATCTTCTCCTCCGCCTGGGAGGCATCTGTCTCTTGATGCCCCACACTGGACCGCATAGTCACAACCGGTCCGCCGCCATAGATGGAATGGAGGAAGTTCCACGTCTCTTCGGATATCTGGCCAGAGTCAGCGCCTATCACAAGGAGAGGGATGGAGGTTCAAGCTTAATACAATGGTTCTTTTTGGCTCTCTGCGAATGTAAAAATCCTTTAATGTTTTCACCTAGGTAAATTATATGAAGTATGCCAGTAAGTAATAGGATGCAACTAGTTGTAGATCATTACACAAGTCTAAGCGTTAAACACAAATATTATCTAGTTCAATATTATTTTTTGTTTTTGTTCCAAATGGCACCACATATATTGTTTTACTTACCTTGTTTAAGCGTGATGTGCCCATTCTTGTTTACTGCAATTTTAGAGTTGTCAATTGGCCCTGGAACTTCTTTAAAAGAAAAGTTGTAGAAAATTAGAGTTAGGAGCCATCAATGACATATAAATTGTACATGTTACAGTTTAAATATTTCAAACAGTACCACAGAAATGAACAAGCTTTCTGATCTAACTAGTACGTCACTTACTTAGTACTTAAAATATTACTTAGGTAGACTCTATTCATCAGGCAGAGAATATGGGATAACATGTAGAGAACAAACAAAATGACAGCAGGCCCAATCAAGGCCAAGTTGTGCAGCCCAGGACTCACCGCTGTCTTTGCCTTTGACAAAGCTCTCCCACTCGCGGAACCACTGCATGCTGATGCAGTAAATGACCACAGCAGACTTCTCCTCTTGGAATGCCTTATTCAGCTACAAAGAGGAAGGAAAAAAGGAGGGAGATGGAGAGAGGGGGAGAAAATGAGAGCAAACGAGGAGAAATAAGATGTTAGATGTGCACTAGCAACTGAATATGAAAAAGAAACGACAGAAAGTGCAAGATGTAGTGTAGTCTGTATACTATTATGCTATTATTACAGATATGATTTCACATACCAATGCTTATAATCTATATCTATGATTTGCTTTTGGTGCCAAATGTTCCCCGTGTTCCAGACAATAAATGTGTTTATGTCGCCACTTTCTGATAAGGCAACTCCAGCAACTACCCTGTCTCCATGACCCACATAAGCAAGCCTAAGACATAATAGGTCTCCCCTCACACCAGCCTTTGGTACTTTTAGTAAGGTCACTTCAATGTATACTTAGTGAGAGTCAAAGATGCCCTTGTGCATCCTGTGAACCTCGCCTCTCTGCTGTGAATAAGCCGAATTAATCTACACCTTGACTTATCACTCTATTCTAGCTTCTAGGACAGAGTTAAAGATGAATTAACTTTCTGGCAACCAGTCATGAAAAATAGTTACTCACGATCATATGTTAATGTCCAGTTATTTTTTAAGACTTGTGTCACTGTAACCCATGGGTCATATGTGTGACCATCTTTGTTATTAGTAATGTATTTTCAATGCCTTGTGATTGCACTATAAAGGAAATATATTTGTGTGTTTCCTTATACATTGTTAATGTTCTCTTTTTAAAATGTAATGGTGATAACCAAATCAGCTCTCCTTGTGTTCTTCCATTTGTGAGATATTTTTTGTTTCTGATTGTGCTACCTTGTGCTTTCAGGGTGCAGTGCTTCAAGGACTGTATGCCTACAGTCGCAGTGGTACATCACTAGGATAAGCACTAGTTATAGTAGACTGGATGGTCAGCTGACTGATTGTGGACCACGTCAGCCTGGCCAAGAGATCAACACCATCTTTCATCAAGTTAGAATTATATTTAAAGGGAAACTTAAGGACATTTGTTTGTGTACTGTTTGTAGACAAAAAAAAGAGTTTTATTGTAGGAGATTTCATGGTAGAGGCGAGATTGGCCAGGCAGCTATAACACCGAGCAACAAGGGAAGATTACTAACTTCAAAGTAGACAATATTTTTGTGGCGATTTTCATCACACGGAAATCAACAAAGGTAGGAGACAGCATTACAATGCTTGGTTAATACAGGTTTTTACTACTTCTGAGTGAAACAGACAGAGTTGTGTTTGTATGGCTCCTGTTGGTCTTGCACTGGGCTTGTAAACAGATGTGTAGCATCTTTAGCAGCACAAAAAATGCGTATTTTGACGTTAAAAAAAACTGCCTTGATATCTTAGCTCCGCCAACTCAGATCAGAGTTTTTTTCTTTGCTACTAATAGCACACAAAGACCACTAACAGCAGGATACAGTTTCAAATGTGCTGAAGTTCCCTTTTAAACTCTGGCTTTTTTGCATCTAAAGTCAGAGACGCTTGTAAATCTCTGTGTAAAGCCATGCTTTCTCTCCACTGGTACATACCACTCTAGATTTGTGTGATAGACCCTGTTCCTGATTTCACTATAACATTTGACCGAGTCTTTATTTGTCTGTGGTATCAAAAATTACCATCACAAAGAGTTGTCCATCATACCACTTTGACTCGATATAAGAAAGATAAATCCACCTGAAGAAGAGAGCACAATCTGTCCTTATTTTTTCCTCTGCCTAATAACTTATCCCTGCTCACTCAAGGCTGGAATCTGTGACTGAAAACTAGTACATCTGCTTTCATGAATCAATGATGACTGGTGAATATGGGACTTAAGACTTGTGATCTTCCCGAAATCCGAAAATGCTCTCCTCCCAATCCTACACTGTAGGAAGTTGTTTTAGGTGACCAAAAAAAAAAATAGTTGGAAAAATATGCCCTACCCGGACAAATATGTCCAGCTCATTCTTGCGTCTTTTCTCCAGCTTCTCTATCTCCATCTGACAGGTATGGCAGACGTACAAGTGGTTGACAGCAGGCCCTCCTCCGTACCTGTGTGTGTGATTAAACAAGAGTCTTCAGATGATTACATGATTACATAGACAACACCAAAGATAGTACATCCAACTACAGTGCCCTCTATAATTATTGGCAGCCCTGGTTCAGACTTTTTAGGAGCCTTAAAATAAATTCTATTTTTATTGCAGAAGGCATAACCTCACACTGAAAATTGTAGAAAAGTTTAACCTTTGAGTGAATTAAAAGAAAATAAGGCAGGCAAGGGCTACAAGAAAATAGCCACTCACCTACACCTGCCCATGTCTACAGTGAGAGGAATCAAGAACTTTAAAAAAAAAAAAAAACTGTAACAGTGGTAAACAGGCCTGGACAAGGATGCAAGTTTATCTTGCCTCAACACAGCGAGAAGGATGGTAAGAGAAGTAAAACATTCTCCAGAGCTCACTGGTAGAGAACTGCCTCAAAGAGTAGCATCTTGGGGCCACAAAGTCTTCATAATAACCATCAGGCGCTCTCTACGTGCCAACAAGCTGTTTGGGAGGCATGCAGGGAAAAAGTCTTTTCTCGCTTACAATCATAAACGCGAAACGGCTGGAGTTCAAGTTCAAGACTTTAACTGGGACCGTGTGCTTTGGTCAGATGCGACCAAGATAGAGCTTTTTAGCAACAAATACTGTAAGTGGGTGTGGCATAACACAAATGATGAGTATAAGCACCTCATGTCCACTGTGTAATATGGGGAAGGATCGGTGATGGTGTGAGCCTGTTTCTCTTCCAAAGGCCCAGGGAACCTTGTCAGGTTGTATGGCATCATGAACTCAGTAAATTTTCAATCAAAACCTGGTGGCCTCGGCTCGAAAGCTAAAGATGGGTTGTCACTGGGTATTTCAGCAAGATAATGACTCTGAACATGTAGCCAAATCTACTCAAAAATAGTTCAGCAGACACAGAATTAAGCTTCTCCCATGGCGTTCTTAGTAGGGCTGGGTATTGATACAGATTTTCTGAATTTCTTTTCTCTCTTCTGCAGTATCGTCCTATATTATTTAAAAAAAGAATTTACTAGAAGCCCAAGAACACAATTTTACCAGGGAAGGCAATAATTGTAGAGGGCGCTGCACATAGCTCACAT
Source organism: Setipinna tenuifilis (assembly GCA_030347295.1). Taxonomy (NCBI): domain Eukaryota; kingdom Metazoa; phylum Chordata; class Actinopteri; order Clupeiformes; family Engraulidae; genus Setipinna; species Setipinna tenuifilis. The sequence continues at coordinate 16,194,591 of CM059265.1, forward strand.
ATGCACAATAAGTTCCCACCTGCTGTAAAGATGGTCCCAGACATTTTGGGGCAGCATCACCACCAGGTCGTCGATGTAAGATGCTTTATGAGGTGGCACCCCTGTAAGAGGAAACAGTACTTGATCAACAAAACACCACACAGGATGACTTCCACTGATCACATTCAGAGTGTTATCTAAAAGCAACCAGGGGGCTAGGAGTACACCCACATAAATGGATCAGTCAACAGACAGAATTAGACAGACTTAAATTTAGGCATTTGGTTGCTTTTAACTGTCAGGCGTGATAAAACGTGGCCGTACCGCCATGAGCACAGAGGAAGTCGTTGTTGGAGATGGGCCCCGGCTCGGCGAAAGTGCGGAACTTGTTGAGCCACTGGCGCGACACGTAGAACTGCAGCAGGCTCGGCTCCATCATGCTGACCAGACTGTTGACCCGCCGCCGCTCCTTCACCGCCTCCTCGTTACTCTTCCTGTGCGGACAAATACAACAGATAGGTGTTTACATGGGGAAGGCTACCGACTGACACACACATACACAGACACACACATTTTTTCCTGAAGTACAAACTATTTTAATGCACACAGTAAGACAAATGTAACAAATTTAAAATCCACTTACTAATTTCAGTGAAAACATTTAGCTGAGCATAATATTATAAAAAACACATGCACCATCTGCTACAGGCTATACACCCATATATAGCTACTGCAGTAGCTTAATACTTCCAGCTAAACACTTCTACCATCTATCATCCCACACAATCACTATTGACAAATCTTATAGCTGCCCTCCAAACATACTGACAAAAATACAGACACCATGGCTGTAGCAATGCACGAAACACACACCCACACATCTTGGTTCTACCCTCCTCTGCTATGGTAAGAAACACATCAAGCTTCAAAGCTGCCCACCCACCTTCCAATCATTACTCTTAGTCTTTTTTTGTTTCTTTTTGAATGCAGGCCATTTGGCCCTAAGCTCCTAAACAGCATTGCCACCAGTTTTGAGCAATGAGGAATCCTGTTCATTAATCACTCCTCTTGAAAGCGGTGCTGGTGTTGCCAACATGACAGGCTAACATGATATAAAGGTAAAGAATTACCTCTAAATAGAACTACATGCTTTGACAAAATACCACATAGAGCAAAATATCTACACAGCACAAGGTGTTTTGAAGCCTATAGAAGCAATGAAATGGTGAACCACCTTAACAACTTGACAAATACAAAGCTCACTGCCACCTGGTGTACTCTTTTTTTTTCAACATTTTGGAATAAATTGGTTTAGTTGCTCAACTGATATTTTCACAAGGTGATGGACAATACACAGCAAGTGGTGGAGGGTTGTCTTACTTGTAGAATAGTACATAGGCCTCCGCATTTTGAACACAAGACTCAGAGACTTCCGTGACGCTTTGGTCGTCAAACTCGTACCACAGGTTGTTGGTGTCATTCCGGCAGTAAGCAATGTAATGGCCACCTATAAAGAAAAGGGTGTCACAACAGCACATTCTGTTAGCAGCTGTACAGTTGCACTTGCACAAGGACCTAGCAAGGCAATGATGGAGCATCTAAGCAATGGCCCTAAACAGCTTGACTCAAAAACACAACACCCTTCCATACATACATTACACATTTCAAACAAATCATACACAAACAGCACAAACGTCAGTAGCTACACCTGATGGTCTTAAAGGATCATGGTGTGTGCTGGGACTTACTGCTAGCGGTGCCGTGGTGGCAGATAACAGACAGGAGGTCGTAGGTGCTGGTCTGTGCAGCACAGTCTTTGGCCAGGAAGGGCTGCAGATCCAAACCCTCGAGGGGGAAGGAGACATGGGTAGAGATCTTGGTGGAGAACATCAGCTCATGCCTGAAGCGCTTCAGATGAATGCACAATATCTGTACACAGAGAAGGACAGACAAGGATAAGAGAAAATAGGGAAAATATGGAAAGAGGATATTTGTTTAAATGGTCCAATGAGTCCTTTAACCAATTTCTTATGTCTAACACTGCCACTTGTGCTAGAGCTGCCATTATAAGAGCATGGTAAATTAATGTGAAATCACAGTATTAAAGCCTGGCCTAGAAACCCAAGGTACTCGAAGCCCCTCTGGTGTTGACATTAGTATTGTGGCATTTCCTCTCTACACTGAATCAGTTCTGGTGCAAGAGTGTGTCCAACAGTTCCTGAGGCTAAACCATTAATTTGGTAAGATATAACTAATTTCCGAATTATACCTATTAGAATTGAAACTATTCCGATCAGCCTGCAAACCCAGATTTTCTCCATGACTGGGTGCTGTGGAAATCTGGCTCGGTATGGGCTGAGCCATCTGGTGCCCTCTTACCTCCGGCAGACTCTGCACTTTGCAGAACTTGACCCCATTCCGTAACCTAAAGATGCGACAGAAACACAGATTTCACTTGGTTAATATGCGACCACAGAAGGGTCTTTCACCTCTGCTCTGTACACATATGACTGTGTTTGTAAATTCGTACTTACTTCTTGCATTTTTCACAGCTGTACATATTGTCTCCTGTGGAAATATAAATATATCCATTAAGTTACAATTTAATATGCCAGTCTGGCTCGATCTTATCAACAGGTATAATACAGACGGTGTAGTTTTCAAAAATTGGTTCTGATGGAGTATAAGAAATCCTCACCCTTCAGTTCATCTCTGGCAAAGAAGGCGGCCAGGCAGTCTTGTAGAGTTACAACAGGCCCCCAGAACCAACTAGCAGAGACAAGAGTTTAACATTAGATACACACACACCTTTCCTGAGAGCATCACTTATAATGGCGTATCTACAAATAATTAGGAAACTACCTGATGAAATTCATATAAAAAGCCAACTATCATCTTAATATTATTCTTCTTCCAAAGTTCTAAAAGTTTTGCCAATTACCTATATGCTAGTAACATGAAGCTCAGTACAACAGTAGTCTCATTTGCGCATATTAATTCATGTATGGGTTCAAACATTTTCCTTTATGGAATGGAGCCCTCTTTCAACAGCAACCCACTCCATTGGCAGAGATTCACAGTATCATATTTACATGTAATTATCTGACACTCGTGCCTCTTCCAATGCTACATACTGCACATGGCTGCAGATGTCCTATATAAAAACAATGCATGTGTGACTTTGGCATGGGCAATGCAAATGCATATCAAACCAACAGAATAAAACTAATGTTTAAAATAAGATCTCATACCACTGTGGTAATGCTTCACCAATATTAACGACCTCCAAAATAACCACTCATCTTCCAACACACAGAAATGGTGTTTCCAAGAACCCCAATCCAGGGGCTGATCCTTCAGAGCCAGAGACTAGTGCTGTACTGAACTCGAGCCTCACCTCTTGATGTACTCCATAACGAAGGCGATCCAGCCCTGCGGGGCATAAGCCTCACCACATGAGCCCACCTTCACCAGGGCCGTCTGATGGGAGGACGAGTGCAGCTTGGCCAGGTCCTCCTTACCCGGGATGGGCAGAGAGATGTCCTGGAAGTTCTCTAAGGTGACAGAAACCTGAGGCGGTCAACAGTGGGGAGAGGGAGCAAGGAAGGGAGGGAGAAGGGGGGGTGAGTGAGGGAGAGAGAGAGAACGAGAGATTAGTGAAGAAAAATGTCAGGACAGAAACAACATTTAGAAGGGGCTCTCATATTAAGGAAATGTGTGTCATGCATCACAAGCTGCCTCCCGGCTGACGAGGAACACAAAGCGCCCCATCTGGACATCTATCCTCCAGCAGAATGCAATGTAATGCTAATTACACAGCAACAAGGCTGAAGCAGTGGGCATTCAACCCAACAATGCAGTGACATGGTGCGTCCATATTTAAACATAGTTGTTAGATCAACACTTGACAGACTAGACAGGCCAGGCTCTCTTTTCAAATCCCTAATAACTAATGCCTGAAACATCTCTTTAGGGAAGTCTGCATGCTAGAACACAACATGGATAATAAGGGGTGGTGGTGGTAGGCCAGTCGAGGCCACTCACCCTGTCACAGGTCAGACACTGCACCGAGCTGACAATGGTGCCATCAAAGATGTCTGAGATTACGCTGCGATACTTCCTCTGATGCTTGTTCTTAGCTGGAGCAAACAAGGGCACTGCAAGATAGACATACCATAGGTACATTACAAAAAGACCAACAAGTACAGACCACTAATATGTGGTTTAAAAAAAGAAAAGAAACAGAAATAGATGGCACAGATTGTCAAGGGAGGGAGAAATGATGCAGTCACCTTTCTTGTGAGCAGTGGTGAGGCTGGGCCACACAGCCGCTGATTTGGGGGGGCTGCTGGAGATTTTAGGCAGCATCGCGTCTGAGGGACTCGGGCTGTGGGGCCGCGTGTTCCCTGTGGTGATCGGTGACTCACCACATCCGTCTGAAACACAGGTGAAAGAAAGTTTAAGCACATGCCACACCCTCTGTAGAAAAAAACTCTGTATCTCACTCTGTATCAGCAGAGAGAGATAAGGAACATGACTTACGTAGCACAGCAAAAAAATCACCTGAAGTCACCATAACATAACATAACATAACATAACATAACAAATACACTGTCACAAATACCCCCAGCATGGTAAAGAAACATCAGAAAAGGACAAAACACAAGGCCAACACACAGCAAACTAGAGGACAAACACAATGCCACAAAACAGCCTTCTTGAGTGTGTGTGTGCTAAAGTGGGCAGGGCTGTGTGCCGGTGTGGCGGGTACCTATGTTGCGGCTCTTGATGGCACCCTGGCTGCTGATAATGGGCGTGGGCTCGCTGGCTGTGTCCACGTCCTTGTCCAGGTCGGTCTGGGAGCCAGCGCGGTACAGGTCATTGATGAGGTTCTTCTCCTTTTGCCACTGTCGGTTGGCCTGGGCCTCATCTGGGATGAGCAGCTCTGCCTCGTTGGGCTCATCTGGGCACTGACCTTCGACCACAACCGAGCCGGCGCCTGGGTCTCCCGCCGCCTCACTGTCGGCCCGCTCGCTGCTGCCGCACGACTCACAGGACTGGAAGTCATTGTCAGACTGGCTGCGGCTGTCGCTGCTGTCCTCGCCCAGGCCCTCGTCCATGGCCACCACGGAGCCGTTCTGGTCGTCCGGCTCGGGGAGCGCCTCTTTCAGCTCCTCGTGCAACTGGTCCATCAAGCAGCGAAGGAACTCCTGGGAGTCCTGTGGTAGAGTACAGACACAGACAAGCACGCGCACACACACACACACACACACACACACACATAAATACTTACGAATACTTTTATTCACAACAGGAATTGGTACCACTGCTGTTGGGTGTATTTGTACCCCCAAATATATATTTTTAGGTAGTGCCTGTTGCCACAAATGAAATGTGATGTACAATACTGCTGAATAGAGTTACTAGTGACATCAACTAACAAACTGTTCATTTTTTTATTAACATAGTGGCATAACTGTTTTGCACAAAAAGCATAAAGATAGTATTTTAAATGTAGTTGCTCTCAGAATTGGTCAGCCAAGCAGCTTGACTAAAATGTTAACATGCCCATTACACTGACTTCTTAAACCAAGAGACTTCTTTAAAAAATATTTCAACATAAAGCCAGTCAAATGCCCATTTGAATTCCTGGCTCTGCCAAGATCTAGTCTCTTGATGGCTTTCAGAGGACATAATGGACTACTGACTTGCAGAGCCTCAAGGAAGGGTACCCAAGGAGGTACCCGTCACACAAGATCAATTTTGCTAAAATATCTGCCCACTCTTTGGCTTGTAACTAGCAGAACAAAAAAAGATGTTGTATGAAAGGAACATCAGTAAAATTGTAGTAGATGACCCCACAGACATATTCCCATCACATTTTCAGCACACCTTAATGGCAGTGCCTTCTTAAACAAGACACCCTTACAGACACTGATGCAATGATGTGAAAGAGGTCCTTTCTGGGAGCACAGGCCTCCAGACTCCTGTTCCCATCTCTGCCTGCATGCTACAGCTGTGCAGGGCAAGATGGGGGGCAACCTTGAAGAACCACTCCAGACAAACCCTGCACATGCCGACAGCCAGTGACTTGGCCCCCGAAAACACCTCCCCTTTCACCCTCCCCCATGTGTGATGGATGGGTGTCTAGCCCCTCTGAGAGAAATTACTGGCAGTGGGCTTAACTCATGTTCTCATGTTCTCACTCACTCTCTCGCTGTTTTGTATGCTTAACTCCCTCCCTCATCTCCACGGAGACTGTGTTCTCTGAAACTGTCTGCACTCCTCCAGTCTTAGTCGTAGAGATGGTAAATGTCTGCTCGCTCCGCTGAGGCATGGCCAATAAATATTCACCGGCAGCGACCGTGGTGAAAACGCGATGCATGCGGAGAGGTGGCCAGCCTTAAATCATGCGCCACCACGCAGTACTCTGCTAAATGGCCCTGGCAGATGGATTGGCGCTTACTGATAGCTGGGAACGGAGGGACAAGCTCTCAAAATAGAAGCAAAGATGCTTTCCTTTCCCTCAACAAGGCAACCAAAGAACCACTGAGTGAGACTATTTAATCTATGCTTCCTCTTTCTATGTCTGTGCGTGTGTGTGTGTGTGTGTGTGTGTGCATGTGTGTGCGTGCATGTGTGTGCGTGCATGTGTGTGCATGTCAATGGTTCAATGTTGGGTAGTTAACAAGTTTTCTCCTTCAGAGGGGTGATACAAGTTTGAATTAATTGCTAGAACAGCACAACAAAAGAAGCAGTGCTGAGTGGGGCTGGCTGAGTGATTGCACAGTATGGTGCTGAATGAGGATGCTTAACGCAGGGTTTTGAGGGGCATTAGCACAGCCTGCTATAGCTGCCACCACTGTGCAGCTCCATTAAAGGGCATTACAGCTGCAGAGGCAGCTGAAGCAGTTTTGTTCTAGTGCCCTGTTCCTACAGCAAATAAATAGATCAAGCTACTTTACAACAATTGCCCCTTGAGACAATTACCCTTGACCTGTGGTGAAAGTTTTCCTATACGGTTCTTCATAATAAAATAAAGTTTTACAATAATTATACATAAAATGTTGGTAGTTCCAGAGGCTATGCCTAGCAACGTAATTTACAAACCTTTAACTAGAGAGGAAGAAAGAACAAACCTGTTGGGAGTATCCTCTAAACATGGGATTGATTGCCTTGATTCCCTGAAACAGATTTGTCGGCACAACATAGGAGGGCCTGCAGAAAAACAAACAAACAAAACCCCAACATTATAGGCATGTGTTGCAGGTATGCATTGTGCAAACAGGAAAAGTGGCCTGCAACTGACCGTGATGCATAGAGGCTTTCTAGCACATACCTGCTCTTGTGCCATAGGTCTACGACCAGCTTCTGGTAGCTTTTGCAAAGGGCTGGCTTCTTGTCAGTCCGGACCAGGCCCCCGCACTCCATAAAGAACTGGGTCAAAGGAGGACTGTGGAAAAAGAGGAGGGAGACTTTACATATCACAGTCTTCAGTATGCCAGGGAGGCAATTACTATGCTTTTCCCTTTCTTTCTATAGAGCATACATGCAAAACATATTTGTATACACCAACGTACACATATATACATCATGTATATATCAGTCTATATCTATGTGAAGTCCTGCCCAATCTAGTCTGTTCATCAGCATTTGACAACAATTTTACAGTCCAACCACACTGCACTGATATTCATTTCCCATTCACATACATTTCCCAGTTAAGCAACTTTTTTGGTGCCTACCACTGGATACGGTATGCCCTCTGTTTGTGTACGCAGCACCTCTGGGCATTAGGGGGAAGATGCAGGTCAGATAGCCTGTGGCCTAAGGTTACAAGGAGGCAGATGCCAGATGCCTTGGGGGCACGAGTCTGTAATAAGACCTGTCCAGACAATATGCCCCACACAGACTATTCCTCAAGACAAAATCGAACAGTGAAACTTCATGAAAGCTGAGACGGCCTCAGCGGAAACTGAGCAACTGAGTGAAAAAGTGAAAGTCAGACAGAATGGGAAAACAGAGCGTCAGAGAGAGACAGACAGAGAGAGAGTCAGATTTGATCTGAACACACCCACAGGGCAGAACAAAAGGCCATCTCAACTGTCTTAGGCCTAAATGGTGCACTGCACCAATTTGCACATCATCACTCTTTCCACCGTGCTGAAGAAAAAGACACCACAAACAAAAACAGCCATGGCAGTCATGTGACCACCTGAAACAGCCACACTTCCAAAAAATCTTCCTGGCAAATCTAGTGCAGGGGTCCTTAACCACCAGGCCATGGACCTGCACCGGTCCACACATCATGTGGTACTGGGCCTCAAAGAAAGAACCAACTATATCAAAGTATTTCGAGGTTTTTTAATCTTCTGGGTATTTTATCTTGATAAATTGCCACATCTGTCCGTGCCTCACTCCTGCATTTGACCGAGTCGCAGGTTTTTCCATGCATTAGCCTATTTATAGACGTCTGCAAGTAGCCTAGTAAACAGTATCCTGCAAGTCGTGCAAATTTCTTTACCAAGTGGAAAGTGACGGTGAGACACAGAGAGTAAGGGAGGTAGTAACAGAGCAATGGGGTGAGCATCAATCTTATCAATCAATAATATTTCTGCAAACGTAAAAGATGACCTCTGTCTTTTGGCTATTCTGTCTCTAAAAATATTCTGTCATGAAACTTGTCCGTGGTACAAAAAAGGTTGGAGACCCCTGATGTAGTGGACAATGTGGTCCAACAGAGATAATTTGTAGGCAGCTGTGTGGAGTTGGTGCTGGTGTTGGTGAGCAACTGGGCTTGTGTAGTGGGTGAGGAAAAAGTAGATGTGATTCTCACCAGTTGGAGAGGGCTTGCAGTGCTGCATTCATGTAGCAGGTGTTTCCAATGTTCTTCAGCCCTGTCAGTCCTGCGGAGACAAAAAATGAGAACAGCTTGTCATTTATGGCTACTATGACAACTATGGCACATACTGTAGAAATTAGTGATGCCCAGGTCCACTCACAAACAACCCACACTTCTTGAATTTGACTAGACTAAAACCTCAACTGCTAACATCAAGCAAGACAATATTACACCTGTCCAGCATCCAGTGTATACTATCTAGAGAAAGTCTGACCTTGGTTTCATTAATTTAAGCTGTCTTTGTGAAACCTGGACTTTAAATGTAGATCAGAATGCCGACTCACGTTTTGGCTAGGACTACTTGGAACATTCACAATATCCTTTGAGCAACCAAATGCAGTGTAAAAATTCTAGTGAATTCATTACAAGATGGGCTACAAGGCTGTGTAGCCAAGGATCATAGCAGGAAACAATGTATGTGTCAATGCCAGCACTGTCTCACTGAGCTACACTGTTAATTATTTCCGACACTGCTGTGATCTTGGTCTACAATATTCCTAAACAGACTCTTGCTTGCCATCTTTCTGTTTTCCCCTCGACTCCATCTCAACTCAAGATCTACCTGCGCTGCATCTATATGTGATTGGTTTCATTTAGCTTATGATTCTTTTTGTAAATTATTATCTCCACCAAGGAGGTTATCTGTTTGCCAGCGTGCATCTGTCTGTCTGTCTGTTAGCAAAATAAGTTAGTTAAAAAAATATATGAACATATCGTTTTAAATTTTTGTCAGTACTCTGACTGCCTCGCGGTGATTCTTTTTGGTGAAAATCGGTTCATTGGTTACCTCACAAAAAAAATCCCCAATATCTCAAAAATCTGTATCTCTTAACACTGACAAGTTTTTAAAAAATAATCTCTCATTCAAGTTTTCGCTGATTGCTCTGAACTTTTATACACATTGGCAGTGGGGTCTGCTATAATCTCACAAAAGTTCATCTGGATCGGCTAAGAAACATGAATAGGAAAAAATTAGCACAGGAAATTTGTAACAATAGGTCAGTAATCTGCTATGGTTTTAACTAAAACATTTCTTGACACACATTCCGCATACTGCCATTATTCTGATCCATATGTTGAAGGTCTTGTCTTTATGCAAGAGTTGGTACTATACAGATTCATGAAAATTACACAAGGACTCTGATCCTACAGTTGAAAAGAAAAGAAAAATCTCTTTTCAGATCTCCAGTAAATATTTGCTTGAGTGGAAAATGTTGCTCTTTTGAGCTGAAGTACTGTGCAAACCTACTCACCTTAATCTTACTCTGCTGTTCAGGAATATGTCAACAATGTGATGCAATAGGTTACTGAATCAAGCTAGCTGTCCTCCAATGCTAATATAGATAGGCAATGGACAATGAAGACACCAGAAGCTGTCTGGTGGTTACCTCTGGCGCGGATGTCGTCCTCCTCCTCCGTCTCCATGTCCATGTCTTCGCAGGGTCCAGCTGGCTGCACCCTCAGGGAGGTGGGGCTGCCAGGCACCCTGCTCTCCTATGGAGAACCGTTGGAAGAGACCCATGAATGCATGAACAAATAAACCTACGCCCTCTTGCACTACCTTTCTTTCTGTGTGCTTTCTCTCTCTTCCCCTTTTCTCTCTGCTGCCCAGCTGCGCCTTCCATTCACTCAGATTTACTACTCACACTGTACTGCCATTTCTGCAAGACCTCATGCCATCATCCTACTGCTACCTAAGGCATGACAGTGTAGTAGCATTTGCAAGGGTGAAAGTTACCTAGCATACAAAAGCTGACCACTCCAGAAAATAGGCTAGGTAGGTGGGTGGGGTCTACACAGCACTGTGGATGGAGCAAATGTGATTGTGGGTGGCTTACCTGGCTAGGTGTCTGAAGAGGAGAGAGGGGCTTGGTGCTGGGGGCAGGGGAGCGTGGGCCCAGCTTACGCTCCAAAAACACCTCCTTCCCACAGGCATAGCACCACACACGCAGCGTGGTCAGGTTTACCGTCAGGTTGTGCCGCGTCTCCTAAAGAAGATAAAATGTGAAAGTCAGGGATTACTCCAGTCACTAAACTCCACCAGCCATTCATCCTAATCATGCAGAATCAACTCTTTCCAATGCTTTATAATAAAGAAAGTGAATAACATAAATAATTTGAAGTGAGACATGTCAGTATGTAACAAACGGTGCCAGCTTAGGATACCGCAGTGCTTGGTCACACCACCCCACACACACATTCCCAAAGTAAACCATGTGAGAAAAGCCTGTACACAAACGGCATCTTGCAAACACTGGTGTAGAAAAACCAGCTGGGCAAGAAAGGTCAGCTCCTCACCCACTACCCTGGTGTTTTACTTCCATTCTCCATCTTTCACCCCTACAGAGCACGGTGAGGAGTTCCTGGCTGCCAACATTGGCCAGGCCTACCTCTCATCAGACAGCATATGGCAGAGTCCAAGCCCCCCAACCCACTACAGCTATGCTGGCACAGGACAAATACAAGACACTGCTCTTCCTCTGAAAGAACCCTTTTGGCACAGCACTGGCAACAACAAAGTTCACTCCTACAGCAACATATAAACTAGCAGTAAAGTACTAGCTGACAGTCACTATCAACTCATCAGTGAAGTGGGGTGCCTCAAGGCAGGTGCTGAGCCACTGCTCTGCTCCACATTGAGGGTAGGAGGGTCTACACAGACGACCCGGAGAGTAGGCAGGCAGGCGGGCAGACAGACAGGCCGCAGCTGTTACGCACCAGAGCAGCCTGCATTATTCATGTGGTCAGATTAGCTTTCAGCAGGAGCTCGCACAAACACTGCACACCCACTCTATAGCCTCTCTGTAAAACAGCGGACTGACAAAACAGTTCCAACAAAAGTAAGCGTACCAAACGATAATCTGACATAAACTACATAAGAAACAATTATATCTGCATTTATGTGGGAATGTGAATAACGACGTAATAAGCCTTCAATCCTGGCCGCTGTGGTGCAAGCTCTGTTCATGTAGCCACATAGCATTATTATGTCACTGTTCTAAACAGCACTGGTTCAGTTGTAAATTGGCTTTTGTAAGGAAAATGTAGGATAAAAAAGGAAGAAAAACCCCTCCCAATCCTATTAAAGGTCTTGCACATTATGCTTTAAGATACAGGCCTTACACTACTACTCCTGGCGCTAATCTTGACGGTCTCCCATGGGAGAGAAGGGGAGAGGGAGAGAGAGAGAGAGAGAGAGAGAGAGAGAGAGAGAGAGAGAGAGAGAGAGAGAAAGAGAAAGAGAGTGAGTTGCAACCAACTAACCCCATTCACACGCCTCTCTCCCCTCCTTCAATGGCTTTCTGCTTTGATTTCTTTCGCTGCCTGCCGCTGATTAGCCAATCACAGGCTGAGGCAAAGGCTGGCCTCCAAGGGGTAACAGCACTAATTAAGGCTGCCTGTTTCAGCTAAGGACCCAATTCATCCAACGGCAAATAAAAGAAGCGGTAATGACAATGTGGAGTTAAGGACTCAACTCATCCAAAGGGAAATAATAGAGGAAATGACAATGTGGATGTAGCTCTAGAGGCTGCCTTAAAAACACCCAACAAACATACTGAACTGCCAAAAAAATTTTTTTTAGTGTGCCTCTATTCACGTGCATAAAACCGTACATTTTAACCCCTCTAGCCTCCATAGAGCAAATCCATAGAAGGAACACAATTTACCCCTCCCTCAGTATATACATGAATTACCTAGTCATTCCTTATGGAATTCATAGATCTTTTCTAGGGTGAATTTATAGATTATAGGTACCTTGCATGTATACACAGGGGGGGGTGGGGGGAGGGGCGGACAGACAGACAGACAGACAGACAGACAGACAGACAGACAGACAATGACATACACAGACAGGGAGATGGACAGAGAGAGAGAGAGAGACAGACAGACAGAAACAGAGACAAAAAAATGTAGGTTATTGTGCCTCCACAGACCCAGGCTGTGCAGCAGCGCCAAAGAGGCTGCACCACAGAGGGATCTGTGGGAAGGGGGGGGGGGCACCACGGGTGCTGATGAATACTGCACACTGATTAATAATGGATGATCCAATTGAGCCTTTACAACCACATTTCCAGACACACTCTTATGTACTACTTACCATTTCTGCCTCAAAGTCTACAATGCTAAGCAGAAATAGCTGGGAAGGTATTTTACATACCCTGGCTATTCTTCCAACAGACTGAAAATAACTGTTGTTTTAGTTAGCGGGGCTTGGAGTCACACACAAGGACATCCAATTAAAAATCGCTTGTTTAAATGTAAATGATAAAGGTGTACAAGCACTCTGTGGTTAAAAATAAATCTGGTGTCCTTTTAGTTCATTTTTAACCATAGCAGAGAATGACTTTTCAATGACATTTTCATTACCTAAGAGCACAAAGTGGGTGTGTAGCACTAAAGGGTAAGAAGCTCGTTGGGCTGTTACTCATCTCTTTGTTTTACTGTTACTACTTTCACATTGCATTGGTGTAGTAACACTGATGCAGTTACATTGATATACATCACACTCTTCTATTCTGGCTTACATTTGTCATTATACAGACACATGGTACACTATAGTGAATGTATGTTTCTGCGATAAGACTCTAACTGATGTCCCACTAATTCTAAACCCTTTGCGGACGCTGGCCTCAGCAGTACTGATCCGCCCTCTCTGTGTCATGTCTGTGGGGTGGGGGTTCACTGCAGCATGTGTGCATGCTGCTCACTTCATCATTCACTCACCTGAGAGTGGACAGTGCTGTGGTCAGCATGGGATTCTCCGCAGCCCACATAAGCACAGCCATTCTGCAGACGGAGGAGAACACAGACAAACACACACACACAGCTTTATGATAAGCAAATGACTCTATTACAGCAGTAACATGCATGAGCCCATTCAGCAAAATGGTTGCAAAAAAAAATGCACTGGTTGTCCGTTTCTTTGTGCAAGTGGCCGAGAGACTGTCATTACTAAACCAAGACCAGTTAATGACACACTGTAAAAGGCTGAATATAACACTACTAGCCTACTGCCTTTATGTAATGGCCTACTGAGCCTTTCAATGAAGCACTGGTGACAAAGGTTATAATTCCAGTGGTCGCACTCAATGGTACATTAGGATGGCACTTAAAGCAGTGAAAGAGAACTTGACAAAGTCGACAAAGGACACTTACCTCCAAGCAAGCCCAGAGGTTTGGTCCACCAACTTTGCAATCCTGGCACTGGCCCTGAGAACATGCATGGAAGAGAGGGCAATGAACCGTGACGCAATGAACATGCTGACTGTGACACAACGAATTCCATTACAGCCTAACAGGCACAACCCTACATAACAACCCAAGGCGAACAGGAAGAGTGTGTGGCCAATGCACTGCAAGTACTCTCTTTCTCTTTCTCTCTCTTTAACACAAATCTAGCTTATACTTATTGTAATGGTTTATCTGAGGTGTACTGGAAAAGATTAACATGCTTCAATGCTCTAATCATGTGCACACTCTCATATAGTACATCTCTATTCAGACTAACTTATCATTGGTCAGCTCTCCCACAAAAATGTCCTCCTGCTATACTGATAATGGAAATGTGCGAGCCACTCACATGAGACTTCTGGATGAGTTCCTCTTTGGTGATCTCACCTACACACTCCAGGTGAGGACAGTCACTGTTTGACCCTGCAGGCATCACTCACATACACTGGAGCACAGGAGACAGGAAAGAGAGGAACAAAATACAGACTCATGTCAATATGATGCTGAACAACAAATAATGAAATAAATGACACCCTCTACGTTTCATCAGGACACAAATGAACTTAAATTAGCAAACAAGTAATGTACACAACTGAAAAAGAAAACAAATATTACTTTAGGTAAGTGTTGGGAAATGGGATACAAATCAGACCAAGCTAAACCTGTTAGGCCAAGAGTACATGGGGGACATTCTAACTTAACTGCAAAGTCATCGTTAGGCTGTCATTTTAAGTTCGTTTTCAAGAACTCCTTTACGGCACTTAAACCTAAATTATGCCATACAGTTGTCATTCACTGGCATGACAATGAGAGAAAGGTTACAGGAATTGGTTAATAGAGCTTTATCTGTAGTTGTGAGGAAGATCTAAAGCAAAACTAGATAATCCCAGTGTAAACTAATAGTCTATTTACTTTGTTTTTTTTTAGTGTGAACTATTTTAAATGAAATGTATACTGGCATGCAACGTGGGAACACAAAATGCCACCTCAACTCAAAGTTTAAGTATTATTGATGGATGTATTAATAGCTGTGCAAGGACATTTTTAACATACATATCCTTTATAGACTGTCATTGCACAGTTTAGTGAAGTTAAAGAAAACAACTGGGGTTACCTACCTCGCTGATTGTGTAAAAGCTAACTGAGGCATTTTGCTTGGATGCTTTTTTAACCAAAACCAATGGAATTAAGACAGAATGCTCTGTGAATAAAATAAACTACTGCAAGTTATAGGTTATAGACTACACAATAGTTAGCCTGCATTATACATTTCTGTAGAGGCAAAGAACACTAATTATTTAATTCTATAAATGTGTTAGATGTGAGCATCTTTGAAGTAGGGATGTGACTACATGTACTAAAAGCCTATTATACATGTGATACACTGCTGCGTCAATGCTCAAAAACATTAGGTTACAGGCCTATTGATTAGTTAACGTGCAAGTTTCATAGTAGGCAATGGTTTATTTTGTGCTAGGATCAGATCCATGATCATTGAACTAGATTGCAGTGCTATCTGTTTTTGACCATTTGACCCTTCCATTCCAAAATAACAAACTGAGGCAGGAAGAGGTGCAAGGACACATCTACAGTGTCCAAGGATGAAAAGCATATTGCCTTTCCTACAGTATTACAATCACAGCCCCTACACCATGATTATGTAGTCAGATTGCTGATACATGGCCCTACACTGAACCTTCTGAACACATTGCATTACGAGGTAATTCATGCCATTACCTCTTTCTGCTTTAGATTATATTAACAAGTCAATGTGTTACATCTAACATATTAATTGAGTGAGATGCTGAAATTACTTTTTATACATTGTAGGCATGAACTTCTTGCCAATTCAGAAAACCTCTGGAGTCATGGCTACAGGTGGTACAGACTTATCAATGCTGAGTACACTATACATAACTCTATTAGAATTATTAAACATGTATGCATACGAAATGCATACACGTTGCAACACTGTCAACAATATGGCGATTTTACAAGTATGTTTTGTATCATTATCACATTTTATGGTGGGCTATATCGTCACGTGAGGTTCAGATAAACACACCTGTCTTTCCTACCTTTGCAGGCTGTGTCAACAACCCCGGAGAGACTATCAAACCGTTTATTGTATTACATCACCACCTACACCAGCACATTAGCAACATTTTACCAGTACCTACTGACATCTTATTTTGTGTGGGCAAGGTTTTTGTACTTTTTGTTAAGCAAGTGAATTTCTGGACCAACCTGCAATAATAATTTCCTTCTTTTGGTGCCTGAAACAAGATTATATGTGTATCTTACAAAAACCCTTCTATCAGGTGATAACATACGTTAATAATTTCCCCCAGCATGTCATTTCTACAATATTGCAGTTGGCTGTTAAAAATATATAGTATAGTTATATTACTGTACTCGCATATAAGCGTAGGGTTTAGTCAAGACTACTCTTGACTGAACAGAGATTTACCATGGGTGTGACATTAATGTGGTTGGATTCACTGACTCGACTAATTAACCGAGCGTAGACGGTGACCACAAGTGCCGTATTTCTCCAGCCTAATAATTTAAACACATACAAAGTGGAGTATTATTTGCTTATAGCTCATCATCATCTACAGCTACAACTTAACGTCAACCCTCGCCAAGCTAGCCTATCTTTTATTTTAGTTGACGCTTAACCTTCCTCAGCGTCAGTTCCAACGACATGCCTATGAGGCTTCCGCAACCACCAGGTCAGCAAACCAAGGCGGATGGAAACACAAATGATGAAATTATTAACTCACCGCTGTATGGGTTACTTTTCATCACAACTGCATCACTGCTATATAGTAAACTGGTGGCATGCAAATTGGCTAGCTAGCGATCAAAAGGGAAAGGTCTGCAAAGCCCTGCTAACCAGTGAAAGCTGACCAGACCATTTGACAGCTGGCCAATATAATAGCTAACGCTAACATCAGCTAACAAACGTCACTGCATTTTCTTTACATGAAGGCGCAAAACAGCATCATTATACAGTGCGATTTACTTCACATTGCGTTTCCCTTTCTGTGAAGGGTCCGAGTTATTGCATAACTATTGAAAGAAATGAGATCTTGAGACCCCTGATAAAGTGGATGGATCCGATCCAACTAACATCAACGTTAGCCAGCTACGCTAACTATCGTTAGGATATATTGCTAGCGGTTGCTAGCAAACCTGTATCCGCTGCAATAGGCGACACCCGTGGATGCCCTCTTAAATCTCACCTACCAGTTAAAGACAGTGATGATTGGGATGAATCGTTCCGGCTCACTTAGACAAAGATGTCTTAAAATATTCCATTACATGCTTGAAATATGGCCAGGTTCAGCAGTTTAAAGAAATATTTCACCGACCGACGTAGGGGAGCGTAGGCCCGCACTGAACTTCCAGGTTGATCCACTAACGTTTCGCTCTATGACACTTGCAAGCGGCTCCTTCCGGTTCTGTAATGCCCCGTAATGTCTAAGTGAATGGGAGAAATGGGAGAAATAAGTGAAACGCTATCGTAGCACGAAGAGTCGTGTCACTGCCATCTACTGGATAAGCGCTTATGAACATTTGCTTTACAACCCCAGCCCAAGCACCACCTGGTGGCATTAGTAAAAACTGCATGTCATATAGTCTACAATTTGTGATTCGAAAGTATATTAATTCATTCATAAGAGATTATCATTCGTCGTCGTCTTCCAAAATTATTAGACTATAATTCAAAACAGGCTATACGAAACAGGCTATGCCAAATACCCCACAGGCCCACTGTCTAAATTTAACGGCAGAGCTGCGTTATGTTCCAAGCATAGACTGTGATGCCGTGCTCAGTCCAGTGTCAGCACGCAATTTATTCAGTCCAGTCAGAAAAGAAATACCATGTATTTCTGCACTGTTCTAAATTACCTGCATTAGACTCTACTATCTCCCATTCCAGATAGAAGGCTCACTATCTTAACTCTGAGACAGAAACATTTGCAGAAATCTGTGTGATCTCTCTCTAGCCTACGTTTATACTGACTTAACATCTAGCAAATGCCAAAGCAAGAAACTCGGAAAGTGGCTGTAAGACGTAGCCTGTATGACAAACCAAAATATTGAAAAGAAAAGAGACCTGAGTAAACTTTGCTATTCTCTGAGGCAACTATGTTTGACGCAAAGCCAAGTTGAAAAGAAAGCCGCACTGATCTCGAATAACGGTACAAGACATTTATAGCAATGTTATAATATTTCATCTATGCTGTACATTTTACCATAGGCCAACGGAGCAGCAAACCAGATCACTAAACAGGCTACACTATTTCAAACACCCTTTCCGTGGGCACATGCAGACAGGCACGTAGTCTAAACGTTAACTGTAAAAGGAACGATATATAAAGCCATATTAGATGTATGCATGAATCAAGAAAAATATCTTTCTGGACCCATAGCCGAATAGCTTTTATTGGCTCTGTTATTCTCATCTTTTAAGTTTTACCTATACCAGACTTTTATTGTAGAAAGAAGTGACACGGGAAATGCTGGCATGCTCGACGCTTGCCCACATACGTAACAGACTACGGACAAAGCCAAGCCAGACAGGCATTTGAGACTTCACCCAGGTGTTTGCTGCCCGTGGTCACAGACTGGCGAAGGCGATGATCCATATGGCAAGAAAAGGTACAAAAAGTAGTGTCTGTGAATGCATTATGTCATCATACATCAAAAGGCAGATTTTTACTGTTATCTCCTTACACCATTAGATAGCTCGCTAGCCGTTTTCAGCTGCCCTAGCGCATGGTGTAACGTTACCAAGCTATCCGCAGGTTTAGGAAAACGTTCAACGAGGTTTCTGACAGCGCGGTTTAGATAGCCTTGTTGTCAGCTGTTGTCAGTTTTACAAACAACAATCTGTTGCGACCTTAACAAGCTTTATTGACAGTTTCGTTTTCACATACATACCAATGTTTTAGCTTATCTGGACGCTAACACGAGTCAGAGCCTGTATACCCAGCTAGTATAGAGCGAAGTGAAATAAATGCACAGTATTGTCAGCCGTTGTAATTGGAATGTATCTTTGGAATGATTGGCAGAGTTTGCCAGTTCAGAGAGTGTGACAGACTTGCTGGCTACAGTATTACAATGGCACTGGCTCTGATGTTAGTTTAAGTGGATTGTTGACATTTATCACTAGATGTATGTTTCTTGAAATGCACAGCAATGTTCTTACGACAAGTGTCTTGGTGTTGCTCCTTGCAGTCAGGTGCAAGACTTAACCATGTGGTGCTGGCTGTCTTGTGAACGCTAATACAGTAATTGGATGATATGTGTGACACATTTTAGCAGCAGAGCTCACCGGGGTTGTACATTGGAGCAACGTGAAAGAATAGTCAATCGCAATTTGCTCTTACAATGACAAATTAAACCGAGAAAAGTATTTTATTCTCACATTTACATTCTGACCTTTTTGACAGCTTAACATTCTTCAGACGAAGATGGCTACAGGTTAAGACCTTATCAACTGGATTATGGATAGATTGCCACAATGACAGATGACGCTCTCAACTCTCCATTGTCCATCAAAGTGGCGGCCCTGCGTGTGGTAGACCTGCCTCTCTCCTTCTGCAACTCAATGTCCGAGGTAATAGCCATCATCTTATTTAAAACACAAACTTCAACAGTCATAGCAAAAACAGACAGAATGTACTAAAACTTATCTTCAAGCAACACAGTTCTGATATTTTACCTATTCTTGTGTGAGGTTTTACTTGCTATGCACCAAGCTTTACAAATTGTGCATAACCATGTAATTCTCTCCTTTGCACAGTCCATGGCTCCCAGAGCCACTGAGCACTGTTGCCACACTGGTTGTAACATTCCTTCCTGTGTAGCAGTGCAGAAGCACATGCGTGCCCTGCAGGCAGTGCTTGTCTATCCGGACAAGCACTTTATTGATTAAGCTCACCACTGAACCTGGGTGAACTGGACAGTGTTTAGTTGGCTTGTTCTACTGTTTGTGTTGGTCATGCCAGCACAAGCTTGTGTAAGAATAGTACTAACTCAGCCCCCCATGATTGATTGTTAATGAGAGTAGTGTGTTGCATCATAGAGAGAACGCATCAGTGGTTGGCATGTGAGGGGAAGGTTAAGTAGAGTCAGTCAGACCGTGGAGACAGAGAGTGTGCCTTGGCTGTGATGGTTTTGTAAATGATTTGGACTAGCTGGCATGGCATCAGGGATTACAGGTGTTTGTGAGACTCTTTCCAAGGATGTCCTATTTACTGTTGAACTAGTAGGAGAGCTGTCATTTCTGTTTTTACTCTGTTTACAATAAATTATGCTGATTTCTGTGTGATTACATTGTGTGGTTTCAATGGCAGCACAAATCAAGTATTTCTGTAAATTATCATCAGATTCTTAACTTATAGCATTTAATGAAATTTAATGAATGTTTATAGTGTTGACAAGGGCTAGATATACTGCTTAAATGTATTATCATTGCAGAAATAACATAAAAAGAGTACTCATGTAAAAGTGCATGTCTGTTGTTTTTAGTCTAATCAATCTCCACTTTGGTTTTTAATCTAGTGGACACTAGTGCTTTCATGACTGATCAAAACAGTGTGAGCGAACTGACCAATTATTAGAGCAGACTTAATACTGAGGTTGAGTAGAGCTTTACAACATAAGTAAACAGCCATGTGTTTTAGGTTATTGGAGCATGTTAACCTATTTTAGTATGCTCCAAAAATATTAATTATTAACAGTGAAAATAAGCACCCCAGGTCCCCTTTAATAACACCTTGTAGGCGGTGTTTCTTACTCTGTGTAAATGTCTGTGTGCTTCATTAATATCTTTTTTTGCCTAGGCTTTTTTTGTCCTTCCAGCTCTTCCCTCACTGGCAGCATGTCTGATCTCCCTACAGGTGAATGTCAGCCCTGGCACAAAAAAGCTGGTTGTCGCCACAGCCTTTGGTGCTGTCTCCCTCCTCTTACTCGCCCGCCACTTCAAAAGGAGGAAGGGAAAGAAAAAGGCCCAGTCGCCATGGGAACAGAAAGAATTTGACTTCCTCCTTGCTGCTCCCCCAGAGAGAGGTGACTGCTTATCACCCCCTGCTCAGTATTAAATAAACATCCCATGATTGGCTAACATGAATGAACACAGTTTGATCTTATTGTGGCTTTTTGTGGTACTTGACAGTTTTTAATGCTGTAAGAGTAGACTTGAACCTCCCCTTATTGTGGCAGTTTGCTTTTCTTGCATCTTTGCAGACACAGACCGCCAGAATCTCACCCTGCCACTTAACTCCAAAAGCTGCTACTCCTGTAACCTTGTTCCTGGTGGCACCCTGTACAGCAAGCTCTCAGGCTCCTTGCAGAGCCTAGCCTCGGTAAACACTCCTTTTGTCCATTAAAAGCAGTGCGGGTAAAATATTGATTTATTTGAGCTGTCCAAGGTTTACCTGTTACTTCACTTTTATTGCACAAAGCAGTTTTTGGGTCGAGAGAAAAGCCTTAAGTTGTGTTTTTTGAATCTATCAGGAACACATATATTTGCAAGTGGATCTCTCATAACAGTGCTGATTGTTTGCATTTGTGCTTGCAGGTCAAAAGCATGAATTCTTCCAGCAGCTGCACCTGTGCCAACAGTTCTAGTTGTTGGGATAGAAGTGCAGAAGACCCAGATCTCTGCAGCATGGTCAACATCCCAGTCACCACCCCTGAAAATCTGTACTTGATGGGTAAGTTCACATTTAAATCTTTACCTAATACATGTATGGCTAGACACCTAATACATGTATGGCTAGATATATTTATCAAGAGATGGTCAAATGGAGCTGGCTTTGAACATATAGTCCAAGATGTTAACAGTTGGGTTCAGTAGCAGCTAGGAGAAGTTATGACCTAAATGTGTGATTTTTTTCTTTCTATGACAGGTCTCTATTTATTAGTTATGAGCAGTCCCGTGATTATATCTATCTATTTTTGCTGTGGGGGCCACAGGCATGGAGTTGTTTGAGGAGGCGCTGAGACGCTGGGAGCAGGCCCTCACCTTCCGCAGTCGGGAGGCAGAGGATGAAGCCAGCTGTGCCTCTGTGAAGTTGGGAGCCGGTGACGCTATCGCTGAGGAGAGCATGGAGGTGGGCAAACTTCTGGCTTTAAGCTGTGCAAAGGTCCTCGCTGATTTGTGATGGGTTTGCCTAACTGCACTGTTGAGCCATTCAGCATTATTGACCACTGTCAGCGCTCTTTGCTCTGAACGTGCTGTACATTGTTGGAAGCTGTATTCATGAAAAACTTGGACCTTGGCAAGTATTTGCCATGTGCTTCTGCATACTGGCAACATTAAGGGAGGAACATGTCAACACTTCCAAAACAGAGGATTAGTGCAGGCCACTATTTCTCTAAACAGTGGCCTACAAGTGATTTCTGCTGTCCTAAGATGAAGATAGATTTAAATAGTATCCCTGAGTGCAAGTCGATGGCTTCCCATGGTGTGTGTCTGTAATGAACGGTAACACTGGCTGTATAACCACTTTGGGCACTGCTACTGGGCAAGCATATTACCAATGCAAAACATACAGAAACACAATGCATTGAAATATATAAGGTTTTGCATATTTCATGTTCCTTTACCGTGAGGGTATGAAGCTTTTTTACCCACTTCCCAAGTGTAGGCAGCTTAAGCTTGTATGCCGCTTCTAAGATTAAGTTAATGCACTTTAAAATGTATAAATAGTTACAGAACTGGATTTCCAAAAGCGTATCTCTGTAGACTGTAAATAAAGTCATGACATCTCCAGTCATAGTTTAGTAAATACTGTAAAAAAGTCCTTATATTTAGCCAATCTTTTGTTAAACCTCATTGCTAAAAAGCAGGATGTTACAAATACACACAGCAACCAAATTCCCTCTGTATGGTGAACTAGCATCTCATTTGTATTGACATTAGAGTAATTTGTAATTCATGTAATAACTTATGTCATCATTAATATGTGTTTGTGGTCCTCATCGCAGGACATCATCAGTGCAGAGTTTATTCACAAGCTGGAGTCGTTGCTGCAGAGGGCGTACCGGCTGCAGGAGCAGTTTGAGGGGTCGCTGGGCGTCTCCGACCCCTCATCACATGCTAGTAATGGTGAGTGAGGGACTCTGCATAACCAACTATGTCTTCAGCATCAGCACACACAGGTTGAAAGGCAGCTCATTGCTAAACTGGTCCAACTTAGCTTCAGATCTTGTTTTGTGTCAGTACTGAAGGCTTGGAATATGCTAACTGTATTTATGGAATGGTAAATTGCTTATTAGCAGTAGTTGACCATTTCAGTCTTCAGATTGAGTATGTGCTTTAACATTATACAGTGTACCGGTAATAGTATTGCATGGGATTAAATCATCATCTTTTCTAGACTGATTTTCTTGGTTGGCAATGTGCAAAGTTCTCTAGAGATGTGATTTAGAGGTTGATTGTATGAGTAGAGCTCTTGTTTGCATTGTGCATTTTGGTGTTAAATAAAATTTTGCACAATAAAAAGGCTATTTATTCAGCCTTATATTAGGAGGCCTCGAGTAACACGTATCTGTGCAATGCCAGTAAATGGCAAAGAAAATGATATGTTGTAGGCTATGGGTAATTATGGAGAGGAGAGTGGTCTTGTATCCCCATCAACCACACTGCAGTTAAGCCATCATCCCCACAGCACACAGTGGCCTTCTGCTGCACCAGCTGTTGCTCCGGGCAACCAGACGTTATTCCTTGTGGAAAATTTGGGTTTATGTGTCACAGTGGATTAGCAGGCATCCCCTCTCAGAGTGCCACCTGAAGCTTCTCTTGCCCGCCTGTTGCCATTATGGCCAGTAGTTCCATTTGTGTTCTTACTGGGTTCTAAAAACAGCACAGGCGGTACACTCAGATTAGCAGTGGGGAACTGCAAGGCTTTTACCCTACATGGCTTATTCTTTCTCCTCTTATGCTTGACTGGGTTGGTGAACAAGGATCAGGTGTAAGTGAGGCAGCTAAGATTTGAGTTTCTTAGACTGCAAAGACAATATTTATCCTGTGGGAGAGCAGTGCTAAAGTGGTAGTTTGGGCAGAAAGGCTTTTAAAGAGATTTTATAAATCCAGGCAGATTTTGTACCTGTTGTTGGTGTAAGTGGAATAAAATGTTTGGCATAGTGCTTACATTTTTGTATTAAACCTTTTGCTTAGTGGCTTATACGGTCTATGGTCCTAATAAAAAACACATTGTTTTGGTTTGGATGTGAGGTGTTAATGTTATTGTAGGAAGTGTGGTACATTGTTTTCTTAGAAGTTTGTTTCTCTGTAGCTTGGCCCCTGTAGCCACAGCATTGAGTTGTCATAGTATGCGCATGTACAGTCCCCCAGCTTTGATTTCTGATCCTATACCTGCTTAG
Source organism: Setipinna tenuifilis (assembly GCA_030347295.1). NCBI lineage: Eukaryota > Metazoa > Chordata > Actinopteri > Clupeiformes > Engraulidae > Setipinna > Setipinna tenuifilis. The sequence continues at coordinate 16,219,111 of CM059265.1, forward strand.
CTTTCAGCTGCCATGCCTATGTTTGTAAATTCAAGGGCCATGTTTTCAATTCAAGAACCTCCCACTACAGACACAGAGACACCACATTACACATAAACACACAACATACCTTGACCTCATTGGAAACCAGAAAAGCTGCCATGCTTTCAGCACATGGTTGCATTCAGCTGAATGTATGAAATAACATGATGTATAAAATGATGTAAATTAGTTTTGTCTTGCCATCTGCACACATGTGTTTGTGTGTATTTGGGTGCATATGATTTTAACTGTAATTCCTTACTCTCTGCCAGACAAACACACAGACCTCTCCAGCCGAGACGACCTGGATGATTCTTGTTTGAAGGACACCATGAGCATAGCCTCCACCGACTCCTTTGTGTCTGCTGCTGAGGTGAGACCATCAGCACCCAACTTTTACGCACCATGTGTAAAACTAACAAACATGCAGTTTGCTCAACATGCCAGCAAACTGATGATATTTAAATATGGTAAAACAAGGTCAGTTGCAGTTACACACAAATGTAGTTGGTTCCAAGCCATATACTCAAGAGATTGTGCCTTGAAATTTTAGCTACCCTGCAAGTGTCTGGAATGCCCTGGTTGAGTCACAAGGCCAGCAGATAATTTGAAGCAGACTGTAAAAGCAGACAACTCTCTGGCTGCCAGCCGTGTCTGCGTACATCCACCTGTAATCAGCCTGCACCAAGCCCAGTGCAGATGACCTTTCACAGTCCATGCCTTGCCAAAGCCATGTCAGTCTCACTCTATGTCTGTCTCACTGTCTCCATCATGATTACAACTGATCATGTTAACCAGGTCTTATGATACAGTGAAAGTGTAGACATTCATTGGTTAAATGGGAAAAGAATCTCTTGCATTATTTTCAGTACACAGCCATGCTTCTTTCATAGAGCGGCATTAGCTTCTATGTGCTCCACACATGTCAAGTCAATCAAGTCACACAGTTTTTGGGGGGCTGAAGAGCCTGCATGTGTTGTGTCTCTAGTGGGAGTCAGCATGGCTGTTTTCACTCTGTCCTGGTGGGGTGCAGTTGAGTGTCAGGGAGAAACTGGGTCATTGCCAGAGTGGAGAACTGCAGAGGGACTATTAATAGCTTCAACACATGCCTACATGTTTTCGGTGCACATGTACCAGCTTTGAGATTTGATCCCCAACTACAGTCTGGTCCTTGGTACAGTATTACAGGGGAACTCCTATTGTACGAGTCAGTTTAGGAGCTCAGTTCATCATTGTTAATAATATAAGAGATTGGTGTCTACAGCCTTCCATAGACATATGTTTGCTTGGCAAATGAGGCTTGTATCCATTGTGGTTTAGGTCTGTTCCTTGTTGAAGGTGACCTGTAACTAATACTGTTGTACAGGGACAAGCTGGTCATGTAGCACACGCCAAAACATTGTGTTCTTATGCTTCTGTTATTGTTCCACTCTATACTCCTAGAATAGCTAGTTTGTTTCTCTTCATAAATCGTGCCTGCAGTGCCAAGTGTTGTGAAATACAGTATCTATATTAGACCGATGGTTCTTGACCAAACATTTGCTGTTAAGACTAGAAATGTGATTCCTGCTCTGTACCAGCACTCTAGTATAGCTGGAAAGCCATTCTTGCCTGCACATGCATCTGTAAACCACACTGCACTACACTATAAACTACAAGTCAAAAAGCATCCTAGAATGCATCCTAGTTTACTCATTGTTCCCAACCTTCTTTTTATGTCTGATTTAATCTTTGGGTTTGTCTTTTACTCATTTTGGGGTTTTGGTCTCTCTCTCTCTCTTTCTCTGTGTGTCTGACTCCTTCAGCTGTCGGAGCACAGAGAGCTGAGGAATGCCTATGCCCTGGGCTCACTCTGCCACTACCCGTTCTATGAGGAGGCACTGCAAATGGCAGAGGAGGGCAAGATCTCCTGCAGAGTCCTCAGGTATGAGAGAGATTGAACAGTGGAGGGTTGACTGTTATAAGACAGTGAAGGCATAACCTGTGGAAATGGGAAAATTTGATCCACATGGGTGGTAGAATACGTGAGAGCCTCATACATCCCTATGGGATACACTGATGCACATTATATGTCATGTGGACTACCCTACTAATTATTGAGTTCAAGCTTTGGCCACATCTTATGTCAACAAGTGCAGATAGAAATATATAAGATATTACGTGACTTAAAATGTGGCACTATCATCTTTCCTTACCACGAATTGCCTTAGTAGATGTAGTAGTAGTAGTCAAGCTTAAGTGTCATGAAACATTACCAGTTCAGCTTTAAAGCTGTAGAGGCCACACATACCTAAAGAGCAGGGCCAATGAGTACTGAAGCACATAATGAGAAAAACACCTATTCTCTGGTGAACCACTCTCTGCTGAGTTACAGGCTGACTGTCTACATCATTAGCAAATGAACTATGTTTGTGTGCAGCTGGGCAGCTTCACACTAGAAGCAGTAAAAACATTTTTTTCTAGACCGGTAAATTATGTTATTTGACAGTGTCAAGGACAAATATATGTTTGGGGAATGCCAGAGAACATTTGCAGAGAACATCAGATATGTGGGGGCAGTTTCATTTGCAAAGCCCTTAATTCTTGATCAAGATGTCCAGTGAGGTTATATGTAAGTGATGGTTGGACGTCAGTGTGATTCCAGAAATTACTTTCCTTCTCTGAGTAGAAACAGCCAGGGGGACAAGCAGTAACTTTGGATGAAACTCCCTCTAATTTTAATCCTCACTGATGTGTTTTCCTCAAGGACGGAGCTGCTGGAATGCCTTGGTGACACAGACTTCCTAGCAAAACTGCATTGTGTGCGTCAGGCATGTCAGGTATGCTTCTTATGATGTTGTTGAAGTTACTCTTAAAATGAATTTATTTCACAGTCAAACCTGGCCATCATAAGTCTGACTAACACATGCCACCCATTACTTCTATCCTAGCTCATCTTGTGTGAAAGGGCCACCAGAAACTTCCTGGCTGATACTGGAAAGAAGATCCTGTCCTCCATCATTGTCAAGGCCCGCAAAGTGAGTGTTTGTGTGTTGATGTGGTCACTCATCATTGCTGCTAAACCACACTACCTTCCTAAAGGGCACCTGTGTTCTCTTTTGCAGAGCCCCAAGAGATTTGAAGAGGTGTTTGAGGAGATGATCTCTTTCCTGGAGCAGACAGACCACTGGGGAAACACTGAAGTGGAGCTGGCCACCCGAGGGGTGAGTGCAGGCTGTTTTAACTCATACACGTGAACTAGCCCGGGTTAGCTGCAGTCAGGCGTATCAAGATGAATAAAGTCCAGTCTTTAGACTGTCTCTGTGCATAATGTTGCTTAGTAACATGTTATTATGTTTTTAAAATGTGCCCAATCTTGTTGCCAAGGCTAAGGTTTGAAAGGCATTTACCTACTGTAAATAGATTTAGTGTCTGGCCAATTTAAACGTGATTTGTGGATTAGGAAGAATTATGTTTCATTTTATTTAATTAAAAAAACAAGACCTCTAAAAAAAGCAAAATAAAGCTAATTAGGAACTCCACACAGTATGGCTACCACTTTGTGCAGTCAAATTAAGATTTACAGCTCTTGCCCACTTTCAAAATCCATATGTGTAATTAGTAGTTAGCCTATTTCTAGTCACCATGTTTCTTATTTTTAGGTCAGGCATTTGAACTTCTATGACATTGTCCTGGATTTTATCCTCATGGACTCTTTTGAGGACCTGGAGAATCCGCCTATTTCCATCCAGAATGTTGTCAACAATCGTTGGCTAAACAGCTCCTTCAAAGAGACAGTAAGCTCACCATCACATTAACATTAGTATTATAATGTGATGGCTAGTAATGCCATGCAGTTGAGGAGTTCATGGGTAAAAAAGGCATAGTCACAAAAGCACATTCAAGTTACTCCAACTATCAGCAGTCGTATTGAAACCTCAGCTTTTTAAAAAGTAATCCTGTGAATAAATGAGGGTAGTCTCTGAAGTCTCTAGTCTTTAAAATGGCATTTACAGATGAAATCAAGTGAAAAATCAATCTTATAACTTACATTCTCTCAGTTTCTGCATTTTGTGACCATGCCCATTTTCCCCGTGCACTCAATTAATAACCCTTAGCCCTCTCTAACAGTTCTTTATTGTATTACCACAGGCTGTGGCATCAAGTTGCTGGTCAGTGCTGAAACAGAAGAGACAGCATATGAAGGTGTGTTGTAATTTTCCGTATGGAGATGAAACTAGCATCTTAGGTTTCTGACATTAGGATGCATATTTTTACAGAGATTTCACACAAAACAAAGTGAATGCTGTAAAAAAAAAAAAAAAAAAAACCTCCCATTTTGTCTCCTCCCTCCAACAGATCCAGGATGGTTTTATTGCACACTTCTACACGGTTTGTGAACAAATCAGTCCCGTCCTGGCATGGGGCTTCCTGGGCCCCAGGACTTCTCTGCATGACTTCTGCTGCTTCTTCAAGGTACATCATACACAAATACATTACACTGAGGCTTGTGGCATGTGAACTGGTTTGTTTTACACGTTTGGATTTTGTTTGGTAGATATTAAACATCTTTGTTAAACTCAGGCTTGTTCCCCTTTTTATAATTTGCTACCTGTCTATCTCCCTGTAAAAGCTCTGTGATGATTCGGTGCCAATTTTAGCTTCATAGGAACAGACTAAGACCCTCCATCTCATCTATCTCTCCTGACTGACAGGATCAGGTGCTGTACTTCCTGAAGGACATCTTTGACCTTGAGAAGGTGCGCTACAGCAGCGTGGAGACGCTGGCTGAGGATGTGCTGCACCTGCTACACAGGCGGTCTGAGCTGCTCCTGGCCTACCTGGGTGCCGACTCCTTCCGCCACCTCAACGGCTGTGTCACCTCACAGCTTCACCTCGTGCCCAATGCCATGCTGGAGGCCAGAGTGCAATAACACATCACAGAACTGTCCATCCACAAACCATTCAAAGTCTACTACACTAACTGAAGAAAGAAAAAAAAAAAAACTAGGAATTAAGCTTCTTTGGTGCAGTGTTGTCCTGGCTTTTATTAGTGTAAACGCTGCTTGTTTTATAAGACCATCATTGTCTTACTGAGCACCATATGGTCTGACCTGTAAGTCCAGTTGCAATGCTGTCCTCATGTACTCTGTGGTGCCATTTCAATGCAGTTACTCATTGTCTTTCTAAAATAAAAACTGGTGTCAGTACCGTGCCAGTCCAGAGGCAGACATGTTCAGCAGCTGGTTGTATTGCACACCAGTGTACAGGTCAGTACTTTTGACCTCATGCGCAAATACAATGTCATTCAATTGTATTAACTACCATTTCACTTTTGTTTAAATATGAGCCTCTCAGTATAATCTGAAATGCTGACAGTTGCAAAATTGATCTACAAAAGAGCATGGATGCTCTGGCAGCCCAGCAGTATTAGGGTGGCTTGCTGACTTCTGTAGGAGTAATAATACTGTGTATTGTGAAGGGATTCCTGAAGAGGCTCATCTTGAGTGGGTGTTCATTCAGCAGAAGATTATGTACATGCAAAATGCCTTGTTTGACAGTCTGTGCCACTGAACCTTAGCCTGAAACAGCCTGTTACCTATCTGTAACTGCTGAGCCACATATACAGGGCTTCATGTCTAATGGAATCCCCATCTGCTGCCCATTCTGTGCGCGCCACTCTTGTTCCCAGTGTTGGGCTGTTGTGAATGTCATTGTATTATCAGCCTTATTGGCAGCACCTGTAGTGTTGCCCTGTCTGTCTATTACGGCAGAAGGTCTGAACGGTTACCATGTCTTCCTTGACACTCCCAAAAGGGACTGGTTTTCATTGAGCTTAAAATATAAACCCGGTTTTTAAGACTTTTTTTGGTGTCAATTGTCAATTCATACCAACACTCAAATCCTGTGTCTTGTGCTTTAAAATGGCATTTATTTTTATAGTTGCATCATTTCATTAAGACATGAAGTGAACTGCATCAAACATGTGCACCTGTATGCATAAATTATGTTTTAATAAAAGGGCCATTTGAAGTGAGCCATTTGTGTATCTTGCGCATCTACTTATCCCCTTACATTGACCAAAGCTGGAATTTGACTGGAATTTCAACTACAAACTGCTAGTGTTCTCTGATTATTTATAAAAATAGATTCTGAAGGAAACTAGCCCTGATGTATGTTTTGAACAGAGCTGGTTTTAAAGAAGGTACAAAGACCGAAAAAAGTTGAGTTCACATCTTTATTTAATGAACATGGCAACAATAGAGAACAGTCAAAAACAAATCTAACAAAAGCAACTCCACAAAAAAGAACATTCTAAAACTTCAACAGCACACGAAACCATCTGTGTGTTTACTTCCAAATCATGTGCTAAACTTTCAGCTTTTGTCTTATGTATACCCCCACGTTACTCTGCTGAGAAAACCTAATGCTCACTGGTATGCATATTTACATGAAAAGAATGCAAAAAATGGGAATTCATTGCAAGCTGAGAAATTTTAGAGGAGAGGAGAAAAGATGCAAATTGCTCAACATATCTCTGCCTAAGACTTGACTGACACGGGACTACAGATAAAAGTTCCTGGTCTTCACTCAAACTATAAAGCATTCATACAAGTTCTTTCAAAACCCTACGCAAAGCAACAGGCGGATGCAATGGGGAAAAGCATAATTCAAGACTACCACAGGTCAGTGTCATAATCAGAATGGCAACATCCTAGCAATTCAACAGAATTGTAATCAGACATGTCCCTAGGACTGAGCATCAAGAAAACTTAAGCAGTCACAGGTTTCCTCATTACATTGGTTACCTTATAACTGGAGCCCTTGAATGGTCTATGATCAGCAGAGGGACAGACTCAAAGGATTCCTCCTTAGGGACAAACTAGCTCAGGATCTGATTCTACGACCTATTGCCTGCAGCATCTTCCACACTGTGAGTGAGAATGGAGGCAGCAATTTTTGACAAGATATTAGCACTGCAGCAGGGCATCATAATTCACAGGTTTCAAACCAAATGGCAACAGCAGTATAGATATTCATCACACTTAACGCAATTCGCAAGTGAGGGCATTAGTATGACCAGCTCCCGCGGAGGCATTTGCCACTGCATGCAGCTAATTTAGAGTTATGTTAAACAATATAAAAAGGCATCTTAAGCATCCTGGTCAGACTTCCCCAATCCCCTACTCAAACAAGAAATAAACAAACCTGCTTAATTGTTTAACATATTTAAAGACTACATTTTCAGTTGACTAAAACTTTGGACATAGGACATGTAATCAAATCTTGGACGGTTGCGAATATGCAAGAATTATCGACACTTTATTAATGGTATGTAGCGTTTACATAGCCACTAATTGTCATGAAAGTAAACGCCATGCAAATCATTCAGGTCGATGATACAACAGTGCATGATAACTAACCATTTCCAGACTAGTATTGAGATGGAAAGAGCAACATTTGACTGATTAATTTACTGTTCTGGTAGTTAATTCTGAGCAAAAAAGTTTTAAGATAGGCACAGCTTGTGGGCAGGTCAGACAGCAATAAATGTCTATAGCACAGGTCAAACACTTGTTTCCTTAGGTTACGCTTACCTGTATTACTGCAGCAGAACCTAAGGTGCAAGGTCTGGGTTGACACTGCAAGAATTAGATATTGCACTGTTTGCCATCAATGAACAAATCAGTCACATCATTGGCGTCAATTCAACAGCCATCGGAATGACAGTGTTCAAAGCAAAAAAAGGCATGTCTGACAAATTATGGGCAAGTCTGCAAAAGGTAGAATACTAAAATCTGAAGCACTTCAAATCTACGCCCATGACATTAGCATGCTGAGTTGCTACTACAGACATAGCTTGGCATCAATGTGCTACATTATATTTGAGAGCTACAGGTTAAAAAAAAAAAAAAAGATATCGCATTTTTAAAAACAAGCATGTTCAGCGCCAGTATCGTGATATTTCAGGTGACAAGCCTTAAATTATATTTTCACGTTAACATTTTTAGCTTCATGTATTGACATTGGAAAAAAATACTACGTTCTCACTTGACTCACTCAAACTTCAATGGAGACTTGAGTTCTTATTCTATTCGGGCTTTCCTACAGAGGAAAGAAAGTGTTGAATGCCAAAACTAATCAGTTCAGCAAAAATACACGCAAATATTTCAGAAATACTAAATAACGTCATACTCTGTAGGCATCACAAAACAGCTACATTGCTACTTTGCTAAATGAGAATATTGCTGAATGGAAATATCATTGCATAAATTCAGTAGTTCATGACAAACGCAAAATCAGACCAAATTGTCAAAAAAAGAGGCCATTTCAAATGTCAGAAACATCATGATCAACTTAACACAAAATTGGGGATTTGGGGCTCTGTGATACTTACCAAATGCTTGTTTGTAACTTAAAGGAGACATGTCTAGCACACTTATTTCTCAGCAAGATACCAAAGACAAGTGACTCTTAAAATCACATTGTATTGTACTTACGGTGGAGGGATCATGTCAGTGGTGAGGCACTTCGTAACCTCCCCCGCCCTAAACACCTACAAATCTATATACTGGATGGATGCCAACATACAACTGGTAAAACAAAAATTCGACTTTTGCAAAGCTTGCTTTTTCGTTTTAATTTGCATCATGGTTTCAATAAAAGGCCATCAGATAATTACAAAAATGTGATGCATGAAAACGGAAGGGGAGGAAATTGAAGGGGAAGAAAAAAAAGCAAAACAAGTGCTTTTTGCATGTAATCGCTTTCAAATGAGAACATTGTACCTGTCCTGTAAGAAAGCAACAAAGAGTCAACTAAAATGCTTGCAATCCTTTGCAGTGACAAAATCCAAAAGAGCATTTTGTTGAAATACCTCTTGCTTACCACCTTCCTAATCTTGCCTGTGAGGGAAGAAGTTTCTCTCATTACATACAGTGCACAGCTAGCTTGAGTCACCAGGCACAATACAACGGGAGCTGCTTTAAAAACTACAAGTATCACATACCTATCACTGACCCACCAGTAAGAATCTGTCTGCACCTAGAACCTCAACATTGGCCAGTTTAAAAGGGAGACACCACTAACTTCACTGAAAAAGGATATGCAACACACAGTCGATCTCTTCATTGCATTCACACATTAAAATGTAGCTAGGGGTTACAATTTTTAAAAACAGGAAGCGAATAGATAGTTGGAGAGACAGGAAAATGGCAGAGCATGTGTCAGAAAATGGACAGAAAGAAATTTAACACACTGCAGTCTGAATGTCATGCCTTACGTAACTTCCCACACCCAACACACATCTTTTAAAAACTGCTTACAAGATGGTTTCCACCCCCTTTTGCCATCTCACTTACCAACACAGGAAGTTTCATTCAGTTTTATTATAAGACAAAAAAGCATTTCATACTGAGATGATTTACATGGCAATGACTACAGTTCGTATAAACATGAGCTCAAACCACATTAGATGAAGAGATACAAGAGCTGGAATGACCATATACTAATATTACCTAAAAAAACAAAACCGTTCATTTACAAAAACAGCAAAATAAAAAAATAAAAAGAAACACTACTTGACTCCAGAGCCATGTTGCAAACTATTTGAAACACTTTTAAACCACGGAAATTTAAGATCTTCATCATCAAGACGTCTGCATCCAAACATTTAACAAATGTAGCATTTAGTTTATGTCCACTTCACATTACTGGCCCTGTACAGAAGAAATACATAAGAGAATACACAACATGTTAACATCAACAACCGTGACACTTCAACCCCCCACCCCGTCCAAAAAAAAAAAAAAAAGATAGCTTGAAAAAGAAATAACGAAAAAGGAAAAAAAGTGCCTGTCTAAAGAAAGAAAGGTTTGGTTAGGTGCTGCAGTGCTGGGCCCTCAGATGACCTGATAAACCTGTGGGGGGAAAATGTTAATGTAGGTGAAAGAAAGAAAAGGAAAAAAAAAAAACTAAGACATGCATACCCACTGAGACGTACAACTGGGATTAAACACACACCACCGATAAGTGAAGGGGGGGGGGGGGGGGGGGGCACACCAACAAATAAACAGGATGAGGAAAGAGAGAGAGAGAGAGAGGGAGTCACAGTCTCTTAGGGCGAGCGTACCTGTGGAGTCTGAGGGGCCGCTCCCATGCCCTGGGCTCCGGCCTGACCGTAGTAGGCCGCCTGCTGGCGGTAGTATTCTGCCCACGCTGCACTGTAGTCTGGCTGGCCTCCAGGCTGTGCGGGTGCCGGCGTGGCTGCAGCTGCCTGAGGAGCAGCCTGACCTGTAGCGGTAGCAGTAGACACAGTCAGACTATTGTGGCGGTAGCAGTAGACACAGCAAGATTACAATCACAGCCTTACAAAAGAGCTGCATGTACAAAACAGCTTTGGGAACAACTCTGCCATGCACTATCCACAACATTTCTATTTTTACTGACCCCACAGTCTAGTGAGTGTTGAAGAGGCAAGAGTGTGGGTTCAATCACTGAGTCTCAATGAACCAATGTGCATGTAGTCAAAAGAAAATCCAAACGGCGTTGTATTCAAAGCCATCACGTTAATATACCAGTATATCATTTAAGTGTAGTATGAGATCTAACATGAAATTGAAAGCAAAAAGTTTGGGCAAAGGTGGCTCAAACAGTTAAGACGCTACTAAAGGGGTTGGGTGTTTTGTAAGGGGGGGAACGATCCCAGCCAGCTGTCTTTGACTGGCAGGACAGAAACCCACTTCTTTGCTGTAGGGCAGCTTGGAGGACAGGCACTCTACTACAGAGGACTGCATCAAGGCCACAGCTGCCCAAACTTCATGTGCTTGAGCACAATAAGAACTTGCACAACTGTTCGATGAACTGCAATTTCCATGTTGCCTTTTATTGTTTCAGTGCAAGTCTTAACAACTCTCGGTGGTAACTTAGCTTTATGATCACAACTTCGTAAACCCACCTTGTTTTTTGTAGTATTCTTCCCAGGCTTTTGTGTAGTCCTGTGCGGGTTGGCCTTGCTGACCTGGAGCAAACAATTTAATGGCTATTTAAGTAACTGACCTAGTATTAGGTCTCCCAAAACAGACCAAACTCTTAACATTTCCATCTAACTTTTTACAGAAATGTTTCATTTACATACATGTATATCATTACAAGGCACTGCAAGGCAAAACAGTACATCAACTCTTGGTACTGAAAATATGCAAAACCAGCCAACAGTGTCAAAACCATCCTTGCTATTCTTTTACATCAGTGGCTGCTGTAAAAATCCCTGATCAATATTCTAAACCGGTAGTTAAGAGGCATGAAGCTGTTCAGTCTAAACAGCTGGGCACAGCCATAACGAAGACTGGCCACATCCAGATGTGACCGGGCCTTCAATGATTCAAACGCCTTTTACTGGAGGACCGCCGCAAATATGGTGGCAGTGCAAGTGCCCCATGCTGTTTAGTCTGACTCCCCCATAGTGAGATACGCTGAAGCTACATTTGGCGAAATATTTTATATACCCAATTTCTTGTAATATTCCTCCCAGGCCTTGGTGTAATCTGCCTGTCCACTCTGACCTGGAGCCTGCGGGTCACCTGTTAAAAATGGTACAATTTATATTTATAGCCATTCTTCGACAGGCAGCAGTTCATCCTCCACCTGGACAGGTGGCGCACTTAGACCCCAGCAGAGTCATATATATATAAATTAAAAAAAGTAATTTAAAGAAGAGAAATCGGGATTAGCCTAATCGGTCAGTAATAGAAAGGAAAAAAGTAAAAAAAATGAAAATGAAGCGGGAAAAAAGCCTGACGCAAGACAAAAGCAACAAAAGATTGAAAGCACATCTAAAGGAACATTAAAAAATGGACTAGCCAGATGCACTATCTACACTGCAGAGCAACTGTACAGCTGAGGGGCTCCTATGTGATGGGTTCTTCACTATGGGACAGGCCACGCTAAATGAGAAGGGCTGCACAGAGTAGGAGGAACCAGATATATGCTTACCTTGGCCATTGGTCTGTGCTGTGCCAGGTGCTGCGTTGCTGGGCGTCATGGGGGCCTGAGGCTGCTGGTACTGGGCGTAGTAAGCCGCCCACGCTGCTGCATTGGCATCTGCTGCTGCTTTATCTGTGCCAGGGGGTGGATAGTACATAGTAGATATTCAATACCTGCGCTTAAGATGTCTACATCTCACACACAAGAAGGGAAATTCCGCCACTCTTAACTTACTGGGGTCTGGCTGTCCCTGCTGCCAGTGGGGATACCCATTGCCCCAGCCCTGTGGTGGGTAAGGGCCAGGAGGACCACTGCAAACAAAGCAGATTTGTCAAATTAATTTACACCACTTGCATCTTAAACTACTACTGTAAAAAGTCTAGCCAAAAAAAATAAATCATTTTCTACCCCATACAAGTTGGTGATGTAAAAAACAAAAACAGTCTTACTGAGGTCCTGGTGGGCCCTGGTTGTAAGGGCCGGGGTTGTAGGGCCCCATTGGCGCAGGGGGTCCAGGGGGCCCTGGTGGCCCATGAGGAGCAGGTCCTCCATGAGGACCCGGCGGTCCATGAGGACCACCCATTGGCGTAACTGGACCCTTGGGGGGAAACATCACAGGAGTCATGTAGTGCAACCCTACTTTGACCACCATAAAAATGACTATTCTGCTAGTCAAAGAACCCATCAAATACTTAAATTATAGACTTTGCCGATGATCATCCAATTACTTAGTCTTATTTAAATATAGCACCCAAAACTGTGAATGAAAAGGAAGACTTCTTTTAGCACTTACTCCGATTTTCTCCTCCACCAGTTGTCGGGCGTAGTCGATCTGTTGATGTGTTCCTCGTACTGTAAAGACCTTGATGCTGGGGTCAGCGTTGGGCGGGGGGTTCCGCTGCAGCTCCAGTCTGGCCCCTGACTGTTGGCTGATGCCCTTAATAGTCTCACCCCCTTTGCCAATAATGAGGCCGGTCTTCATAGTGGGGACGGTGAAGGTAAACTCCTGCAGGCCTCCAGGTGGTCCCATGTTCCAGTTGCCCTGACCACGACCTCTGCCCCGACCACCAGGACCTGGTGGTCCTCCAGCCTGCACGCTCCTCAGCAGGTCAGAGATGATCTCTGCCGCATGCTGTGCTCGGTCAGGCGGTCCCATGATTTGGGCTATCCTGTCCGGCGTTGACCCATCATCTGAGTAGAAAAGGACAATACGATAAGTGAGAAACAGCCCACCTGCCTCTCATTATAGTTAACCGCAGGAACAAAAACCCAGACACTCATGTTGTCATGGTATGCTTAAAAATGTTCCAGTTTCTTTTTCAAATAAGTGACGCACCTGGTTTGAACTGAATTCGCACTCCCGTGTCGTTTTGGATCTTTTTGATCATTTCGCCGTTCCGTCCAATTACAATTCCCACTGCAAACCGAGGTACTGGAACCTGAGGCAGAGACAGAGTAGCTTTAAAATCGGATAATATGGATCACATTTCAGTTTCATAGAGAGGACCAAAAGCTATTCACAAACAGCAGAGGGTAAAATTACTTACATCCAGACTGTCACCGCCACCTCCCATTCTTGAGCCATATTCACCCCGCTGCTCCCGAAATCCCTGATCTCTAATCAAATCCATGACCATCTCTTTTGCTTGCTGCAAGACATACAAGAGACCATGAGCTTAAGTCTCTCACCACAGCTATATTTGACATTATGGTGACTACCTTTCCACAAACTTTGCAAGCTATTGCTGCTCATAGCTTGACAAATAGTCATGTTCCATTGATGACTGACTGTGCTACTGCAATAGAAACAGGGATTTATTGGACATTTACTTGAACTTTAAAAGGATCTCCTGAAATCCGAAGAGGTTTGTCTGCCCCTGTGTTCTGTGGTCCATCCTGGATCATAACCATCTTCACTCCAGCACGTTCCTGTTTTTACAACAGGGGTCAAAGTTAAATTCTGATGCAGGAAACTACTTCAGCTTTTTCATGAGCATCTTAGCTTCAAACCAACCTGCAGCTGTTTAATGGTTTCCCCGCCTTTGCCAATAACAAGCCCGGCTTTAGAGGCAGGGACAAGAATCTCTTGCACAGTCATGCCTGGTCCATCATTATGGTGGAATGGTGTCGGCCTGCCCTTCTCTACAATTTCTGTTAATAACCTTTTTGCTGCCCTGTGAGAGAGAAAGGCAGGTTGGGGTGAGTATTTAAAGAGACAAGTATACTAGTTACAAGGCTGAACCATTTCGTTCATAAGCCTTTGTCTACTTAGACATAAAGCAACTGTAATGTGTGCCAACTACAGTCATGTATACATAAGCGAGCACTCACTGGATGGAATCTGGAGGTCCCGTTAATGTCACCGACCTGTCTGGCATACCTCCACTGTCTGGTTTTAGGGAGGGAAAAAAAAAAAAACATTTCAGTTCATGACTCAATTCCAAAGAAGATATGCGACATGTCACGTCTTTCACTTTACAGCAGTCAGACACACTAAACGATCAAGCTAGTGTTCACCTGGGGCGATCTGTATTTTGCATCCTGACTCCTGCTGAATTCGGGATATCTGTTCCCCTCCTCTTCCGATGACTATGGGGAAGTTATTAAGCATTAATTAAATGAGAATTTCCATAAACGCATTGCGTATGTAATGCCTCGTGCCATTTGTCACATGGACTGTGATGGGTAAACTACACTTAAAGCAGAAAAGGTTGGTTACTATTAACCATTGCTGCAATATGCCTTTGGATAATTCAGCATTAGGGTTGTCAAGTTATGTAGACAGGACAAAACCATGCAAAGATTGTTAATCCACTGTGTCTACTTACTGAATCCAACCATGCCATCAGGAACTTTGAATTCTTCTGAAGTAGATCTGCATCAAAACAGTAAAAAATGTTTTGATCACTATGAACATTCAACTGGTAACTAGCAACACTTCATTTCTATACAACAGAAAAATAATGTAAAATAAATGCAAACAAACCTTGGGGGCCCTCCACCCATTCCACCCATGACTGCAGTGAAAGCTGAAACAGAGGATTGGGGGATTAATTAATGCTATTCAGAGCTGAATATGGCTGGATATTCGACAGAAATGAATGCATAAATGGAGATACATACAGTCACTAGTGGCAACCTTTTTTGCGTCTGGCTGATCTGAAAAAACAAAACCATCCGAACATCAGATGTCTTGTATTGGCCAACAAGATCAGTGCAGTTGCAAAATATGCTTTAACACAAGCAACCTAAACCCATCACAGTCCATGTGACAGATCTACACACAAATCAATTACTGAAAGTACTTGAAGACGAGACACTCAAGCTGAGATTGAATGTCTGGGCTGAGCCTAAGTAATGAGCTCTTCACCCAGTACAAAGCAATGCACTGTATTATTACTCTTAGGCTTCTTTTTATTCAGTATTCTGCCAGTCACACATTAGCCTTGCTGCAGCCAACTAATTTTAACAAGAAAATTTTGTCACTTCAGTTGGATTAGTTGCCTGAGACATGAGATGTCCAACTCAAAAAACATCAATATTATTATAAATCAGATTATACTTTTGTAGCAGATGCCACCTCAAGGGACAGGTAATTTTAGACTATAACTGCTTATAGCTTGCAAGCAGTTAACTAGCAGTACTTAAATTAGCTGCAATTAACAGACTAAAATTGGTAGATTTGTCACAGAATGCATAGTCATATCATATGTCATAAGACTCCTTTGTCTGTGAAAGACATTTTGACTTTTCATCTGCATGACCTTCCTTTCCAGAGGTCAAGTGGATCCTACTTTCAGCAGCCGCATCACAATCAATGACATTCCCATATTTAGCACCAAGCCATATAAGCTGGCCTACACACAACTCTGGGCCAGGTTAAAATCCCCTGAATTCTCAAACAGCAATATTAATATCAACAAGACAAGAGCGCTTCAGCATATTGCTGTATGTGTCCACTAAAAAAAAAGACAGCACAAAATGAAATTGCCAGCCCTGTTTGTCCATAAGCTAACAAAAAGAATTGATGACTGTTACCTGCAAATGAAACCTGTGGCCTTTTAGAAGAGGACCCAATCTACTGCTTAATTCAACAAAATATAATGCTTTTAAAAGTTCCATGCTTTCCAGATTATAACACAGAACTTCAGGTGAAATGTACTTATTTCAATGAGATACTAATGCCAATGATGCTTTAACAATTTCTGGGTGATGCAGATGCTGTGCAAGTACAATACAAGACTGAAAGACTGTGGAGCTCTTCAAAATAAACCCAGGTGGGTTAGTCATGCATTGAGCTATTAAGTTCAGTGTAACATGGTGTAAAGTAATCACATTAGTTCAACTATTAAAAAGATGGTCCAAATATATTACATATTTATGATGGATCAACTGTGTCTTCCAGTGTTGCGCTTTTTTCATTTAAAGCAGTTTTGTGGGCCTACAAAACTGCCACAAAGTCAAGCCCTCAGATACCTACTTTTTGTTCAGTTTACTGGGCCACTTGGAAGAAGCTGCAGTAGGGGTGGGCTGACATGCCTGATGGCTACCTTGTGAAGGCTAATTATAGAGACCAATTAATGCATTTCGTTCAAAAAAAAAAAAAACAGAAATGCAATGCCTCTTTTACTACGACTCAAGTAGTACTAGCCTACTGTCAGGCAACAGGCATTCTGGTTTTGGGCAAATTAGGACCGCAGAGCATGGAGGTGCACCCTAATAGTAGCTAAAAGTTACCATGTTGCCAAACCGTCGCCAGCAAGTAACAATGTAGCCAAAACGTTTCCAAGAAGGCATGGTTATGTTCTGGCAGGACATAAAGCTATGTTACGGATTGGCATGTTTCACTTTCCACCTCGCTGCAAAGTTGCACACATTGTTGTGGTAAGTGTCTAATTAAAGCAATTCTAAGTTTGTCACGTAGGTAGGTCACCCTACAGGTTGGAAACTGAATGGTCTTTCAGACAACTATAGAGACGGTCGACTACTCCAAACTTACTTAGAGCGGTTATCGCCCATGGAGAAGTGCCTTTCAACCTTTTACAAGTTGATGAACTACTGAAATGACTCTGGAAACATTTTAAGGTTGGAAAAAAATCCTACTTGGTGTTGCTTTAAAAGTACGGTGAGGGGGCGGCAACTTAAGAACCATGGTGGTGAAGCAATGACTACAATTGTAAATACCCAGTATTTTAAGTTTCACCACAACCTGAATTACTTAAACGCTTACCACAACTATAGCATTATTTTAATTACCATTTCAAGGTTTGGTCGTATTTAAACCAACTTAATTTTTCATTTATTTCACTCATATCTATTTTAGTTTTCTATCACATAATTTTGACTTCTTGCTTTGCATTTAGTGGCATTTTCTTCAGTAAACACTAATCTAGTTTCACAATCATGGCGCCAGGAGCACTCACCAGCGTCTTCCAAGGACCGTTTCTGCCCCCCGTACCCAAAGTCATTCGATGGAGGAGGAGGAGGGGCAACACCATCGCCACTCATTTTAGCAGCGATCTGAAAGGTCAAACACAAGGCAAAAAATTAGGTCAAATTTTAAAAAAAAACTTTGTGTACCCGATACCCTTTGTTTCAAAATATGTTTGTCCGACTTACATAACTGTAAATCTAACAATAAGAGTCGTCGTTAAATATAGCATGTAAAGCCACCTCTCAACTGCTGTTTTTTTTCCTTGGTTCGCGCATCTTTGAAGCATTGGCGGACAGAGGTTAAGTGCAATATACGTGCATAAATTGATTAGAAACCGTTTCCAAATGTCTCTTGTCCGAGTTCACATTACCACCGGCGAGGTTTCCCAAAATCACTTGCTAGTTTCATCGGTATTCAACTTGTTCCTTTCCGCATTAGCCAGTTGGAGAAACGATTAAACTATTCGAAAAGGCTTTATTCACACATATAACGTTACAGCGTTGATTAAATAAATCCTCAAACACATGAAGTGGGTGAACTATGTATATCTGGTTAGCTTTACCTACTTCCTTGTCTAAGCTAAGGTTAGCTTTTGCGAAAGCTGGTTCGAATAATAGTTACAGCATGACGCCACGTTTTCGAGCCAAATCCATTTAACCATTTCAACAAATGATTATACTTACCAACAACGTTGAACATCTCTCGCTTTCGACATTAATTCTTAATTTGATTTAGAGGAAGGAATCAAATGTAATTTAGTTAGCCCCTAACGTCGCCAGTACAATCGACACATTCCTTTGTTGCATTTGAAGCGCATCGCAGAACTCGCAAGGCCTCAAACTAGCTAACATCAGCCTCGGGATAGGCGGCTGAATTAGCCAGCTAATGCTAAAATATAAATTACGGCTATTTCGAGCTCAGACTAGAACAATTAGTCAAAAACATTTTACCTGTCTTGCTCGCTGAAGTGCGTCCTGAAAGGCATCGTTCATCCCACCTCCGTTGTTTGCAGACGGTGGAGCCACGTTGGAATAATCTGCCATGTCTGATGCGCCACTCTTCTGCTCGTGCTAGGTGAAGATGGCCGCTAACATGAACTGAAGTGGATGGAGCTCTCTGTATCTAGTGCGGCTGCGGCGCAGTGGGAGGTGGAACCCTTTTCAGACAAACCCTCGCGAGTTTACAGGAGAGAAGTTGAAACCGCAATTCCAATCATTAACAAAGGGGGACGAATTTTCAGCTTTCACATCTGCTACTTTGTTTTCTTTTTAAAAAAAAATACATTACTATTACTGTGTAGACATTTTTTATGCATCTTTGATTAAGTATGCGAGCCAACTCCATCATTTGGAAACTGTAAAGCACTTTGAGCTGCATCTTGTATGTATGAACTGCGCTATACAAGTAAAGGTTATTATTATTATGATTATTATTAATAATTTTTCTTTAAAGAAATATGGCTAAATAATAAAATAATAATAAATGGTGTTTTGGAAAACAACTGGACTAAAGCCTGGGGTGCTAGATGTAAGCAATGTATGATACGTGGTCCTAAAATAGTCCTGATATGTCAGAGATTAAGAAAACATGTTACACTGAAATACTGATTTATTTTTTTAACAATAGAACAATCAGAATGTTCACATTTTATAACTTAATTTACATCCGGCAAATTCGGTTTGGGGGAACAAAGCTATACATTATTTTGAATTTGATTGTGGTAACGGTTTTGTTCACAATTCAACATACAGCACCTATAACGTCTTGACTGACCATTACACTCTGAACAATAAAATGCATCAGGTGATCGGAAGCTAATAACTGAGATTACAGGTGTTTCCACCATGCCTTGCCTTTAAATGATTCATATTATAAAAAAATCTCTTACTCTATATTTATATTATTTACATATTTTGTTCTTTTGTTTGCACATTCAGGAAGTATGGCAAGCCCAAAGTCAATGCCAATTTTCTTGAATCTAACAACAACCACATGTTTAAGGCAAAGGAATAGCTGAGAAGAAGTAGGGTATCCAGCAAGATTTCATTGACTTTAGCATGGACTTGTAGGCCTGCACCTTACTAAAAATGCATGTACGTTTACTTTTAGCATGCCTCCGAGTGCTCACTAAGAAAGAGGCATTTTGTATTTTAGACAGATCCAATATCTTAATAATAATTAATATTAATATTTATTCTGTATCCAAACTCCCATCAGATACATGGAACACTGTATTCTTGATTTAGGCCAAAAATCACATAGCATAACTTTGTGTAGAAATAATGTTAGGCTAAAAGATATGAGGCACACATGTGTGAGAGACGATGTTACTTCAAGGAAACACACGCTCTTTATTAGTAGCTTGCAAAAAATTCAATTCATCCAGTAAATCAATGCACTACAGTGGCCTAGGGGGTTGGGGGGGGGGTAACTGTGGAGAGTTCGAGTTGCTTCAAGTTCTTGGGGATCAGTATCTCTGAGGACCTCACCTGGGACCTTCACACCAAAGAATTTGGGAGGGGGTCAAAACAGCAGGTGGCTCAAGATATTTGGCACAGGTCCCAGCGTCCTCTGTGCCTTTTACAGAGGCACCATTGAGAGTGTCCTTACAGACTGCATTACCTCCTGGTACAGAAACTGCACTGCTCACAGCTGTACTAAGGGTGGCCAGGACATCCGAAAAGATCGGCAGCTGTGAGCTCCTCCCCACTGATGACATCTATCATGATAGGTGCAAGGGGAAGGCACTTAAAATCATTCAGGACACCAGCCATCTCAACAGTGCCTTGCTCCAGCTACTGCCTTCTGGCAGGCGATATGGTAGTCTTCGAGGCAGAACAAGCAGGCTCAGGGACTCCTTTTTCTATCAGGATGTTATTATTGCTTAATGTCAACACTGTTTATTTATTTATATGAGGCCAAGAAGGGGGGGGCAAGATTTGTTGCATTATATAAAAATATAATTCCAATATAACAATGTCTGTAAAGACTGTCATGCATCCAGATCACAGTATTTTTAATTTCTGACCTGATGATGGAGAACTAGAAACCTTTTGGATGAAAGATGAAATGTCTTTGAGGCCCAAAAAGAAGCCCAGGTGCATACAACTTAGTTATTTTGACAAGATGCAACAATAAACTTGAAACTTAAAACTTAGAAAGGGTAGCCAGATGGCTTGCTACTATCGCCAGAATTTTGTTAGACATTGTTTTTTTCTTTTTTGATTTGCTTAACAGTAAAGGCTAAGTAGGGTGACTCAAGCAAAAAGGCAAGTAACTGGTGCATATTTTTTATTTATGAAAACAAGTAAAATAATTTCAGAGGAATGTAAAGCAAAGTAACCTAATACTAATCAAGATCCAGTATATCCTGCACATCATAAATTAAACCCTGCATAAATGCTATACAATAATAGTCATCATAATAATGGTCCAATATGACAATTTATTGCTTGGGCTGTCATCAATATATTTTTGTAAAATTTTAAATAAAGTAGATTGTTGCACTAGCAGAACAAAAGTATCAAAAAGGCAGATTTGTAATGGTCCACAAATAAAGAGCCTTCACAGAATATTCTTCTTACAAATACATTGTAACTCAGATCATTTTTTTCATTATTAATACTGTTTTTTTTCAGTAAGCAATCTAAACACCACTCTAGTGATTGTTAGCTGATAGTTCATGCTACACCAGCTCAGCTTTCCTCTGTCTGGCTCACCCTGCTCAACTCCGAGCTGTGGTCTGGTGTATGTTCCAGTATCTTATCAACAGGACTGTTCACTGAGAAAACAGTGATTCAAGCTTTAAAGTCAATGTGTAGTTTAGTAAGACACATGGGACAGCTCTAACAAAACTGGTCCCCATTCCGCTATAGAAGCCTCGTGCCCCTTGCTTTTCATAAATACTGAGGAATGCTTGACGTAGGCCCCCATTGGAATCCTGTGAGCTGAAAGCTAGAGGGGAAATAAATATTATTAACCAGCAAACACAGAAGGTTTCAGCAAAGAGGTATGTTGTGCTACAATACACATGCATCTATACACTTTTTGTTAAAGAGGTTGAGAGTGAATTGTTGTGCCTTGTTTGTGTATTTATTTTAAATGTAAATGTGTAAGTGACTAGGCCATGGGCCAGATATTTCATATACATATACGCCCTTTCCTCCCAGCCCTTGAAACTCTTCAAAGATCTTGAGAAACCTCTATTTGTATGTACTGAAAAATGAATTTGAATGTTTTGAATATTTGGATGAAAATAATAAGCATGAAAAAACAAAATGAATGCAAATTAAAACTAATTTATTTATTTGTTTGTTTTAAGCCATTCACACAAGCATCGCTTGTTAAACCTTGATTTTCTGTTTTGATAATCAAGCCAAATAGCACTTTAGTAGATGAAAGTTTTTAGCTTAAAGGGTACCTTGTGTGTTTTTACAGTTCATATGTTTAGTTTTGTGTACTAAAATGCACACTACTATGATCTATGGCACATCATCTTTCACGTATTATGTACAAGTACAAGTGGCTGTGCCAAACACTTTCAGTAAACACCATTTGGCAATCTATTTGTATGACATTTGAAGATGATTTTAGGTGATCTACTGACTTTGAACATTCTTTTTTATAGGTTTCTGTCTGTAGACTTGTAAAGTCAACAACACTGAGATACTCACTACCACCGAAATAAAATATTATTTGGGGCCTTACAGTGATATAAAAAAGCAGATTGTCTTTACACAATCCAATGCCTTGTTCACTGGCATTATAGGCTATTTTGGTTGTAAATTCAACATCTTGCTCAAAACCTCTGATGTTGTTTTGCTACTGTAGTGAAGGGGAGGAGAAGTCACCCCACTTGGTTTCAATCCAGGGTACCAAACATACACTTTGACAGCGACACCAAAGAGCCAGGCTGATTGGTATGGCAGTCAGAGCATACCCACAACCCTAGTGATGGTCACTCCATCACACTACCTACCCCTTCAGGAAGTGCAACCATGCACTCCATACACTCAGGTGTCCCTCACACAACTCCCACCATACTTCTCCCATTCAGGGTGCCCCACATACTCATGCTTCACCCATCACTGGGGTCCCCTGCACCAGAGTCAACCTAACCTGGGGGTTCCTCATGTGGCTCACATAGTTGGTGCACCTCACGGCAAGCCATCCCACTTCTGACAGCATTTGTAGTGAAAGGGAGAGGTGAACAGAAGTCACCTCACCCGGTGTTGAACCTGAGTCACCAAACATGCACTTTGACTGCAACACTATAGAGCCAGGCTCATTGTTATGGTAGTCAAAGCACACCCACAACCATCACAGCTACCAACACAAAGTTTGAACTCTTTATCATTTCGAAATCACCCCTGAATGTTCAAAATTTTCCTTTTTCCATGTCTATATAAGAACCACCTAGACAATTCGATCAGTTACGCAAAAAAAACACCTGAGCTCTGTGCCACACACGGTTTGCCCTTAAATCCTGTAACTAGAGCCCTTGGACTCAAGAATGAATAAAATATACACTCACTGGCCACTTTATTAGGCACACCTGTCCAACTGCTCATTGTTGCAAATTTCTAATACACACACTCATGCTGCAAGGGGTATGCAAAGTGCAACAGAGGGGGCAACCAACAGCGATGTCATCAGAGGATGATCATTACATACCCTTAAGTCCCTAACCTAGTACATTGTGTAAAAGGGCATAAACATTTTAGAATAGATAAATAAAAAAAACAGGGGAGGCCAGCTTACCTTATCTGCAACCAAGTCATGGCCTGACCCCAACTCTTTTACTCAGTTCAGGGTTCAAAAACATCAAATGAAAATCCTTACAAAAAATCTCAGTACAAAGGCCTAAAACATGAAACCAAATGGTAAAATCCAAGGAAGCATTCCTTGTTTTTGCCCATGCCATATGCATTTTACCCGCTGTCATGCATGCAAAACAAAGGTAAACCAGCGCCTCCAGGTGTATTAAATGAGATTGTGCAATTGTCCCCTTTAACTTATCCAACTCATTTTTTGAAGCGTCCTCTAAGAAACATAAACACAAACAACAACTGATTCTATGCACACTGTTTTAAAACAGCTCATATGTGATGTGGGAACCATAATTTTGCCAGTCAAAGTTGTTAATACGCAATATTAGTATTAAGGTGCATGACAAATATATTAGCCTACGGCAAAGACAAATATATTACCCTACCGCAATTTATTTTCATAGAATGAAATGGCCTTTCATTTGATACATTGTATTCAGAATCATTAATTTGATCATAAATTGGCTGAATTATAATTTTTTTAAATTAATTTGATTGTAAATTAGCTGAATTAAAAGCTAAATGTATTCACTTTGGCGAGTGAGTTTTAGTGGTTTTTAGTTTTATCCCCCACCCCCAAAAACAGAAAGCATCCACATTTTTCCAATCTTAACATTTAAATTGATGTTTAGTATATCCAGAGGGCTCAGAACAACCTTACTTCTTTAATTATGTGTTTATGTATAAGAGGAGGGTTGAAGATGTCTGAGCCACAGTCTGGTCCACTTTTGTCTGGGCCATGGTATATTGTTTTTGTCTATGCTTGTATTCTTATGTATTCTTGCACTCTTACAAATTATGTATTCTTGTCTGACTATACCTTGGGCTTGCTGCCGAGTACGAATCACTGCTAAAGGATAGCTGGTGGCCTGTCCAGAGGCGAATGCCACAAAGCTGAAGAGGAACAGCTTGGCTTCACTGTTGTATGCAGGATCCCTTTTCACCCAGCTCATGATGGACTACCAGAAAAGCAGAAAACAATTGTGACATGTGCAACCAATGACTTTTGTTTTTTCCCATAGTATGTTCATAATTATAGGATGCATTTTATGTACAAAGGCAGTGTAAATGTAGTTGTTATTACATCTTGATACTGTTAAACAGATCAATAAACACTGACATACCTACATTTAACATAAAATTAGCCCAGAAAGTTTTCAGCAGTGACTGACCTGGTGGACTGCACACTCGACACCAGCATAAGGAATCATGCATAGAATGCTTGGCTTAAAGCCTCTGTAGAAAGCTGCAGCAGACTCATTCTGATAAATCATTCTTGCACATCTGAACACTCCATAATAAGTGCTTGCTTGTTGAAGGTTAAGCCGCACTTTCAGAACCTGAAAAAAATGACAACAAAAACCACCAATCACTAACGTCATATTTAAAAATAAATTTAACTATACATCAGAAAGTTAGCAAAAGCTCATAAAAGGCATTGCTTTACCAAAACAATCATTTTAAAGTCCCTGACAGACCAACTCAAAGATCAGCCAAGACTAACTATAACAACTGAGAAAATCCAGACCTGCCACTGCACTCTGATACCTCTAGAGGATAGAACACAGCATGGGCACTGGCTCCTGAAACACAGCCCATTCCAAAACGCTGCTGAATGGAGAGGGTTTCTCTTTGACCCCCAGAAAGAGCCTTCATCTGTTAAAAAGCATGATGAGCACACCTTAAGCTGTGTGTGTGTGTGTGTGTGTGTGTGTGTGTGTGTGTGTGTGTGTGTGTGTGTGTGTGTGTGTGTGTGTGTGTGTGTGTGTGTGTCTGTCTGTCTGTCTGTCTGTCTGTCTGTCTGTCTGTGTGTATGCATACATGCATGAAGATGTATTTTAGTGGTATAACAGTATAACACTTGTATAACCACACCTGTGCATAGATGATACACTGCAGGGTTGACTGCGGTGTTCCTTTCAGGACATTCACCATGTTCCCTTGCCACATAGACCTGAGGCCCCCAGCCTGTAGTTCTGTCATGCCAAAAGAGACAGCTTTGGATCCCTTGACCTAAAAAATAATGTATAATTCCCCATAGTAACAGACAAAACACTCCACTCATAGACTAAACAGTTAAAGCATCATTGCTTACACTACTAAGCTAATGACACGGCTTAATTTACTAGTTAAGTCAAAAACTCTGGAATGCCTGTTAAGCAGCATTTAGCTGTAGTCTACATTAGTGTGGATATATACAGGGTGAATACAAAAATTGGACCACTTTTTTCACTGAAACTACCACCATAGAAATTGAAGCTCATTCAGTTCACTTTCCAGTAATATTATGTTTATGGCCATGCAAGCAACGCCATGACCACCATGGCCATTTGAAAAAAAATCTACCCAAACTACCATATTTTTTTGTCCACCCTATGTATACACAACTTCTTACTCACCTGGAGCAATGTTTTTAGACGGTCAATTGGAGCGGTAACCGTTCTAGATACAGCATCTGCTAGGCCTGCGGCCAATACAAAGTTTCCACAAAGAGAATCATCGGTCTCTTGCTGAGTCAACTCAATGGGCATTGAGCGGCTTTCACCCA
Source organism: Setipinna tenuifilis (assembly GCA_030347295.1). Taxonomy (NCBI): domain Eukaryota; kingdom Metazoa; phylum Chordata; class Actinopteri; order Clupeiformes; family Engraulidae; genus Setipinna; species Setipinna tenuifilis. Next base: position 16,244,906 of record CM059265.1, read on the forward strand.
CATCAAACACCTGCAATAATGGTCAATTTGTCACATACATCATTAATATAAGTTCAATAATAACTCTTTGTGCCATTTTTTAAAGTATGTTGCTAACATCAGCTCAAACAACTAGCAGATGGCATTTGTTAAGTCTTCTGAATCTTGAATTTCTCCACATGGTTGGTTAACAGGGCGCGTTTATCAAAACTTAAATGGGAAATTCAGTGTAAAATGAACTTTGAGTATGATAAAGAGTTGGTGTGTTTGGTGAAGAGCAAAACTACACTAGTCTGTTGCATTTCAAACTTTACTATTGTTACCGTTTTTGTCAAAAAAGTTTGTTAAAATGCTAGTGAATAGGGCTTGGAGACATAGCTATTTTTAAACCATTAAAAAGCTTAAATTAGCTCTACACTTCTGTGGTAGTATAACAAGGGCCCTTGCATTCAAAACAAGGCACTGACAAGTGTACAAATCATCTGTTAAAAAAGACTGTTTTTACAAAAAGTCCATTCAAGTTGATTGAGTTGCGGCTAGGTCAGTGGCTGTGGCAGCTTCCTGCACACACCGTCTCTCTCTCGCAGCCCTTTCATCATGCTCTCACAGCTCTTCATCTGTATGCTCTGATTCAAATAAGTGCGAACACCCATCAAATAGAAATTGCTTTTCCTCAAATTCTCAGTAATTGTCTTAGTGTTCCACCATCTCTGCAGTATTGTATTGTATCCTTGTATCCTTGTATTCTGGAGACAGTCACTACAACTACAGTCAACATTTCTGGCTCATTTCCGTGATCAGAAACTACCACAAGGTACTACCTGTAAAACAGTCTTTTTAAGTTCTCAATGCCTCGTTTTGAATGCCAGGGCCATAGCTATACTACCAAGGAAGTGTGAAGCTACTTTGAGCTTTTTTAACAGTTTAAAAATAGTGATATATTCAAGCTTCCTCCGTGCCCTGATCACTAGCATTTTGAGCCTTTTTCGACAAAAACGGTAACAATAGTAAAGTTCAAAATGCAACAGGCTAGCATAGTTTTGCTCCTCAGCAAACATACCAACGTGTTAACCAAAGTTCATTTTGCACAGAATTTCCCCTTTAAATTGTGTAGTTCACATTGTCAGAGTGAGCTGGTATACCAGTGCAATGGCTGCAATGTATAATATCAACACTAGATATTCTTACCAGGCTGTGCTTCCAGGAGGATACAAGCTCTTTAATATTTTCTGCTGGGTTTAGAATAATGTGGTGTAGGAATTCTTCCCAATCAACAGTCATTGAACTGTCTTCATCCATCCTAAAAAAAGAGGTGGTTGTGCATTTTGTAGTTATGTGAGTAAACATTAGTATACTGCATTACATAACTAGCATTACATTACTTAGTATCAGTTTAGTTTACAGAGACAGTTGATGGGTTTTAAACAATCGTTGGCTTACATTCATCGTGCAAAATGTTCCTAAGAGTTCTGTGATGAGCAGCATTTTAGTAAATATAAACACTTTGGTATCTTTAGCAAGATATTGTAAACTGGGATAGGTATTCATCCATACATTTGAATTATTTTCTTTGCATTTCGTTTGGATATTACCACACCCAACTCCTTGAATAGATCAATAATGTCTCCTTGGTCAATGACCCCTGAGTAAATGGAAAGAGGACAGAAACAATAATTTGCATGCACCATGAATACAAGGTTTTGGGCCTCAAATCATCCCTTTTCCATTAAATCCCTATCTTCTCCAGTATTCCACTGACTGACCAAACACACACGTTCAAACTCCTTTAACTACTGTAAACAGATCAACTTTGCTATACAAAGGCAATAAAAATATTACTTATATTTTGGTCACAATAGATTTTTACATGTCCAACAGTGGAAGGCAGAAAATGCTGAAACTCACCGCATTTATTTTTGTCAAGTGCATGAAAATTAATTATCCATTTTCGTTCTCTGTCCATGATATAGCTCAGAAACTCTTCGTAGTCTAGACGTCCATCCATGTTTTTGTCGTAATTATTCACAATGGCCTGCAAACATAGTTTCCCAACCACTTAGGCTTTAACAATTTGCATTTAGCCCCTGATACGAAGTGGCATGCTGTAAAGCTGTACATTACCTGTGATTTCTCATCTGCCGCAGTAACGCCAATTCTTCTCATTTCATTATGGAGTTCCTCTACAGAAACGAACCCGTCATTATTCTTGTCCAATTTTGCGAATAAGTCGCGAAACTGTTCCATAGTGTTTTTTTTTCACTGTGACTGATTTTTAAACTAAGTGAGCACAACACAAATTCCACGTGATAGTCTTACAGGTCCATATTCCAAGCATTTATCTCCTGTAGCCCAACCGATGGTTTATCTGACTGCCTCTCTTAGGGGTGCTGAGTCACGTATCCGTTATCGGAGTTGGATGCGGTGCATCCAGTTGGTGCAGCACACTGACAGGCCTCTGCTCACACGAAGAGATAGTTATGCTGTTTGTGTACAGCAGGTGGCCCTGTTACTGCATAGTAAGCGCTGATTGGAGATGCTTTTTTCTTGTTTCCGTTCACATGGTACCAGTGATCATGTCATGTTCACACATCATGTGTCTGTCATTTGCGCCTAAGGCATTTTAAAGTAAAGTTACCGCAAATGTTCAAGGCTGTGTTTGGGGACACAGGTCAATATTTTTTTATTTAAAAAAATATATTTTTAAACTGCACACATTCATCATAGATCAAATACATCTTTGTTTTACTAAAAATATATGGGCTACAGTTAAAATTGTTCTAACATTAACTCAATTTTATTCTGTTCTCAGTAATAAAGCGCTGAAAAGCGAAGGACTCATCTGAATAAGATGTAACCTAATAGCCAATTTTAAAGGCATAATTATAGGCTACTGCCTTTTCTGTTTTAAGTAGGCCTATGTATGGTAATATGTCAATGTACCACTCTTTATATCCAGATTATGGACAAAGGTTATGATGCTGTGTCGGCCAAGATTTTGTATGGCAAGGCCTGCACCAGAACCATAAACTATACACATCAAACAGAACTTTACACATATAGGCGCAATTATAGTTTTCTGTTATGCAGTTTTTAAATCCTTTTCAGAACATAGACATCAATTGTGTGTGGCATTCCAGGTCTCATGAGTCTAGCTGGGACTGTTGAGTGATTTGCTACTAATTCTCAGCAGTGACATCTCCCAAATGGAGAAAGCTCACCTTCTTTCTTCTGACGGTTCGTGCAACTTTAGCCAGTGTGATCTAGCCCCCTCTCCCAAGGTAATACGTTTTTACTGAGGAGTTGTGCTCATTAGACTGTGAATGGTTGAAACAATTGTGCTGTATGGCATTTTACCCTCTGAAACCAGATTACCCGTGTGTAATTGTAACATAGGTGACATGGGCGGAACTTGTAGGGTACTAGTGGGCATTAATGGATAATATCGCAATCAGTCCAATATGGTAAATGACGTGCATCACCGCTTACACTTTCTAGAAACCACCTCTATATTCCAGCGAGCAATAGGCTACGTGTAGCCTACAGGGGAGGGTACGATGGCTATTTAAAGAGGGCCACTGAAAGGGAAATAGCATAAGGTCCAGAGCGTTGAGTAACTGCTTCTAAACATATCGGTGGTACCGGCTGCTCAACGGGCACTATATTGTTTATAAAAGCAGTGTTCGCCTCCTGACGCCATATCACCGTACTGCTCCTCTTCACTTTTTTTCCCAGGACACAGACATCAGAATCTACCGTCTACGGTGCCGACACATCAAGTACTATCCGGCTTAAGGCCACAGCAGGAAAAAGATGGGGAAAGATTACTACAAAATCTTGGGTATAGCCAAAGGAGCTGGAGACGACGACATCAAAAAGGCATATAGAAAACAAGCTTTGAAATGGCACCCCGATAAAAACAAGGCTGCCAATGCTGAACAAAAATTTAAAGAGATTGCTGAAGCATACGAAGTCCTCAGCGATCCAAAGAAACGAGAAATATATGACCAATATGGAGAGGAAGGTGGGTTTTTCATATGTTCATATGTTAAAATCATTCTAGGCATGAGTGAGGCTAGACAATGAGGCTCATCTTTTAGATCCGACATTATTCATACAAGAACGTGATTTTACATAGTTACCAGCAATACGTGGCTGAGGCGAGCTACAATGTAGATCTCTCTTATCACGTTGAAAAAAATCAGAAACAAAGAGGTTTACACAGAATTGGTGACAGAGGGTGTGCTATTGCATGTTTGAATTGTGTTTTAACCTGTATTATAGTTGAAAACAACCCTTTGCTTTTTTACGCTGCGTTGGTTCTAGGTCACTGCAGATACGCGCCATTTAATGGTGAATGCTTAATATTTTGCGTTTGGTTAAACCGAGTGAGCATCCTATCCTAACCTAACATAAAGACGGAATGTGCCTTATATACATACATACATACATACATACATACATACATGCATACAGTACGTGTACACATATTATACACCCCCCCCCCTTACACACACGCACACACATACACACACACACACACACACACACACACACACATTTACTGAGACAATTTTGGTTGGTTTTTGTACAGACTATCACGAGGAAATTTTACAATGCTCCATTAAGTTCTTCCATTTAATTTGTTGTATAGGTCTCAAAGGTGGAGGAGGACCCCCAGATGGGCAGGGCACCAACTTTACCTACACGTTCCATGGAGATCCCCATGCAACCTTTGCCACATTTTTCGGTGGTGCCAACCCATTTGAGATGTTTTTCGGACGGAAAGTCAATGGACGAGATGATGATGACATGGAAGTGGATGGGGGAGATCCTTTCAGCTCCTTCCCAGGTTTCAACCTGAATGGTTTTCCACGTGATCGGCATGTGGGCCTAGGTGGGCAGACCAGGCGCAAGCAGGACCCAGCAATCCATCATGAGTTGCGGGTGTCCCTGGAGGAGGTCTTTCACGGTTGCACCAAACGTATGAAAATCTCACGGAAAAGACTCAATCCAGATGGCCGCACCTTACGGACTGAGGACAAGATACTCACCATAGACATAAAACGTGGATGGAAAGAAGGCACTAAAATCACATTTCCCAGAGAGGGGGACGAGTCACCCAACACCATCCCTGCTGATATTGTGTTTGTCATTAAGGATAAGCCACATCCACACTTCAGGCGGGAAGGGTCTAATATCGTTTACCCTGTACGGGTCAGTCTGCGACAGGTAAGAGTCAGTAACTGAAGTTAAAATTTTCTTTAACAGAGCAAGACAGTTAGGGTGTGCAAAGTGTTGTGACACAACATTAACAACATTAAGTGAGTCAGACAAATTATAGTATAGGGGGGGGGGGGGGTTATGGAAATGGTTCCTTATTGCAAACAAACAAATTATGCACTGTAACCAAGTGATGTTGTTGGTCACATACAGTGGGAAATGCCCTGCCTGGATTTAAAATAACATCTCTCTTGAGATATATGGTATGTGCAGGCAAAGTTGACGGGTTAGTTATGCAATAAGCATTTGGAAATATGAGAGAGACCATTTGGGCAGTGCCAAGGGACAGAAGCTTGCCCACTCACTCTGTGAGATGATCTTATATGGGCAACTCACTGTGACCAGTCATTAATACAACCACTAAACTATTTACTCCACCTTAATTACACATTACATTGGCTACCCTCTTTACACTGTGCTTAAGACGCTGTTTTAACAAGGATCATCACACTTTATTGTGGAGTGTGATATATGTGTATGTGTCTTTGAAATGCTAACCTCTATACACGACTTGTGTACAATTCAGGCCTGGTAAACTATGTCCATTACTTTCCTTTCAGTCATTGTGCGGTTGCTCAGTCACTGTGTCAACGATAGATGGGAACACTTGCAACATGAAGATCACTGATGTTATCAAACCTGGTATGAGAAAGACAATTGCAGGCCAAGGACTCCCATTCCCAAAGAACCCAGAACAAAGAGGGGATCTGGTGGTGGAATTTGATGTGAACTTTCCAGATAGTCTCCCCACCACTGCCAAGGATGTCCTAAAACGGCACTTGCCAACTTCATAAGACAGATGGACAAGTCTGAGAGATGCCTGTTGGCTGCAATGCATGCAGTCTCATTAATGGACAAAGTTTCCACGTCAAAGTTACTCTGATAAACCAAGAATGTGCAATTTCTATTTTGTATCTAAGCTGATGTTTTTTTCTTTTTTAAACAAAAAATACTGCATGTTGCAATTGTGATGAAAGGTAAACATAAAAGTTCTTGATGTTATGCTGGTCATTTATAGGTCATTCCATGTTAAGCCAGATGATATTTGGGTTTCATTGCTTCTAATGTATTTGGTCAATTCATAATTACAGGAGGACTTCATATATGTTAAAGTTCCACTGTTGGTACTGGAAACCTAAGCCACTGGGTGGTTCTGACCTCCGGTTACAGCTTTTATCCCAAATAATTTATGAAAAGGAAAGTTTACCTTGGAAATAAATATTGATGTGGTCTCCAAATTTTACCAAAAAGTCAGCTTCTGTTTGCATTTACTTAGGTGTGCAGCTATCAGTGGGGTTACAGCTATTGCCTTTTAACTTTTTCACTGGTCATTTTTTTCCTTCTCAGCTACATATAAATTCAGCTGTACATGTTGATTTAGTCCTTCTATTTCTGTTTGTCATTCATAGTAATAATTTAAAAGACACAGAGGGTGATATATGTATATAAATCATCAGGTTGTTTTATTCTGAACATCAGAGAACTAGATGGCTAGTTATATTTCTTTTTCCTATGTCTCAAGTCTTTGAAATGCATCATCTCTTTATCATCTCTGAATTTGCTCCTGAAGGGCCAATTGGTCTTAAAATTGTTGTTTGAATATTATGGTAAATATTTGTTGTAGCCGTGTAGTTGAACAGGGAGCATGTATGGAAAAGGTACTATAAAAGCATAAGCCTTTGAAGCACTGTCTGACTTGACATGGAATGATGAATGATCCTTGTACAAATGCTTCAATATGTTCCTCACACACTTTTTGATAGTGATACTGTTGATACTGTGTGTCTCTCACACATTAAACAGAACACTTTAGATATTTAAAAATAAAGTAATGCTGGGTACAGTATATTTTCTTCTCAGCATTTTGTGATGTTTACTACACTGTTGACATAATACATCTTAATTACTGTTTTTCCCCAGAGGCTGTTTGCTTTTTTAGTGACAAACCACTTGTAGATTGAAAGTGAGGCAGTGAACTGCACAGTATTATGTTATACACTGGTGCATTCCATTTGTCTCGGCAACCGAGTCGGAAGTCAGACTGACCTCACGTACACTAAAAACACAACAAAAACCAAGTTGGATGCATTCCATTTGTCAAATTAGGATTGACACTTGATAAGGGACACAACACTATTTCATGAATAATGTGACCATAATAGTATGTAGTATTGACTAAAACAACACTGATTGTGTGCAAGGCTGATGACAACATCAAACATCATGACAAACGTAAAAATAGAAAATATAGTAACATTTATTCAATGTGCTTGACCTGTGCATCCATGTTAAATTGTGTACTCGGGGTCCTCTGTGCTGCTCCAACTTTGTAGGGTGAACACCTGACACTCTGGTGTCACTTCCTGTTTCTATTCGGAAACCAACCTCCAAATGCCAATGGAATATAATACTGGAAAAAATTGGAATTTAGCCTAAATGAAGAGTACTTTGACACAGTGTAAGTCTTTAAGTTAATGTCCATTAATGTTTGCTAATACCGTGGAATATTTCAGTGTGGTATTATCTGGAATCATGTCATTGTAGCTGAAAATTTGCTTTCCACTCATATGATCTTTTGGAAAGGATGCACCTAGCCTCACAAGTCATTCGTTTTTTTAGCCCATGTACCCCTTTTGTTACAATCTTTGATACCACTAGATCAATATACTTTCATATTTTATTTAGTTGTTGCTCAAACATGGATGTGGCATTTACCTTTGTGTTGTGTGTGTTTATTACTTTAATTTCCCCAAAATTATACAGTTTGTGGAGCAACCGGTGAGTATTTCTAATGTAACCTCTTGAAGTGTCTAAATCAGTAAAATGATGCACTACTGCTTCAGTCATGTTGGGGCAGTGGCATTCACATCTGCCAGCAGGTGACGCTGTGTCGTTTATATGCTTGTCTACCTTTTCAGCGATTAGACGTTAAACTTAGTGTGTTTGGCAGTAGCTTACTGCAACCAGTAGTACATTTTCAAGATGCCGTTTCATTCAACCTGGTGTAGCGGTTAAAATAAAACCAGGGTAAAATGTAATGAAGGGCTTAGTATTGTAATGAACAGTTGTGACTACGCTTAATATGCTCGAATGTGTTCAGCCTAGCGAATTCGTTGACACTGGTGGTCCGATTGGCGCGTGATAGTCGTTTGTTTTGTTTTCGTATTGATAGGCTATAGCATACTAATATACTAATAAATAATAGGGTATTCTAAATATGGCTCTATAACCGCTCAGTATGTATGTAACCAATCATGCATAGTTGTGGAGCTGATAGTCTGACTGTCTCTAATTCCTATGCCTAGTTGGCCCACTTTGATTGGCAGCTTATTTTGTCTATAGCCTGCTAGACAATTCTTCAAAGAAGTTTTAGAATAGCCCCAAGCCTTCCAAGCACGATTTTACAAAGTGCTAGTCTACATATGGTATATTTCAGATCTCTTGTTACAGGGAGTTGCGAAATGCAAATACCTGACACAGGTACACAGCCACTGTGTGACGTAGCATAATCTGTTCATTGCTCTGTTCTCTCATCAGGAGTATTCAGCACACTGCGCCTGCGTTCTCAGCATTTTGAAACAGTGTCGCTATTGTTTGCGAATCAACAGCTTGCGAACATAGTTTATGGTAGATAGGAAACGAAGAAGGTAGATGACATTGCGCTTTCAAATTATTTCATTTACCTCGTAAACTGCATAGCAGTGCAACCAAACAAGAAATCAACAGAGTATTTCAAGTGAAAAGGAAGATTTGCAACAGGTTGTTTTCAAATGTTCTAGTTGATCGTTCCGTGTACCTTCGTGCCCCTTGTGGATTTACTTGAACAGCGAGCATGCCTTTGGGACTGAGAAAAAAGAAAAATAAATCAAGAGAAAGTTCTAATTTGGTTGAAAATGAAGAGGTTGACGGAGTTTCTGAAGGAAGCGCCAGAAAGTCCGCCGTGAATGGTGGCGGACTGCCACCTCCACCTGCCAGCCTGCGACCGAAACTGGTGTTTCACACTCAGCTCGCCCACGGGAGTCCTACTGGCAGGATTGAGGGTTTTACGAACGTGAAAGAGCTGTACAAGAAAATAGCAGAGGCGTTTAATTTAAGTCCACCTGAGGTAAACACTGCACCGTTTCCACTATAAAAAGTCAAGTCTAAGCTGCAACAGGTTTTAAAGTTATTTTGTCGATGTTAACTGAGCTGTCTGGTGAGTGCTTATTTGCCCGAGGCTTGAAGGTGTGTTCGCGGCAGGCGCACCCTGGCACAGAAAGCTCTACAAGTGAATAGGTGATGACAGAGTAGGCTATATCTTTCAGTCGAAAAGGTAACAGAAGGTAACATATGGACTATGCAAACTGTTTCAAACCTATAAAGGATGTTTACATTGATATTTAGGTCATGTCATACTATTGTCCCTTCATGTTACTGTAATTTTATCATTATAAGCTGCGTGGAATCTAATTAACCAAGGTCTAAACTTGTAATAGGCCGGTATAAATTGGGCTATCCAACTATTTTTCAGAGTTTATGGAACTCTAGATTTGTTACAGTTTTGATTGTAATTCAATGCACAAATAGACACCCCCTTGTCTTGCTCTTTGATTACATGGCCCCTCAGTTTGCAAAGGTTTGCATAGTCCTCTGTTGTAGGCTATTACACACACACACACACACACACACACACATTTATTTTACTCACTTACAGCCGGACTGTATATTAAGGGCCCTGGCTGTCGTCATTTGTCCGATAACAACCAGGATTCTGAAACTAACCTTTCTTTAATCAATATATTTGTGACAATCCATTGAACATCTGGCTCTTGCAGTGTGATTTTCAGTGTTGTGGGTATGGAATAAGTGTACTAAAGTCCTCATTCCCACAGGAAGTCCCCTATGTCCTGCCCAGTGGGCACAGCCTTAATTCAGACTGATAAAGACCACTGCTTGGCTTCTCAAGGGGTCCATCATTTTCAACCATTGTTTATTCAGGGAGAATTGACTGAGAAGCTATGCCCTGAGTTTACATTCAATAAAAAAAAACAAATATCAACCAACAATAAAGAAAACAAGTAAAAGTAATAAAATAACAAAAATAGACAAAAGGAAAAATATTTAATAGGCAACACTTACTTGATGATGTCTTTTGGTTCTAACCAAAGGCATTTTGTTAGAATGTCATTATCATTATTTTTATTTAGTTATTTATTTGAAGTTTAAACCAAAGATGGATGTGTATTTAAAAACAATGTGACTACCATGGTTAGGCAACAAGCCTGGTTTATTTAAGGTATATCCATAAACTTGATAGAAAAGCACACTGGCATTTATTTCTTTAAGAGAATGAATCCCTGGGCTCTTTTACAAACAGATTTACAACTACCTCTGGGTTAACTAAACCAGGTTTATCACTTAACCACCTTTGTAGTATACCCCCCTCCCCCAACAACATTTTGACAATTGAAAATAATCTGTATTTGGTAGCCTGTGACAATTCAAAGTCTCTGTTTGCTTCTCACTTCCTGGAGCTTCAACATGAGCATGTGAATGAAGTTAGCCCCTTGACTCTAACAACAATGTTGGTGGACAGAGGCAGGCAGGTGTGGTTCAAAGTCAGGAAGAACATACTCCCTCTTCACTCACCTCTACGGTTCGCTTTTTACCACACAGGGCAAAGTCTGTTTATGGTTATGGAGGCTGAGATACAAATGTGTTGTCACATGACATGACTCAGTCATCCTTTTTTGCCCCCACCTGAAATGGACTCTATAACCAGTCATTTGTTTCTAGTTTGAATGTTTAAGTAGGTCTCTGTACACATTCATCACAGCGCTTCCTGTTCTGGGCCTTGCTTGTTATTTTTTATTGAAAGACAGCAATGGCTTTGTAAAAAAAACTTTTTGTCATATAGATGTCTGTTCTAATTAACATCTCTAAAAACCTCTCTGACATTAAAATGTGATAAATTAGTCAAGTCAAGTGTAGGTTGGCATGCACTATGAATGATGATGGCTCTTTCATATGCACAATAATTGATGGCATATTTGCACAACAGCAGCGTTGGTAGTAACGCTGTGGTACCAGTGATATATGGGGCTTCAGAACTGGTTGTTTAATGTTTGTGGGGCATGCAAATCTAATGACTACATCCAAAATACTTTTTGAAGGGGACATGTTTTTACTTGCATTCTGAAAGTGTATTGAATGATGCGTTGTACATTTAAAGACTAGCAGCAGTTGAAAAGGCCTTGCCTTTTTTCAACTGAATATTTGCCTGGTGTATATGTCTGCTTGAAAGCAAACCATTAGAGAAGCATTTTCATGTGTCAACATGCTCAGACATACAGGTTTGCACAACATCTAGGAATTCAGTTGAGGTGTGTGTGTTTGGGGTGGGGGTGGGGGTGGGGGCGGGGGGTGTCTGTGCAGCCTTTCAAAATTTGTGATTAGGTGGTATCTGAATTTCGTCTTTTAAATATATTTTTCTGTGGGTACTATTTAAAAATGAGGGGCTAGCTGTTAGATACTCCACAGCTTTAAGGCATTTGTTAATGAATATATCCAGTAGAACACTAAATGAATATTTATATTTATATACTTTGTGTTTTGACCCCAAGGTGTCTGTGTAAAGTGCCTGCTGTGTTGCTTTACTTGCTGGCAAGTCAAATGGTTTCAATCAATCAGTGATTACATTATGACACGACTTCCGCTATAGAGAATGCTCACCCAAAGCAAAAACATCCTAACTTTTGTGTTGTCAGCATTTGAAGAGTGTTGGCTTTGTTAATCTTTAATACCTTGAGCTTATTAAAGAAAATGTTTTACAACAATTTTCCCCCCACTATATTAATGCACAGCCTTTGTACCCCTTTGTTGGGCCAGTGAATAGGCCTACCCTTTTGTTTCTGTGTAAAAGAGAGGCATGAGTGGTATCCTCTGTCTAAAAATAGCATCCAGTTGCCAAAGAAACCAGTCCACAAGCCAGTCTACAGTGTGAGAGGGAGTTTCTAGAATTTTCAAAGAAGGATAAAGCTGATGAGCAGTGCCAAAATGTTATGCAGATCATCTTGCATTTTGAACATCCAGAATGTTCCATAAATGAATCCGAAAGTAAAACAGAGCGAGCCACTGAGCCCTTATACTATATTATAGATGGACTAACAGAGGGTCAGTTCATCCATACGAACTGTCTGTTCAGTTTGTCCAGACAGGTTTCAGTAACAAAGATATGGTTTCAGCTCTGTCTGGAGTTGAGCCGGGAAGACTTGTTGTAGGTCATCAGTCGGCCAGCAGTGGTGTGTTGTTGTATGAGTGAGTCAAAGTCACAGAGGAACTAGGGGGTGTGGTAATCACCTGAGCTGTGCGCCTCTCCCAGGCAACACACCACTCTGGCCGTGTCTTAGAGGAAGATGAAAAAACATGCACAACTATGAGATGGTAGCCAAAGACAACTTTGTGCATGTGTGTGTGTGTGTGAGAGAGAGAGAGAGAGGGAGAGTGGGAGAGTTGGTGTGATGTAAGATGCTGCCTTGGTAACGGTGAGTAGGTGTCTGTCGTGAAGCCGCCCACACTCTTGCGCACAAGATGTGCTAGTTTTTGCAGTTTTCCCGGATTAAGCTGTGGAGTAACACATCTACTTATCCCACCCCCACATAGCCTGAAGAGTTAGAGGGTTAGCGTTAGCATAGCCTGCTTCCCACTAACCCTTTTGTCTCTCCCTCTCCACCTCCTTGTCCCTCAGGTTTTGACTTTTTCCATACCTCTGTGTATTTCTGTTACCCTCTTCGAGTTACTGTATCATCTGTTTCTATCTCTGTCTCTGTATCTCTCTCTCTCTCTTTGTCACTTCTACCACCCTGTCAGATTCACGAACACAGCCCCTGTCCCCCCCACCTCTCCACTGCTCCCCCTAATCCCAGTCTGTTTTTATGCTCTGGTAACCCAGGGCAACGCTCCTGTGTCTGTGTCAGCTGATGTCCACAGTGCTGGCTGTACACAACACAAAGGAAGCCAAGAAAACAGGCTGGTTTTGTTGGGAGCCTCTGTGCCCAAAGAGTTACGCACTATAATATGTACACAGCGTGGGACAGCTCCCGATCTCTACAAATACTGTCTTACCTAACCAATCAAAGGTCAGACTTACCTGGTATGTCTTCCAGAGATCCTTAGTCAGGCACATGCCATAAACGTCTATGATAGAGTATCATTTATCGGAGACTCCCAGCTATTGCCAGAAACTGATCATAGTGATTCCTGCGTCCATGTGGGTCCGTATTATTAGTTTGGCAATAAATAATACAGGACTGGAAGTTTCCCACCTTTTTTTACTGCTTGCTATTTGCTGCCAGGACTTAAATTGGGAAACAACTGTGTCGTGTAGCTTCATGTTTCATGCTCTCCTCTGCCCGGAGGCTGCACTCTAAGGTGTTATGCCAGATTTCTGATTTAGAGGCACGATCCAGAAGGTCACCTTATCTGTCTGGGTTGATACTGGATACATTTGAGTGAGTGTGGGGTGCTGTTGAGCTATGGGATCAACAAAACAAAAATAAAGCACACACAACAGACAACGCCTGTCCGTCATCCCATCCCTCCTAGATTTTTACGCATCAGTTTATGAAAGCCCTTGTTACTCATTGTCTAAAAGCATATAGTGTACAGCTTTTTGACCCCTCTTGCCCCCCCATCAATATTAGATATAGTTCAAGAGTTTAAGCGGTGATGGAAAATGGGCCTTCCTCTCTTCACAGATTCTATTCTGCACCCTGAACACCCACAAGATTGATATGGAGAAGCTGTTGGGTGGGCAGATTGGCCTGGAGGACTTTATCTTCGCTCACATTAAAGGGCAGAAGAAGGAGGTGGAGATTTTCAAGGCTGAGGATGCCTTGGGGCTTACCATCACAGACAATGGAGCTGGATACGCCTTTATCAAGGTACACTGAGACAGTCCTGTTCTAGTACCGGTATATAGTATTAATCATATTGGCTGTTAGTTTGTACAGTAAAAATCAAATTAACTTGTACTCAAAATACTATTTCTTACATACTGAAAAAGAAATACAAACAACTAATCATTTATTTTAGTATAATAATACCAATACTAACATTTTTCCATTGGTAGAAGAGTACTACGATATTAGTAATGGTATATGTAAGTGAAGATGGCTTAAAGGACACACTGGTTTTAAAACTGAGAGAGGGTGCCTCTCAGTGTTGTTCAGCGAGTATTGCATGCATCACACAAGACTAAGCAGAAGTCTGTTGTCTTAATGTGTCATTTATCAACTGCCATAAATAAATAACAGTTGATAATTTTGACCCTGTTGTCCTCCGATACCATAGTGCTTGCTAAGTGATACTTCTTGGAAATGTGGTCCAGTCTGTGCTTGTTAATTTGCATCTTAAAAGCACCATTTTATCTAAATGCAGTCAGTATGAGTATCAAGGTTCCTGTTGAGACCTTTAAAGACTGTGTTGTGGTGATCTTGATGTTATTTTACAACTCCACATAGTATTATCACTTATAAATAATATTAGAACATTATTAAGGCAGGCATCTCCTTTTGCAACTGATTTACAGCCACTATTAAAATAACCATGATCTTAACATGTTTGAGCATTTAGCCATAATAGAAATGCATATCATATTTGACCTGACTGATATGTAATATTTAGTGGATAAATTCACAACTTTTCTAGCCCACTTCACGTGGTTATATTCACGACTTGCACCCATGTTATGCATGACGTGTGTGTGTGTGTGTGTGTGTGTGTGATTATAGCGCATTAAAGAGGGCAGTGTGGTGGACAACGTGAAGGTGATTTGCGTGGGTGATCACATTGAGTGCATCAATGGGAAGAACATTGTGGGCACACGGCATTATGAGGTGGCACGGATGCTGAAAGAGCTGCCAAAAGGCGAGGCCTTCACTCTGAAGCTGGTGGAGCCCATGAAAGCTTTTGGTGAGCACAAGACATGATATTTACTCTAGCTGCTATTGTTCTGTGCAAATAGAAGTATTAGTTTGTAATGTATATTATATTTGTAGACATGGTGGAGCCCAGAACAAGGGGAGCCAAACCTGCTGGGGAGAACAAAATTGCCTCTGGGAGAGGAACCCTGAGACTGCGTTCTAAAGGACCCGCTACAGTAGAGGAGGTGGTAAGAACAGTTACAGTACTCATCACGTGGGTCATGTGTTGACAAAATACTTTTCTTTGCTAATGCCTGACTTGAATCATCTTCAGCCGACAGAGTTTGAGGAGAAGGCAGTGAAAAAAGTTGATGATCTTCTGGAGAGTTACATGGGAATCCGTGACACTGAGTTAGGTGAGTGCCACTAGCTGAAGAGCAACAACTGTTGGCTCAGCACCTAATGTTTTACCATTCAAAGCAGAAATCAGAATGTAGAAGTGAATAACAGAATGACAGCAAATATGTCAGAAAGCAGTGATGACACAGCATCAAAGACCATCGTCTAAGTCCATGCACTTTGATTTTTCAGCTGCCACCATGGTGGAGGTTGGTCGAGACAAAAAGAACCCAGACGAGTTCGCAATGGCCCTGGATGAAACCCTTGGGGATTTTGCCTTCCCAGATGAGTTTGTCTTTGATGTTTGGGGAGCCATCGGTGATGCCAAGCAGGGACGCGTTTGAAGCTTTTTCGCCCACAGCCTAAAAGACTGGACCGAAGCAGCCAATGGGATTCTGTTTGGTGTGCATATCTAAAAGGTAGAGGGTAGCCCTGCAGTAGGTGGACTGTGATTCTAAGACGCATGCTATTCTAAGTGTACTTAATTATTTGAGTTCCAATCAGAGCATTGGACCCACACTGAACATTCATTTTGCCACTGCAATGACATCCACTGAAACTTGTAAGAGAGGAATCTAGAAAGTTATGGTAAGGGAGCATGGGATTGCTTTTTAAAGTATGAATGTAGAGGTTCAGCATCACTTCCGTCCAAGCTATCACACTGAAATTGTAGCGCACATTTTTCATAAAGGTTTCAAATTTTCACTTTGTGTGTGATTATTTTCCACATTTCTGTGTACCCACAAGTCATATTTGTATTGACCCATCCCTTCAAAGTAAACGTGTAGTATTTTTGAAAGGATTATATTGTTTAATTGTGGTGTTGAGAAAGGGGAGACCAGAGATTGGAAGGTCTTTGCTTTCTGACTGTTCTATTGGTATTCAACAGTTGTTTTGTTAGTTTAGGTGGTAGATATGCTGAAGCTAAATTGTCAGATAAAACAGGATATTTGATCTTATGTTTTTGCAGTGTGGCCAATTTTATCCAGGGTGATTTGTTGATTTGTTTTATTAGTAGCCTATAATTTGAAGTTCATTAAATCAATCCAAGTGGTAGTAGGCTGTAATGGGCTCATTTTGAATTGGTAATTGATTTTTAGTAACATGCACACGCACGCACGCACGCACACACACACACACACACACACACACACACACACACACACACACACACCTTTATAGTTGTTGTTCTGCCAACCAATTAGTGAAAAAGGGTAAATTCATCCAATGTTTCCAAGTCATCTTCTACATTTTATTAATGGAGTAAGGTTTAAGTGGAACAGCTCTGGAGGACACCCTGGAGGAAATGTTTATGTCTAAATACCTCATATTGCTTGAGGTAATAGATATTGTTATATTCTGAGTGCCAGCATTCCAGTTATCTTCATATATGGGTAGGATTATTGATTTAGTCTAATTTGCTGAATAGTTTGGAGAATGAATCAATGGCCTTGAAACCGCCTGGCCAACTAAGGACAGTGTACATAGTTGGCATACAGACCAATTGTTGGCCAACCATTGTTGGCATACAGACCAATCTTCTGGTGAATACTAAGCTAGAATGTTAAGCAACACAGCTTTTGTCGTCTTTCTGTAATTGTCTGTTGTATGTTTGTATGGTTATGATGATATCCAAGTGAGAAAGAGAATGCTGTTCAGCTCAACTAGCTCTGGATTTGTGGAAATGGTACCATATTATATAATAGCAATATAGTTAGTACCACAGTGGTGGTTCAGTTAAAATTGTATTATGTGAACATTTTATGTGAACATGTTTAGCAGTCCTGATTTTGTATCAGTCTACAAGGAAAGGGGGAATACAGCTGTTTTTAACTAACATTCCTTTGCTCTTAGTTTTTTTGTACAGAGTGCTGACATAGAATTGTAATTTGATAGATAAACAATTATATTTTTGATCTTTTAATTTATTTGATTAAAAATGTTGTAAGATGTATGCAAAAGGAAAACATTTTTATGGTCTTAATTAAATAAACTTGGGCACTTGAAACAGTGTTGTTGTCCAATTTTCTTCATTTCAAAAAAGTGTTACCAAAATGATTTTGGAAAGGGAAAAAACAAAGATGGTGTTCCAGGAGTTTGACGCATTCGCGTACGTGTTGTGCATTCTGCTGTGTTAGAAAGTCCGTATGAAGGAACAAACTGCGTTTTTTATTTCGTTGATACATGCGCAATACCCGAAACCAATCCGATCCCCGTACACATGGCAGTCCAAGTGGTTTGGAAACAGCCCAGGCCTGGCGTCGCAATTGGTTTCCGAAAACCAATTCCAAACCCGTCGTATCTCCGTTCACATGAAGCCGGCACGATCCCAAACCAGTTCCAATCGGTTTCGACTTGTCCATGTGAACGCACTTAATGCCGTGCCAATGCCTTTCTGGGTCTCCAATTTGATGAGCACTCACCAGAGATTTTGAAAATTTCAAAAGTGTAGTTCAAGTTTGGTTGAGTGTCATCAATGGGTATCCACCTAGAGGTTGTTTTTTAGAGTCATTATTTCATTAGGACTTGCAGGAGTGTTTGCAGAACAACAAGTTACTGTGCATGCACTGCCAAAAGTGACTGAGAATGTGGGTCACTAAACCTGCATGGGATTTTATTTTTGGTAATTTTGTACAGGAAAAAATGCCATGGTAACAATAATATAGACACATATTTTTTGTTAATCCATAGCTTTAAAAAGTGCAGTTCAAGTAAGGGGTTATTCTTCTCTCCCCCCCCCCCCCCCAAGTAATTTGTGTTACACTTGCCTCCAAATTCCTCCAGCTGGATCTGTGCTTACGTTCCTATGCACTCCTGTTTCGGAATGGGAAGTGACCTACAGCTTAAGCCAAGCCAGCTGTAAACCCCAGACAATCCATGTGTTTCCTCAAGAGAGGGCTGATTGAGTAGCAGCACATTTTACCAGAATTGTGGACCCCACCTATAACATGTTGGGCCCTAGCTGTATCTACATGAATAAAGCCACCCAAAGCAAGGAAACTCAAGGACATGACTTCTGTAATTTGCAGGGGGGTCCTAAACCCCAAAGCCACCCTCTTCAAAATCTACTGAAAATACCTGCCCCCCCCAAATAATCATATCACATGACCCTTTACCTCACAGGTAAGTCCCACCCAATCTTCCATCACTTCTCACATAAACTCACTATTAATAATTTCTTGATAACTACACCACACACACACTACATCTCATGGGAAAGCAACAGTTACTCATCTATCAGACATCAAGGAAAATTCCAGTAAATGCAATACACTTAACCAATGTGTAGTATAAAAGTTGGTAATTTTATTCTTAAACTTGGCTGCATACATACATGTAGAAAATACAGTGTGGCAAAAGCCTTTTCATAACACAGATCAGTCCATAATGGCATATTTCAGGGCAGCGAATTTGTGTTAAAGGCCAGTTCACATTTCCACAGATAAAAAGTATTCTACAAAACCAAGGCCATTATATAACTTGGAATTATAATCCTTTAATTTGGCAGGAATAAAGAGATTGCGAGATCTAGATGCCCATAAACATAATATGTGCAATTGCTTTTTTGTTCAGTAGTGTACTATGAAGATTAAGTACCTAAGGCCCTTTAAACAGTTGGACTGCAGCAGACTGTATGACTTGGACAGACACATCCGTTGATTAAGGGATGGTGTATTACTTCAACCGTGCATGTTTCAGGTTATCTACATAGTATATGTACAGGGCTTGACACTCCTTTTTATATTGCATTTCATGACAATGCCAGATAAAACACATACAGACTAAATAGCACCTCATGATATCAGCAGAGAGACAAAGTGATGTCAGCTTTGGTTCTCAAAATGCAATGCACACCAGCAAGAGCACCATCTGCCTGATTCATCTGGTGTAATCTTCAAGGGTTCAGCAGCTAAACAGACCAGAGGGTTCATAGATGAACGGTAATGATGTAGCCAATGTTTGTCGGTAGTGGTGATGATGGTGATGCAGTGACTAACTGTGTTTGGTATGACAATGGTGTACCCTCCTAGATATCTGCATATTTCCTTTTTGCTCACAGTTCATCCCCAACATGTTGCTTCCTGAAGGCATCACCGGTCAGCTTCTCCTGTGCCTCCTTCATACCGGACACAACTTCAGAAGAAAAACAGAGGTGAGATCTGCAGTTAGTATAACAGTAAACAATCTTCAGCATCATAAAAGCCCAAAAATGCTAAAACATATAGGTCATTAGTAGATATGAGTCAGTGATGAAAACATCACAATATTCACAACATTGCGAAGGTAATTTCCTAATGCCGCAAATGATTTCTAAAATTTCAATGATTCTATACACAAAAAAGCATAAACAGGCAACAGCGATGATTACCTTGGTCTGCATTGCTGTAGAAGTACTTGTAGTTCGGGTTTCCATTTTTGTTAGTTATCTCACTGCGAACTTTGCCACTAGGGTCTAGAGCAGATGGACAGATACTTTACTGATCCTGAAGGAAATAAAGGCATTACACATCTACATACTATACATGTAGTGGCACTTTAGACATACATGGCAAGAAAATACACTCAACTGTAGTTTAAAAAAAAACAGTCTATGTGACGGCTGTGCAAAGGGCAGTACCATCAAAAAGTATAGTATAAATGAATGTCAGCGCCGAAATAAAACTATTTGGCTGTACATATACAATAGTGCTGCACTTGCACATTCTTGAGGGATTGATCAATCCGTGAATCACAACGTAAAAACCACACAGGAAATGTTGCACAGAGAAAAGTTTTGAATGTTCTCATTTAAACCAAAGACACTGGCTTAGGGATAAAGGCAGTTGCATAAACTTAATTCGCTTACCAAGAAAAAGAATTCTGGGAATGTAGCCACCATCTGGACTGAACTGGTCATCTTTAGGCTCCTCCTCATCCTAAGAAAATGACAAAGACACACCATGATGAATGATAGTATGAGAGCGTGTGGTGCAGCCTACTGTCTGACATAACAGTGGTATCATGGTGTCCGTTGTATAGTATTACAGACTCTGAAAGGAGGCAACCATGGAAGAAATTGTTCTGAGTGTGGTTCTGAGATTCCTGAACAAACCTGATACTTTGGGCGGGCACTTACAGGACAGGTGTCTATTTCATGTTTGGTTATTTTCTTGTTTTCAACATAGAGCTGTTAGCGTTTTATCTGACCCAGATGCACTTTTTTATTTCTCAACTTAGTCTAGCATGAGTTGTCCATATGCCAAATCAGTCCTGTCTTGTCAGTACCAAATCTGATCCCATTGGACTGGTATAACAGCATCATAACTACATATTGATTTTCATAAAGGTGAATACTTACTTCAAGGTTCACCATCACAAAGTTGTGGGCAAGCTCTGAGATGTCCTTTGATTCTGCGAACTTTGGCTTCAAAGCTAAATATAAAAAGTGACTGTTAGTAAAGTTTGGTAGTAGTTTGAAGTAGTTTTTAGTCTATATTCCAGTTATCTAACACTTCTTTAACAGAGTTCCCTTAACACGTCTGAAAGCTTTGATGACCTACCTTTACAGGCGCCACACCAGGTCTTGTGAATGATCACCATGAGAGGTAGTCCACTGTATATAAGAGTAGGTAAAAGCAGGACAGTTACACTTCTGGACAGAGATAACTAAATTAATGGGAACAGAGTATTTTCTACAGTATAACATGTGGGCTAAATGTCAACAACATAGTACTGTTTTAGGGTGATACTAAGGAGAACACTAAATAACGTTACCTCGCCTCTGCCTCCTTCTTCCCATCTTCCAAAGAACGCCAGTTAATGTGGTCTCCAAACCCTGCAAAAACACAACATTAAGTGGCTTTTAAAGGGACAAAAAATTGGGCAGTGGTGTTTCGTACCATGGGCTACTTAGGCACACCTTACCAGAATGAATGAAGTTAAGTGTTTGTTATCAGCTGAAATAACAAAGCACTACAATGACTGAGTAATCAATCGCGTACTGTAGCAGAAAGAGAACAAACGTGCAGACATCGTTATCATCGTAACCAGCCTGCTCCGCTGAATTCATTCGTTCAAAGAATATTAGTACATTACATTTTTAGACACGGGCTGATTGCTGCCGTGTTAGCTTATCCAGATGTAGCGGTTAGCTGGCTACATGACCATACCAATCCTTTGATATCAATGGACGTGACTAGCTAAAATGCTATAGCTAACAGTCTAGTTTAAGATGTCTTTGATCAGAGCTTTGTAGACACCTTGTCAAAACGAGTGATCTACAACAGCGCAAAGATGTAAGTGTATATAACTAGTATACTCATATTACCCAACCGTTATCATTACTAGCTATCAGATAAATCATTGAATTTATTCGCGTATTCCATGTTGGGTAACAGTGGTTAAGATAACTCACCTCTCCCATTTACGTCGGCAGCAACTCTCCCAAAGTGTGATACCAGGAAAACTGGTAGAAATGAAAATAATGCTATATTCATTACTGAAGACTGCATTGTAGGATTTGTTATACAGCCTGTGAACTTCAGCGTTAGCTTGCACTTACAACGGAAACATCAGCTCAAAAGGCAGTACATGGTTTCTTCCCAGCCAATCAATCGATACGGTTGGGGTTCTGACACTGCCATAGACAGTAAAAAAAGGACACTACACAAGACATGATTGGTAAGTGGCGCAGACTCCGCCCACTACACTCATCTGTTCGCCGCCTAGTGATGAAGGCTATCTTTTTTTTTTTTTAAGCTAAATTAATCAAATGACACAAGTTTACTGTGTATATCCGCACAGTTCATTAACTATGGAAAAAAGACGTACTATTAGAATGATATTAATAAATCTTGGACAATATGAAATGTAAATAGTTATTAAGGTGTGGCACCTGCTTTAACCATGTATTTTGCTTTAAAATCAAACTCCCCATAATGTGACAAAATATATGAAAGTTAGGTTCATAATTTCAGGAATAGTCTATAGACTTCAATCAGACACATATAACAACAATAGAATCTCTGCAACCGTCCCGTGTAAATTATCATTGAAAAAGACACAGCCAAGTCCTCTGGCGGATCTTTGTAACCTTGGCAACAGGGTAAAAGGTTTTACAAAGAGATGCATGCTGGGATTGTAAAAAGTATGGCTGCCTGCTGTAGGGCTGTATGACTGTAGCTCTCTTTGCCTAATGAAGTAACGTTGCTATAACATTAACATTTACCGGCTTATTCAATGAATTGCATATTCAGTTTTGTTTATTACGATGTTTCCACTATTGCGCTGTAATCGGTTTACAAGAACTACCAAGGTACAGATACTTTCTCGGCCCTTGCACCCGCAAGGGTGCAGGACACAAGATATATGGACACGCTCACGGTAATGTGTTTGAGTTTAACCAGCGATAGGATAGGTTAACTATCCATTTGTAATTATTGCGGCATTGAAGTCAGGCTAGCTAGCTGTAGAAAGGTCAGAAATAGGTCAGTAGTTACATAAGTCACACTTTGTCTACTTTGCACAATGTTATAAGTTAAAAAAAACACGAGTTCTTACGGGAAGATCGATGAAACGTCCTTAACACTAATCTAAAATGACACGCAGTGTTCAGATCAGTGGGCACAGATTGTAGCGTTACAAACCGTGGGTACAGATTACATTGGATACGGTTTAGCAGTCTGTGGGCTTGTATTGTTTCTACATTTAACAAATGCATGGCAAGGTTTACCAATCTGAGACCAAAGATTAGTAATCCAAAGAGATGTTTTATCTATCTCCCATCTGACACTGTCGGCACTCATAAAATTTCAATGTGATGGGTGTTTTCAAAGGACCCTTTTTGTTGTAACAGTTACCTGCCTTGTGGAAAGGTGTGCAAGTGTCAATAAAGAATCATGCTCTGTTGGACAGGACTGCCACAGGGAATATGGTG
Source organism: Setipinna tenuifilis (assembly GCA_030347295.1). NCBI lineage: Eukaryota > Metazoa > Chordata > Actinopteri > Clupeiformes > Engraulidae > Setipinna > Setipinna tenuifilis. Next base: position 16,268,381 of record CM059265.1, read on the forward strand.
GGGCTGCCTTACCTTGATCTGAAGTGGGACATTTCCTTTAATGGAATATTTGTTTTCTTTTAACCACAGGTGTTCTCAGCAGTGGCAATGTCCACGAGGCAGTGGACAGTTCAGTAGTACTGTATTACGTCTCTTTGGCCATGCCAGGAAAGCACTTTCTGTGAAATGTGGCTCAAAACCCTCAAAAGTTTCTCTGAGGTTTCTTATTGGACCTGCAGCCCTCACTGCCTCCGCTCGGGCTTTCGTTAGTTTGGCTCATTGCCAAGAGGACGTCAACAATAATGTGCCTGCAGAAGTCCATGCCAAAGAGAAGGATCCAGAGTTCCACTGGACTGTTCTCTGGGAGTTTGTCCGTCCTCAGCTCCTAGCTCTGATTGGGGCAATTATTGTAAGTGACCCAGTTAAGCCAAGCCTAGTTTCAGTCCGTGTCATGCAATGCAAAGCCAAATCCTGTTTTTTTTCTGTATGTTTTGGAAGTATACTAGTAAATGAAAATACCTATGTGGGCCAAGTGCCATGTGAATATGTTTCATAGCCAAGGGCCTTGTGTCAGGCAAAACTGGACACCATTACTGCTTATGGCTTCAATAACTGAGCCGCCTTAGTTTCACAGGACATTTATTAGTGTAGTAACAGAATGAAGAATCCCCTCGAACTTTTCATGTAAAACACTTAACGTGAATTAAATGCTTAAAAGAAAAATTATGTTTAGCATACTATTGTGTTTTGGCTTGTTACTGAGATGTTAGAAATACATCTAGTTTATTTAAAATGGTAATAAGAACTCCAAAAATAAGTGTAAACATTAAAAAAATAAAAATCTTTGTTATTGTTACAGCTAGCTTTTGGAGCTGCCATCTTAAATATCCAGATACCCTTGATGCTGGGTGATCTGGTGAATGTGGTGGCACGCCACATGAGAGAACGAGCCGGCAATTACATCAGAGACATAAGGGGTCCCGCTTTCAAGCTGCTGACGCTCTATTGTCTCCAGGTACTGGCATTTTCACAGTGCAGTTTAAAAATTGCTTATGCATTAACTCAGTAATGAGACAGATGTTTTTGATGTTTACATGTTTAGTATGACCATTAAGAGCAGATTCTTGCAGTAGTTGTGATGCTGACAAACTGCACTACTCTCCGATCTCCAGGGCGCCCTGACCAGTGGCTACATTGTCCTTCTGTCAAGAGTAGGGGAGCGAGTGGCTGCTGACATGAGGAAAAGCCTCTTTGCATCATTGCTCAGGTAATTGTCAAACTGTACTGATATTGACTTGTTCCTATAAATATTTAAGCCCATTTCCTGGTGTGGCAAGGTATTAAAATTATTACTTAAGGCAGTTCCGATGTTGTAAGGAGTATACCATATGTATGGAGTTGGTATTAGTCATTAAGATCCAAATGGTTATAACAGTAAAATTATGTATCCTACCTTTGAAGCATTTTAGCATGAAGGATAAGGAAATCCAGTATAATTTCAGGCAAGATGTGGCGTTTTTTGATGCTAACAAGACAGGCCACCTTGTGAACCGTCTGACTGCTGACATTCAAGAATTCAAGTCCTCTTTCAAGCTGGTTATCTCTCAGGTATGGAAGAATACCCTTAATCCTTCATGTAAATCCACACTTTAAACTCTACTATGCTTGGTCCTAGGGGTTTTAATGTCAGCTGTAATACAGAAAGCATTATGCCAAAAACCACCATGTAGTTTTTAGAATGAGATTGTGCTAGGGCTGTGGATGAATGGCACTTCATTTATGGGTACCTTTCTCTGTGCTTGTCACTTGTGGCTGTAGGGCCTACGGAGCTCCACTCAGACGGTGGGTTGCTTTGTGTCACTCTATCTGATCTCCCCGAAGCTGACGGGCCTCACAGTGGTCATTCTGCCCTGTCTGGTGGGTGGAGGGGCAGTCATCGGCTCCTTCTTGCGACGCCTGTCTAGAAAGGCCCAGGAGCAGGTAAACATAGTCCTCTGCACATGATGAATATACTGTGATTTACCTTTTATTTGTATGATACAGTTGACTTGGACTAGCTTGAAAATGATTGGACATCAAAAATAACTTAACACACCATGAACATCTGTATGTTTTTTTTTTTTACATATTAATTTGACAAAAAGAGTTATTATATAATTGACTATAACTTGACTATCACCGGTGTAGTTATGTTTTTTGTGGCAGTAACCGAAACACTCTTTGGGCCTTTCAGTTTATAATTTATTGTCTTATTCAGGTTTCAAAAGCTACAGGGGTGGCAGATGAGGCTCTGGGCAACGTGCGAACAGTACGAGCTTTTGCCATGGAAGATCGAGAGCTGCAGTAAGAATGGAACTACTTTGCCCTTCTAACTTTTAGACCTCTATATAGGTCTTAATTATCTGATAAGGCCACATCTTACTTTCTTGATAAAGTAAGATGTGATAACAGGAATTCTGTTTGATTAAAGGTTTAAAAAAATCATTTTCCACTTTTTTAGAAAAATAAAAATAAAATTAGTTTTACATCTTACAGGTTGTATTCAGTTGAGGTGGAGAAATCTCGTGACATGAATGAAACACTGGGATGTGGCATAGCTGTTTTCCAAGGCCTTTCCAACATTGTGCTGAATTGTAAGCATTTCAAATATGTGTTTATGATACATATTATAAATGCTCAGAGCCCAATCAATATTAACTACATTCCAGTACATATCATACTGGAATAATCGTCATGTATGCTCTAGATATCATGTAATTCTCATCTGTTGTTACAGGCATTGTTCTTGGCACCATTTTTGCTGGTGGGTCCTTAATGACAGGTGATGAGATGTCTGCGGGCGATTTGATGTCTTTTTTGGTGGCTTCCCAAACTGTGCAGAGGTAAATCATTCTTGTGTTAGGCTCAGCCTCATCTGGCATCATTCAAACCCAAGAGACATCACATTTGTGTCACTTTTTTCAGGTCTCTAGCAAGCATCTCGATCTTGTTTGGCCAGGTGGGTAAATTGTTCATTCCTTAAACTTCTGTTAGTCAATCTTTTTGAGTACAGAACATAGTAAAGAATGACTGAATAGTCTAATGCAGTATGGGTTATGGTTGTTGTTTTTAGATGGTGAGAGGCATCAGTGCAGGTGCCCGTGTTTTTGAGTACATGTCCCAGGAGCCAACCATCCCTGTGATTGGTGGAGGCCGCATCCCTACTGAGTCTCTCATTGGAAGAGTGGACTTCCTGAACATCAACTTCTGGTAAGAAAACAGAAAGCAGACATCATTATAATGGTGCCATTGGAAATGTAGTGATGACACTGGTATACCTGTTCTTCTAGCTACCCTACAAGACCTGCTCACCACATCCTGAAGAATCTCAATCTCACTCTGCCTCCCTGTAAAACTGTCGCGATTGTTGGAGAGTCTGGTGGAGGTACTGATTTTTTCACAGTGTTTGAGTAATGGTAATGGCTCACATGTGCATGCAAATATACATCACTGTACAAATGTCTTTAGGGAAGTCTACAGTTGCTGCCTTACTGGAGCGATTCTACGACCCAGCAAGTGGAGTCATCATGCTTGATGGGCTGGATATCAAAACACTGGACCCCTCCTGGCTCAGAGGGAAAGTTATTGGATTTATCAACCAGGTATGTGTTGCTTTTACACATTATCTTTTGTAACATTGATAACCTGAGTATGTAATTACATGGATTGTCCTCATTACCTCCTCCTATATGTTCAGTATTTTAACCAACATATTTATTCCTCTTCTATACCCATAGGAGCCAGTGCTGTTTGGCACATCTGTAATGGAAAATATCCGCTTTGGAAAACCCGAGGCCTCTGATGCTGAGGTCATTACTGCAGCCAAGCAAGCAAATGCACATGGTTTCATCACCGGTTTCCCAGATGGTTACAACACTGTTGTTGGTAAGTGGAGGAAAAAAATGACTAGACATGCAGTATATGTTTTACTCGGTGATCATCTCTTTTGTTATGGGCAGTTAGTAGTGTTACAAACAGAAGTTATTCGTACTGTCCAAACTGATACCCAGCTGTCTACCTTGTTTCAGGTGAGCGTGGCGTGACACTATCAGGAGGTCAGAAGCAGCGCATTGCCATCGCCCGTGCCCTGATCAAAAACCCCAGGATCCTCATCCTGGACGAGGCCACCAGTGCTCTAGACGCAGAGTCGGAGAGGGTGGTTCAGGAGGCCCTCGACCGGGCCACAACAGGCCGCACGGTCCTCATCATCGCCCACCGTCTCAGCACCATCCAGGGGGCTGACCTCATTTGTGTTATGAGCAATGGTAAAATCGTGGAGGTGAGGGAGAGAAATTTTGCTTAAAATGCCTAACCACTGTTGTAAGGGCTTGTAAGACTGCTCATTTTGACCAGAGTTTGATCAGACCTAGTAGGAGTTGTAGTTGATGACTGAATATCATTCCTTCTCTGTCTCGCAGGCTGGCTCACACCTGGAGTTGCTTAGCAAGGGAGGATTATACGCTGAACTGATCCGGAGGCAAAGGACTGAGGGGGAAAAGAGGAACGTTTAGAAAAATTTGAATGGACATATAGAACATACACTATATAATTAAGGAGTTTCTTCATTTCAGGTGAAGGCACCAAAAAGATGTATTTATTATGAGATTATGTTGACTAATTTTGAAATTCATGTGTATAAGAAGCCCTTGTATATAGTAAAATTTTATACATAACATTTACCTGTTGAGATGGTCAGTGCACCATGAAGTAACGCCAGCTTAAAGGTAAATGTTATCATAGCACATACTGTCTTGTAATATGCTTTTAAATCTAATAAATGCATTCATAAATTCTTAAATGCAGCAGTATACCTATTTGACTTTTGAATGTGACTATCAGCATTGTACATGATACTACAGTTTTTTCAATTGCTTACACACGAAACCTTTATATATCACACGATTCCTTCTGTCACTCAGACTTCGCAACCCCTTATCATATACTAATTCCAAAACCATAAACTAATTCTCAGTATTGACACCATTTTTAATTTTGCTGTTCACTTTTTACAAATGAATACACACACTTCTCTACCTAACACAGATAAATTGACAGGAAGTAACTTGATTTCCTATTTCAGTGGCACACTTATTCATCAGTCGAACAGACTCTGTCCTCAAATGTGCAAACAATAATTGCCTTACTGAACAACAACCAATTACTGCCTGGAATAGGTCTATGAATAAGCCAAAGGTCAAGTTATCAGTCTTAAACAATGGATGCCAACAATGGAGAGAGAGAGACAGACCTATACACACCCATCAACACACACTCCATCAACACACACACAAATGCTCTCATTTGCATAAATGTTTTTTGGTTGCTGTACCACCAGATGTGGTGGTTGGTGTACTTTTCTTGTGTGTTTTTTTTTTTTTTCATATGTACTGTACCATACTAAATTCACAACAGAAACCGCTTACTTCAGAAAATTAAATATTTTTAGTTCCAATATCACTCATGTTGACTTCTATTGGCATACTTGTACAGCAATATATAAAAACCATAAAAACAAAAGAGCTTTAGGTTTACAGTAAGTAATACTATGGGAAATGTGTTTATGATGTGAGGCAAATACTTGCTTTTAAGATGTGTTCAGAATATTTTGAATGTGGTGTTTTCATTTTGCAGGAGATAGGATGCTTTTGCATTTCGTGTGAGCAATAGTTAAATTTGGGTGTAGAGCTTTGAAAAAAAAAGCTTTGAAAATGTGTGTAAGCAGTTTAAAAACCTGTAAGACAATATCAATATAGCCTACATAAGGAAATTGCACAAGTATTGTTTGAAGCATATTTCAAATATTACAGTATACATTTGTACATTTTAATTTCGAAAGCAGCTGAAGAGGCCCAATTTGGTCAGTGTTAATCTGTGACCGGTCTAACTGAGGAAAAATACTACGGATTAACCTTTGACTGTGGAGAACAGTCATAGCAGGTTGTGTTTACGCTGCAGTCCGTCATTTCGCCGGTAGATGGCCACAGCTCTCACTTATTTGACGTTGCCTCTAAATTTCACTCCCAACATTTGGGATTGAGAATTGTCCCAGCTATTTTAAGGCTGGCTTCGTTTACAAACCATGCAGAAATATGAGAAGCTTGAGAAAATCGGAGAGGGTAAGGCATTTTCAATTACTTTCCAGTCATCTATGTTTGAATTACAAGTGATATCAAGCTCTTTAGCCAGTGTCTTAGCATGTATGCTGTCTTCCCGTAGCAGTGGCCTGCTAACATAGCCAAATAAACCTTAACAAACCCAGTCTGTGTAATAGAATTGATCAAGCTGCCCAGTAGCTGTTGTAGATAAATGAATATTCAGATAACCAACTGTTTTATAAAAACAGGCAGTAGAGCTGTAAGATATGCCCATGTATGAAATGCTATAAATGCTACCGATGTAGTTAGCGTGCACGGCTAGCTTTGGTGCTGTCCAAACACCTTAATCTTAAATGCTAGATTTTTGTTTTAAGCAAGATTGGTGTCAAGCTTACGCCGGGAAACCTCACATGGTTGCCTACTGACTATGCTCAGAATTCCGTGATTTTACGAGTGGGGTTATTGAAAGTGCGAACGTGCACAATTAATGTTATCTCCTTCTAAACCAGCTATTGCATCTAACATGAATGCAGCAGCAGTAGTAGCAGCAAGCTGTTACCTATGTATATTCCTTGGTTTCTTATAACAGTAGCTAATGAAGTGGTTTTGTGATTGAAACAATTCCGTTAAAACATACGGAGTGTTAGTAGTATTTTCTCTACCTGTTCTTTCTACCTTGCCACGGTTAGAAATGTTTAGCCTACTAGTACGGCGATGGCCAATGGCATCAAAAATAGCTTGAGCTTTGGTGGTAACCTTATTTGCTAATTAGCTATGGTGTACCATAGGGGAACCTTTCACAGTAGCTATGTTAAATTGCTATTCATTGGGACTATGTAAATTATGGTGAAATTGGTTGGTTCAGAACTATTAAAAAATGCACGAATAATGCTAAACACGTTTGTACACACCTTGGGTAGTTAGGCTAGGTCTCTTTTTGACGAGGTCTTTTTATTCCGTAGACTAAATATGCATTGTGAAAGTGAATGGATGTCTCAACGTGTATATCATTATACAGGCATAGGAAATAGACGAAAGCATGTCGAGACGTTTCTTTTTCTGTCATTCTCTCCAGGCACATATGGAACTGTCTTTAAGGCAAAGAATCGCGAGACTCATGAGATAGTGGCCCTGAAAAGGGTCAGGCTGGACGATGACGATGAGGTATTGATTTAGACAAATGATATCAAACACATGATATATAAGTCAGCATCTATGTTAAGCATATTTTTTCTCTTTAGGGTGTCCCAAGTTCAGCATTACGTGAAATCTGTCTCCTGAAAGAACTGAAGCATAAAAACATTGTCAGGTATGAGTGGGATGCGTTCTGTACATTGTTGTGTACCATCAGAGTAATTACATGCACAGATAATGCAGACATGCTTGTTGAACAGGAAATTGATTGTGATTTGTTTTGCACTTTAAGGTTACATGATGTTCTTCACAGTGACAAGAAGCTCACTTTAGTTTTCGAGTACTGCGATCAGGTGAGGAATGGGTGCAGTAATTGCGTTATACACCAGTAGTTAAATATTGGGGGCAGTTGTAACAAGCAATGCAATGCATGTAGTTGGAAATGAGCCTGGGATCTTGTGAGCAGGTGTTAAGCTGCATGTTGTGATGAGCACATAATAGGAATTTTACAACCCTTTTCATGTACACAATCTTTCTAACCGACAGTCCCACCGGATAAGAAAAAAAAACAGTATTTTATTGTGGGACATGTAAAGACAGCAGGGTAAAAGCTACATCATAAATCTGCCACTATTTGGATTTAAATAACTACATGGCTGTTGGCCTCTAACCTGGCATGTTGAAGTTGTAGCTGGTTTTGGCCTCCCTTAATATACCTTGGCTACAGGTGAAAATTTTGGTGATGTTTTAAGTCTGCTTTTGACAGTGCCTTGCATACACTAATAGGAGAGACACCTCTACATAATCCTTAATGTCAGTAAACTCTGTTACAATATAACACAAGACAAAATGTGCATTTTAGAATAAGTTGAGGCACTTCTACACTAGATGCCACATTGGTGTGTTCTCTCACTTTCTCCCTTGTAGGACTTGAAGAAGTATTTCGATAGCTGCAATGGTGACTTGGATCCAGAGATTGTAAAGGTCTGTGCTCTGTAAACGGCAGTTAGATTGCCAAATACTGTACTGCCTAATGGTCTCATGCTCATCTGCTGCATGGTACAGTTACTGCATTGATCTGCTGAACTGTGTTAACGGCATGGACAAGGATAAAAAATGTTTTTTTTTTTTATGTTGGGTAGATAACACTGATCTATTACTTTGTGGAGTGTGTATGGTTATCGTAGAAGAATTTTATGGATTTCCCATTTTTGATGTGATGTTTTTTTTTTGCAGTCATTCATGTACCAGTTACTAAAGGGGCTAGCCTTCTGCCACAGTCGGAATGTGCTCCACAGAGACCTGAAGCCACAGAATTTGCTTATTAACAGGGTAGGTACTTGCGTTCTTGCGTGGATACTTTTGGATGACATTAAAGATAAACACATGTTGTGGCAGTGTATTATGTACAAGTAAAAGGCTCCAAATGGTATTCTGTATGAAGTAATGTGGTATAATCTATTCACCTGTCCTGTGCACCAAACGCCAACAATTTATTTGATTCTTAGTTATGCATTACTAATGTAGTTGAAGTGTTACTGCACATGTACAATTTAAGTAAATCATTGCAAAGGCAGGAGCAGACATAGCCCCTGCCTAATTTCAAGGATTTTTTTTGTCATATTTAGAAGATCAAAGTCGAAAAGCACCTGGCTACCATTTTGATCTTTGCTGATATGTTCTGATCATGGCAGGTGCATGTGTTATCATCAAAATCACTATACTGACTTTTTTATTATTATTATTTTCTTAAATTCGACTTCTCAGAATGGAGAACTGAAGCTGGCGGACTTTGGCTTGGCCCGGGCCTTTGGTATTCCAGTACGATGTTACTCGGCAGAGGTAAGTCATTCACAGGCCTAGAAAGTAGTGCGGCTGTTATTTAGCACGGCACAAAAGTAGTTTAAGGCAGTTTCAACAAATGCTGGGACCATCAGGCATGTTAATGTTTGCATTAAAAGACAACTACTTGAAATCTTCAAAGAAACTGAAAAGGTTAAGTGTTTAAAACCTTAGTTTATTCTGTGGTGCTGAGTTGAGAGTAGCGGCTCTCTGTGTTAAATTTAAGTCTAAACTATTAGATGTAATAGTGCACTCTAGTAAACCTTACATGCCCTCAGCAGTACACACTACAGACTCCTGCAGAAGGAAAAGCAGAGGTTCACTCAGTGTTTGTTATGCCCCTTTCCAGGTGGTGACGTTATGGTACAGACCACCAGATGTGCTGTTTGGTGCTAAGCTTTACTCTACCTCTATTGACATGTGGTCGGCGGGATGCATATTTGCAGGTAGGAAATGGTGTCAACAATAACATAGGAAATGAAATGTTTGTTGGGCTTTGATCATAGCCTTTATTTGTAGGCAGGTATCTCTGTAAGGTTGGTGATGTTGTCCCTGTTGTGTCCTGTACATTTCAGAGTTGGCTAATGCTGGAAGACCCCTGTTCCCTGGTAATGACGTTGATGACCAGTTAAAGAGGATCTTCAGATATCCTTGAGTACATGTGTCGAGGAAGCCTTTAGGTCTCCTCTGCTGTATGCATTTGAAATCTGCATCAAAAGTGCTTTTGATATGTTCAGCCAACAATGCCTGACGGCACACAATATCTAGGTGATCACATTTATTTATTGAATGTTTTCTGCTGTATTCTGTGTGAGTACAGTTTCAAGTGAAATTAACTGCTGTGTTCATTAATATTTACGTTAGGTTCACACTTAAGCATGTCAGTGTAGCCACCAGATGGTGCTGGTTTACTTTTGTCATGTAATGTTGCTGAGTCAGCTTATATCATTTTAGAAACCGCTTGTTGGTTTGATAAAATGCTTAGCACTGTAAAGGTTGACATTAGATTTGGGTGCCAAATCACATGGGTCAGCACATTAAGTTTTCCTTAATGGCTGTTCACGTTGCTTGGTACACCAACAGAAGAACAGTGGCAGACGATGACCAAACTACCAGACTATAAGGTACACTTTACACTTGATGCTCTTCATGTCCATTTCATGTTAGTGGTTTTCTGAGAGTTTCTCCTGAGATAATGAGCTATATTAATTAATTTATAATAATTTATATAATAACATATCTATAACATTCAGTTACATCAACTGATAGATACAGCCCTCCAGTTATCTATGTGTAACACTGTTTGTTTTAACAGCCCTATCCCATGTACCCTGCCACCACATCCTTGGTGAATGTTGTCCCTAAACTAAGTAGCACTGGACGGGACTTGCTCCAGGTATGTTCAAATACATGTAGATGCTGCTAATATTTTTTTTTTTATTGGTGTCAATCCAAGATTGTCTTTACAACCCAAGATTTTCTTTCTAGAGGGATTTAAAACGGTAAAAAAAATGCCTAGATGTTGTCTATACAATTGTTGTCTTTATTTATTGTTATTTTTGTTACCATACAAAAAAATGTAATCACTTGGACATTCCATTTTAATAACAAAACATTTAGACTATCCAAATGACAGAAAATCAATCAGAAATAAAATGAAGACATTGTTAATATTATGCTGCTGGGAATGGCTGATTATGTCGGCATCATTATAAGAGGCCCATTTTCCACCACTCCCTAATGGCAATGACGGCTAATCTATTATGTTTAAAAGCTTAATTAATTAGTAAAACCTCTTTGCTGTTGCGTCTTTGTGGCTGAAAACTGTTGTGCTATGTAAGTGAGCTCTAGAAGTGCCCTCTCATGGCGTTTGTTCCTAAAGCATCAGCAACTTAGCATCTTTCAGACCTATTTGTTGACTATGAAGATCCAGGTTTCTGTAGAATATTTAGAATATTAGAATATTAATTGCCACAAAATGTTAACCCACGTATGGACAATGAAATCTTGGAGAAAATATCTTTATTGTATGTTATCTGTATACACCATAAGTTTAACCACAGTTGTCTTAAGCCTATTCAGCAATACACAATTACCATAGGGGGATTTAGTGTACAAAGTTGTAGAATTACATGATCATACCTCTCTCTTGTACTGAATTGCTTCATTAAGCAGTCGGTTGACGAAACATCTGTTTCTACTCTGCAGAATCTACTGAAATGCAACCCAGTTCAGCGAATATCAGCCGAAGAGGCTTTGCAGCACCCATACTTTGCTGACTTCTGCCCGCCATAGATGCCAAACTCACTGAGCCACCGTCAACAATCAGCACTGTCATTCCCACTCAGAGAATTTCACAAAACAGGTTCACCATGAGTTATTCACTTCCTAAAAGACTTTTAGCTGTTTCCCAAAAGACTTTTCTCTCAGCATACTTTCCTATCAGCAGACTAAGTTTGTAGCCATATCAGTGCGTACTTTGTCCACAGAAAAACTTTTTTTTTTTTTGACAACAGCAGGTCACTTGCATTTCTTTCAGTGAGTACCTGAAGTGAGGTTGGCGTGTGGTACACAAGCAGCTGTGTGATGTTTTGTGAAATACTCCTCTGCTCTGCTGTAGGATTCCAGCCCCTGTAGGACCCCTAGCTACTGTAGTTCTTCCTTCCTCTTTAGATTTTGCCTCTGAACTTAACCTCTGACCTTTTGTTTTGCATAAAGGGACTGAAATCAGTCCCTGTGCAACTTTTTTTGTGTGCTGTCAAGTTCAGCCTTTCACACGCACTACTACATTTTCATAAGGTCCAACCACACATTTTAGTTAATGTAGCGTTCCACAAATCCATAACTTTCTGAGCCACTTGCCAAATTCATTTAGCACTGTCTGACCTCTCTTGGAAATCATGTGGATCATTTTAAGCATCTGTCCTCAACTGTATGGTTGAGGTGCATGCATTTTAGCACAAGTATAAGTTATATTTGATTGTCTATTCAGCATATAGACCACAGTATTTTACCAGTGGATTGATGCGGATAACTGACTAACCGTGTGAGCTTTTGCTGTTGTAAGAATGTGAGTATCATGGTAAAAGCCAGATTGATCAAATTGTATGTTTGATGGTTTGGAACTACATTTTATCTGTATAATTTTGTGTATTTTACACTTGAAGCAGGGTCAAAACAATCAGTGTCGGTCAGACAGACTAGCATTTTTGTTTTTAATAATTAGTTGACAATAGCTATGCCACCAGCTAACTCTCATTGAAAGTGGACATGTATCACTGCTGAACCTTTCTGTTACTGCGTTTAAACATCTTTCTTATTTCAGTGCACTTTGTAGTTTAGTAATGAATGACAGGCGATAAAGTTCTCTCAGTGTTCATCTGGAGTTAAAGGTCTCAAGCAACCATGTCCTGCATACTACAGCAAATGGCATTTTTTTATTAAAAGTGGACCAGACCTACGAGTCAGTTCTTAAATATTTTATTTAGTTTAGTGGGTTTTTTTTATTAACAAAGATTTGATGTTTTTGACGTAATATTGGCTTTGCCTAATTTTGCCGTTATGTGATTTCTCTCAAACACCAATTCATCTTGGCTTTTTTTTATTATTGTAAATGAAGCAAGGAAGTGGAAAACATTCAGTTGCAATATTTTTGTTGTCATGCCCAATTTGTTTCTCCTTTTTTTGTTTGAGACCACATAATTTTTAATTTCTATGTAAACAACATTTTAGAAGGCATGTATTTATTTATAATTGAATGTTCATGTGTTGGGATTAAAACCTTTCTTTCCAATACAACAGAATGTCTTCTTTTTTGACTTGATGGCATTTCTCTGCTTTCATTTGTTTGGGATGCAACGTTTTGCTCCGTCTTGCATTTTGTGATTTTATTATATTTTGTTCATTTACAATTGAAAATAAACCTGTGGAGCACATCAAGTATTAGACAGTTATTACTACTCTTTTGAAAATGAATTCTGAAATGGCTGTTTTCTAAGCTGCAGACAAATCAGTATGCTGTAATCAAAAGTGTAAGAATACAAGAATGATTTCAGATTCGGATTTTTACACTTTTTAGGGGTTCTTGGTTGAAGTTGTGCATTACGAGTAGGTTGGTTGTCACTAATCAATTGGCCACTTGGAATGATGGAAACTATTGCATGAAAAGTTGTAGCAGAAATTGTATCAGAATGTCAAATGACATCTGCAACCTGATAAAATAAGGTGTAGTTAAGCAGTAAATGCATTTTTTGCAAGCATTGATGTCAAATGGCACAAGCAAGAGGAACAATAATTTTATTTATAGGCGTGTATTTACAATTTATGTATGGGTTAACATACAAGGTGACTGAAGTGAGTGTTATGAGAGAAAAAGAAAAAGAAACACCCTTATTGCAAGTACTTTCAAACCTACGCAGTATCATCCATATTTATAAAGCACTTGCTCAGAAAAAATGTAATCCTCTTTTAGAGATGCATTGAAATAGCATCACACATACAGCTGGAACACTTCAGTCAAGCGTCTTACATGTCAATAGTGTTTAATGACTTTTGGACACACAGGTTCCACTTTGTGAACCCTTTCAGATGGACCTGGTGGTGGATTATGATAGGATAAATTTAAACAGGCTTTAGAGATATGTGTTGTATGTTGTATACAAGAAATTATCCCCACCGCTCAAAAAAAAAAGATAAAACAAAAAAGATAAAGAAAACATGTCCGGCAGAGGTCTGGATTGTGTCCATGTGAAATGTCACTATGACACTAAACAGGATAGTTACATGAATGTTTCAAATTGTGCTTTAACTGAATATTAAACTTAAAACTTACTACAGTCTACTTTTAGCATTTCAGTCACATTGTATTGGATGTTATGTCCTTTCATCAGTGTGTGTGTGTGTGTGTGTGTGTGTGTGTGTGTGTGTGTGTGACTGTTGTAACTTCTGAGTAAGATTAATGGGACTTCTTTCAAAGTTATTTGCACCACTGAACAGAATACACTATGGCTGTCCTTCACATGTGCTGTTAAGTCCAAAATCGAGTAATTATTTGATCTACTGAGGTAAGAATAACTACTTTCACATCCTGGACCCTTTGTTAGTTTTGTAAATTCACTTTGGAATTTCCTGTACAACATTACAGACACAGAGGTTTTACTCGTACCCTGATCCACCTTCATGCCATGTGTCTTTAGAAGTCTTAAGTTGCACAAACACCACCCTGACACATTATAGGAAAATACATAACTTTTTGTTATACACCACACATTAAAAAGTCATTTAACACATTGCCTACAGAGGTTGACTTAAACATTTACATCCACATCTAACACCAGATCTCCTCATCTTTATTTTTCTGTGATATGTTATCAAACAAAACGCAACTGACATTTGCTTATCAGTGTATAGTAAAGATACCTTGTCTCACACATGTCTTCACGATTCGTCATTTTTGAAGATGTTGTGCAGAATGTAACATTCATAGCATAAAACTAGAAGTTCAGTGGACTACTTACACCATAGGTATCTGTCACATACACTGGTCAAAGATGAAATTTGAAGTTTAATAAACCAAATAAATGACACTAACAACAACAAAGGAGGAGAAATTTATTTGATACGTGCCCTGTTTAGATTTGTGTGGGTTTGATTTAAAAAATCAAGATATACTGTGATATTGGCACATCTCAAAAGTGTAATCAGTTATCAATTTTAGTGACATGTGGTTCATATAGTACAACACCTCTCATAAATATAGTTCACCTTTTGTTGATTATTCACTTTTACACCACCGGTAATTAACTATCAAGTCAACAGGAATGCCAAATTCAGGCATTTTTCACAGTAGACTGTGATCTGGAGGTTAGGATTTTCACTTAATTAATTTGGGTGTAGTGCACATTTTATTGCTGAAAACAAAAAAAAAATCATCCTCTGATCCGTCTGGATTTGGAACATATAATGCTGCAGTATCCTAGTGAACAAATGGTTCCCTCAGCAGACAGAATTATTACCTAGGCTACCAATCAACATAAAAAAACATCCCAAGTTGATACCGTTCAAAATCACACAAGATCAGGGTCACTTGTCTCAAGATCCAAATTTACTAAAATCTATCCAATAAATATGCTTGGCTGCAATGCAAAACAAGCCAGTACAATAACAGCTGAAAAATATACTGTACTGATATTGGATGCTCTTACACTTTGAATAAAGCTGGACACAATCAAAGCACTTCACGGTGTATCAGGACTGCAATAACAGCAAGTCAGAGTAGTTGGTGCAGATGACAAACACGACCCACAATGAGAGATCATTCACCATGGTAACCACCCCCGGTAACAGTTTATGCACAGGGTAAACAGTCCAGGCATTAGCCACACAAATGGTGTTTAAACCACATCATTACAATCTTTAAAAGAGCACTCGTGAAGGAGCACAGTGTCAGTATTGGAAACATATAATGTATACCTTAGATTAACAAGAAATGTCGCAATACATCAAGGTTAATACAGCGTAAGCTAGACAAACTGTAGCAGTAGTACACTGCCATAAATTAGACTGACGCAAAGATAAAAAGATATGTACATAGCAAGATGGTTAAATATATGTTTATTATAGTGCTTCATTTACACTCGACGACTTACTGTTTTCAGTGATACATGTACTAGAAATCCTGTTACAGTTGTATATAACAATGCAATAATACAGTGCACTTAAATGCAATAAATAATATAGGAAGGATGGGCGCTATTTCCTAGGCTTGCTCTAAGCTAGTGTGTAATGGCCTGCTCATCTAAAACAAAGCTCTTATTCTCAGTGATCGGTCAAAGGAATCTGACTCCATGACAACTGGAAGACACTTGTGGTCTACTTAAATGTCCGCAGTTGCTTGTGGGGAATTAGGAGAAAAACAATGAAGAGCATTAAAAAGTAGGTTGTGCAAGTCAGAATAAATGCTTTTAATACATGGAATAATTTACACTGGGTGATTTTAGGAGGAGGAAAAAAATGTACTCGTGACGTTGACCCTACTACTGGTAGTAGTTGTGCAAAACCTGTACGTTTTGTGGTGTGAGATGAGACAACTTTGTGTCAGTGTCTCTAATATGAATGCCTTGCAAAGTGCAAAGTTGTGCAAATAATGTCACAGTATTTTGAGGAGATTCCATTAGATTAATATTCCCAAAATTGATTTTCATTAAATGTCAATATATTGAAATTAATTGGTGCTTCTTGACCAACCTTTTAGAACATTGTAACATACTGCCATTTTTTGTTGGTCCTTAGTACAATATATATTTATATATAAATCCTGTTATAGAAATTTCATCTGTTTTGCTGCACAAAAAGAACAATGTCAATAACTACCATGGACATTTTCATTATAAAAATGAACTCTAGTAATGAAATGACCTAGGCCTGATAATGCAGCCAGCTTTCTAAATGTCATAATCAAAAGATTAAACTCGCATGATGAGAGTAAGAGGTATGAGGGCAATATACTTTAACAGCTAGAAAAGAAAAGAAAATCAGAAAATGAACAAGGCAATGGGCAACTATTTACTGAGCATACAGATCATGAGTATCACTTTAATTCTTCCGACCTTATAAGTAGCATATAAGCTGCCCAGACCAATCTTCTGTCCTCCTTTAGTTTGTACCTGAACATCTGCTGTGTGTGCGTCTAATAGGGTGAGAATGAGTCAGAGAAACATTTCAAATGGAATTAGGGGGGGCCTGACCTCCAACCTGTCCGCTGTCTTCACAATGATTCTAATTTAGTCACAATAACAAAGCTGATGGAGGACTGCTGAACACTATTAATCTAATTTTATTTGTCATGATGACATTTTGTCTTCATCAGGGTCTTAAACCTGCCGAAGCGACTAAAATAATGTAATGTGGCAGGGATACAAACACAATGAAATGATGACGTGTCACACTGGTGCCCCTAGGTGGCAGTAAAACCTGAGTTTTGGTTCAGAAGTGTCACACATTTGTACTTGATGAGCGAAATATTATTTCTATGTCAGGCATTTATTGATTGTTTGATTCAAAAATTCTCTTTATGGGACTGGAGTTTTTTCATTAATGTGTTCTATTAGTTTTTTTTTTGTTTGTTTGTTTGTTGAATATATGACTTCACAGTATACTGTCTATCCCTAGTTGTCCTGAACCCACCCAGCCCTGCTGCTCGAGTCGTCAACAGGCAAACTCCTCGAAGTTGCCTACAGTCGGGTGACGAGGTAGCATGTTCGACGTGAATCCGAGACTGTCCGAGTGACTCCGGAGTGTGTCACAGGTGCTCTGCAAGACAAAAGGATCGGGAGGGGAGGGGATTCAAAATGTGTTAGGGGAGGAGTGGAACAGGGGCATGGGGGGGTGGCGTCAGGGTCAAGAAGGAGGAGTTGGTGGTAAACAGTGCAAACCAAACCAGAAAAGAGGAGAACCAGAGAGATGATTTAAAAGCATCCAATGGGGAGAATGAGGAGGTGGCAAATGACATATGTTAGAGGAATGGTGGAAACGTCACAACATAAAAACCAGCGTGGTGAATATAAAAACGAGGGGGAGGATATGAAAACGTGAAAATATGAAAGAAACATCAAAAGAGACAAAACACACGGGACATAAATGCACATGAAAACATGTTGTGACATTTAAAAGTTGGGGTAAAGGGTTTTGGCAATTGTGGGGATTGCATGACAGCATGCAGAAAGAGTGATAAAGAGAGGGGGGGGGAGAAGGGACGAAGGAAAAGAAAAAAAACAATAATGGAAGAGGGAGAGGGGAAGAACAACACATGGTTTAGTCCTGAACACAATCTCTTTCAACAGTGCCATCCACCCATCCATTCCCCACCCGTTACACCTGAGGGTGCAGTGCAGTCACATTCGCTCGTTTGAGCATGACTGTGGCTGTTTCAGCACAGACTTCATCAGACGTGGCCAAGAGATGCAGCCAGCAGTCAGCAGCTGAACTGGCGGAACGGAAAAGGCCATTTTGCCTTTTCTGCGTCAGGTGCAAGCTCATTGCATGCAGACCTGTGATGACATCACAAAGGAATGCATCTAGTGATGTTATGGGGCACAGGTTCCATTACAATGCCCTCAAAAATGGCCTTCCGTGCTGCCACCAAGCTGATGTGCACGCGCCATCACTGCTTCAAATGTCTCTGAGCCTCTGCGCCAAACACACAAGGTGAAAATGGTTGCACTGATTCCTTGAGAGAAATAGAATTTGTGTGACAAGAAACTTATGTCATGCCCTACTGTGTTTTCTATATTACCCTACTTATGTCATGCCCTACTGTGTTTTCTATATTACCCTACTTATGTCATGCCCTACTGTGTGTTCTATATTACCCTACTTACAAATCATGTCCAGTGCACTGTGCACAAGTACAGCACTTAAGTCTCAACCCAACCAACTAATGTGGCTGCTGTGGCATATGAATGCGCCTCCCTGCCCTGTGTAATATATCAATACAACTCTCCTAATGCTTATGATGGGAGATGTGGCTAATGTCCCTTTACTCAGTATGGCATCACAAAGTGCACTGGACATCACACTGTTGCAACCCCTCCTGTAGATTGACCCTGTGGACAGTGCTAAGATGTGCAGGTGAACCATCTCAGAGACTTACTGCTACCATGTTTTTTGCTGAATCGAATGTCTCATTCTCCATGTCTCCACAGTCATGTCCTGAATAAGCACTTTCCTAAACTGTCTAGAAAATTCAATGCAGATGCTAAAGGCACTAAACAACAGCCCAGGTCAAAAAAAGGATCAGTGAGAGATGAGAAGAACATGAGAAGTGCACTGAGGTCAGTCTGCATTTCTTAAAATGCTCCCGAACTTTATAGAGTGTGACATCGAGTAAAGGGTTGAGCTTTAAGTAGACTCTGGCAGCCTCTGGCACTCAGTAAAGGACATTTCCATTAGATGCTGGGTACAAGTTGCTGAAAAAGCCTCAGGAGCTCCATTTCAACTGAAGGGCTTGGCTACATTCGTTCAGCGGGCATCCATTCATTGTATACAAAGCTTTCAAGCACTTCAGAGTCCTAAGATAACAAGTACAACTGATAAAAAAACCAATACATAATACAAACACATCCAAAATGCAGAATTAGGGAATTAAGAACATAATGATACTTGATGCTCTTACACTATCTTCTAATAACAAAGACATTCTAAAATGCTCAAAAACATGCATTTTAGCAATGAAACACCTGTACTTATGCTTGCCATTGTAAGTCATGCTGGATTGTCTTTAACAAACTTTAGATGCGTATTGAAGATGTTCAATTTCAGATGTGTATTAAAACACGACTTCCATCACCAAAACCTCATTAAGCTGAAAATTTAGCTGGTGGTAATCATCAATAGCTATCACACTCATGTTTAACAGAAGGTGTAAATCGATTGAGGGGGAAATGAAATGTGAAATGGTGTCCAGAATGTCAGCAGAGGAGGACAGAGTGGGAGGGAGGGTCTATTATTAGTGGGGTGGCTACCTTGGGGCATGATTGGGCGTGACACCAGGGCTGGTTGGGTTCTCTGGAAATTCCTGGAATAGACATGATGAAAAGAATGATGAGGATGACTGGAATGGAACTAAAATTATATCATGTAGAATGTAACTAAAGCGTTAATTTAAAGTAGCCTTTTATTATCTAAGGCTGTTGTTATGGCTAGGCACAGTGGATATGTTGCTGTTGACGTAAGACTTTCAGATGCATGAACAGGGTCACATTACACTGGCTCATTGGAATACAAACATGGAGCCATGGCTTGCCATGTTTGATATGAGAGAGCAACTGGAATGAATTGCAGGTGGAGAGGTGTGAAAGAGAATGTCGTCTTCTCTCCTTGTTTCTTGCCATTCAGTGTGTGGTCAGACATTTGAGGCAGCTAAGTTGAAATGTTCCTTGAATGTCTAGGGATTAATCTGCATTGCACAACCATTTCTGTATCCAATACATTGCAAATGGCACTACATGAATGTCTGTTGCACAACCTACTGCACAATGTATTCGTGTTTATATCAATGTGTCATGACACATGGCCCATTTATAACTACGACAGTGGTAAAATGAAAAGGAAAAAAGAAAGGGTCCATTTAACATGCTAAAATCCAGAATGCTGGAAAAATATTCCATGAGTTAATGATGACCAAATGACATGAACAGCAAAGAGGAAGGCAAAGATCACATTAGATCAAATCAAATTTACGACTATCATAGTTCTTCTACTAGGGATATCCTGAGGTGCCGAATGTATGCCATGCCATATGCCATGCCAGATTAAAATATAACTTTGACATATTCAATCAAAGACATATTCAATATGTATGAGATCAGTATTACATAGCAGGCGAGTTAAATTCTAAATTCTAAACTTTTTAAATAGAGTTAACCACTGATTTCAGTTCTACCAGTAATACTCTACTGTCTATTGTATTGTTCATTTTAAAATTCCTTCAAATCTTGTTTGTATTTAAGTGTTTGGTCGTATTTTTTTAATACTGAAATGAGTGTGAACTAAAAGTTGCTTTGTGTAAAGACTTTTACCATCACTCACAAAACAATATCTTTAGGATCACATATGACCCATTACTATGCTTAAAACAAGTCATTTTTTACAGGCTTCAGTCTTCTATCATACAACACCAACTACACACCATATACAATAGAATATCAATTATATACCATACCACCGTACATAATACACCATTTGTACAGACTACTACATCATACACCATTTACTGTACCTAACACACAGACTGTTTCCAACATCAGTCATTCACCATACACTACACCAGTTATACACAACATTAAATGTCAGTCAGCTGTCATACAGAACACCAATCAAATAATGTGTCACTGTACAGCACTGCACACCTCCTCTGAATCCTGCATTCACAGTGGATCATAAGTGCTTGTGTTCTGTAAGATTACAGCAAATACATATAATGTGACACTGCCATAGTGTGGCGGCCAAAACGTTGCCAAGTGCTTTATGTGATCCTTCTCTGAGAGAGGGAACAAGAGGAGGGTGAAAAGATGAACAGAAGACAGCATTCTGACTTTTATATCTCCTCTGAGGTACGAAAACATGCAACAGGTTTTGCCAGTGGCTCAGACTTCATGTGTAGTGCTAAGGCCATAACATGGCTGTCACTTTTGCAACAAAAGGCTCTAGTGAAAGTAAACATCTCTGAACATTTAAAGTTTCTCAAAGAAAATGTTGCCTCTAAGCACTTGCAGTCAGATCAAATGTATATACAGTACAAACTACAACCTACTGCTGAAGGCTATTCCACAACCAATCTGAATTCTTTATATATATACAGTATGTATCAGGTCTTAGATTCAAACTGAAGCTTTTCAGCGAGTGTGTAGATTGTGTCATTTGGGAGGTACTTAAGCAAAGTAAGTAAAGTAGTTAAAGGAGAAATTTGGTGTAAAATGAACTTTGAGTATGTCGAAACATAATAACGAGTTTGTATGTTTGCTGAGGAGCAAAACTTCCTAGTCTCTTGTATTTCAAACTTTACTATTTTTACTGTTTTTTGTTGAAAAGGCTCACAATGCTAGTGATCAGGGCACAGAAGAAGCTTGAAGACATCACTATTTTTAAGCGGGCTCAACCTTATGTTCCCACATCTCTAAGATCTAAGATTGTATTGATGTATGGCAGAGTATGGTTTGTGTCCAGTTGCTGAGCCTTTTTCGACTGAGCTGACTGGAAGGTACTCAATACGAGGCCTCTGTCCTACTTAGTTTGGTTTGTTTATTTAAAAGGACAATGTACTGTACGCAATAAAATACAAGATGGGTGCACCAGATTTAGCGAAAAGCTACATTCTATCTGTACTCCATTGCTACTGCATAATTGGTTGAGTGTAACTGGCTACCAAATTGGGAGAAAGGGGAATAAAAATGTGATTATTTTTATTAAAAAGAAATGTGGGAACATAGGGCTGTGGGAACATAGGCATGCTCCCTTTTAAAACATTAAAAAAGCTTGAAGTAGCTTCACACTTCCTTGGTAGTAACAAGAGCCCTGGCATTCAAAACGAGACAGTGAGAATTTTGTAAGTGTACAAATCCTTTTTTATAAAGACTATTTGTACAGGTAGTACCTTGCAGCAGTTTCTGGTCGCCACCATGTTGCATGGTCCCCACCAAGTCCATAAAGGTCGATTGACTTACCAGAAGTGGCAGCGGCACTTGAACATTTACAGGAATTGTTGTTGACTGTAGTTGTATTGACTCTCTGGAGTACTGCAGAGATAGCAGACCATGGAGAGTATTGCGGAGAATTTGAGGAAGAGCCATTTCTATTTGATGGGTGACCATATGTATTCAAACCAGAGCATACAGATGAAGAGCTGTGAGAGCATGATGAAGGGGCTGCCAGAGACAGATGGCGTACAAAGGAAGCTGCTACAGCCACTGACCTAGCCAAAACTCAGTCGACTTGTATAGACAGCAACCAGAAATGTACTGTCTGTAAAAACAATCAATTTGTACACTTACCAAGTTCTCAATGCCTAGTTTTGAATGTCAGGGCCCTTTTTATACTACCAAGGAACAATTTTGATTGTTAAAAAATAGCACTATCGTCAAGCTTTCTCTGTGCCCTGATCACTGGCATTGTGAGCCTTTTCAACAAAATGGTAAAATAGTAAAGTTTGAAAAGCAACAAGCTATCTAGTTTTGCTACTCAGTAAGCATACCAAATCGTTATCATGTTTTAACACACCAAAAGTTCATTTTACACAGAATTTTTGAACCTTAAAGTAGCTGGCGCTTTAATGTTAACATGCACCTTATATACTACCATTCACTTTGGGAAAAAATACTATAGATGGTCAAGATGGAAGTTGAGTGATATCTCTTTGTCAGGAAGTGAAGAGCCAGTTTGGCTTGCAGTCACTGTCAGAGTCAGAGTTAGTGTTATCTATGGTTTCACCAGATCTCTGAAGTGCCAACTGGACATTGCCAAATATCCTCAGCCTCCCTGTATTTGGAAACTACATATGTTTTTTTTGTGGACAAATATATATTTATGTCTGCAACTTCCACTTATTCAACACATTCCACACTTTAAAATTAGCTTCACACAGACTATGACACAAGCAAGAACTAAACAAGAACTACATGCCTGTTCTGTGCTACATGCATGCCTGTTCTGAGGCACTAAAAAGTATTGAAGAGAACAACAGCCCAACATTTAATCTATTAGTTCACCCAAAAAATGACAAAAAAGCCTCAATAATCCATGGAAAGATTTACTGCTTTTCATGAAAAAAAAAAAAAAAAATGAAAATTCATTCATAAATATGAGCCATATTCTCAGGAGACCGAAGCAACCATATGGGCACACAGACCATGCAGTAACACAGATTCACAGCTTGGGGGTAGTAACACAGAATAAAGCATGCTGATCTCCATCAGATGAGCAGTCACTGCCTCAGCATGCAATATGCCACATTCATCAGAAACGAAAGAAATCTCACACCACAG
The DNA here is from genome assembly GCA_030347295.1 of Setipinna tenuifilis. Classification (NCBI taxonomy): domain Eukaryota; kingdom Metazoa; phylum Chordata; class Actinopteri; order Clupeiformes; family Engraulidae; genus Setipinna; species Setipinna tenuifilis. The sequence continues at coordinate 16,292,007 of CM059265.1, forward strand.
AGCTTCAATAATGCATGCACAGACAGCCAGGAATATTAGTTACCAAATTGTCGCTCGGACAGCGCTGCGGTCTTTTCTTGCGTATGAAATAACCCACTACCTTATCCTTAAACACCTACACAGGGAAGGGAGATGTTCGATTGGTCTGAGTATAAATGCATTAATTAATGCTCAAAGCAATGATCATGGAAGGGAAAAAACATTTAACTCATGGGACAGACATGAACAAGTTCATTTCATACCTCATATAAGTAGTCGAATATTTCCAATATTGTTAAAACACTTGCGCCGATGAACAGGCCCATCTGTCCGCCAATGTCTCCTAAACAAGAGAAACAAAAGGAAGAGCACGTCAAGTTTGGCCTGGAGTGAAAACCACAGAGAGCCCCAAGATGGTGCTTAATGGTCGATAGATGTCAGAGGAGCTGTACTATTATCTTATGCCATTCATCATTAAGTCTCATGAGAATGTGTCTTGATGTGGTCTGCTCTGTTAATCCTGACAGTTTGGCAATCCACATTGATATCTGCCTGCTTCCCTGTTTTTGGGGGTGTTTTGACTGTGCTATGTACAATAGTGTCTGTCTGTCTGTCTGCCTGTCTGTCTGTCTGTCTATCTGTCTGTCTGTCTGTCTATCTCTCTGTTATGAAAGGACTGCAGTGCACTCTACTGCCATCTGTCTTTTCTCTCAGTGTGTGTGCATGCCCGTCATCCTTTGAGCTAAGACTGCTGTTTGTTTATCAGTCTCCAAAGGTCTGTCTGCTTTGATCTTTCAACTGTGTTGTGGCTGTCTGTGTGGAGGGTGCTGTCAACCTTTGGGATGGGAGGGAATCAGCTGTTTTGGTGCATGCAAGGCAACAGGCATGGCAAACCCCTTTTCAACTGCTACCTTTTGTACACAGTCTGTTGTGTGGTGTTGCTGTTGGCTGTACTGCTTTTTTGTGTACCATCCTACTAACTAATATTTATGCACCTGCATCCGTGTGTCTGTGTGTGTGCGTGTGCATGCGTGTGTATGTGTGCATGTGTGTGTATATTCTCATATTTGTGCTTATGTGTGTACTACACTTTACAGTGTGGCCTGTTTAACACAATGTGACTCAGCATGTGGAACTGGAAATGAGGCTCATTAGTGAACCCCAGGCCTCTGCCACACGTCAGAACCTCCACACAGCTCTCAGAGCAGCATTATCCAGCTTTTCACATCAATAGCTCCCCTGTTTAAGAGACACCTATTTTCACAATAAGGGAGCAGGTAACTGCACTGATAAAAAAACAAACAAAATGTAGTTCTAAAGGTTCTAGAGGAGAGGTAAGGAAAACTTGTTGCTGTTATCTTGTTGGCAATGAATGGCAATTAATGAGCTCATTACAACTCAATGTGTCTTTAATTCTTAATCCATGCCTGTCAGCGAATAACTGACCAGACAGTTGCTGAGTTTCCACCCAAATCATTTACATATTATACATGCATATGTTTATACATAAACAGCTAAAAGAATCACAAATCTGTGCATATTTCTAACTGCTGTGCTAAATTAAAAGTGGACACTCTCCTCATTAAAGTAGAAGTCGCAAACAGCTGTAGGTTTAAATCTTGAGGATGTCAGATTGTAATTTGATGTATTCGATTTTATTGCCATAAAACTTTGCAGCATTATACCCTGTGTGAATTGGGAACTGAACCTCCTCCCTCTAGCAAATTAATTTCTTATTCAACTTTAAAGAATTATAAGCATTTCCACTTAGATTTGGACAATTTGGATGGAATAGTTATATGCAAACCTGACTTGTTCAATAAATGACAAAATACCCATCAAATACCCATAACCATGGGGACCCTTCTCTTATACCACATGGGGATGTTAAATGTTGAACACTAGCCGATATACATTAAACTGCACAATATGTCGCAAAAAAGGCTCCACAATATATAATGATTTCAACATGCATGATAAACATGTTGCAAAACACAACTTGAACTGTGATAAATTATATGTTGCCATTAGCTATGCATTCATGCTCGGAATATCAACATACTTGGCCAATCAGTATTATGGAGTTTATGTGCTAGTGGCTGAGGTACAGCACATAAATTGAGCATCCAATGCCTTAAGAGAGAGAGAGAGGTGGGGGGATTGCAGAGACAGAGAGAGAGAGAGAGAGAGAGAGAGAGAGAGAGAGAGATGTGGGCGAAGAACTCAGGAAAGGAAGGGCACATTTGTTATTTAAAATATTCTAGTTGCCCGAGAGATGAGCTGTTACAAGCACAGGTACTCTGTAAATCATGCTGAACCCATTAGGCAACCACCAGAGGAAACACGACAAGCTAGTCTCCACAGCCATGTACAAAACAACAACGTAGAGTGAAGTGTATCAAAAAGCTGGTATACAGGACCACATGAATAAATAGATTTGTGATCTACTTACAGTCACGAAATGTAGTTTATATGTGTAGTTATTATTATATTTTCGAGGTGATAAGGAAATATATGAGCTATGTATGCACAGTTTGAAATTCATGCAAAGACTTTACAACCTAACTGTCATGGATGAGCAGTTGTTTTGATTTTGTGTCAATACCCTTAACCTAAAATGGTTTCATGTTAAACGTGACGTGACATAATAGCAACCTACTTTTACAAACGGTGTGAACGTGGGCTATTGCATTGAATAAAAAAATACTATAAAGCCTTAATTGCATCGACACCTGTATGTTGAACCAATGACTTCCCAAGAGTTTATTAACTCTACAGCCACACTGAAATGACAAAGTAATGTTATATCAATGTATGCATTCAACATCCATTCACAATTTTTGAGAGTGTAACCTGTCCTACTTCTTCCTCAATACTCAATATTGCACTGGTATTTTAAGTATTTTAAGAGGAGCACTAAGATGTTCTGTTAGAGTGATCAATAAACTGTAAGCCTGTTGACATCCAACTAGCCAGTTGTCAGTGCCACAGCAATCAGTAGTCAGGTGTATTTGTGTCAATAGAACAATGTTTGACAGGAAATGTTTCATTTGTTAGTGTCTGCATATGCTGCTCACTGTCTGGAGTGTAGCAGGGGACCCAAGGCACATTGCAATCGCAACACTCAATATTTTTTATCACACGTCGCACCTTCTCCTGATATTGTGAAACCATAATAGGCATCACTAATGGCACACATCTCATACAATGTCTTGATATGCCAAATCTGAGCATATGCATCATTGCAGATTTCCCTGGCAACAATTCTTTTGCAGATGATGATTAGTCTCACCTAATAATCCAGCAAGCTCATACGCTTTCTTTTGTTCAATCTTCTCATAGTTCAGAGCCTCAAAGAAGATGTCCATGACCAGTATGTTGTCCCTGACACACAATGACAAAAACAATATCTCGTAAATCACTTCTGTTTTGGTTAAGTAATCTATAACTATTAATAGGGGCTTGTATGACATGACTTTAGTGTATACTGAGTGCTATTTTAATAAGAAATATAATTGCTAAGTAATATGCATGAGTTAACTAGCCAATGTATGGGAAGTGTACGGTAAGGGAAAAAAACACACATAGACAGACAGAGGCTCACATTCATATAAATGCATTTACGAAAAATTCTTAAATCATAACATATATTTTCCAACATACAGTATACATAGTATGACATATGGTATATACAACCATGTACACATTGTACATGGTTTTTTGTTCTGCTACTCACGCAATATATTGTTCTGTTTTGTTGAACTTCTTGGCCAGATACTTTGCAGAGGCTTTACTGGGGATTTTCACCATGGACAACTCCTTCCCATACCGAGTCATGGAGCAGGGGGTTTCACACACACAATAGTCATTGTCTTTCTCTACTAGGAAATCTACAGGAGTACAGGAAGAAGTGGTACACCCATGAAGTGACAGAAGGCAAATTCATGGCAAGAACATCATCTAAAACATCATAGTCAGATGGACAGTGAACCATGCAATAATACAGAGAAATGCATAACAAACTCTTAAAACATTTTTTTATCTTTGCAACTTAGAAATTATTAATATATTCATGCTGCCTCCACATTATTCAAACATTTATGTGTGGGTCCTGGAGCGGGTGCAAAACACACAGTCTATAATACATAGCTGATAAAAAGCTCATTTTTTCATTTTGGTGTGTGATCTTACCTAAGGCGGGATCGGCACAGTCTTTGTACTGTTCTGGTGTGCAAACAGTGGATGTCCCTGGATCACAGACATAAGCCACACTTGATCAGAAAGACTAACAAAGAGTCTGTTAAAGTTTAAAATCTGTGAAATTTAAGTAGTTTGTACAGCAAATTTGAATAGTGTTAAACAGATTTCCAGGTCTAATGTGCTGTAACAGCTGTTTGAAAATTCTTGTTTGCGCATGTCCTATCCTAAAATCTTGAAACTATGCCCTACCTCTGGAGAGGCAATTACAAAAGGGGGCATATGGACAGTGTTGTATGTTTATGGAGCTACCTGGCATGTGTACCATCCTGCAGTTACAGTTTTCCAGCAGGTAGCGGGTCTCACAGTCAATGCGACAGGCTGTGATGCTGTACGTGGAGAAGAAGTCAGACTCGAAGGTGGACGACTTGCAGTCTCCCCAGGGTGGAGGGAGGTACTGGAGCTGAGACACACCACATGGTTTTTGCTCATTACTTGGACAAGGCAGAGTGCCTCAGACAAAAATAAATAACTAAAAAAACAAACAATAAATAAATAAATTAACACAAAACAGTTCATAAAAATGTGTATGTGTACACTGAAAATTGACTGGCACAATAAATAGAGCTGGGTCAGTTTGTTCAATTAATTTTTAAACAATATAGTTTTAGACAAGTTTTTTGAAAAGTGACGTTACTGTGAGAAGACAAAGCAGAACAGGCAGAGAACATGCAGGTGGTCAGTTATGCTGGATCAAACCTGAAGAAAAAGCAGAGACTTATGGGAAATGGAGGCAGTACAAAGACCCAGACAAGGTCAAGTGTTAGAAATAGAGGAGGCTAACAGCAGGCCCAAATGATCAGTGAGTCTGCTACAATTTGAATTGTAAACATGCTATGCAACATAGAACCATTTTCGTGGTTCTTATTTTCAGTGTAACTTCAGGGATATCAGAGAGCATCAGTTTGAACAGTCTAGAGTAGATAATAGCTGCCCTAGCTACATTAAGTAAATAATCAGGTAACATGACTTCATAATACCTGCATCTGCATAATGCATACAATACACTCTATAGGAAAATTAAACGTATGGCTTTTACCTTGAGTGCTTTGGAAAGTACACTTTGTCACTGGACTCAGTAATAACTCATCCTTCTGTGCAAAGTGGCTCCCACAACTAAAACTGCTTACCATAACTTGCCATTTCATCACATTTGAATGTTATAAACTTTTAAATTTTATCTTTTAGCACTTACTACTAGATCTTATATAGTTCTGTTGCTTTTCATTTGTTTTTGGATAAAAGTAAAAATGTAAAGCAGTGTTATGTAATATAAACTTCCCCAAAGTTTTTTTTTGCAATGTATACATTTGCTTTGCAGAAGTAGCTGTACTTTTAAAGGTACACAAAACACAGATTACACAAAACACAAGTAAACAAAAATTCAGTACCTTTCAATGAGGAAGGTTGTTGAAAATTCATGCCAAATGTGCAACATTCTTTGGCTTAGAGTTAGCCTTTGACAATCAGCTTTTGTTACCCATTATGTGAATTTACATAGCTGTAATTTTGAAGGGCTGGACGCAAACACTTTTGGGTAAATGTTGTTCTTCATCTCCCATTCACTACAACAAGGGCACAAAGCAATATCTCTGATCTGAGTTATAATGAGTTTTCCGTCTAAGACTTCTAGACAATGAAAAGAACCACTCTCTACTGAGTGGTTGTTCCAAACTGTGTCTCAGGAAACACAATACAAGACAGGGAAGAAATACAGACAGGAAAATGAAGAGTACCTGCTGCAGCAAAAAATATTCACTTCTTCAGATTTACATAGAGGACACTGAACAACTTCTCAATGTCAACATTAACGGGGGCAACGCAAAATAATTGTTCACTTGCATTCATGTGAACATGTCACTTTTGGACTTGCAAATGACAGCAGTGATGCTAATGATGATGGCTGTGGTGACAAGGAGGAGGATGATGAAGATGAAGGCTAGCAACAGCGTCGCTGTGTTACTGAAAACACTGAGCTGCGGCGACCAAGAGGAGGCACGGACAGCACATTCCATTCAGACTGAGAAGCAGCCAATGGTGAGGGGTCATGCAGCTGGCCAAGGGGACTGCGTCTGGAGGCATGTGAGGTACAGTACCCTTTGCTCTTGGCATATCACAAAGGTTTGGAAGCCTGGGGACACCCCAAAGCCCAGCTCACTGGGAAACGGAGGCTCATCCTGTGTGTGAATCTGGACTTTGACTCCAGCCTCATAGGAAGTCTCATCTGGGAAGGGGAGGGAACATGTTCAAGCTTAGATGATGGGAGAAACCCTCTGCCTCAGTGCATTTGCACTTTGATTTGATGCCAGTTGGAGGACTAGTCTACTGTGTCTCTCCAGACCACTGCAGCAATTACTGTACCAGCACAGGATCTGCAGGTTCAGCTGCCGGATTTGTCATACATCACCAGGGATGTTTTATATGCTGCAAGGGTTAATGCAATGCCATACATATTCTGCCTGAGCGGTTACACAACAGATAGAGTGAACACTTAAAGTGAAACAGTTCCTATCTGTGGTAGACCTCTTCAAATGACATAAAATTATTCAGACTGTGGGATGACAGCAATATCACACATGCTTGAGTAAAAAAACAAGTTCTAGAAGAAGGCTTTCTGTGCTATTTTGGCTGCCTAATTAAATTCTGACCTGAGCATGTTCCTCGGCTTTCAATAAAGAGGTTGATTGTTATGGAATGACAAATTCCATTACCATTTTAAAAATCATCTTAGCTGAAAAAGTAGGCTTCTATATTGCAGTCTTGTTACTGTCTTTTTGTCCACCTCCCCCTCATACACAACATTATGTGATACTTCTACACCTTGTAAACTATGCAATCAGTAACATACCAAAAAAAAAATACCAAAGCAGTAAAACAAAGCACACAGTACACTGTACAGTGTTGTTGTTTACTTTAGTGTAACTACAGTTGTGTGGAGATGCCGTTTGGGCTCACTGATAAAAAAGCACAATCTCGCTGTCTGCTCAGAGTGATATAAAACAGCCTTTATGAATGCTGTCTATAATACAGCCTTTTAAATCTGCCATTTTCCACCTTCGCGTCTATGCTGTACTACAGTACCAGGGATCCAACAGGGCTTAAAGTGCTGAGGAGATTACTCATCCACAGAAGTGGGGTTTCCTCTGCAGAAGCACATTTCTTTTCTCTGCAGCAGTGTAATGGACTTATTGATCCTTCACTATAGTAGGAGAAGCATTTGACCTTGGGGAGCATGGAATGCTATCGATTTAACTAATTCACTATGGGTTTATTGAAGAAGCAATACATTTACTGGTCATTTTGTGATGAACGGGAAAGATTCAGGTATGGGGTGGACCCCACTCTATTCTTCCATTTACTTAATTAGTTAGGTTCTCAAGAAAAGGGTCACAGCTTGAATATTTAAAGTGTTCATGGGTGACCCAACTATTACCCCGCATCAACTGACAGTATGGCAAAATCAAGAAAAGAATGACAAAGCCCCTGCATGTAAAATGTAGCATATCAGTACTGGTATGAAGTAGTTCTCCCTACAACTAAAATGACTAAATAATGTCTCGAAGAGATGGCAAACATGCTTTAGATCAATGCACAACTCTAGTTAACTAAATCAATTGGGGGAGACAGGAATGCTTGTGCAGCAGACTTATAGGTGGGGTGAATGCGCCACTCCTTGATCCTTTTATGGTCTTATTTTTCAACCTTTGGTCATTACTCTAATCTAAATGCATTTCCAGTACCTATTTAACTGTATGCAAGTTAATACTGTTTCTATATAATATTGCACACAGCATGGAAGCCATTGATGATGCAACATGCTTAAAAGACATTTCTACTACCACTATTTATCATCAGTTAATGGTTTACAGTTTGTTGTAATTCTGTAAACAATTTGCACTAGGAATTTTCAGGATAATTTGAAGACATTTTGGGGGCATTTAATTTATTTATAATATAATATTTTTAATAGGAAGCTATTATGGCCATGGTAAGGTGTTCCACAAGGGTCTGTGCACTGGCTCTGTTGTGAATTATGCATAGTGGAATGCTCTCCTGATAAAACCATTATCAATGTCATGACAGGGCCATTCATGTTCATATTGTAAAAGTCAATATAAATAATATGTCATATGAGTGACGCTATTGGATTTATATTTATGTGGATGCTATATACTACTGCTGCTAGTTTTCATTCATTGTTTGTAATATTTTTTGCACAGACTAACATAGATGAATAGTTATATAAAAATACATTAAAGTTGTAGGATTAGGAGGAGCAAGTAGTATCACCTTAAGAAAGTACTGTGTACAGTGTGGTAACAAGCTGTGTTCGGTATGTTTGGTTCATACAGTACAAATTCCCTGAGTACTTTCCCTGTGAGTACTCTTGGTTTTCTTCAGGTTTGTATGATGAAGAGGTGGGGGTGAGGGGGGAGTTGTACAGAGACAGGCAGAGCTAGAGGCTGGGCGGTATGTGCTGTAGGCTGAGCGTTAGGTACCAGTTGCTGCTGACATGACACAAAAGTTTGAAAGCCAGGGGGCACACCAAATCCCAGCTGGTCTATGAAGGGTGGCTCATCCTGGCTGTGGATCTGAACCTTGATGCCTGCTTCGTAGGATGTTTCATCTGTGAATACAGTATGCCAGAAAATTTAAGTCACTTGCACTACAGAAGCCTTTTTTGTTTGTTGACTGGAGGCTGTGTGTTGGCTTTACGTAACGTAACTCAGTGCAGTTTCGCAAGCACAGCTGTGTGTCTTATGAAAACATTTCTTGTGATATTAACGCAATGAAAGTGGTAGTTTATCATATTTTCAATGGATAGGCTACTTGTAATTACTGTTGGTAACCACAGCTTTTATCATCAAAAGTCGTTCACAGTTTATGCTCATGCTTTTTAAAAGGGTGCTTCAACAAGTAACCTTAATGAAAACAATTAAATCAAATGAATCATTGTGTTTATATGGGAAGCACCTATATTGAGGGTGATTTATTTGTTATACAACACAGTGGCTGCCATGCCATCATTATGGGTACTTCTCAAACCTCTGAAAGATTTATGGTGTTATTAAATGTTTATATAAGACCCGCACATAGGTGATCATAACCCTGATCTGTAAATGTCATTCAATTAGAAACGGCCATCTTATTAGCGCCCCCTTTCAGTTATGTACTGGTAATTTTCAGTGAAAGTAAAACTGTGAAAAATGGGGGTTGCCTTTGTTTGCAGCTGGTGCTTTTTAAGCCTCTGGTTAAGTTAAGGGAAAAATAAAGATTTAGATCAGTATTATTACAGTTTTAATATTTTATATATATATTTAAAACTGAAATGTGTACCTCAGCGAAACATTAAACTGCCTAAACCTAGATTATATGAAATAATGAAGACATGTATATGGCCAGAAAACAAATCCCATACTTTATTACCAATAAACTTAACCTATCATGTGATTTTATCATTTTAATTAGATTTTGTTCACCAGTGCGATTAACACATTCAGAGTTTATTCAATTAATAACTTTGACATACAGACATAGGACCAATTATCATTTTTTAGAGATATTTTTTTAACCACAAAGAATACATCTTTGTAATATGCAATATCAGTAAATCATATTTTACTGTTATAACAAAGCAATAGTGTTTCACTATAGTGATTTAAATCATTTTACTAATGAACAAAATATATATTTCTTATTGTGTTTTTCTTAATGGGAAAGGCACCACCGGTGTCTCTACAGTCTGACTTTAAAACATAACAATTTGGGGTCCCTAAAAAGATTTGTGAAATTTATGTTTTTACTATTTAGTCGGAAGACATATACATAACCCAAACTGTAAAAGACCAAAACATTTCTTTCTCTTCCAAAAACCTGTCATATTGGAGCCCTGAATAAATCACCTTTTTTTCTGTAATGAGACGAGAGGGATAGGCATACTGTTACCCTAACATGCTCTGAGGACTCAGCACTGTTTACTCGCCCAGTGACTTCTTCCCCTCCAAGAAGTCATTCTGGGAGACTATCAGTACGATACTGCTGCCATCCGCCAATGCCCACAATGGGAACAAGCAAAACCTGAAGTAAGAGTAAAGCCCTCACCTGTTTCCCCCCAGACGGGAAGATACTCATCCTGCTGGATGTCTAGCATGACCTCCAGTCCATTGCCTGTGCCACCTTTCAGTGTGGTAAGCAGGGGGTTCCCATCCAAGCCCGAGTTGAATGTGTAGCACTTTCCGTATCTGGTGTAAATCTGAGGAGAGAGAGACAAGAGACAAAACCCTTAGACTGTGCTTGAATCTGTACACAGGGGCAGTGGAAGCAAGAGCCTCTGGACTTTTTTTCTACTTCCCCTTTTCATAATGTCTCTAATCATTCATTAACTGTATGTATAGTGCAGGTAAACACACAACATTGTTTGCAATCCCACCACAGTGGACAGGTTATTTGTCACGATTTACAAGCCTGGCGTATAAGACAGCGTGTGGGACTCTAAACCAGCAGTGCATGTCTGAAGAGCCTCTGCTCAGAATCGATAAGCAGGAAAACAATATAGTCCCTGCCCAGAGGCTGCATGACAGTGAATATAATAGATCTTTTTCGCAACAAAAGAGGGTTTATTTTTGGTCTGTTGTTTTTTTTTTTGTATGTATTGCTGGTCGGTATGAATACCAAAACTTTCCTTTTGTCCTCTAGAGAGGTGACCTAGCATTATCTATAAAGCCATACATTCCCAAGTCAGACACTAGAAGACTGTGATTAACTTTGTTATTTCTTTTTCTGAACATCCACTGATTAAATTTATGTTCCATAAAGATAATGATATTAGGAGAAGTATCACATAAAAAGAATGAAAAATACTATTTGGCATTGTTCCCTCTAGGAAAGTATATCTCCAGTCAATTGAAGTGTGGATTTTCAACTGTTTAACCCAGCACTCCAAAAACCTGTCAATGTGGATGTTCTAGCTGTTCCTCTCCTCCAAAACAGGCAACAAAGGATGGCAAAACCTTGCTTCATGAAAATTACGAGAACTGCTCAGTTGATGACAATATGGAACAGGCCACCAGAACAGAGATATGAGCGATCGATCTGAAATGACCGCGCCTTTCCTGATCCATTACAAGCTCCCATCAGAAGTACTCCTGATCATTAAGAGAGCCTCTAAAAATAGGCATAAGTGTATTAATATTAGAGTTCTGTGAAGAACTGTGCAAAGCTAATCTCAGTGGAGGGCATTAGACAATAGGACAGCAAAGAGGAAGGAGAAAACTATTTAAGCTGACAGTCTGAAAACCGAGCTTAAACAATCTATCAGTCTGGCTAAGGTGAACTGGTTTTACTGACACTGTCCCACCATTTCATATATTCTTCTTCTTACTGTATATTTTATTATGGTCTATTGATCAGTCTCTTATATGTGAAACAAGAAGATGTGGTCATCTTCCCAGCAGAGACCACAGCTGAAATTGGGATATAAAGCTCGATTGTTATTTACTATCTGCATATCTCCCCTCTGCTTACCACACATGCAGACTGTCATTGAAACATTACCAAAACTAGAAAAGCACTCCGTGAGTGCAGATGTCCACCAAGCAGTTTAATTACCCCCCCAACCCCCTTCATTTAATTTTGTCAATGTCAATTTTTGTGAGGTAACCAATGAACCAATTTTCACCAAAAAAGAATCATCACAAGGCAGTGGCAATACTGGCATACTGGGAACATTTTTGGACAATACGTTCATGACTTGTTGAGTTATTTTACTAACAGACAGACAGACAAATTCATAGACCGATAAATGCCAGCACCAACTTTTTTCTTTACTGTGCTTGCTCTCTTGTTTTACTGCAATTTCACCAGGGTAAGTAATTTTAAGTGTTCTGTGGCATCGCATAAAAGCCACAGTGCTATAATATCAGTGCTATGATCAAACTTGTGCACTGTGGACTTTCTTCACATAAACGCCTCCAACCGTTCATAAGTATGTTGCCTTATTATAACTCCATATATTACTGCCCCATTTTATTACCCTCGCCACTCATCTCCACACACATACAAACACAAGAGCACATCCTCCATTTGGTATTGTATTACTTTTTCCATATGAAAGGACTGATGGGCTTCCTCTGAAGAAAGGACTCTGGGTTTTGTGTATGAAATTTTCTAGATTGGACACAGTGGAACTCATTGAACTGGTGTAGTCTGATATTGTCTTTAGAATTGGAAGACAACGTTTCTGTTTTTCATAGCTATTTTTTACTGTATAATACAAAAGGCTTCTGCTGATTTTAATGCCAATTCTCTTACTCCTTTATAAACTAATGAAATAAGTATGTATTAACTAAGAGTCAGCCAATAGTAGCCATTTGTCTGATATGCTGTGGGTCCCTGCATTAGGAGAGGTTTTAACAACAAGTGGGGACCCAGAACGCCCAGGTCAATCTCTGTTTCTGTGGTCACAAGAAAAAGAATTACTGTGCAACCAGTTGCACTGCCTGTTTCTAAACAACCTCAGAATGCCTTAGTATATATGACCCCAACACTCACTGTAAACCTAGCCCTCCTGAATATCAGATCACTCAATCATTTTAAGGGGCCCTGCACTCGCTCTTAGTAAGTTATAGAATTGACTTTAAGGCATTGCTCCTTGTGTTTAAAACATTAAATAGGACGAGACTTAATTACCTATCGGCTATATCCACCAGGTCTTTAAGATCACAGCATTAAAATCTGTTACTAAAGTCAGAAGAAAATGCTTTCAGCTGCTATGCAGTTCACCTTTGAAACCAACTTCCAGAAGACATCAAAAATGCTCCTAGACTTAAGACCAAACTGTTCTCAGATGCTTTCTGCTAATGATTTACCTATAATTACTATGCTTTCTTTTTTCTTAATGTCTTTTATTTCTTATTTTTATCCTTTAAGCATTTATGTTTTATTATTATACTCGTTTTATTCTTTTATGCTTTTACATACTGTTTTATGATTTTATTTTTGTAAAGCACATTGAACTGTGTCTGTGTATGAAATGTGCTATATAAACTTTCCTTGCCTAAGAGAGAAGAATAACTCACAGATTTTAAAAGAGTGGAGTCTTCACACTTTTACTGGCAAGGCTTTTAGTGGCTAATCTCCAGCACTGTAGTATTTCCTTTTGCCATAACACAGTTACAGAACTCCATCTACCAATTTCCCTCAGTCACACGACACATCATGAGGTCAACACAAAGACATGGTAAATACAAAATGTCATGGACAAATGACAGGTATGGTTGTGTGTCTGTGATTTATCTTTAACATTAAGCCTCTCTTTTTTATAACAATGTGGCTATGCTTTGTTAGGCTATTAGGCCCAATTAAGTCCTTCAGACACAGGTCTTGTCACTAATCAGAGGCTATGAGTTGGCTATATCCTGGCCTTTCACTAATGAACACCAAAAGGCTATGGTATCTGTCCTGGCTTTAATGAAAACCTTTAGCTCGTACTTTCTGACAGTTTTACAGACATTGAACATGTGAAGCTTTCAAACCCTCGTTTTGTTGGGTCTCTTTAAGTGGCAGAATTTAAGGCCCATTCACCCTCTGAAACAGAGAGGGATTTTAAAACGCCTCTTTGCACAACGCCTTGCGAAGTCTAGAGGTAATTATGCTTGTTCAAAATTCCCTCCTTGCACTTGTAAAAGGACAGCGCAACAAGACAGGCATGCTCATTTAGATGATAATCTCCAAACAGACACGCTGGCGATAAAAAATCTCGCTCTGAGTCAGCTGGTTTAAATTATCTAGCACTATGTAGGCATGCAAGGTGTGCAAATTATTTGTTGTATAGCTAAATGGTTGTTCCCCACTCATCTCTAAAGACACTGGCTTTGTGCCAGTGGAGTTTCTTTTCCTGCTATCTTCATATTTGTGGTTGCTATACACGTTGTCTTCTAATTGGATGGCTCAACACCCACACCTAGCCAAGAGGGTCATTGCGGAGGTACAAAAACACCGACACCATTCGTTAACTCTCAATGTTCCCAACAACTGGGAAAATGTCCGCCTGCCAGTCACTCAAACAAGCCCGCCGCCCCCCTATAATCTTGATTCCGTCAGCATATCCACAGGAGGCTAACGGGCAAAAAGCTATTGAAAGACAGCACCAGAGGAGCGTCTCTCTCCATCCAGAAGAACAGTAATTCCCTTTGGCTACTAGCCACCATGCGTGGAGGCAGGGGACGCTCTGTAGAGCTGGTTAGTTCATTACCGTTACTTCAGAGGAACGGTTTTGGCTGTAGCCAACATGTGCGGGCCTCCCTGGACTATTTCATGAATCCCATTTCACCACAGATCTAATAAGCCCTTAACAGCACGGGAGGGGGCACTACAGAATTTATTGCCTCTGCATTATTTATGACAACAAATATTTTTTCACCCAACAGTGGCACTGATTTTATTGCTTCTAAAGAAACCTCTGCTCTGATGCGATTAAGGGTTTACATTCAGAACAAAACTGGTTGAGGCAATGGTTAAGCATTACCTTTCAACAGTTGGGAGTCCCTTTCCCCCTGAAATGTCAGGAACTCAAATGACTAGGGTCTAAAAACACTATGCTATAATTATATGTGGTTAATTTTTAAAACCATCTTAGTCATCAGAGTAATGAATGTACTTTCAAATACTGGTTTTACCGAGGGCCATGTCATTAATTGGAAAACACAGAGGCCTTCATTAAGATATATTCAAATTCCAATTTGTTTACTTTAATGTGAGCTGCTGTGTTTCATGGTAATACTTGCACAATCTGTAATGGAAGAGTTTGGGCAATCTGAACAGTCTATGATTAATGATATAAGAGGATAAATACATTAAAATGTAAATAAGATTCCAACAATTTAATTCTACCTTGACCAAAACTATGACTCCAACACAAGCTCTTATAAAAAGTTTGCCTGAGGATCAGCTAACCTGGTAAACTACTGAGTAGCATAATGATATTCTTATCCCTGAGGGCAACTAAATAAACATCATGTCAAGTGCATCTCCCTGATACATGGCTTTACCCAAGTTTGGTGGGCATATCTAATTAAAACTTGCTCCACTTCCACTAAAATATTCATGATTCATTGATGAACAGCCTAACTGAAACGGGAAATGTGGAGTTAACATGTCTCCCTTTAATAAAAGCCACCTGCTGACATGTTCTACTACAGTGTCATGAATCTCCTTGACTTAGCCAAGAAGGCAGAAAGCCTTCTGGTCTAGTCTGATAGTCTAATGCAAAACACCTTTTTGTCATAGTCAGCCAACAGCTCCTCACAATCCTCTACTTCTGTTTTAATGTGTGCACTAAACAACTAGCAGATTTCATGCAGAAACCTGGCTCAGATACAAACACACAGGGTGTGAACCATTCACAATTTCAGCCAATCAACATGTCACCTTAAGGTCATAGACGATGCCCCCTGACTGACTGCTTAACATCACAAACCTCTGAGCGATGTCATGAATCTCTCACTGTCTACCTACAGGGGTGAAGTTCTTGTGGGTGCAGTTCTCGCCCTGGAATTTGCACTCGAGCAGCATGTCCTCCAGCTGGTGGCTGAGGCGGCCGATCATCTCGGTGGTGTTGAAGGGGTGCTGGGACAGCGGCGGGCTGTAGTCGGAGAAGTCCAGCAGGCGCAGGAGGCGGTCGCGGTGGGTGCTGTGCTTCAGCATGGCCACACTCCTGCGGTTAATCGAGTGGTTCTGGTGCATGATGTCCATCCAGTAGCCACTGTGGTACAGGTCAGACTGGGTCAGCCCCGACACCCGGAAGAAATTCTGGTTACACAGGGTCACTGCCGGGAAGGTCATGTTGTACGCCCACACCATGTGGATCTTTGTGACTGCTGGGAATGAGAGCAGGTAGAGGATGCGGTTCCATGACCAGGTGCACAAGAGCCCAATGCACACGAATATGGCGAGCAGCCACAGGGCACGGTGCAGTTTGGACTTATCCCTCGAAAAGATGTACTTCAGCCCATGCACCTTTGTCCTGGTCACAAACTCCACAGTGATGTCTTTAAGGGTGCTCTTCAGAGCCGTGCCCCCAGCATGGTGAGTGGCTCTCCCTAAAGCGTGATTGGATAGATCCCTCTCCTCACTTAGTTCTTTTGACACTATGCCGAGCACCATACTGCTTGTGTTTCTCCTGATGCGTGAGCGTCATGCAAAATGCATTTTGCAGTGAAGGTGTGGGAGCTCAGTTTTCAAAAATAGTCTCTTGAACAAATGCATAACATTGGTTGTTCTCTTACAGTGCCACGGATAGTTTTCTGTCATTAATTGTCAGTACCAAGCTATTCAGTCTCAGTAAATTTCAGTACAGTAAATAACAGCTCCACTTGAGAGTCACTACTGCTATATAACAAAAAAACAACAGTCAAAGAATTATTAATGGATAGGACTAATAAATAATTATGCAAAAGTATCAGAAAATCACCAAAACCATCAAACACACGAATCAATAAAACCATCTACAGTTGGAAGAGGAAAGAAATGTTACCGCGCTCCCAGCTCAGAGTGGCAGACAGAGGAATTAAATCTTCAGTGTCAGCTATTAGTCCACAGGTTCCCTGGGGCAATGTGGAAAACCAAGGGAGCCACTTCAGACAAAAGCCTGGTAATCAGAAGACACTTCTCTTGACTTCACCTTCCTTCTCGTGAGTAAAGCAATGGATCCACGATACCTCCAGCTTTGCCTTTTGTTGAGAGTGCTTCTGAGAGCCCAACCCCTCCCACTCGGATTTTTTTTCTTTTCTTGTTGGTGGGTTTGCTGCAGGCTCACAAAGCTACATTTTCTCTCTGCCAGTCGCTTCTAGGTAATGGGGAGGGATGGAGGACGGAGCCTGGGCCGATGGAGGGGCGGGGGGTTAGGAGCAAAATGTTTTTCTGTCAAGGCAAGAATATGAATGGCACTGATACGATCTCTGGCCAAACACTGTCAAAAATCGCTAAGGGAGATCTACACTGATGTTTGTTCCATAATGTAATCCTCTGTCGAGGGAGGGTAAGCTTGCTCATCCATCACTGCCCCACAGCTCATTGATTGAGAGCTGCAAACACACTATCTATCATAATTAACTTAACCACTCTATAAAGGCAAAAACATATGCTCTGCATGCTCTGCATGCGCAAGGGAGTTTAAGGGTAGTTTGGATCAAAATACACTTCCATAGATGCACTAAGGCACATGTATTTGGGTGAATATAAACACAAACTTTCAGCTCTTCTCCACTGCCCACCTGTCGAATAGAATCAAACGTAGAAAACAGAGCAAAACATTATAAAGAAGCACTGCCCTAAAGATAGAAATACTCTTCTTTGGATTGTGAAAATGCCACAAAAGCTGAGTTGCCTTTTTCAGGAACTATAGCTAAGTTGTTGATTTGTGCAACATGTGATGTGAAACACAAAGATAGACCAACAGCTCCCCGACAGCTTTCTAAGGAGAATCCATAGCAACACTGTACTGCATGTTTTTTTTAAAAATTCTCATCTACCATTCTGTAACACACACTCACATATAAAGAACTGTCACTTCCATCACTTTTAAGTGGGTCTTTGCAAAGTACAGCTGACAGAACAAGAGAGGCCCCTTTAATGTGTTCAGCTTGTTTCATTTTGACAGCAATGCAAGATGCCTCTGCAGGACCTGCACCAGCCCCTGCAGTTAATGACTAATGTGCTTCGCCTGGGGCACCTGTAGATGCCAGAGGGCTGTTCAGACCCTCTGCTGTTTACAAATGACCTACTTCTTACTGAGCAACACAAGAACACCTGAACTGAATATTAAATATCAAACCATCTGCAGAGCTGTTAAAAAATCTCTTCCTACATATAAAGGACAATGAATATAACTTGTAAACATATGGAGAGGTGTGCAATATCTGAGCACACATTCTCTTTGACCCAGAATACATGCAAATCAAAATCAGATTGAGCCCATAGATAATGCTGGATTCACTGAAAAGAAAAGCAAAACAGAACTTCTCCAGACTGTTCTGCAACTGACGGCATATGTCATACACACCCTCTTGTCATTAATCTTTGTTGCCTTTGTTCAGCTGATGTTCCAAAGTCTTGGCCAAGCAAAACGCTGATCTCCCCGAGGGCTTTATAGGATAAATAAACAACAATAAGACTCAAGGTCTTAGAAAGCATGTTCCGCCACCATAAAATGGTCTATAATCTGAGACATCTCCAACATCTCTGCTCTCAATTACAGGGGCTCTCACACTTCACTGGACCACTCTAATGAAAGTATCTGTTCATAAATTGCTCAGAGTCGCAGGAGTTTTTTAAATTACCTTCTCCAGTCACTCTCCATAATCTTTCAAAGACAAGTACAGTGAGGCACATATTTATATAGTCCCAACTTCAATCAGCCTAACTGCAGTATGTTGCTTAATTAGGATGGCAACAGTATATCCTCAGGGTTTACTTCAGGAACGATCTTCTCCCCGATGAAATCAAAAGATGTAAATTAGCACATATATTAGCTGCCATCTACTACCAGGTCTCTAAGCACAGGATCCTGATGAGTGGGGGAACCATTACTTCAGCTGTCTCCGCTGTCCTATCCCAATCAGGGGTAATGATGATAACCCCTCTGACTGATTCTCCAGCTCTAGTCTGTCCATGTGAAGACGCCGTGGACAAGGCAATGATCAGTGTGGATTTATGCCAACCAAAGTGCTTTATATTGATTGGAGGGGGCTAAAAATGTAATAGCCTTGTTGAGATTTCGAATAACAGTCACATCACCATGAGCAGTTATTTGAGTGGATATATTGCTGAATGAGTATATTGCTGCAAGAAATGACACATGGCAATGTCATTGTGTTAATATTTTACATTAAAAGCATAGCCATTTCTCACAACTACTTTGTAAAATCAGGCAAATAAACACTAGTAAGACCCAGCAAATGTACACAGTAAAAGTTAAACCAGTGTAATAACTGGTGTAGTTATGAACCTCATAGTAAAATGAACTTTGCTGGCAGTAGCATTCGTAGACAGATATTTTTTCTTCTCTCAGAGCCAATTACCAAATTCCCCATAACATGGTGTATCATATAACTATATATTGTGTTGTTTGTAAAAATAGTCAAATATAACCATTGTAATGTTTTAGCTTTTTGACAAAGATTACACAGCACCAGGGAGTGATACAAAATTGGACAAAACACAATGAGAGCACATCTACAGGGGAGACGTGTAACAGAAGAAAATGACATAAATTGTTGAGCCAAAGTCTGACCTGTCACTCCAACTGGTTCGCTGCCTCAAAGAATAACTCACAGAAATAGCAAAGATACTCTAGGCCAATTACTCACCCTCCCTTTCTCTGTCTCTCTTTATCTCTCTGTGTGTATCTGTCTCTCTCTCCCTCTTTCCCTCTCTGTCTGTCTGTCTGTCTGTCTGTCTGTCTGTTATTATTAATAAATAAATCCCATAAAACCAGCAAAATGTGGGTCTAGCACATATTTGTAAATGGTGCACTTTATACTTTCTACTTTAACTTTTTGTGTGTCATGTCCCAAGCTCACCTGATGGCTGTGACTGGTCTGGTAGAAAATACACCCATTACAAAAATAAATAAAGAAATCTCAGTTGAGGGTTTCATATTCATATCTGACTAAATTGAGCAAGCGAGAACTTTGAACAGGGATGCAAGAAGCCTTTACCACAGCAATTTTGTTTCCAAGCCATATGACACCAGAGACACCACTCCATTTTACTGAGCACATACCCTTTTCACTAGCAACAAAAATGTAACTAAAAGCCCACATATTTCCACATGCACAGTTATATAAAATAAACTTAAATACATTAAAATGTCTATACAGTTTTTGACAAGCTTGCTTGATTTGCAAAGCATTTTTGCCCTTCACTCAGAAATGCTCTTTCTGATTATGATCTGCACAGTAAGATTACTGGTAATGATGCTTGTCAGCGTAAAGTGGATTTTCCTAAAGACTGTAGTTTATAGGAAGGTCAGTGACAGAGTCTGGCTCATGATGAACCGTGTAGACACAGTATTGGTGCAGGTCTCATGCGACAGCCACGAGACAAAGGTATCTTTGGTTCCACGTCTTTTTCAGTCAAAATTGACTTTTATATGAACTGAACCTTAAAATCTAATAATTATCCAGCTTTTTGGAAGCTGAAGGTTGTTCTAGCCTCTGAATTTGAGAGCATGGTATATGTGTTATGAATGACTCACTGATTTAAGGCAGTCCATTAAACTAACAATGCGCAACATTAAAACACCCCAGAGACAAGAGCCTCAACTGCCACTGGCTGAGGTGACGCATCTGAGGATAGAGGTGAGCATATATTATACAACTGAGCTCATGATTACATAAACAAACTAAAGTAGAAGTATGTAAATATTTACCTAAGCAAATCTCCAATGTTCTGACATATCTGACATGCCCATGCTAATATCCAATATACAATTCTGAAAATCTAAAGCATTCAGAAAGGTTCAAAAGGGGCACTACAGTGGTTTAAAATTACAGTAGCAACAAAGAGTGTGAAAACCATTAGTGACGACACTAGAGAATTCAATTGGTTTACAACTTCAAGCTACAGAGAGACAGGTAACCTCAGCCAGTGTGGATGAACAAATAAATTAGGTAAGGTGTAGGGTAAGATCTGGATTGAAAAGGCCTCTCGCCCTTATCAACGTCACATCCACACATGTGAATGCCACCATGGTAAAAAATTAACATCATGTAAAATGTTGAAATACATCCACTGTACCCCTTTAGAACAGTATGATGCATAAATATGCTTCCATGTATGTAACTACAGACTGTCACTAACAGCATGCAATGCATTGTCTGCTTCTTCTATTTAAGTCTGACTGTGTACACAACAGTTCTTGATGTGGCTGTTGTGTGTTTAACTTGATATCTCTTGGTTGAATGTTATGTTGTAAATGCCAGTGTGTTGTGTTTTATATGCACTGCTCATGTCTTCCACATCATGTTTACAACAGTCTAGACCTCATTCCAGTTTCCCCAACCTGTATGAGTTTTTCTTGCCTGGTGTGTGTATTAATATCACAGTACTAAAATTCATTCCAATACCCTTAATCAGGGCTACAATAGTGTATGCATATTTTATTATTTGAATAAAACAAAAAAAATCCAAAAATAAAATGCATAAACCTATGTAAACACAATTTTCATTTTTTTGTTTTTCATTTTTAAAGACATTGAGGTACTCATTAAAAATAAATGGGATATAAACACATGCAAATGTCCTCTACCTGTCTCAGATTGGAGCTGAATTTCAAACCCACTTGCATCCACAAGCATCAACACTGCAACAGCAGCACTCCTGAGTCAGGCAGCATGACAAATGAGGGTTCAGCACCACGGACAGCGATCACAGTTTCCCCGGACATGTGGGGAGCACATGAGGGAGATGCTGTGCCAAACCCTGTCCCACCATACCAATGAGATTAGGGACAGCAGCTGGGCCTAATTAGCGCTAATTAGCAGAGGATAAAAGGTGGCCCAGCCTGCAGTCCCTCCATCAAGGTGGAAGCTCTCATCGGGGAGCGGTCTACCTCTTTCTCTCATTACTACTGCATGCAGTGTCTCACTACAGCAAACCCCATACCTCACTGGGCATTTGTCTCCATAACCCTATTTTCGCAAAGAAAACGTTCTATGTGTATTTTAATTAAATCCCCCTGTCACTGTTAACAAGCATGAAAATAGTCTCTAACATAATATTTCTTGTATGTGCAACTTAAAACTACTTCACATCATAATAACATTACCATTTACAGTATGCACAAAGTGCTAAATGATGTTTTACATATCAAAGTAACAGAACCCCAACAGAATAGAACAAAACAGCAACGATGTGGGATAGCTTAATCAGAAAGTGTAAAATTTGTATATTATTTATAAACCATGGATTAGGCATGAATACACATGAATATAAAATAGCTATCTCTACAGATCAAATGTCAGGAGGCATTCTATCCTTCTGCCTGCATAAACATTCCCAGTCCACATCAGGAGAGCGTGCACAAGGAATATTAAAATGTTGGCTAGCAGGCCTCATTAAGTTTCTGCACTTGGAGGGAATTTTAATAGCCTCATTAGAACAGTGAAATTCACACCTTTTTCCATTAACTCTGTGACCATGTGGTCCATATGTACAGAGCAGACACTGTATAGCTATTGTCTGACTCACCCCCGGATGCCTTTCCCGCATCCTCACTCAGACTGGTGGCTCATGCAAGACATGTGATTCATGCCACGCTTTACTAGATCAAATCATGACAAATTCTGCTTCTAATCAAGCCAGTTTGCTGACACCACAAAGAGGTTAATGTAGCAAGTAGCTGTTGGCAACAGTATTTCTAATCATGTAGTAAATGTATAGAGCCACACTGTAAGCACACATTTACACGCTGGATGACATAAAATTTAAAAAATGGAAAGCTACACTTGGTGATTCAACAAATGGTTGCTTTGGTATCAGGACATGCCTGAGATTATTACTGGGAGAATAACAGCATACTAGGGTTTGGTAAACAACAAAAAATTGTATTAGCATTTACATTTAGGACCTTTAATCGACCTAATTTCAGCCGGGAGGGTTGTTAAATTAATACACAGAATCTGTGCCTTCATTAACTGAACATTGTCATGTGGCTTTACCTCAAGGTAACCTACCTTCAGTCACATATGGCCATATAAATTTAAAAGTGTGAAAACACAGCCAAAATAGTAAAACTCAGCCAGTAGAACAGAAAGCACAGCTAAAAACAGAATCTTACTATCCCCTATTATTGTAAGGCACACTTCTGCTTAAGTAAGTATCTGAGGAACATGTAGAATGTCAGAGAGCTAGTACCTCTGTTACTCATCAACTTCTAGTGTTTGGTGGTTTTAAACTATCCATTACGGCATGCTCAGTTTGAGCAATGACTCTGAAGACCTAATGATGTCATGTAGCATACAACGTGTTTGAACAATATGATGTGGATGTGGCTTGGACCTTGTACCCTATTACCTTCTTGTGCAACTGACCCAGTAAACCGTATTTGCTGAACCAACACTTCACACCTTGTGTGGCACTTTGGTTCATTTCACACTAGGAACAAGCCCAGCATGTCTTACACCTAAAATGACTGGCAAAAGCCATCTGGCCCTTAAGCTTACACCCCAGGTTTTTTCCACTTCATTCACTCCAGAACACATCGCAGATTTAGGGTTTCCCAATTAGCTGTACCCGAGGGGCCGAGCCAAGGACCGAAGCATCCACTGATGCATCCACTTACATTGACAAAAACATTGAACAAGCACACACCTTTTAATATCTGGCTTTAACCAAATAGTTTTTATTGTACCTCTAATGACAAAAATAAACAATTTACAAGTGCACTGAAGTTGACACCAGGGGTGTTGCCAGACACTTTTTATCCAGGCCTGTAATGTGCTGTGCCTGGGTAAAAAAAATCCAAACAAATTTCATAAGCAACTCTATTTGTTATTATTATTACTGCACAGGGCTGCATAATATATCACTGCAAGTAAAAATGTGGTGAGCACAATTTGTCCCCCTTTTCAATCAATGCATGTCACACTTAAATAGTGGTTGGGGGCGCCTGTGCCCCTGTACAGCTATGTGCCTATCAACACCCCTGTTTAAGCAGGGAAGGACCGATCAGTACTTTGTAATCGAATATCCAAATGCAAAGATAGCTATGTAAACTATATAGGCTAGACATATGAATACCAACAATTAAAAATTGACTGAATTGTAAATAATTTCTGGTTAATGTGAAAATTTCTCATGTATATTTTACCAATTGCATTGGCAGCCTGCTGTGGCTTGCAAAAGGTTTTGCTAACTAATAGACCCCGGCATCTACCTTGGGACCCTGAGACCTGGGGTTAACTTACACCTGTCCTCTCCCCTTCATTTACACCTGCGCCGCGCCCCTTCCCTTCACCCTCTTAGTATGAGATCCTCTAAGCAGACAGCAGGTCGTCTTTCTCGCAAATAAGTATTCAGGGAGCCCACCCCATCCCCACTCATCCCCCAAGCTAACAGATTTTGTCTGCATGCCTATCAGGTTTATCACTGTTTAGCACCGATCCAAAAGTGACTGTATATATTCACTCAAAAAGTCTAAATGAAACAAAACCAACCAATCTGGTCAGATTTCCTGGATCAACTTAGCACTTTTTATGCAGGACATGTTGTTCTTGATGCAGTTGATGTAACCCATTCACCCAGTTCCCTACTGGTGTTTGTAGTGTGACCTGAGTAGCTCTGGTTCAAGCAATGAAACATCCATGTTATGTATAAGTGTAGGCACACTCATTATCTCAACTACAATAGTAACAGGTGGAGATGATAGGTGAAGATGGCAGGTGAAGATGGCAGGTAGATTAGTTAAAAAGTTGAAGATAGTTGACAGCATGTCTTATGATGTCACATATTACTGAGAAAACATTTTAAAATGGGTTTTAAATCTTACAGGCTGGATTTGTCCCACACAAATCCACAAATAGTCAATATGAATACAGAATAGAGGTCACTGTTTAACATGTCTAACATCACTGCCACCCATACAGCCAATTAAAAAAGGAATAACATGTTTGTCTACAACACAGACCTTTACATGCTTGGCATTTATTATTTACCATGCTTAAACCTGAAAGTGGACATCTCCCATAATGGTAAAAAAGAAACCATCTGCAGTCAATCCACCATCAATCTAAACTCATGTCAGTTTTAACTAAAAAAATCCTTTCTGCCAGGTGTTGAGGGAGCTTTCTTACAGGCCTCACCCTTTCTGAATGGTGCATACTTGTGGGAGACCTGATTACCATCTAATATAAAACTTTTGGTTCATCCATACATTCCGTGACATACTTCTGCTTGGCGGTCAGCAGTGTTTACTGTAGTTATAGTTTAGACAGGTCAAATTCTACGAGTGAGATTGCTGAGGGCCAGATGCTTGGCAGGGCAGAGGAATTTACTGCTCTTTTGCATCATGCTCATAGTACTTGCAGGAGTTATTGACACATGAAATACTAACAGAAACTGATAAATATGAGATAAGGATACACAAACTCATGCACTGTAAGTGCTGACCTTACCTTATTACAATTTTGTAATGAATGTTGGAAAATCTGCTCAAATGTGTTCCTGGATGCACCAGAGAAGACTATTGTCAAATGAACTGTTAACATGCTTCTCAAAGATTTTTTAATTCTTGTCATTTTTATACAACAACAACAATAACACTGATAATAATAATAAAATATTTTCCATTTTCATCGTATTATTATTATTATTATTATTATTATTATTATTGAAATATTTAAATGACTGGAGGTGAATAACTCACCACACAAGAGATCTATTGCTGAAATAACTTATAATGGTGCTTGGACTGAAAATCATCTGTTAGTGCTATGTCTCAAGCATACAAGGTACAGAACCCAATCAAGATCCTCTTACCTTCTCTAATATCACAGTTATCCATGGTAAACATAAGATGAAACTTTCCACTCTATTCCTCTATTGTCCTTTTGGTTCAAAGTCATTCATTGTACTTGCTTTATAACATTGACACTCTCTGAGAACTCACTTTTTAAAAAGCTGTGATAAATGATAAGCTTGGTTATGCTATGTACACTGTCACTGGTTTTTATAGCAATAGTTGATTCCTGCTTGCATAATTATACAGCTGAGAATGTTCTGTTCCGCCAGCCATTTAGTACCACTGTATGAGAAGTATTATCCTGTATCATAATTGTCCTGGCTGGTAGGCCCCCTTGTGGCCATGCAAAGGACTGACAGTGGCAGAATGAGGGAGACCAGATTAGACTAACCACTCATTAGGAAGAATACTCCCGCCCCACTGGCATTTCTGGGCCAAATAAAGGGCTGCATTCACACAAAACCAAATCTAATTTCAGGGGCTGTTGAATAGCTGGAAATTGTAATTAAAAATGCAATTTGCTGACTAGGGGAGAGAATTATGAGCTTGAAATCCCCCCATTTATCTGACTGTGTGCAAAGGCTTGATTTAGGCTGTTTCATACGTTTTATTTCCTAAATGTGTTTTATTCCATTATGCCTGGCCCGGTACATTTTTTGCTTTTCTATTTCCCCCCCTTATACAACCTATTTTAATTTACACCGTAAGAAGATAAAGAAATGTAGTATTTCGTATGGACTCACTCTTGACACAGTAGGAACCAGTGGAAATTCTACATCACCCTAACACCCTAGTTGGCTTGGGCAAAAGCCTCATTAAAATGCTGCGATTCCATTGGCTGGGTAAATGAGAGGCCAGAGCCATTTTCTTGTCAAGGTACTAAACACTTCTGGACAACGAAAAAACCATGAGCCTAAAGAGTGTAAGAGTGGGAGGCTGTGTGTTCACGTCTTACCCTCATTCATTATCTTCTTCAAACAACTTACTCTCTCTTCATCTCTGAGATGTGTACACACACACAAACAGACAGACACACACACACAAACACACACACGCATGCACACACACACACACACACACACACACACACACACACACACACACACACACAGATGACAAATTACTTTACGACTGACATTTAAACATATAAATGTATCTGATGTGGCTGTAGGATATAAACAGTTCTTTCTTCAAAACCTAGCAGACAGCCCCCCCCCCCCATTACCTTCCTTTGTGCAGGGTGACATCTTGTGGACTACTCACTGCATCTCTTTAAGAACTCTGAGGTGAAGGGTGGGAAACTGTTACAATATGAATCAATGAAGGAAAATCCTCATTCAAATTCCGAATGAACAGCGAGTTCATTTTGTAATGCTTTAATGAGGCCTAATTCATTTGAGTCTATTCTAAGTGCCCTGTGGTGTAAAGTCAGTGTAGTTAACCTCATTTTACGTATGTGGTAGATTATTATCCTGACAGCACAGTGCACGCACAAGCACGCACACACACACACACACACTGTGGCAACATCCCTATTGAAGATGATTGTGAAATCTCTGTCCCTCTCCCAGTCTTTCATCTGTGACGTCAGGACATAGCTGCTGCAGTCCATTCAGAGCGGCATGTCTCTATTGGCCAGGGCTGCTGCTGCTGTGGGAGCAGCTGTGGATGTGTCTAAGAAGCTGAGACACGGGCAGAGAGACAGCCTCAATCAAACGACGCGAGGCGGCGTCTTAGGGCTCTCCTGCCTTTCCCGTCGTATTCCCTGGGTGGTCTGGCTGCCGGGAGCGCCTCTCTCACGTCACAGCCATCTGTATCGGTAAATAACAGCTGCTGGTCCCCTCGCCTGCACCGCGCTCCACTGGGTCCCCCGAGCGCCGCAGCGGGCCGAGCAATCCGCACAGGGATAAAACCCAGAACAGCTGTGTCACTCATGTATTCGGTCGCTGTGGCCTGCAGGCACACTTTGATAGACTATGTTTTCTTTTTGCTTTTCCTTGCTCTCTTTCCTTCTCTCTCTCTCTGTCATTTCTTACACATACCTCCCAGAGCACCTTCTTGTGGCACTCTCGTACCTGTAACTCCCAAGAACACCTTTCCAGTAAAGTTTTTTTCCCCACTGGGTCTCTGCTGTGACTGAAGAAAAATAAAAATATGTTGGAGAGTGTTATTTTTTCTGTACAGTTTAGCTTCAATCTAAAGGATTCTGTAAGGAACATTCACAAAACCTGTGGCATACAATGGCCACGCTGATTGTTCTTCTGTCTTTGTCAATACTCATTTCTAAACCTTTTTTGTTTACTGAGCATATAAGAACCTATACAGGTTACCTGCCCGTGGAGTAATAGGCATGGTTCATAAATCATAGGCTTTACTTTCTGATCGGTATCTCTTGCAACAGCCTTCTCCCCCATCAATAATCCAGACCACGGGCATCCTCTGATCCATGCCTTGCTGTTAGGGGAATCTCAACTTACTTCAGAGTGGACACATAATCCAAGGCTGATGCTAGAGATGCCTTCATCTAGACAGAGGGGACCGAATATAGATCTCTGAGCAGTGAGAGGAAACCAAAGATAATCCCTGACACAGGTAACTCTAGACAAAAGGTCATGCAAAACTCAGTGAAAAAGGGAGCGTGGTTGCTTTTTTCCTGCTGTGAGAAAGAGGCCTCACACAGCAATATGCGGAAAAAATCGGTAATGCGTCAAATTTTTATGATGGTTTTCTAAGACTTTTTTTTACAGAAGCTCTCCAGAATCTTTACCTGCCTGACAATTCATGTATCACTTTTTTAGACAGGAACATACCTGCCTTCACACATATATAGAACTAGTAAGCTTTTTCCCCTTTCCCCAGGGCTGAGAAACGTTATATCTTTTCCAATAGTTATGCCAATAGTTCACTTGGAAATCGAAGCAAGTTGCCCCAGAGCCAAGAGACACCAGTTTAAATTACACACAGGTGAAGCCCTACCATGTCGCTGTTTCACAATATATAATGTCTGCAAAGGGTGTGAGAGACGTCTGCCCTGTTAGACCCACAGAAAAAATACAGACTGGTAAAGGACAATGGCCAGATTAATGCAGTAACAGCATCTTCCCATAGCGGGAATTATCAGCGATCTATTGATGGATAAGCGTCATATTCACTGAGCCTAAGAGTTAACACTTTTCTCTATGTAGCCAGTGACAAGAGATTTATTAAAGTAGCACCTTTTTCCCGCCGATAACGAATGAAGCCCTAATGCGACAATCAGTCAACGTCTATCTCGCATGGCTGTTAACATGCCTGTGAGACTCCACTCAGCTCCCCTTTGGTAGTCGTCAGCAAGCAAATTTAGTTACTTAATACTTTAATTAGGGAAGAGCCAATTTAATTGAATTAAAACACTTAACTGATGAAAGGATGTAGTGCATCGTACATAAATTACACACACGGGTGAGATATAAACCGCTATGAAATTGTTATGGTTGACACAGTAGCCATCTAATGTGCTGTATATAACACTTACCCCAGCAAAGTCTGATATCATAAAAATCCTCAGAGCAAAGCCCTGTCCAAACACTATCCCTCAGGAACACACATACCAAGACTACCCAGTTCAAACAGAATCAACTCTGTATTCCTGCAGTCAATCGATCAATTGTAGCAAAGGCTGACAGGTGATGTTTGTTAATAGTCTGCACACTCTCACACACACACACACACACACACACACACACATACAGTGATGTAGTGGAGGGTAAAAGCACTTAAATGTTGTTTATACACCTCTTTAAATGACGAAACACCGTTAACTTGCCTTTTTATGAGTGCTAATGTTAAAGATATGCATAGTTTACCCATCTTTTTGGCCATGTATCATTAACATACCTTTGGTTTTACAACTACACTGCATGCATGAACGTGCGCACACACACACACACACACACACACACACACAGAGTTATGAGTGGCCCAGAGGGTAACGGGCGTGGTATAAACATTATAAGGTACATTAGCGTTTTATTCTACAAAACTTCTAAAGAAAATCTAAATGTTGGTAATAAAAATGGCTAAACAATTCAAATGTTTCCCTCTGTGCGCATGGGACCACACACACACACACACACACACACACACACAGACACACACACCCTTTCATACACATATACACACAAACACACACATGCTACCAACACCACATTATTCAAAGCTTTAGCCTAGCCTACTGGTTTATGACGATGGCTCAAGACTTGATTTGCTGATCATTCCTCGTCATGCTGGCAATCGTGCGTTAGTTTTTATAGCTCTACAGCTGACCTATACAGGTGTCCTATAAGTACGTAGCCAGTTACAGTATTTACACCCAAGGGTGTATATGTATATGTACAAGTGTATATGTATATACACCTGAGGGCATCAAATTGAGGGACATGGGACTGACTACCCCGGTCCCCAATGCCAGTAGAGGCCTATATATATATATATATATATATATATATATATATATATATATATATATCAGCTAAAATAAAAAAGAAAGGGGCCCACAGTGACTGTTTGTGCACAGGGCACAGAGTGAAGTGCTACAGCCTTTATACACTTCCACACAAGGCCCACCCATGCCTCCATCTGCTCATACGAGTACCAAATCCAAATCAACATGTACACACACACACACACACACACACACACACACACTGTCCCACATGATGTTCACATCAATTCAGGCTCATGACAGATTGACACACACACACGTGCACACACACAAACACACACACACACAGACACACACACTTTCCAACATAATCTCCACATCATCTTGACTCACACATGCACAGACACATTCAGAGACAAACACACACACAGACTCTCTCTCTCTCACACACACACACACACACACACACACACACACACACACACACACACACACACACACACACACACACACACACACAGTGTCCCACATCATCTCCACATCAACTAGACAGACTCATTAGAGCAAGCATCTGCTCCTGTCCAAATGCTGCAGCCTACATACATGTATGGTCTCCCTCAGTCCCTCCCCATTTTCTCCTCTGCTCGCTCCCTATCCCAGCCCCCTCCCTTACTTTAGATCAACTACAAACTGTATTCGTTGTAGGGCACTAATACTATCCCAGTTAAATGCCCATTTAAATAGTACACAAAAAATAACAATCCATTACAAAATGATTTGGCTACTAAACACAGAGCAAGTCCACATAGAGAGGATATAGGCTGACAAACAGCATTACAAAGGTATGGCAAAGGCTATTTAAAAGCTTAAATATTATATGTATGAAACCCACCAAGGCCCACACAGAAATCCGTATTCCTCTTGGTGATCAACCCTTGGCCATACTAAAGTCCCTTCTCTATTCCTTTATCGGTATGAGCTCCGCTCAGTGCTCCTTCAATTATGTCAGCTGGGATATCTTGAGGATTTAAATGCAGGCATGGCAAAGCTTCATGCATTTTTAATGAGGTTCCTCTATACTTAGGCCACCAGTGGGGCTCAAATTCCTGACATTCAGCTGAAAACCCGTTGGTTTTGTCCCAAGGACATGGCAGGCACTGGATACAACTCTGGCAAGCCATGCCAGACCCAGAGAATGAAATAAATGCGGAGCATAATGGTTTAGTTCCACACTGTGCTCTGTCCTGCATCTCATCTGATCTGACGGAGAGGAGGCTGTGAGTGTGTGCTGGGAACACCAGCACCACAGGACCCGTGGTCCGGGGGGGGGGGGGGATAGTTGCCCCGCGGGGCCTCTCATGTAGAAATTAATGACAGAGCAAAGGCACATAAAGAAATTACAACAGAATGCTGTGAAAAAGAATGGCAGTGCAGAGCTCTTCCCCTTGATGGCACACATCTCAGCTTCACATAGGGCAGCTGTAGCTCGAGGGAGATTCAGCCAAGTGTAGTCCTGTCATTCAGCCAACAGAAGTCCTGTCGTTCACTTCCAAATCTCTTTCACAACGCCACTCCGTCTCAAGAAAGCAAAAATGAATGTTTTTTTCTTTTTGGTGTAAAATTGGCAAACTCCACAGTCAACACGACTGCCAGGTTGGCAGAGGTATGGCACACTCTGAAATAAAAGTTAATTATAATAAACAGCTCATGACGAAAAAGAGTAGATGGCTTTAATAGATGAGGTTTGGCTTATTTTGTTGGCAAAAACGTTACGCTTCTCTACATTTTAAAAAAGAGAAATCTTAATTTTACATCAATGAAGCAGCATTGACACATCCTCCACCCACAATGTCCTGAGCAATAAACCGATGGTGGTTCTAGGTTTTCATTTCTCAAATCAATGGCCCATTTCATTGAAATGCAATCCTTCCTCTGCACTTGCTGCTGGAGGTGAATAGTTCCCTGTGGTGTCTGCTGACAGACAGTGCTCTAATACAAACAAGAGAGGCTTCAGATCAGACATTTGGCTGAACTCTTATCACTAGCATCCCCCTGTCCCCAAATATTGCATATAACTTAGCAATACCGTATGAAGATATTAGTTTTAGAGCATATAAAACAATACTGGGTAAATGTTTTCATTTTTAATCAATGTTTTTAGATGGATATGTTAGTTTCATTGTCAAGGCAACAACTTTGGGGAAAAAATAAATGATTACATACAATGTGGCAGCTATTACCAATCCCTGACATTAGTTCAGTGCATGACTGTGAGGCTGTAAAGGGTTCAGGGGGGTTGAGGATGCTGGGACTGAACAAGGTATATGTTTGCTTCATAATGCACAGCATTACGTTCAGTGTCAACTCCTGTTGAGGATGGCCAGATGGTACTTGCGACTCCACATTTTAAAGAACTTATGTCTTACAAAGCCACACAGTTACTACAGACTGGTGAAAAAATATGTGCACTTGAAACCTGGAGAACACGCCCATGCTATTTTGCGGACCTGAAAACAATTTTAAGTGCCTCAGGAGTGGAGAGATCACTCTGTCGTGGTTAGAGAGGAGGGGGCATAATACGTGCTGCGCTCTGAGCGAATCAGCCCTCAAGTGCTGCTTTAAAGACTGTCGGTATGCCATCGGGCAAGAATAAGTCTTCATATGCCAGTATAGCAAGTAATGCAGAAGCACCATTCGACAAGAAGTAAACTCCTCCAGTGCCGCACTGGACGACACTGAGTATCTGTCTGTATCAACATACACACACATACACACAAAATGGGACAGACACACACATACACACACTCTGTACTTTCTCCCTCTCTTCCCCACTGCTGGAGTGTGAAGCATCTAGTGACAAGTAGATTAAATTCTGAAACTAAGCAATTTCATGTCTACTCAAGTAAAATATAACACTTCAGATTCGAGTGTGTAAGTACACTTAGGCTGGAAATTACTAGATGACTTTCATTATCAGTTCATTAATGTACTTGTCTATTCTGATATTTAAATTCATTAAGTCTATTGACACAAAAGCTGAAACGCTTTCCCAAGGTCAAGGTCAGACACCCAGTGACTCATAGCCCATGACACGTAACCTCTTTGCATGAGGCATTTTCTGCACTGAGGGAGAACAAAGCCAGAGATGACCACTTTACACAATAGAATGAAGATATGGAGAAAAAACTACAATAATGTACTAATATATGACATTTTGCAGTTCCCCACAGCACATTCCACTGTTCATTATTCAGCAACCAACCAATTTTCTGCAAAAGAGTATCTTGATCATGCCCTATAACTAATTTTAATTTAAACTTTTGTGATACATTCAAAAACACTTCAAAAGCAGAAGCTCTGCAGAAGCTCTGGAAACCTGAGCTTGCGATCAACGACCCTATGTTAAGATATGACTATCGACACAATGCCCCACCACTGAACTAAAGGCACAATTCCAAGCAGGACCCAGACTCACAGTAGTGAAGTTCTCCGGTCCGCACTCCTTGCCCCGGTACTTGCAGTCTAGCAGCATCTCCTCTATGTTGTGGCTGGTGCGCTGCACAAACTCCAGCATGTTGAAGGTCTTGCTGGGGAAGAACTTGCCCTCCTCGACAGGCTGGCCAAGGGCAGCCATGAAGTCATCGAAGTCGCTCTGCTCCACCCCGAGGAGCCCAGCCATCCAGAAGAGGTCGTTCCGTCGTATTTTTGACTTACGAAAGCTGTTGTAGTTGCAGATGGTAATTGCAGGGAAGGGCATGACTGGGCTGTCCATCTCATCCAGGATGGTGACATGAGGGTACTGGTAGTACTGGATAATGGCACCTGCCACTTGGTACAGAAATATGGAGAGCGAGGAGAGGAAAGCTGCGGCCCAAAGCAGGCGACGGATGGTCACGCCGCCTGGGAGGAAGATGTGACTGAGTCCATGGAGGGTGCAGTTGGCCCCGAAGACCGTAATGTCAGACGGCTTGGGCTGATCATCGTCCTCAGGGGTACCCATAGCCTCCGTGCACACACACCGAACTAGCGGTCAAACCCTAGCAGTTCACTGGTGATCGCCACCACAGTCTTTGTGCTCAGGGTGAGCTCTTCAAAATGGACCAGCCACAAGAGCACGGTCAGAAATATAGCAGCGGCTGGCGGCCAGATAGGAGCATCTCTATAGCGCCCCGAGGGGGAACTGTGGGAAGGGGTGGGTCATCGGAAGCCTGAGCCTGAACAGCCCAAACGATCGCTGACGGGGTGGTTTCCGTTGTGCACTCTTGGAGGGCAAGGGGAGAGGGGGCAGAGATTGGGTTTCCTCAGAGGTGCGCCATGGTCCCACAGTGGACTAAGGAGGGCGGGGCCCATGAAACAGAGATAGAAACTACACAGAGCAATCATGTCCAATCAATAGAGATATGGGCAATGAAATAGAGAGGAACATGGCCACAAGAAAAAGTTACCAAAGCGTTGGTATGCTGTGTATATTTAGAAAGAGAAAGAGTAGTCCTTATAAGTGATACATCATTAGCACAACTGAGACATGGGGAAGCTATTATAAAGTTAACTGTCATCTTGGCAAGTTGCAAATAGCGCAGTAATAGTGTTGGAAACAGTGCCTGTTTACATATTGTAAGTTTACATATTGTAAGATTTACGTATTATAAGCTTTCTCATGAAGTTCAGCCATTATGTATCCATTCTTCATATGTCAATATTGACACTTCATTAGAGTATGTAGTATGTCAGACACTTTGTGTCTTTCCTTTTTGCCCTTAACAGACAGCGTTACACTTAGTTCTTTACTGTACTTATGATTAAGTGAAACAAAAGAAGCCATCAGTGTGCAATCAATAAGGTACTCCACTCTTCCTGCTTATTGATTACACTATGACAATACTGTTGCAGTGATCAAATTTCCCCAAACCCCCCTACCAAAAAAAACCTTGCAGGCGCCCTGTCAAATTCCATATCCTTTCTCGGCTTGATCCCATTTTGTGAAGTTAAACTCTTTGATAATAATGTCAACTAGAGGGAGCTGGATCCTTACCTCTTACCTACTCCGAGCATCGTTTAAGCAATCACCTATTAAATATGTCACACAATTAGCATAATGGCTCTCTGTACCAAAGTGCATTTGCATTGTAAAAGAGAGGTGTGATTTATCACCAACCCCATAGTCGAATTCCATGTTGGGGCACTCAGCAAAAGCATCTGTTTCAATATTTGATTGACTTGTGCAAATATTGTATGTGTTCAAGGAAAAACTATTTCAGGTTTAAACTGTGTCTGATCTCATCTGTTAAGAGTCCCCTGTAGGCATAATGCATATGAATGATTCTCTTTTCACTTGCCAGTTCCAGCTTTGCACAGAGGCCTTACAAAGCACAGGATTTCAGGCTGCAGCGGGTTGGGTAATGATTAATGAGACAGACACAGCAGTTTCAAGCACACATAATATATTGTGCTTGATATTAGATACCATACATCTTAGAGACTCGACACACTAACCTTACTCTACTAAATATGACATACTGAATTAGATAATTACTAGCCTTTTTTCCTACTTTGAGACAGAAGATTAAAATTAACTTTGAACCTGTAATCTTGCAGATGTGTTTTTGTGTACACTTCATTGATAGATTAATTAACATAAAAAATGACCGCCAAAGTACAGTTTGCTGCATAAAATATAAGGCAATGTGGACTGTAATTACCATAAACATACTGCAGGATGCTGACTGATAAATGAATCATTGTCTCTTGACTTGTCTCTTTATCACTGCAATGTGAAACATAATTCAGTCTTTCACTTCAACGATGTGGAATATGAGCTAATAATATCACATTTCATTTCTATCAGCCTATGCTGTAGAAAATCTCCAATCTTCACAGAAGCATGCACAGAGCTAAATGTCAGAAATGACATTCATGCAGTGATATCTCATGACATGTGGAAAGGCCTGTGTAAGAAACTGCGCAACACCAAGGAGAAAGGCACACGCGACTCTTTGAAGACATGTGCAGGCACCCTGCTAGTCCACCCGTGCTTTATGAACCAGTCACTACCTCTACGGCTTACTGGCTTTGTCCCCAACCTGCCTGGTTACATCCAGAGGGATGTTTCCAGCCCAGTAAGGATGCCATGAATGTGGGCTGGCAGAGAGAGGCTGCTGCTGTGCAGTACATGGGCCCCACTGTGACCCTGCCAGACTGCAGAGCCAGCTCAGCCGGTCCCTGGCCACATCTGGGGTGACTGGGGACAGCAGTGTTTGCAGCCTGCAGGCTGCTGCTCACTGAGCAGGAACTGTCTGCCTAAATACAGTAAGCAGACTACTGCTGAGCAAAAGACTGATGTC
This sequence comes from Setipinna tenuifilis, assembly GCA_030347295.1. Taxonomy (NCBI): domain Eukaryota; kingdom Metazoa; phylum Chordata; class Actinopteri; order Clupeiformes; family Engraulidae; genus Setipinna; species Setipinna tenuifilis. The sequence continues at coordinate 16,328,527 of CM059265.1, forward strand.
TTCACCTAGAGGGATGCACCAAAGGGACTTATGAGGAAGGCTGCAGGTTAAAAACCAGTGGCTTTTAATGTCACTACCAAACATAACAAGTAGAGAGTCATATTTGGCCATCGTTAAGACAAACCATGGCAACTATTATCCCAAGAAAATATAGCTTTCATGACAGACTAAGTGGATTAGGCAACAACTAGGACTGCTTGACCTTGCAGGCAATTACACAACTCATTTAGTTGTTTGCAGGGTTGAGCTCAACCACAATTAGTGTTTTGGATGACGGACGGACGCCAGTGGCAGCATGATGCCACAAACTGTGTAAGAGCAAATTGTGTTGAGAAAAATAAATTACATTCCCCATGAAATCCCTTTCTGGCTCAACCAAATTAATTTGCTCTGACCACACAATTCCGCATGTCAGTGCACGACTGAGGGATTCAGGAAATCACTGGAGCGTAGTGCACTTTTTAAGAGTAGGATTTAGACATGTTGTTAATATGCTACTTCCACTACATCAGCAATTCACCATGTCAGCGCCCTCATCCTGACACCAAGAAGCATTTCCTCGACTCCGAGAACCGAGAACTGCATCCACACGTGTCAAGATTACTGATCTCTTCAGAAGCTTCCTGCTCCACTTTCATTAGAAGCACTGTGTAGCCCTGACATGTCAGTAAATGTCAGTGCTCCTCTGGGGCTGTGCTCACACGAGGCAGGGCTTGGAGCCCTCCACAATTAGGTGTGGGGCGGCCATCCAGTCTCCACTGCACATCGGGCCATGAGGTGATACAGCACCCAGGCATCAAGAGGTAGGCTGCACCCAGGCATCAAGAGGTAGGCTGAAGACTCCTGCATCTTACACATACAGGGAAAGGAATCCAGTTTTATTTGGGCTGTAGTGTGCATGAAAGAGGACTTCACTGGATTCAGGTTGTGTTAATTTAGTTGAATTTCTATTGTGATAATACTGTGATAATATTTCTATTGTGATATTTTATGTATTTACCAAAACTCCACATGATCTACTATGTTACCATGTATGACATGCACAGCCTTGCTTCATTATTCTGCCTGCATTATTCATTAGTCCACTTCCAGTTGCAACAAAATTATTCATTGCAGTGGTTCTAACATTTTGTATTTGCAAGCATAATCATTTACATACCCTACATTATGCATTAAACAAAACTACCATGCTCATATATTTCTTTAAGCATTGGAAATTAACTCACATACAGGGTTATATTCTGTTCTTTTCAGACCTGATCCATCAAAATTGAATGCATTTGCTGTCTTTACTATTTAGCAGTTTTCTTAAGATTTAACAGCCTTTCCTACCATGCTGCGCAAACGCAAAACCTCATCTCAGGTCACACAAAGTATCAGGAAAATGAACACCCTGGATAGCTTTGACTGCCACTGAGACAGCTACCTGCATAAAAGAACAAGATTAGAGTGTAGTTTGTGGTGGGCCTACACAGCGGCTCCAGGGCTATAATGAGCTATTTTCATTCCTGTGCCTCCTACTGCCAGGATTCAAAGAGGCAGCTCATACCCATCGCCTTTGTGCTCCCAAGCCCTTTATGTGTAATGGGGAAGGGTAACTGGATGTGCAGTGGACTAAGGGATTGGAGGAGGGGAATGCAGATGTAGGGGCTAAATGACCAAATATACGGGATGAGCATCACAAGGGAATTTGCCTCAGCAATTTCTGCTCATACTGTGAGTCTTTGGTCATCTGAAAGAGCACTACTGAACATGAATCTCATTTCCCTCCACATCTGACATCACAGCCATGAAGCTGCTGACACAATGTACAGTGAGCAAAGAGCCTAGTGGAGCACCCAGTAAAGGTGCAGCCCCTGATTCTAATCTCACAGACATTCAGGCAAATTCCACAAATACCTCCGAACAGCCCGCCAGCTGTTTGTTTTGCATCTCTACCCACTCCTAACTGTAAATGGGGAATATTGGCTGAGACTGTTCTACACAATCCCAGCCCATCAACACAGTGCTACTGCCGCAAGGCAGAGAAGGGTGAGATTTAATTGTCTGTTGGGCAAATATCAATATGTTGGGGGGGGGGGGGGGGGGGGGGGGGGGGGGGGGGGGCAAATCATGGAACCGTACCTTTAACCATAATACTAGTTCAGCTCAGATATGATACAGCAATCAAGATAATGAAATGTGGCAAATGTGGAGACAAAACAAAAGATGAACTTCTTAGTTCGCAAAATTATGAGCATGTCTAAAAATGTCAAAAGCTGTATTTTGTCTACTCTAATGTCTGTGAAATTACACAGTGCATCCCATTAAACCACAGTCAACAGCTTCCTGTGCATCAGTCTTTTCCAGGTGTAAAACCGTGCAAGCTAAATTTGACATTCTTGGGGCATAACGACAAGAGAATTGCAGGGCAAAGTCTCTATAAAACATTCAGTGTCCTACAAGTCACAGTCCTGACTTTAAGGTCATATTTAGGATTCATGCACTCCTGCCTGACTCCAATATCCTGCCATATGCTCCATGTCAGACAGATGATGGATTTGTTGAGAACATTTGTCTTCAGTTCAGATCAACTGGCAGACCTGCTGAATGCTATTCATGCCATTCTGTGAAAATCAGTCCAGCATATCATTTCCTGTGACTGCACACAACCAGGTAGACTGATGTGTATGCACAGAATGTGTAACACAGCCACACACTGTCAGATCTGGCTCCCCTGTCCCCCTTTTCTGTTTTTGTCGTCACCATGCCACATGCTTTATGTCTCATGGTTCTCCTTTAGGATGTTACCTGCATTGAGGGGGTAAATGATTTGCCCCTGCACCTACACCTACAGCGGGGAAAATGGTGATTGCATTGCTGCTGTGAGTAGGCCATCACAGAAGTGCTCATGGGAGTTCAGACAACCAGCACGCGTAATCACAGAGCCTACAGAGATGATTCAGTGGGGGGTGGGGCGTGGGGCTTCAAAGGTCTTGCACATAAATGAATCCCTGGCTCTGTGTAAAGCTAATTAGCCCAACTCAAACTTGGGGAAATAAAAGGTGTTCTTCTATTCCATTTTTTTTCCTGAAAATAAACTATATTGTGTTAAAACCTCTGTGCACTATGTGGATATGTCTTCCTCCCATATTATTTTCTATTAAATGGCTCTTGTGAAAGGAGTGCTTTAATTAAGAGTAAGACCTTTTCCAATTAAGCGCTTCTTCAGCTCCGCATCTCTCTGTCTCATCAAGCTGTGGCACAGAATAAACTAATTAGGTTCATCTCATCCCTGGAAGGTACTGTACACGACAAGATGGACAAAATTAACAAAAAAACAACTAGAGTAGAAGAGGAGGAGTTCAACTAGTTCAAATCATGCCTGCCCTGACCTCTTCCTTATTTGGTTGGTCGAAAATATGGTGTGATAAGGTGGTAAGCATGAATAATCAGAAGAATTTCAGTCAACTTTAGCAAATCTTTTTTTTTTTCAAAAACTTTTCATTTTAAGGAAACTGAGAATTGCAAATGAGTTTAAAATAAAACATTGCGACGACTTTTTTCCTCTCATTCCCTCAGTATGTTTTGAGCCATATGGTTTAGTGGTGAGCGGACACTGAGTCATCCCTCATTGTAGATGGTGAGTGGGTGGGCTTAGCTGCCTGCACTCATCCTGGCTGTGTGGTGGAGAGCATAGCCCCACACCCCTACTGTATGGCCTCTCCTTAATGAGTCTTGCTCTTCATCTGCTTCTCTCTCTCTCTCTCTCTCTCTCTCTCTCTCTCTATCTATCTATCTATCTATCTATCTATCTATCCATCTATCCATCTCCCTTGCATTTTAGTTCTAGAGTGCAAGAGCACCCCTGTCCAACACCGACAATACCTGACCCTGCCAAACTCTGAGGTGAGTAATACCTGCAGTTCTGTCTGTTATGGACTCTGGGAACATAAAAGCACTACTACCTCACAGTTGCACCACATAGACGTACCCAGGGAACTTGAGCCTGTCTCTAGAAAGTACTGTAAGAACCTTTTAGTCCAACTGAGTGTATGCAAAGATTTCCATGTGTTGCGTCTCTCTGGATACAAGCCTCCTTGACACCTTGCCATATTTTCCTTAAATACCTAAATAATAAGTAGCTGACATAAGGTTAGATTATTTATAGAATTGGTGTTTACATCCTGATAGGATCACTTCCTTTGATCATTACATAGAAGGGTTCCAGAAGGAAGAGAGGGGTGAGAGCAGGGAAGTAGGGATGAGAGTCATGTGAGGAGAAATGTAAGTTATTCTAGACAAACACATTAATCAGTTCAGACCTAATACTCTAAAGGCATCAACCCCAAACCAGTGTCTCTGTGTCTGGCAAGTCAGCTCCTTACAGTGCTACCCAAAGAGAAACAGCAAAACTCCATTATAATATGCAAGTCTGTTAGATGTGCTGTGGTAAAACTGCTTAAGGCCTATATTGAAAATGAAGTGCTAAATTAAAGGCCACTTCAGCATTTTACAAAAAATCGCAGACAAGTAATGTGAAAATATTGCTGTTTCTAACAGCGGCTTTACTACAATTTCTCAATTTAACTTGTTCTTAAAGTTAAAAATGTGGTTGCAGCCCACTATATCTTCACATTCAGCACAACAACAAAAAATTAAAGCAGTAATCAAGAATGGAAAAAGCGATGAACATGCATTTAGCCTCATGACGGCAATTACCATAATATTTGAGATTCAGCTCACCCCTGAACTGTCTGGGACAACAGAGCCACTAGTATTATCTGTTGAAAACCAATGAGCCTGAATCATAAGGAGTCTTCTTCTACCCCCTCTGGACCACAGCCACAATTAAGCAACACAGTGTTTCACAACAGCACCGCAGTCTAATAGAGCTTGGCAACTAAAAAAGCCTGATTAAATTCTGGTGCAATTACTACCCCATCACACAGTCTGACTTTCACACAGCACTACAATGAACATCTGCAGTGTTACAGTAAAATGCAAAAGACCTCAAAGCCTTCCAGTTCCACTCAACATTAACACTCAATATTGTGCCAAATATTATACTAATAATACACTTCCACTTAAAGTTCTATACATTTTGGTATTAAAACTGAACTGCAGTGATAAGGCTACACAGAGATAAATGTAGAACACCATGCCTACACACAAAACATAGCTGAGTCGCACTACTATTCTTTGGCACCGAAGATGCTGAAATGGTGCCATGACAACAGCAGAGAGAATGACCTGGAGTAACTTCTCTAAGTGTGGCCTACAACCTTAACCTGCACAGTCCCAGGGTGGCCATTTTAACAGTACACAGATCACCTACTGCACACATGCTCTCTCTCTCTCTCTCTCTCTCTCTCTCTCTCTCTCTCTCTCTCTCTCTCTCTCTCTCTCACTCACACACAAACACACACACACACACACACACACACACACACACACACAGGTGCTCTAAAATAGCGTAGCACATTATTTCACATTCACACCACACAATGGACATGTTAACAAGCTGTAGGGCCTACAGTGTAGGCTTATGCCTGTTTAACACATCATCTGTGATGAAGCACATGCATTGCAAGACTGAGATGTTATACCAAAAAGCGAAAAATAAATTACTATAAAATCATTCAGAGCTTCATATCGTAGCTCAATCTAAGCACAAAATAGGCCTACCACAGGATGTCAACAGCTAGTTTAATAATAAATAACAGTATCAGTTCACATTAAAAATGAACTAAGCTTAGAGCAGTACTGTAGTGACGTTAACAGGCAACTTTGAACCATAGCTGTAGGGAAGTTAAGGACCCATGGGAGTGATATCTTCCTCGCAGAACAGTCAAACACAAACCTCCTACTGAGATTGATCCAGAGTATGTTAAAGTGACTGTGAAAAGCCAGACACTGCCCCCGTGTTTGAGGAAATCAAAATTTCTGGATGTTTGTTAAAGTACACTTTTTTTCAATGGATCAGGCATTTTCACAGTTTTTTTTCCCAAACAGTGGGTTGTACTGTGAATCTGGCTCTGCTTTGTTAATTTCAGTGCAGTAGATTTGTTCCTTTAATCTTAAATGCAGAGGACAAATAAAGCACAAGAGTAATAAAACATGCAGCGCACAGCCATGATTAGTTCCCTTCTATCCAAACAAATAATCAGCTGAGGAGTGCATAAATCATGTGAGCTTATCCACTCTGGCCAAAACCTCTGATGCCGACAGCTTATCAGTGCCTCAGATAAAGGCACTGGTGCTAGTTATGAATGCTAATGCAGCACCCGTGACACTGCTGACACTCCCATCGACATGTCATTCAGGCTCAGCACTGCTGACGTAAACAGCCCAGTGGCTAACAGAGGTCTGTACCTTCCCATTCCTGCAGGGCCAATATAACCATGGCCATCAGACAAACAAAAGCTGTTCATTCTTAGATAAATGCTCTGACACGGTTCGTGCTTGGCAAGAAAGCACTTGCACTTTCCCGGCTGTCGTTTCAGAGCCCGCAAAGCATTTTCCTTAACAGCTTGTCCACACAAGTTTGATTAATAAACTATTTTTGTTGGTGGCTATTCAACAGGGACTAGGATGGCATGGAATAATGGCTGAATCTAACCTCACAGGCTGACTACCAACAAACTGTTGCTGCCAGGGTGTGGCCTCTTCTTAGGCTTGCTGAATCAAAAAAAGAGAAGAGAGAAGCTTAGTATGCTATTTACCTGCATGCCTGTGAAATATAACTGACTGAGACTGGGGAGATGCGAATGTGAATGTCATTGGTGGCTGCAATTAGAAGAGGTTCACTACCTCCATGCCCATCTGCTTCGGCACTAAAACTACAGACAGACCAAAAATATGCTCTCATTTCAAAATCTGAGGCATGTTTGTGGCAGATTTTTCCCCACCACAATATGCCACCGATCTAGCGTGTGCAAAGCCATTGCCTTTGCGTGCTAGCTGTTGCCCATTTGCATTAACAGCAAGGCTGTAATCGCTTGCATTCAGAGTTGCATCTATAGGGGCTAATGATGAAGTGAGCCTGGTAAGCTGTTTTGTTTCTACTCTATTAGTGTCTGGCTAGAGATGTGAGTTATGGGGACAGGGGCTGATAAACAAGCCCAGTGATGTCTTGCACAGGTGCACCGCAGATAACAGGCTGTGCTCCGGCAGAGTGGGAATGTGAGGAAGAGAGGGAGACAGACCAAGTGAGAGAGAGATGAAGGGAAAGAGGGAGAGGGAGTGAAAGAAAGAAACCTGGACAACAGTGTTATCTTTGGGGTGACTGTTTTCTTAAAGGAGGACAGAGGGACAGAGGATGGAGTATCATGTCCCTTAACCTCACAACAACAAATCGCTAGGAGGAAACGGGGTGCATACGCAGAGGCCCACTGCTTATCTGCCCACTGTACACACAGGACTGACAGCGCTCTCAGCCCAGGACGAGCTGCTGTCATATATCTGATCTCATGCTGTGAAAGAGCAGGGGATCAACCTCTCCCACAAGTAACCTGGCAGCACACAACAAATATTTAGGGAGGGCCTGAGGGTGCCTCGCTTGAATGGCAGTCTTTTCAGGAGAAAAATGCATCAAAACAATATGTCCTCTGCTGTGAGAGGAAGCGCAGTGATGCTTACCTAAATCATCCTTATCGAGCTTGTAAGGAGCATAGTGTGGCACTGCATCTTTGGGAACAAAAGTCACACTGGTGTGACATAACAATCTGGCAGATTAAGACTTTTGGGACTTCGCAGAGTTGTGGTGCTAGGGTGTCAAATAAGACACAAGTTATCTGAACATTTCTAATTGAACACAAGAACAAAACATTAGATGACCCAATTCATTATGGATTTGCAGAATTCACTAGGCAGAAAAAATGGGGTATTGTTTCACTCCTGTGGAAAAGATGAAAACCAGAGGACACCCAGTGGGCTCATATTCTGAGGCTGGGCAGAGAAACTGGGTATAGAATTACACTGCATTAAGACATACATAGCATAGCTAAAAGCAATGTTCTAAAATTTACATTTTTCTCAAACACCCAATGGCTCTACATTTTCATAGTTCTCAATGTCGATTAGTTGCAAGATGAGGGTTGTGTACATCTTTGATAGTGACTGGTGTAATGTATTAATTTATGCTTAAGGTATTTCCCAGACATTTTCACCCAGCTTCTTAAAACATGCTTAAACCCCGCCTAGAAATGTGTGTATTTTGTGACTAAAGTGGAAAAACTGTATTCCAAATAATTAGCCTAGTTAGTGCTTTGTTATATTTTAAAGAGTGCACCTTTAAGTAGAACACTACCGGAAAATACCCTCATGAACATTGTACTGATGGCTTTACCTGTGTCTCATCCTCTTTTAACCTGTCACAATTGGAACATATGCTCCCAGATAACATCTCCCATACACAGTTTGTCTATTTCTGAGAAATGTGTATTTCTGAAGAAAAATACACAACAAGAAATGTGATGACTTCATATCTACACAAAAGCAAGATGGATCTAACAAGGATTATATTTTAGGTCATTCTTTCTGCCAACATATAATTCACCAGTCAAGATACCTATTTTATCATGCACTGTTCTACACAATACCAACTGTAAAACATCTCAAGGGATTTGGAATAGAACTAGGATCAGCCTTATTCCTCAAGCAATATTGCACCACTGGGAATACAATTCTGTATTTTGAGCTTTAGAGCTGGTAAGGGGACTTCAAATCAAGATCATAACATATTCAACCTATGCCTTGGCCATCCATCCAATCAAATTCCTTTTTAATGCCTTTCAGGGTAAATGTAGTGTACCTGATGGTTTCCGCTGCTAGGCTGTGGAAAGTGTTTGTAATGCCCCAGTGTCTCCGAAAGCACTCACTAAAAGTGCCCTGTGTCAGTGGTCTGGCTAAAACCCATTCTAAGGTATTACCTAGATATCATCCCTCTGCTGACAAATACATCATCACTACATACCTCTAGTCTTTTGATCTCAACTTCCTTTTGGTGCTCTGTAAATATATTTATGAAAAGGTCTTTCAACAGAATGCATCTTCCTTTCCATTACACAAATATTCAACATTTGCACACCTAGATCTAAGACAGGGAGATCAAATAAAAGGAAATGCCAATGAAAATTGTACAAAGAGCATTGTCATAACTCATCCAGCTGATGGCTATGCCCTGGTGAACCAGACAAAGGCTGTGAGGAAACAAGGATGTATACACAGAATAAACATAGAAACATTCAGCCATATCAATCTCAGCAAAAAAAGTATTTGATGATATATTTTAGTAGATATGCAACTGTTGTTAACAAATCACACTATGTCAGCCGACACAAAGACCATAATAAACTATTGTGCTATCTTTTACGCTATGCATTTTGTGTTTTCTTTAGCTACAATGCTTAACCTTGCAAATGCTACTAATCTGATATTATCTGAATATATCTAAATCTGTGTACTGAAATAATTAAAAATATGCATTAAACAAGCAAGCAAGCTTGTGTATTTGCTTAAAATTCACTTGAGTATTATTTCAAAAATACCTCAGAAGGCTGCATAGTGGTAATGTCTGAATTTATAATTTGGTCACACACCCACACACAGAAATGTCATGAAATTAAAAAGTCAGACTGTGAAGGAAGACATTGGTGTTCGTTAGAACTACTCTGCAGCTGTCTTGCCATGCAAATAAGAGACACATTTACATCCAATGTAACTCAGTGAAATCAGTGTGATTTCATTAAAAGTCCTGTGATGTAAATCAGACTTGAAGTGTACAAATCTGACTGGCCCATATGGTATCTCTTGGGTAATGTCCTTTTAAAAAATACTTGCTTTTATTGATTCTAGTCGCTCAATGCTAGGGTTAAATGAACAAATCCATTTTGCTTCCTCAGTTATTTAAGCTGAAGCTTCCCCAGTCCACATGTATTTCTCTTTTTTCTCTCATCTCTCATTTCTTTTTTTCCTTTTCCACCTCTCTCTCTCTCACACACACACACACAGACACACACACACAGACACACACACACACACACACACAATGGCTCTTTTGAAACACTCCTCATTGTCTCCAATCAATACAAGGAAAACGACACAGCGATGGCCTGGAGGCTAAGCAAGCGCTCTTTGTATTGAGCAAATGTCCTCACTGTGATTGCACCTACAGATATGGCGAACTTGCCCATACTGACTCTACAACCACGAGTAGCCCTCCAATGACAGTGCGCCACACCACAGAACACCTGAATTTTTGCAGATGATGTGATTATGAGTAATGCAGGCTAAACCGTGGATTGACGATCCAACCACAAAGACAGGCGGCCAAGCTAAAATGTCTTCATTGTGGAGTACGCAAGACCTAAGAGCCAGTAAAATTGAAAAAGGATGCAGTGCCCATTCAGCATGCAACACAACACTGCTCAGGTAACCTCTCCTTGTGACCCGAACACATGCAAGACAGTGCAGCACAGCATGGTGACAGGTTGCACTACCCAAAACTACAAGGTACACACATCTGTCTGAAGGTGTGGCCTGCCACTTAATCAGCCTGTGGAGAATGCGCTGACAGTGCAGTAATTGATTAGTCCATTGAGTGGGTAATTTCCACAGGCTTTTTGAGAAAACAAGGCATGTGGCTCGTCGGCCAGAGAGCAGATCAGGCTTGGCATGTCGTTATAACAGTGGAGGGCGGCAAACCCTTGGCTATTTATAGAAGCGAAGCATGGGGCTGGGTGCGGGTGGGGGTATCTGATTTACAGCTGTACACTGCTGGAGCGGCTGATAAGAATTACAGCGCTGGTACTTCTTATGTGCTTTCCATTTCATTGATTCGCACATGATCATTTGGAGGGTCATAATTGGATGTTGCATGTATGCAGGTTGCGTATCATGCATGTGTTTAGCCTGACAAGAGTAGCAATAAACCATATCGGCTAAAATTGAACCTCTAATGCATGGGGAACGCTTAACGTGACATACAACAAGTCAGGAAACACTGACACATAACGAGCCCTGGTTCAGCAGCAGAAATGTAACAAAAAATGGCATATAATGCCTGGGTGGTTGGCAACCTCTGGCTATAAATTTTACAATTCAACACACTGTGGATTTAGCATACCAACATGTTCCCTGACACACAAGAAAAAAATAACATGTGCCAATCACACATTATCACTGCCCAATGGTGCTGAATTTATCTGGAAAATAAATACCACGATCCGTTTATTGCAAGAGTGGTGCATTATGCCCAAGACCATATTTATTCTGTATTAGCAAAGAAGGAGACACAATGTTGCAGACTGATATAATTAATTTACACCACATAATGCCTCTCAGGGGTGCGGACTGTGGGACTTGGGCAAAATTATGCAAAGACAACAAGGAGTCACTGACCATTCGTATGTGTGGAAAGTACAGGTGATGGTACACACCTTATCTGTGGTAAAACATGTGGTGAGATGTGTCAACAGTAGCGTTTTTCTGGAGAAACACAATCAGTATTTAATGGATGATTTTGATCATTTGTAGGATAAGCTACAGTGTTAAAAGGAACCCTTTTGTTTGCCTTGTACCATTGTTCTTTATGACAATCAATTTAAAAATACCTGCTATGCTGGGAATCTATTTGTTATAAATGAACAAGTATTCTTTGTCCCACAAGAAATAAATTACCTCTTACTAAGATATCACCGGTTTCTCCAGAGAAACCCTTAGGAGAAATAAGGTGAAATAATAATAGTTTAAGGGGGAAAAACAGAGCTTTTTATGATTTTAAAGTGCGCTTCAATTGGACTGGCTGTGATAAGGTAAGGTCTTTTATTGAGCTGCACAATAGTTCTCATCTTGTCTCAGTCCAAGTCCAATTTAAACTCACCTTAAGATCTTAGGATACTGGTACTCTATTTTTCTTCTTATCTTACCTTATGTCTCCTAAGGGGCCCTGAAGAGAAAACTGTGAGGTCTCGTTTAAAATTCAGTTTTTCTGTGGAATAGCTGCACAAATACACAGAGAAATTTTATGGAGTGGTCTAAAATTACTGTCCTGTATTACCTATCACTCTCTTCAAGGACAAAATACTTTTGAGTCCTGTCAGTCAGCAGCTCCATTAAACCATGTCCCTAACTAAAAGATACCAATCAGTTGTAGGCACTGGAAGCTATGGTAAATGGATAACGACTTGTTAATTACATGGTCAACAGCAGACTTAGCAAGCTACACCGAACGTACAATAAAAAAGGCCCAGTGTACTAGCCCGTTTCTGGTCACACTGCACTCTTTAATGTTTGTTTACCTTGTAGAAAACAAACATATACCTATAGTTTTAGTGCAGGACATGCACAACATATTTGTGAAGACTGCCACTAGACTATCAACCTTGAGAAGATATTAGGTAGCTTAATACTAGCAGTAGCAGACAGGTTCCAGTAGATGATTCCACATCATGAATGTTGCCTAAGTAGTGAAGAGGTAAATTATAAAAAATAGATACTGACATACTTACATGGAGGGTGAAATACATGATGTTAACTATGGGCTATAGAATGGCACATGTGTTTTCCATAGCCAGTGTGTGCTTCTAGTGTTTTGTGGTGGTAAGGCAGACCGCCACACCTATGTTGGAAAAAAGGGCTTTTTAAAGGCTAACGAGAACACCACAACTTTTTTTTACATGTGATTGTACATAATAAAAATAGTATATGCCCACTTTAAATTCCAGAACTTTTTGTCTTTCTGTTCTTCAGAAAGCTCTAGAACCATATGTCAGACTAAATTCTGGCTTGGCAGGTTTCTTGCTGTGGGCATAGGTAAGTGCAGCGTCAAGCTTTACATTGTTTGGGTAAGAAAAATGTAAGACATTGAGGAAAAATAATCATTTGTACCCTTGTATTGTCTGAAATGAGTTGTCAGTAGAACTGTTATGATAGGGGGCGGCACTGCCTGCACTAACAAAATCACCAGAGCACATCAGTCTGCCGGTGAATGAGGTCAGCATCTGAGTGCTGAGATACTTAAACTTCACCATTCAGCTTTGGAGTGAATACAGCAAAGACCTGCTTTATCACTCCAACCATCCATCTGACCAACCTCACACTTGGTGGCTGTCTTACTGTGAATGCAGATGAGTCCACCGTAGTGTTTGACACAGTATACGGTAACAAATGTGAAAGGCAGTGGTAACACCTCTGTGAAACAATTAGTCTGACCAACTACCCACTTGGTAATTGACAGAGAAGGGTCCAGAATGTGCCATATCAAATCATTTCCAAACCCCTCACAAAACCAGATAATTGTAATCAGCACAACTCTTCTACCAGGCAGGTAATTAGTGGTATTACCTGTGTTTGTGTGCCGGTACAATATGGCAGGACATTTACTCCATGAAGATGAGATTTTCCACCTCTGGTAGGTGCTACAGGAACAAGTGAGTGCTGTGTGAAGTTTCATGTTTAGACAACACATGCACGATAAAATACCTCATCTTCAACACTTGCCACTCAAGAGGCACTAAACTAGTCCTGCTAATTGAATTACTCTATAATGAAACACAAACTAAGATCTAAATTACACATTTTTTTATTCAGACCCATGCTTAGCTGATTAATGTATGTCACATATCATAGGGGTTTAGCTAATTAAATTTATCAGTAAGGAAGGTTATAAGATAAAACGCACTGACTGCACAGTATTTCCACCAGACTTTCACATTCTCAAATTATGCTCTAAAAACCCCAAATAAACAACACCTCTGTGGATTAAATGCTTTGGTAAACCACAAATGCACCTCTTAATTTCAATAAATCTAAGTGTAAACGCTAGAGCACTCCTGTTCTCAGTGGGAAAGTGCTCCAATTACATGCATGACATGTGATGCCTATCTTAAAGTACAGTTCAAAGCAGCCATGGACAAGCAGCACAACTCCAGCCTGCTTGATATGCTAAAGGGAACTTCAAGGGTGCCTCTAGGCACACACTGCTCACTTTGACCATTTTAATGGGAAATGAACAATATAGACTAAAGACGTCACATAACTGAGATAAATACAGCTACAATGGTACACCACAAGCAATGTCAACATTTTTTAACAAGGCAGAGTATTTATGGGTGATGGAGAAAAACCCTCTTATCTCCACTATGGGCCTATTATGCAGACAGAGGGGCATGCTGGATTCCCTCGCCGCAGCCTCTGTGTAGTCCCATAATTATTTCCACTTTCATTCCCATTTAACTTCCATTTCCAATTGGAAAGCACTGCTGTCTGTCTCAGTCTATAACTACTAAATCTTATAGTAAATACCTCATTTGGATTTTTTTGTGTGCAAAAGACCACAATTTCTCCTATGTACTCATAATCCATCCAAAGTGAATCATTATATAGAAATTTGTGACTCATTACGTTGACACTGATCTCCATTAGGCACAGTGCCGTCCCCTTAAGGTGATTATTCGTGGTTTGCACATTCATTACACATTTTTCACTTCTTCTGTGTGATTCCAGGCTGCTTTTGGCAACACAACTTTATTTGTCTCAGAGCTGTTTCATTATGAAGTGCAGATATTCAATCTGATCTGATGGTCACAAAGGTAATCTATCATTCCATCTGTTAGTGCAGAGGTGTGTGTGTGTGTGTGTGTGTGTGTGTGTGTGTGTGTGCGTGTGTGTGTGTGGACTGCTGGAATTGAGCTGCTGAGGTTTCTGAGGTGCTCTGGCCTGCTGTGTCTATCATACTGCCTTGGCTTGGCCAGGAAGGTATATTGATATTTTAGTCAGAGATTATAACAGATGAGGCAACATTCTGGCAAATGCATGAAGTATAACCTTCAGTGGAGATCCAAACACACCCACCAAATGTCACTAGGTTTGGCGCATAGGATTTAGAGGGTATATGTCCAGTTTAATATAGTTTCAATATCATATTGTGTGAAAAATGGGACCTAAAGGCTGGAGGAAGATGTTTTGACAAACCAACAGAGAGCATGCTGTTCAATATCAAGCAAGTTGTTATGCTTAAAAAAGAATCATTTTTAATTGCCATTAGAATGGCATTTAAAAATGAGCCAGTTTGACATCTGATATTGACAATGCGCACACAAAAGACAACAGAGTGCTTTGAGACTGACTGTTGAATGTAGTGTTTTAAAGCCGGTTTCTCCCAAGAAGTCTCCAAAGAAATAAATGCACAATGAGCTGTGTCCAATTTTCAGATTCTGCCAGAAAAACAGTGGTCACAGGTGAATTGCACCCAGTTTCTGGCTCTGATTGTAATGAGGGTTAATGTTGCTGAGACCTCAGTAAAACTGTCAGATTCTCTTTTGGCAAACTATTTCCCTGTGTTTTTTTCTGAAGCTTTACATCTGTAACATCTGCAGCTGTAATTATCGGTAAGCGATTTGATTTCAGAATTTTCCTTGTTGCTTTTGCTTACAATTGTCCCCCCACATTATGGAAAGAGAGAACTGACCAGAAGCTAAGCATGTTGAAACAGAACTGAAAAGCAACAGGTTGTTGTATTTTAATATGTTAAACTTTATACTTAATTCTCTAAACTGGCTACTGCCTGTTGCTTTGCTGCATATACTGTACCGGTACTTTTAGAGCTCCAATGGTGTAATTAATCAAACAATTTAACAAAACAAGTATGCATCCAACTGGGATCATGGTGCTATTGTTATTATAAATATCCCTGAAATATTGTTCAGATTACAACTTCACAGGCATCTATCTCAGCACTTTCACTCTGCCAGCTGACATATTTCAACAGGGCTAACTTGTTTGCTTTGTAATCCCCACTGTTTTTATCTCAGAGCTTAATCTGCATACATAAAAAGACAATGTGCTTTGCTGATGCAGACAGAGCTGGGGAGCGGGAAACCATTTGAATGATTAATGTAAGGGCAACTCTGTTCTAAAACACCCTTCAGAATTTTAAAATTATTGCAGGTGAGCGGGTGAGTTCAAAGTTTTCCCCATTCCCTCATCTGTCAAAGGCTAACAGGAAGAAACGCTCTTTTTTTCTTCTCTCAGACAGGCTACAAATCAATTAGCTTGTCTAATTAAACCTTATTAAAACTAAAACATTTGGACTGTATTGGCATTGGCTTGGGTGTGACAAGGAGAACTTTAATCTCATTCAACTGGAGAGAGGGGCAGGGGAGAGAAAGAGAGAGACCGACAGACAGGCCGACAGAAAGAGTGATAGAGAGAGGGCGAGCAAGAGAGATAGGGAGAGAGGGGAAGAGAAAATAAATGTTTGGTTCACCGAGTTAGAAACTTCTAGACCAGAAGCCATGTCTCTTTTAAGCTTTGCTGCAGAGATAAACATGTGGAATTTTCCACCTTCTGCTCTGCTTTAAATGCAAAGCTCTCTGCCAGGTCTCTCTATGTACACTGGGAAGTCAATAGCAATAGAATGAAAGTGTTCTTCCCCTCTCCCTCTGCATCATGGCAGATAGTGGGAAAGATACAAGATTGACCATGGCAAGTTTCAAATACCCGCTTTCCCTTAAAAGGTTGCAAACACAGCTTTTTTGCTATAGCTCACTGCTACTGCGGAAACAAATTTGGTCATTCCTGTTTTTTTTTCTTGTAAACACTCTAGCATAACCTCCTGAAGGCTGGATTTTCAAGTGGATTTTCAAGAACTCTCATTATTTATGTAAATTCTGATCCAAAATTCCAGTCTCCTGCTGTGCCCATCTGTTATACGGCTACAACCATATACAACCAATCAAAAATGTGATGCTTCACCAAAGAATCAGAACTGCTTACTTTGAAGATTCTCAGCATCTGTCAGAATGCTCAACAGAAGATATTTGGAAGTGACATTTAATAGAGTGGAAGTAAATGACATATTCTACATCGCCAAAATATACCAGAAACAGGAACACAATCTAATCAACTGGTACATGGAGACAAGAAAACAGAAGAGAAAAAAAGAACAGACCTACAGATAGAAGCAATCACTCATACACACACACACACACACATTCCTGCACGCATGCACACGCACACACACACACACACACACACAAAGAAAGACAGAAAGAGAGAGAAGGGGGGTGAGTGGGGAAGCATTGTTCCTCCACAACAGAACAAAAGCATTTTTTAAAGGTGACACTCCCAAGACAGTCTCTACAACCAAACAACTTTTGGTTTCATCTCACCACAATTCAGTGGCTTTCAGAGGCATCAAGCTAATGATTAATGTGAGGCTGTCCCCCAGCAAAGCTGCAGCTGACACCAGGGTTGATTAGTAGACTCTCACGCTTGGGAGAGACAGCTCATCAGGCAGCATCTCCTTTGAGGTACAAAAAGAACAAAATGGAGAAGTATCTGGGAAAAAGGGCAGAAGGTCTACCCACAGGCCTGGATAGTAATGGAGAGGGCCTGATGTCAGAGGCAACAAACCTGAACAAAAACGACAAATCCATTAGAGTCTAAATACTGAGTCATCATCAGTCAGGTGGCTTGATCAAACGAAAATCAATAGTGGCAGCCGGAGCCAAGTAGCGCGTGGATTCACGGCTGTGTCTCTGTATAATACCCAGAACAAGAAAATTTGGGGGTGAAAACAATGAAATTAACTATTATGATGCGAATTATTTCATAACTGTAAGTATTACTAAAAATTAACAAAAAGAACATCCTTATTATAGAGTAATGTACAAGGCCACAGCTACAAATTCTGAAGAAGCCTTTGTAAGAAAGCCTATTTTTGGAAGATGCCAATATTGTTCTGTTAATATTAACGGTTAACATTTAATATTATGGAGTTTCATTAAGTAGACGATTTATATCTGATGCTTATCAGCAAATCATGCCACTGCTTGGTATGATTGGTATATGGCATATTTTGACCTTCCTGGTAATTCAATGCAATGACTTTGAATATGCAAGAGCAAAACAAGCCCTGAAAACAGGCAGATGTTCCTGATGCTCATCTCTCTCTCTCTCTCTCTCTCTCATTCTCTCACTCGCTCTCTCTCTTGCTCTCTCTCTCGCTCTCTCGCTCTCTCTCTCTCTCTCTGTCTGTGATGGGCATATGTGTATGCATGTTTAAACTTTTGACCTTATCAAACAGAACTCCCCAAGCACTGGAGTTTCTGGAAATTATCAAGTGCTACTACATGTCTGCTACATTCAACTAAAGGCACGGCTGGAGGGTTGTTTTTATTTGTTTCAGTGTGAATTAGCTAACCCTTTGCCCTGTAAAAATCAATAAGATGAAACTTTGTATCATTTGCTATAGTGTATTTTTTATTTAAATGATTGATTTATTTTGGGATGTTTAATCCTTTTTAGTCTGGTTACCAATCTTAAACCACATTTCAACTTAAAACTGATTTATGCAGATGGCTATGAGACCAAAGCAAAGTAATCCGTTTTGTAATCCATTTGACCAAAAACCCAAGTCTCTGAAGCAGTAACCATACAATCTGACCATGAGGCCAGGATATAAAAGGAAGCTTGTATACAACTATAACACAATCACATATTCTAATCGTTACACCTCCCAAAATGTATCCTTTTTCTTGTATAGTTGTGTCAGAGTAATAAAAATAATCATAAAGTATAGGTAACAATGCCTTATTTTTATCTGTGTATATTTCTCAATTATATTGTCAGTGTATAATATATTGACATTTTTAAACTTGCGGACAGTTTTATAGCCATCTTGACAAAGACAGAGTTATTTTTTACGTTGGAAACACAGTGGTCTTTAATCACATACCATTTGACTTAATGCTGGTGGTCTCAGGGGCCATTTAGGAAATTTAGACTTTCGCTTGGGACATTAGGGGAACATTAACTTATTTAGGCCATGGATTGTTTTTAGAGGTCGAGTTGATGCCTCACTTGTTTTTATCTGAGGTCTCTGAAAAGGGACGCTGATTTGTGACAAAATTTGTGTCAATGCAAGGCAATAGTAAACCCCCTCTGGATCCCCCAAAATGGTATCCAAGGATGTGCTGGCAACAGGCCCTGTGAGATGGTGTTACTGCAAATCTTCCTGCCTCCCTCACAACTCCATATTTGCGCCTTCAACTAACAACTGTCAGCACATGCAAAGGCTCTCAGGTTAGCCTTTAGCAGAGGCAAGGCAGCAGCAAAAAAGGTCTTTGCCAAAGGCATCCATTAATCAGCAGATCAATCTTTTAAATGAATCTCACTCATTAATCAACAAGCGTTCTTATAGTTTATTTGATGACACCTCACTCGTACCACCATTGCATAATGGCTGATGTCAGGAAAGAGTAAATCAATGTGAGAATGAATGACTAGAGGAAAGACAGAATAGACACATTTTTGCTCCATAGCTTACGCTGGCTGAAATACCAAAACATACAGACCAAACCTGATCCAGAGGAGTGGAATGATGACAGTAGAGTCAGATAAGCGGCCACGGGCAGAAATTACATGCCAATGCCAATTTCAAACAGAGCTGCACACCCCGAGCAGTAATTGTCCATGATTATAAACAAATAAACTGATAACAGAGATGATTTGCTGATGTCCCTTACACCCTTTCAGGCTTCAGCTGTGCAGGCACAGTCAGCCAACGTGAATGTGACATCAGAGATTCCACCAACACGAGTGGCTGTCAGCCTGACAAATGACTGTGCATTTCTGAGACACAACCAGCCGACAATTCATCAGTGCAGTGCAGATGATGACACTAATTACCCTCACAGTGCGCATGTCTGCACACACAGGCATACACAAACAGACACAAACACAAAAAAGCACACAAACACTTGTCACACAGGCACAGAACACTCACACACACACAAACACAAACCCACACACATAAAAAAATGACACACACACAATATGATACACAAACATTCAGAAACAAAACACATACACATTGTATACAATGCTGTGTATTTATGTGTGGACTTGTAAATAATTTTCCACTTGCTGAGTTAGTCATAGATTAAAGCTTAGGTCTGTAGTGTGTACACTGCACACATCAAACAAGAAAAGCTTAGTTTCCATCTATTTTATTATTTTTGTTATATAGTTTTAGCATCAAGCTATGGAACTGTTGTGCACATAACAAATGCACAAACACAATTGGATATCTATGAATGTTTGGTGTGTGTTCTATTTAACAAAGCACGGTTTAATGACATGTTCAAGAAGTACAAAGTGTGTGCATAGATTTACTTCAGGAAACTCTGAAACCCTGACTGTGCAATTCCCTGTTTGGCTACTTTGGTTTAAATAGCTTATGAGGAATATTCCCAATACTAGTCCAAATCTTTTATATGAGCGCCACGTACCCCTGTTGTTACTGCAGAAGCAGTAAATCCTTTGCCCCCAGCAGTGATAAAAGACACTGCTTTTAATATCGGGGAGAAAATCTTCCTCCATGGCTGGAATAGAAGTGGATGAGGGCACCGCCTGATTAAATTGCCATCCTTGTTTGTTTGCAGGCTCCATATCAGCCACTGAAACATCTCCCCCTGTTTTCTGCCCGACTCCCTTTTGGGGATTGCAATGGCATTTTGTTTCATAAGTTGACTTAAGGGGTATGGCCAAGGCAAGGACATTTTTATCCTGCACTAGCCACATTTGACAACACAGGGAGATGTTGTGACATAAATTGAGATACGTAAGCAGGAGCATTTACTAATTTCTGGTCAGGGGTCATCAATCAGTGTCCTATCAGCCTATTTATGTTAATTCTGGCATATGTATTTTTTTGATTGATCAGAAGTGAAATTCACTTATAGTCCTTCTTTCTGATTAAATGCACAAAGAGGCCCTGCCCTGATGAATGAAATGTCCTACGAAATGAAATAGACACAAATCTACAATAATGTTAAAGCACAACCTATGGTTTCATTGTAAACATACCAGTTTCCACAACTATATTGACCAATGCTACAAAGCCCTACAGGCACAGAAACATACACAACCACAGAACACACTTACCAAGAATTATCTGGTGTTGTCGCTGAGGAGGTCAGGCTGCTCAATATTCAACCACGATGAATAAAAATAAGATGACAGCTGACCTATGCTCTTGTGTTGCACATCGATAAGATGACATTTTACATCTGAAAGGTGGATTTCTCAAGTGTGTTGAGGCCTCACTTCTAATGCACAATACAAGCAATTCAGGGGGACATACTACAGAGTAGGTTAAGTGACAAACCTGGTTTATAGTCACTAACCTAAAAGATGAAGAGCCTTTTGGCATCTCTGTAGTTAAGAAAATGAAGCCCTGGGCTCTTTTACAAACAGATTTACAACTACTTCTGGGTTAACTAAACTAGGTTTATCACTTAACCACCTTTGTAGTATATCCCCTGGTCCACAGTGATGAACTATATTGTGATGTGTATTATCTTGGCATTTCTTGAATGGGGCATTTATGCTGGTTTTATATATGCTCGATGGAGATATGGTTCCGACAACCAACCAACCTGTTAAGATATCGCAGAAAAAAATGACAGAAAAGCTGTTGTTAATTAGGTGTTTACTTTATGTTTATTTTATAGTGTTTGTGGTGCTTTCCTAAGATATCAACAACTGGTACAAGGAACAGCATCTAACGCCAGGGGGTGACAGTTGGGCTATTTGCTGATCTCCCAGATGGGTGAACAGTATCTATACAGATGATGTTTGATATTTGAACAGTTCTAACATTTGCTGTCAGGCTGCTAGGACACACAGCTTAGTAACCTGGGCTAACAAATTTGTGGACAAAATACTGATTGAAATTAATCACAGTTTTAAACTTGATAAGGCATTTTAAAATGAAAAGAAATGAGGGCATACCAAAATTATGGAGAAGCCACTCCAACACACTAATTCTGGTATTGCACTGTCAAACGGTAAAAGGCTCAAGTTAATGCCTATTATAGTTAATGTATAATCCATACATTAATGTCTAGACCATTTATATGGTGATTTGCGATGAAAAATTAACAAGCAGATCCATAGCCATTCCCGTTCACATTGTGTTACAATAGAACTCCAGTGTTTCGGCTGCAGGATGCGGCGAGCTGCAACGGCGTAGCTTTATGTTCTTTCCACACACAGCTGACACCCGTGACAGATTGACTTCACAGAGCAGTGGTCATCAGTCTCCCACTGCAGGCGGAGGGTCATCCATCAGGACCTCCTCAGAGTGCCCTGGGCTGATGGAGTCCATTTGAAAACATGGCCGGAGGATGATGGAGACCAACCAAACCCCCCACTCCACCATACACACACACAAATACATCTACACACACACACACACGCACACGCACACAGACACACACACACCCACACACACAAACACACACACACATACCCACACACACACACTAGTAAACACAACAGATCCAGAGGCATGGCACAGGTTCTGTGCATCCTAAAGGTTATGACGTGAGAAACTGGCTAAAGAGTAGATTGTGGCTTGAGTCTCTCTGAAGTTCTGTCTCATCTTGCCATGGCTGATCTGTCTCTGTGCAGTGTGTGTGTGTGTGTGTGAGTGAGTGCGCTATTTTTATCCTGCCATCATTCCACTGATGGGAGCAAAGGTAATTACTGCCGTTTCAAAGCTTGCCGCTCTCACGGCTGCAGGAGTGAGGAGCCGGATTCCATTGTGAAAGGCTTGCCACGGTACATTTTCACTCCACTCCGATTGACCAAAACAGAGAGTGCTTGGGTGTGAGGATAATAGCATGTCTTATCACACCTAACTGCGGCAGCTCAAACAACACAACTGGATGATATTGGGAGCCATCCGCAGGCACATTCCTTGCCTCTATGAATGACAATGGCCAAGATGATTTTAAGAGCACCAGGTAGTTTCTTGTGTGAGTAAGCACATATTTTAGAGAGTCATTTTCATGTACACTTGGTGATGGGTGGGAGTGGGAGACCTTCAAAGGGGCTTCAAAGGGGCCTTCAAACAAATCATGTATTTAGTCACACCTAATTAGCAAAATTTAGTGAGTCACCTGACATTGAATAGCCTCACCTGATGAGGAAGCGCAGGTACATTAGTGTAGCCCCCTCTTTGTCCGAAACCTAACAGCACAGCAGTGGTGAGAGCACTGTTGGCATGGAGCTTCGGCCAGTGCTGATATAATGCAGAGCAGGTGACACGGCTTTCACATCGCCAGCAGTATGCTGCTCTGCTTGCCGCTCTGCTCAATGTGGCCAATTGTGGTTGCACTGTGCCTGCTGCTGACGCCAGGGGGTCGCCTGCTGATAATGGATTTGTTTGAAATGATTGGCTGGCTGAGTGGCTGGCTTAAAGCAATGCATTCTGGACTTGAAATAGTAACATTTTTGGACAATCTTGTCTGAAAATCACTGTACTACACCATACACCCAGGTATGGTAACGCTTCAACAAGATTGTATAAAAACTTCACTATTTCAAGTTCAGAATACATTCATTTAAGCCAGCGACTCAGCCAGCCAGCCCTTTCAAACAAGCCCAATAGGTAGGGTTTTCAAAAAGTGGCACCAGTGGCATTCAGCATACAGTGGCATGGCTGCTGCGTGCAACCTAAAAGCAGTTTAAGGTAAACGTCTCTTAACACTATTAATGCTACATTAATCAACACAGAATGAAGGCTTACTTGTGTTTACATACCTCACAGTATTCAAGCAAGTCCGGCTGTTTTTCTGCTGTGGTAGCAGTCCCTAGTAACAATACAGCACCAAAGGTATTAAAATATGTTCATGGCTGCTCATAATACTTAGCAGAGCTCATTTGGTAATCACAAGTATTTGATCTTGTAGTTCCCTGACTCAGGCCACATCTGGAAGTGGAAAGAATGCTACCATACCCACTCCCACCCCTGTACCCCTTATTGCTGTGTGTGCCCTTGTT
The DNA here is from genome assembly GCA_030347295.1 of Setipinna tenuifilis. Taxonomy (NCBI): domain Eukaryota; kingdom Metazoa; phylum Chordata; class Actinopteri; order Clupeiformes; family Engraulidae; genus Setipinna; species Setipinna tenuifilis. The sequence continues at coordinate 16,352,362 of CM059265.1, forward strand.
AGGGGTACTATTGTTTTTGAGCTTGTGTATTTGAATAATTTGTTTTTGTTTTGCACTATTCTTTGCAGTTGCAGTTGCATATTATCGCAATAACAGTTTGGACTTAGCCTATTGCAGTGTCTTTAATAACACCTTGATGCACATTGCTTAGTTTAAAAGAAGATATTCATAATTAAAGTGCTTTATTTGTATACACTGTCTCTTGCTTCATTCATTCAGTTGAATAGCCACAGTAGAGAATAGTGAGTCTCTGGACCTATTGGTTAAATTAATTCTGATGTAGGATAGACTTAAGGTTGTTGAGGTCGCACACTTTACAAATTTTATAATGAAGAGATACTAACAAAAACATCTACAGTTTAATCAATACCTGCAATTCTGCCATAATGCTGTACATTTTCTGTTCCTTGTGGAGTAGCAATGGCTTTAAACTAAAAATGTCATACCATGGCTAGCCACTCTATGGAAAGCCCATCCCTGAGTCGGAGACCAGTTTACCGTCCTTAAACAGCGTTCATACAGCAGCAAGCTAGCCATAAATCTGCCCTCTGCCTGTGTCAAGAGAGCTGGTTCCAGCTGATAGTTCCAGTGCCCTTTTGATGGAAAGCAAAGTGCCGTGCTCACTGAACAGAGCAGACACACCAGTGAGTCTCTTTCTCTCTTGGCACTTAGCCCCAACAAGGTGTGTGTGTGTGTGTGTGTGTGTGTGTGTGTGTGTGTGCGTGCAAGAGAGAGACAGAGAGAGAGAGAGACAGAGAATGTGTGTGTGTGTGTGTGTTTGTGTGTGTGTGTGGCTGGGGTGGGGTGTTCTGGAGAAGTAACTGAGTGCCTGCCATAATTCTCTCCTTCACTCCAGTCCCCACACAGCCAAGTCCCATTCCGTTTCCCCTGCGCCCCCTCCTGCACCACCGCCGCCACCAATGGTGACTCATCATGGCACACCCGAATGAGGCAGGGCATGGCACATTACCCCGGGACGGAAAAGGACCAGCAGGGTCAGCTAATCGCAATCATGTTGCAATCACAAAATGGAACACGCCACAAGATGATTTTACCCGTTGTCAGAGAGTCACGCTCCACCACAGAACATCAGCAAAATAAGACAACTGGGGTTTCATGTTTGTTACTTGGTGGGCAAATGTCCCTTTCACTCATACAGACACAAGATGTTCCTTACATCCTTACAGCCAAAAGAAAATCTATACGAAAGAATAAGGGATACTGTAAAATGGAGAATATTAAATTGTAGTGCTGTCACTATTATATACTCATTGCTTACCTAATTGATTGACAATTAGGAAATCTGTTTTCCTGAGATAAGGTTGGTAGACTGACAGATTGAAATGGCTTTGCAGTACAGTTGCAAGCTCTTGTTTTTGTGTTTTCTTTTTTCAGTTTCACACTTTAAAAGGCAAAGTGTTCCTACATCGCATTTGGTTCTCAGTACCACAGGTTTAGTTTTTGTGTTTGTGTATGTTTGTGTGTGTGTGTATGTGTGCGCACGTGCATGCGTGTGCTTGTGTTTGTGTGTTCCTGTGCACTGCACCTGCACTACAGGGAGAAAAGTTTTTGTTTTTTTGTGTTTTGTATACTGGTGGCACTGTAAACACACTGTCATAGCTATTTTTCTAGTTGGGTTCCTTTAGTGGGCTTATTAGACTGAGAAAACTGCAGAAGACATGAAAAGATGAACTACACAGGCATTAATACAAGTCAAATATCACACCACAGACAAATACACAAAATGCATACATATCCTAACCATACACATCGCAGGCCATCCACACTGGTTAAAACAGCCAATAAATAAGAAACCTATTTAACCTTGTCTAGTCTTCTCTTTGCCAGGGTACTTTAATTACTCCCCTTTCACTTGATTTTATCCAGACTCTTGAGAATATCACCACCTAGCAACCTAAATGTAAATGTTTTTTGTCTGTGTCTGAGAATTAGGAATCTTTATTGCTGACACAATGAGGCAGAATTATTGATCAAACTCAAGAGCTAACTGAGGCTATAGTGGACTAAGCTAAGGGAAGCTTTAGCCTTTTTACATTTTACATTGAATTTACATAGAGGTTTTTCTGCAAGCTACTGCTAGATACATCCTCTGATTGGTTAGACACATATCTTCACTTTTGGCCAAATCAGTCAAGTCAGCTGTGTGTAGTTGCAGGCCATAGTCTGATAACCCTTCACTCAAATAGAAAATATGATGACATAAAACATAAAAAATGGAATTTTACAGGCTCACAGCGTAATGTTGTTTTACATTTAAGATTACTAACCAGATTCACTAAGAATTGCACTAGATAACTATGTATGCTCCAAAATATTGCAAGTTTGGCCGGAGTCTTTTTGGCAGGTGATCAAATGAGAATATTTGCATAAATGACAACAGGTGCAGGCAAAATTGTGACAGCACTATTTAAATGAGGCTTCTGCATGTTTTAATGATCTTCACCTTGGAAAGTCTGTGCAAAAAGCAGACTAACTGAATGTGCAAAATGAAATTAATGAAATTAAATTTGATTCGAATTAGACATGAAATGCAAAGTTTTGACTCCAAATCAGTCCTTATATTATTAGTGTCTTTAACAGCTTCAAACCAGTGATGCTAGATAGGTAATATTGCTAAATTACTTCTCCTTAAATCATATAAAAAATGTTAACATGCCGGAAATAAACCTTAATATGATTTTCATTGTGTCTGACTGTATTCCTTCACAGCAGCATTAATAGCAACCCTCTGCTTGCTGCATTTGATCAAGTAGCATCTTACGATATGAAATAGGGAAGCACTTTGTGCACATAAGTTTACTTTTATCTCTCTCAATATTTTGTAAACTCATGGATAAATACCCCAAAGTGCATATGAACAAGGCACATGTACTAAATGGACAGCACAAACTATCTCCCAAAGTTGCAAGATGTAATCCTCATCATTAATCAATCAGCTTGCACATATTTTCTATTGAAATCATGTTTTCACAGAATTTAAAACACCTTCAGTTTTTCCCTGTTATGATAATAGTCTTATACCATCTCCTAAACCAACTTGTCCTTGCCTACTGAGTTATAATTATTTAATTATTGTTTCATGTTATCATGTCATCACAGAATGCAGTAAAATCGAAACTCTAATGCATTCCATTAAAAGCAGATGTCATTTCATTATATTAGCTGCCAAATACGACCTTCAAGACAGTGCTTCTTATGCAGGGAGATTACCCAATATGTATTAACAAAAACCCTCTGCACTACAGTAACTTGTGCTTATAAGGTTTTCATTATGATAGGATACATGTTGGAATGTCCAAGCAATGGCCATTGTGTCACAGGCATGTGCTTTTTGGTGGAAAAGAAACAACCCCATTTCAGATGTGGAACTAATACATATTTTAGACTCTTAAGTCTAATGAAGTCTATTTCAGTAGTAGTAGATTTATTTCTTGATAATAGCTTGATAATAGCAGAGCTGTCTACAACACGTGTGGGGGGAATCATTACTGAGTGAAACACTGGTTATTTGCAAACAGCAGTGGCTGCCATTGTGGTGTTATTTCAAAATGTTTTTAACATTTGCCTGGCTGAACCACAAGTGAAATAAACAATGGTGATTTTAACAAGATGCAGGGCCATATGAATCCTCTTCCCTCTGAAGCCCTCATGTATAATGTAACAGAACATTTACAGAAATGCTTTTGCCTCAAGAACGCATTGCATAACATCCTCTGATTTTTGCCCATCCCCACCATAGACTTGGCCGAACGCCTACATGCTTCTAGCATAACACTGGCACCGTGGCCCCAAAAGCCTCTCATTGAGACGGGTGTGAAACATCTCTTTTCGCCAGCCTTCGTCAATCATCGCCCTGTCTCGCTGCTTCCTGCTGCCAAATGCAATGCTTCCTGCTGCACAGCCACCTGGCGTTCTGTCTAAATGCTCCTGCTGGTCCCCAGCTCGACACAGGCCTTGCATGAAGCCCCGCTCTACACAGGCTTTGCATGAAGCTCCAACCCAAAGGCAAAGAGGGCGTTTTTAAAAGCCTTCACGGAAAACCTGAGAATGTGGATGGATGATGTATGTCTTCATCGGTGAAAGGTCTAATAATAGCTGTGTGGTGCTAATATATGGATGGTGCCATGACAGCATGACACCATGACAGTAACACGACACCTTATAGAACTCTGAGGGTTGATATTTTGTTAGTTATGTTTCTTCTTTCAAAGCCTCTATGGTATCCTTCAGCAGCTGATGAGAACTTGATGTTACACGTTAAAGTGAAAATTAAGTACATGTGATGGGCTATTTCATTTGAGGTCATTCAGGGTTGATGTACAGATAATCTAAAGGATTATATTGAAGAACAGAGACAAGCAGGCTACTATGACAAGATGCTACTTGGTTGTACAACCCAATGCTATTTCAACCCCAGCATGGCACCACAGTCAGTGATGCTTAGGCCACAAGTTAGGAATAGCTTTAACGGTGGTCTTGTGATTTATTCAAGCACAGCAGTCAGTGTTTCCACAAGAACTCTGGATCATTTACTCATGATTTAGGCACATTTTCAACATGACCTGCCACCAGCAACATTACCCCTTGAACAGCCAATGGTAATCAAATTGAAGTCCTCACCTGTGTAAATGCAAAGTCTGACATTCACAGGCTTGTGTTTGTCTCATTGATCTGGCTCAGTGCCTCTTTCTCCAGTGCCATTTTTTGGTTTCCCTTGTGGGAGAACAGCAACTGCATACAAATGATGTGTGATATTTAAACGGTTGTAACATTTGCTGAACTCAAACAGTCTCCTCCTATGCAGGTCCCTGGTTCCCACAGTAACAAGTATATGCAAATCATCTCCACTGGAAATGTTGCTCCCACCACTCAATCATTGCTCCTACCACTAAATGTTTGGTCCAGCTGAAAACAGTTGTTCGCCGCAGCTTGGATTCCTGCCCGAGATGCATGTGAGTAAACGCTTATCTAATGTGCTGCATTAACTGTTTTGCGCAGAGATACAACCTGATTAACCTCATTTGTAATGAATGGAGATATATACACAATGAGAGATTCCCTCGTGCACTCTGGGTGGCAAGGGATGGTTTCCAACAAAAAAAAACAAACAAATAATAAATATCTCTGACAGCTTGCATTAGCCTGTATTGCTTCTGCATGCATGTTGTGCCAAAACTGCTACCCACAACAACCAATCTTACAAAAAGAGCTTTCTAATGTTAGTATCCACCTATCCATGACACACACTTGATAATAAAACATCACAGTGAGGTGCACCAACCCATGTGTGAGGGCCCCGACTGCCACAAGCTTCTATCAGTACCATGGACAGCGCAGCAGTTCCTTCAGCTACATGGGTTACAAAGGCCACTATACAACAAAGGCCAGAATAGAAAGGCCAGAATATTAAATAGGTGTACAAAAAACAAATGCATATATACATTTCTTTTTGCTCCCAACAACATGAGAAGAGATATTTTCAAATTGGATAAACAGACCTGTATTATTACTACTGTATGAATGAAAGTATGTATGAATTAAAAAATTTAAACCTACAAAAATATTTACATTAAAATAACTGTATGGATGGGTAGTGGAAGATGACTACATTTACTGACTTACAAAAACTAAGACCTGTGCAGTGACATTTTTTTAAATTCAGAAAATGACACCTTAATCAATTTCTGCAAGTTAATTGCGAGGCAAAATACAACTGAAACCCACTGCTGTTGAAGGATCTTAAGTCATTATTTTCCTTGATGTTAGGCATCTAATGCTGGACCTACATATTACATCAAAGTGTGCAAATGCTGACTATTAAATCTGATAATCCCAGTGCTTTTCCCTGAGCACTGAAGAAAACATCCCTCCTATTAATTACATCTGAAATATTTCACTGCATTGCTCATTTGCCATTACTCTGAAAATAATCCCCAGTCATGCAGAAACTCTGGCTGGCCGTTGAAGAGACAGACTCTCAGCCGCCCTCCCATCCTCCACTGCAACATGAAGACATTCTCCCTTCATTTCTATGCAGGCAGGCCCTGATCTCCCTCTAGGCACTCTGGGCCTGAGTCAGCACTGGGGGAGGCATTGACTGGTCTGCAGAGAGCTATCCAGCAATCAAAGTTAGACACAGCATTCGTCCACCATGGAAAGAGATGAGGCATTTCCCCCCCTGTCTTATCCCTTTTACAAAAATGTGCTCCGCTGCCGAGCTGAAACGATCTCTGAGGAGATGGGAAGATCATAGGCTGGCTGCTGGGTGACATGCCTGCAGAGTGTTATGAGCCTGGGTATTTGTGTTGGAAGGGAAGAGAAAGGACAGATGGGTCAATTTTAGGAATGTTACGCAAATATCAGCAATGCAAAGGCCAATGACCACACACAGAAAATGATTCCTGAGAGCAGCCTGAACCTCATTCATGCGCCTGCTTGGGCACTTCTACAAAGATTTAAACATTTGAAAAAATAATAATGTTATGCTTTATTTTTAGACCTTGGTATAGGTCACCCACTACTTTGGATTCACTAAACCATAACAAACCAATTTACCCAAGATATCAAAGACTGGCATGAGGTGGTTTTTCTGTCAAAACAAAAAGTGTTGCGATCTCAGCACATTACAGAAAAAAATACATTTGGCCTTTCCAGCTTTCTGCAGCTGTAACAGATTAATTTGTTGCAGTGTTGTCTTACCAGTGCAGGTTATATGAAAACAAAGTGGAGGAGTGCTGTTATTAGTTTTTTTTTAAGCACACAAGTCTGACTCATAGTGTTAAACTTATCAGATATGGATTCCAACATTTTGTCCCTCAGGTTTAGCTGACAGTACATCTCCAGACCATCTTTCCAAGCCAACTGCAAACTTAACAAAATGAAAAGCCATGTGTTGTTCAAACCCAAAATCACACAATAAGACTTATTTAAAAAGTATAGTAAAAAGAAAAAACATGCCGCATATCTTATGTGTCACACATTTAAGTCTGCCATTTTTCTGCTTAAGTAGCATTCCAAAGATAATTTTATTGAACCTTTGTCCTGCTTTGTCCTCTTACTGTTAACACCATGCCATCGAATACTGGTAGGGAAATCACTTTAAAACATGCATGATCTCTATGCAAAAGGTCCCTGCATCTTTCAACAAAGACATCTGGTAAAGTTTTTTTTTTTTTTTGTAAACAAGCCGGGGCCTCATTAGTTCCTACAGTCACTAAGTTAAATGATAAATAGAAATCAGTGTAAATATGATGTCATATAGGCATTATTGTAAAATGTCACCATTGGCCAAAGGCCAGCCTCCCCATGTTAAATGCTTTATGGCTCTTAGCAGCTATTTTAAATATGATTTCCACTGCAGGCAGTAAAATGCAACGATTCTGTCATCCTGCTATTGCAGGTAATGTATTCACCCAGGATCCTTGACTGATTCAGTGTAAAAAAAGATATCCAAGGTCATGGGGGTAAAGATTATAGCCATTATTCAGAGTAACTTGAGAGATGGTTTTAGTATATACCTGAGCTTTATGACAATGAGATACTAAAGAACATAAATAAAGACAAAAACTGTCAGCTTGCTGTTAATCAACTATTTTTTCCTTCTTAAACTGCAGTAGAATCAGTCATCAAATTTTAAACAGACTAATTGTTATGCAAATGACTTTCTGTCTAAGTCCGAGGCATTTACATTTTTTGATAAGAACTTCCTCTGTTTCAACAAAGACAGCCACTCTGAAACTCTTGTTATGTGGTGGGCTTGAGAAGGCGAAGCAATTTTGCCCTGCCCTGTGCCCGATGCGGATGTCTGAATGAGACGTGAAAAGAAAACACTGCAATGAGAACTGAATACATTATTAAGAAAGATACTGGAAGCAGAATATATGAAAGATGTGACTAATCATTCCTCCCTCTGTAGGTTTGCACAACACATTCCACTAAAGGTAATTACAATTGCAAATGTCCCTACCTGGAACACATGTGGGCTTGAGCTTTGAATCACAGCTGTGATTCTGAAAAAAGTCTTTTTTTTTTTTGCTGCCCCGTTCTCATGGCAACCTATCCCTGTAAGCTGTTTACTGTGGCCCTGGACTGTAACATGGTACAGTATAATCTGCTTTCCTGAATGGCATGACTGTCCACATCTTAACCAACACAGCATAGAAGTATAAGCTTTACAACATACGCTTGCCTTGATAATACAACCCAATCCCAGTCCAGTGTCATTCATGTACGTTCACCTAATGAACATACTGCTACAGACTCTGTTAGCCGGGACTTGGACTGATTACACAAAAAATAACTAACTAGATTGCAAAAAAATGGTTTCAGCTTTACCAAGCAGCTCTTGCTAGGGTTTTGCCAATGTGATGATCTCCTTTCTTAACAATAAGAAGGCCTTACATGTGTGTGGCAAACCACTCAATGTTCTATCTTGCAGAAGAGACTCACTTTGGATGCACATTTGTTGTCTGTCTGTTCTCCAATTCTCTCTGCAGCGCACATCCTTCTGGGCTTTATGCTGGGAGAACACACTCTGACATCTCTGTGGATGCAGAAGGTGTAACAAGGCCTTTTCTATCGGCTACCTTCTGGTGCCAAGCTGTCACATACCCCCGACCGAATCTGCCCACACATTTCAAAGCTGTGTCTTGCTTGTGAAAGAGACCTGCACTTTCCTTCATTGCTAAGTGAGCAAGGACTCAAGGAAATCTTCCAACTGGTCTTCTCATTCCTTTCTTTTTTGATACATTCGAGAGCCTACGGCAGTCTTTTTTATTAAATCTTACAGAATGTTTCTGGATCACAGTTCAGGAAAAAAGCCTGTAAAGTTATTTGTGATGGAACATAGGGGAGGACATAATGATGTGTTTGGGCTGCTTAATGTCTTTATGTTTCAATGGTATTAGCAGCTTCTGTGACTACAGCATAATCCCTACAAAAAACCTTGCATTCAGTGTGCCAGAATTCACGAGGTTAAGTGGCAACTGCCAAGGGACCAGTCCTCTCCGAAAAGAAAGTTAATTCATTCATTTTCCCGAACAGACCGATTGCTTAGATACAATCAAATTGAACCGATTCCTGCTGGAGTCTTCTGATGAAAAAAAGAGAGACACCATTGCTTAATTACTCATCACTTGGAAATGGGAGGAATTCAGCTTTTTCTGAGTTGACGTGTCATCATTTTGGAGAACTGCTGCATTCTTATCAATTTCCCCAAGTGTGTCTCAGCTCCATGTTGAGTTGCCAGGGGCCATGGGCTGGAAGTTCTGCCAGCACTGCTCACAGCACTCTCTCTTTCCCCCTCACTCACTCACTCACACACACACACACACACACACACACACACACACACACACACACACACACACGCACACACACACACACACACAACAGACATTTCTTGGCTTCAGACACCAGTGAATCTACATCATATGGCCAGGCTGTACTGAAAGGATGGGTTAATTAGAATCAAAGCCCTTTATTAAGAGCAGACATTATTCACAAATCTAAAAAAAGCAAGGGATAAACATCAGTCACTGGTGGCTTATAGTCCACATATTTGCAACTGCACAAAAACAATTAAATTTATATCTGTATTATATCTAAATTTCCATACTAGTGTTGTTGTTATAATAATATACCAAGCGGTCCTTGCCAGAAGGATTCAGTTCCACAGTGTTCTGTGCAGCAAATCTGTGTAGGTGTATACTTCCACACATTTTCCGAGAAATTATTTTAAAACAGCCAGAACAATGTACGCATTAAAAATGACATGAGTTATCCTATGTACACATAGTGTGATTAGATTTGTGGCTACATTGGGACTAAAACCCATGTCCTGATTATGTGACCTGTCAGTGGAAATGAAGAAATGCAAATTAGATTACACACTACTGCCTTCTATTGATCTACAGGAACACTGTGCTATCCTGTAGTTTACACAATAAATCCACACTACACTAACATACACTACGTTACTGAAGAACAGCCCTCTCCAACAGCCAGCACCATATTACCAAAAGTTGTTTTATATCAATGCCAGAGGGACATATTTCAATGTGAATTATTGTTCAACCCTAGACAATCTGATTAATGTGCTTTTGGAAATGACTTAGCAATCAATCAGATGATGAAGTATATTGTGATGATAGTGGATGCATGTCATTATCATCTTTGATTGGACTAAATGCAGAGCACAATTGTGAGGTTCCTGTGGCTCATTCACCTCCTGGTAGAGCTGTAATTTGAGGAGGCTGGGTCCCCTGTGAAGGCATTATTTTATAACCTCCAGTTTGAGAATTGTAATGAGTCTCCAGGGAGTGTTTTCTTTTAAAGGCGACCTTATTCTGATGCTCCACTATTTAAAAAAAATCTGATTAACTACATAGCAGAAGCTAAAGCAAAAGTCTTACACTCTTTAAATCAGTAGTCCTAAATCACATAATGAAAAAGATACGTGAATAGCACATTATTGCCAAATAACAATCTATATGATGAACATTACAGTTAGATTTTTTTTTTTTATCTATATGCTTCTAAGACATGTTTTGGTACTGTCTCATTAAGGTGTTCAGTTTTTCATTAATTAAAGAAAAGGTTCTGAATGGTTACAGTATGCCTTAGGTGACGGCATAAAGTATCACACTGACCTTAAAACTACAATCCTATATGTAATGTATATGTAATATTACAGCTAATTATAAGTTTAGAACATTGCCGTATAACGTTAATTTTATTAGTCAGGTAAACATCATGTAACTTCCTATGATGGAAGGAATAAATGTTTAGTTCTGGAATACATAATGCTCAATGTAATCACTTTAATAATTCGCATAAATGCATGGGATATATCACAGTTTGTTTTCACCAATCATTGATTAGTGACTGCTGAGCTATTTAACATTGATTATTAATTTCTCTGAGCTCGCTGGTAAAACTATCATATGACAGACCTCATCGACAGAACAGTCTTTTAGAATTAAACATCACAGATTACATTATTAAGAACCGGTTCGTACAAAGTTCTTGTACCAACACACAAATACATTTTTGATGAATGAGCACAGCAACAAAACAATGTTACCAAAAATAAGCTGTTTCTCAAGACAAGACCCACTGTTTCACAGCACACACTGCACATCAACCCCCCATCACCACCTCCAAGCTTCCAAACTCATTACTCCATTCGCCTGTGGACAGTGGCCCCCATGCGGCTGTCTGATCTCTGTTTTTGCATGTGACTCTAACAGAGACGCATGGGTAATGAGGAAAAAAATCATCCACTGTGACTTTTCCTTGGTCCTGTACAAAGGATCGGGAAGCACAGGCTCTTCAGAGGCGGTGAAAATTGTACGCTTAATCGTGCTGAACCTCTAGTAATGCGCTGCCAGACAAAGACACTGAGGCAATGCATCACGGCCGAATCTGCCTTAGCAACACAAGCCACAAGAAGGTTGTCAAGATAGGAAACAGAAAACTTTCGAGCTTGTTTTCCGTTAAGGCTATTTTTAGCATGCCTGGTGCAGTGCCACTCTGAAGATATGAACGAATCAGTCCATACCTGCTGATTATAATGAACTTCAGAATCAGAACTGTTACAAGTGTTTGTGTACTGAGAACCTTTGCTATTTTAATGTGCACTCATGTGTTTGTGTGTTTGTCTGTCTCTGTGTATTATCTTTTACTGATGAATGTTCCTTGCTTACGTTTAAATATGTCATAACATATCACCAAACAAAATAATTAGTTAAATATCATACACACAGAGACAGGTGTACACACAAACACATACCAGGTAATGAAATGGTATGCCATTTTCCATCATGCTTAAATTTTGCCATGTGTTAAATGTCAAAGAAGTTGTGATTAAAAGGAGATTATATAAAACCATATGCATTATGTCCTAATGACCTAACTGCAATGACCACATTTCTTAATAGGCCTAAAATAAGTACGTTTTCTTCACCAAACTCTGTTCGCAGTTTCCTAAGCCATGAATATGAATTGCTAAACTGTGTGCGCAGTTTACAAAATCTACTGCCATGCATTGCAAAACCATTTTTTGGTTTAAAATTGTAAAAGTACATACACCATTAATTAATGTTGTTTCTTTGCTACACAACCTACTCTTTTTCTATCCTTATATTTACTTAAGCGCAAAGGCAGGACCTGTGGAACCTCACCACAATTAGCAACAGAGCAGCCGCTAGCCTGTCTAAAACTCCAGCGCTGTCCTGTTCTTGCGGGCATACTGAGATAGTAGGCTGAGGGTTACCATAGAAGAGCTAAAAGTAAAGTACAAGTAAGCTAATGTCACACTTGGATGTATTCATGAGAAGCGATTCTTAAGAGGGAGCAGAGGAGCGTGGGCACGGAGAACAGCCTGGGGGCAATCTGGCCCAAATACACTTGAGATGTACCTGACACGGGCTTATGACACCCTCCATCCGTATCTGACAATCACACAACTCTCAGCTCCCAGGCAAATGTTATAGAACAGACACACTCCAATGTACTAAAGAAATTGCATCACATTGCTGCATTACAAAAAACATGTAATCATTACAGTGGTTACAAAGGCCCTATTGCTCAGGAGCTGAACGCTTTTTGCTGGCTGGCAAATTGAAATACAGCAGTTGGAGTGCTACATGTAGAACAATTCTTTTGGTCGACTTCATTTCTGGTGTTGCTTTATTTGAGTGTCTTTCATACTGAGTTTTGCTCTGGTTACTCGGTGGTTTTATTTTGGTGTCAGAGAGGTCTGAGCAAATGATAAACAGGAGGTTACTATGACAACAAGGTGAATGATTATTTGTCGCAGGAGTAGCGATTGGTGTAATGACACTGGCACTCTCTCTTTAGAGTATGAAACACCAGGCTAACACAACATTTGGGTTTTTATCTTTACAGATGATTAAGTCACATTTCACCTCTTTCATGAAGTTTCCTTCCACTTATTATTCTTCTTCTCCAGTCAAGTACTTCTACAGAGTCAAACATCAAGTGGACAATTACTATAATTTAAGCACTTAGATGATGTCACACTTGAAGCATTTGCTATGGGAATTGTCAGGGCTGTGGATGTGCAGTGACAGCACTGACAAATGAACATTTGTGTGTGTGTGTGTGTGTGTGTGTGTGTGTGTGTGCATGCGTGTACTGTATGTGTGAGTGTGTACGTCTGCCCATACGTGTGCATGTGCGAGTGTGTGTGTACATGTGCGCGCATATGCATCCTTGTAAGGGTAGTGATGCACTATCCTGGTGTTTTCACCATGTACTTTGTATCAGCCAATATGTGCAGTTACATTTCTAACACTGACTTTAACATCCTTAAGACACTACATGCAGTGCTCACCACTGTGTTTACAAAGGAGAAGTGATTTACTGCTGTGAGGTACACTGAACTGGCATGGATTACTACTAAATCCACTCCGACAGTGCCAGAACCCATGAATGATAAAATCTATGTGATAACTAAAGATTACATTTTTTACAGTAATCCTGATTAAGTATAAACATTTAACTCTCCAAGGGGCACACACTCGGAATATCTTATTGCACTGGCAGGTGTGTTTAGCACTGTCACTCCAGGCTCAAGTCCACTACCTTATCCTCTTTAATGCAACATCAGTGGCCTGAGACATATCCCTTGTGTGCAGCAATCCATATAAGTTTTCTTAATGACTTCTTTAATGTTACATTATCCCATCTGATAGGAGGTAAAACATCTTCCTGGCCACACCCTCCACTTGCAAAAGGTGTGTGAATCTGTATCCTATAATTTTTTATCTAGTGGTGGTGTCTAGCAAATTGTGGCAAAAGTGAATCAATTCACTCATTTTTTGCAATTACTTCTCGTGACTTGTGCATTCAGATCAAGTACAAATGACAATGCCAATTAACACGAAGGGATTGACCAAGCAGCATTTAGATGGGGGACTATATTCAAAGGAAGCACAGGCGAAGCACAGGCAGTTAAACACGATTACAAATATGATACCATACTATCTGCAGTAAGAAATCATTGAGAAAGTCACTAGTGGTATCGTGCAGAAGGGAAAGGGTGAAGTAAACTGGAGGAACATAGTAAAACTAAACTCTACTAGTAAGTTTTGAAGACCTACTCTGTAAAAACAGAATAGCAATCTTAAATATATCCAAACAATAACCCTTTTCGTTTATTGTTCATTAAGCCTCATGTAACTAGTAGCAATTCTATAGCAGACCTCACATATATAATTGTTTAGGTCGTGCCGCTGAAAACTATAATAAATAAAGATCTTGTGTATTTGAAAGATGCTCCAGCAGTCCAACTAAAAAACTGACAGCCAAATGGACCAAGAGGACAAAGGAAAGGCTGGACCAATCAAGGGAACAAGGGCCTATTGTTGGACCAGGGACACATTACCTTGACAGAGACACCAGTGGTGCCATGTGGAAGGGAACAGGGAAAGGACCAGCCCATAAACAGGCTCAACCAAGCAGAGACCCACTGGACCATGTTTGGTCTTGGTGAGTCAAACACAAATATTAAAATAACACATGGGGTGGTTGGCTAAGCCATACCATAAACCCAAGCACCCAGGCCTGAGATCTGGCCTGAGCTTATTTTTCTAATCCCACCAAAAATCTTTCTTACTTGCTTCCTGTCTTTCTCCACTTTCTCATCTAATAAAAAAGGTACCCCCCCACCACCACCAAAAAAAAGAGAAAAGGCCTTTGATTTCAGACCCTACAAGGCATATAACACTTTGTGCACATACTCAAACATCTGTATGTCAAAAAAACCTAATGCAAGGATGCAATGTAATTTATAGCATGCATGTCACGTTTGTCTTATTGTTGCTAATACAGTTAACTTAATTAATGCATAGACTCTAGACATCTGTCACTGTATGTGACACTGAACAACACAAGCAGACAGCCAACATCAACAAGAGGCTAAGAAAAGAGGAAAATAGGAAAGGGTGGGGTTGCTCCACATGAATAGCTATTGGGACCAGATACATGTAATTACTTTCCTTACGTTATATTGTTTGTATTTATTGGCTTTTTGTGTAATTTCAATTATTGCATAGTTGAGAAATTTTATTTATGTAATTATTATTAGTAGTATTATGAAACATCTGAAATGAAAAATTCTACTCAGCAAAGATAAAGCTGCATTGCACTCTTTTTTCCTTCAGTCTACTCCAGTCCATATGTCCTCTACATGTACATGTAAATAGAACCAGACCAATTAACTTTTACTGCTGTCTTGACCAAATGACTTTCGCCTCATCCCAAAATATTGTTTTATATATAAGAAGAAAAGTTGCAGGAGGAGAAGAATTTCATACATGACACCTGCTTACACTACTGCCAGCTGAGCTGGGTTTACAATGACATTCACTGAAATGCACTGAGAAGCCTAAAATGTGATGGCACAATGTTTGGCAAAGACATTTCCTTTTCTCTTGCCAAAAATCTTAACTTGTTTTTGAATCCTACGCTTGTTCTTGAAATGTGCCATAAAGAACATGTGTTGGGCATCTTTTATCTGCCATAGAGGCTTAAGTTACAAGCTAACATACATCAGAAATTTACATGGAAATGCCTGCTTGCATGGAATGGCAACAGTCTGCACAAAGCAGGCAAATGTAATAAATGTCCTTTGCCATATCACATCACATTCTTTTGAGAAACGAATAATTTGCATTAATATAATACAATTCATATTTTCAGCAGATTTCTTTTTGGTGCCCAGCAGTTTGCAAGATAACACAGGACCAAATTAAAAGGCTAACATTTGTCCTTGTGCCAGAAAGCTCAACAGTACCTGGCTCTCAAACTGACAGGCACCTGTCCTATACTGTGCTTACACTCTCCCCTTCCCAAAGTGGGCTTTTCTGTCTGCCCTCTCAAAGCGGACTCCCTACTGTCTGGTTTGCTTGCTCCTTAAATAACGCTAATGAGAGGATTGGCAGCAGGTGCCAGACAAGCAGCCCGCAGCGGTGGGTGGAAGTGAATTACGCCCAGGTGGATCTCTGTAGCGCATGCCCGCGTGAACAGGGGGGCCTCTCAGCCAGGCATGCCAGATGAAAAAAGGGCAGCAGTGCTGACGGTGACAGTGCAGCTTATGCATCTCCTATCTGGCAAACACTTTTCTTAAGTGACTTGGGGGGCAGGGAAAGGGAGCTATTACATCAAAGTTGCAACTCCCTGGGAGCTGAACCTATGACCTTGGCAACTGCCAGCTCCTCGCTTTGCCCATGTGGTTTACATTTATCCACACTTTTTCACTTTTCAGCAAATTTCAGCATAGGGTGGACGAACATGTTGTCAATGTGTGTTCCCTATTGGAATCAAAGCCAAGACAGTGGTTACTCCAAAATCCCTACACAAGCCCTACAGCAACACAACAGGAGCCTTCATGGAAAAAACAACACTTGAACACTGAAAAGCAAAGGGTCCTGACCTTAAAAGAAAAACATGCAGCAATATACTACCCACTCTTGAACTCACAATTCACCTGTTTGACGGTATTTTGTCAGGTCAATGGTCCTATCCTATAACTACAGTACCTAATAGGCTACAACCAAGTTAGGCCTCAGGCTAATGTATTGTCCTATACAGGTCTGGTATAGCTGGATATGTAATAACATAGAAACATATTATAATACATTAAACATAAAACAAACAACATGAGCTAAGAATGCAATTCGATGCCGTTATCTTCTTTATATCCCTTACCAATAGATCTCTGTTCTCTGATTGATTGATGTGATAGGCATTAACTCTTTAGGAACTTTTTAGGCTACTTTTTTTCAAAAGAACAGTTGAATTACCATTCCATATAAGTGTGCTAATGAATGGTAACTATAACTCTAGTAGCCAAATTCCGCCTATTCCACACTCTACTTTTCCCTAGTGGATGCTATTCCTAGATGCAAACTGGAGATAACGGCCTTCGAGGTGACCTTTTTGACCTCCACCTCGCCATTATTTCAACTGATCAGGTCACCTCAGTGGGCGTTGTCCCTAAAGCAAAAGTGCCTAACTTCCAGTTTCTCGTGTGGTAGACATGCAGTGTTCCAGACCTGTTTACCACTGCCAGAATGCTGTTTTGTGGGTTGGGACACGTGAGATTTAGTCGAAGCAGCAAAGCAGGATTTCAGGGATTAGTTTCAAATGTTGTGGAACAGAGCTGCAAGAGTAGTTTGATTTAGCTAATACAGTCGGAATTGTATTCCACCACTGCCAAAAGAAATTTAAACTGTCAGTCAACATTTAATGCAGTGTCTGACCCACAGGAGCCTCTTCTTGTTAATGCTTCAGGGTATGCAATGTGATATATTTTTGTTCTGGGCACAAGGCAAGGGGCAAAGACAGTGGCAGAATAAAACAGTCTGGTCTCCTATTGCTGCTCACCACATCTGATGCCCTTTGGTGGGTGGGCTACCTGATCCTTCTAGAGGAAGGGCTGTGGGTGTTCTGTGGACTAGGTGCAAGTGTTTCACGAAACAAATCATTACAGCACAACGACAGTTTTTTTTTCAATTTTTTTTGTTAGAGGCCCAACCCCTTCATATTGCACTTTCTCTTCAGTCCTCAGGACACAAATTGACAGCAAAGTGTGATTACTTTAAGGCCAACATTTCTGCAGTGACCCCAAGCAGTAGGCTAGTATAGATGAAATAGAGTAGAAAGAAAAGTATTTCAATATGCTGCAGGATACTCGGCTGGGGACTTAGCAGGTGCTGATCCTTGAAATATGTCAAATCAGTCAGTGGGCGCTTCAGAGGCTCAATGCCTGTCATCATCTGGAAAATAAGATGAAAGGCTAATGCCCATTTTAGAGACGTCTGCACTTAAGCATGAGGCCTATGAATACTAATTCCTGAAACAAAAGTGTGAGAACACTCCGGGTCAGCACACAAGAGGAAACTGTCAAGACTTCAGTCAGTAGGCATTACCACTCGTAGCGCACTACTTAAGATGGGTGTTTAATCTTGCATACGCCGTTGAAAAAAACGGAGAAGAAGAAAGGTGTGAGGCAGCTTGTGGATTGTGTGCATCCTCTTGGGCTTAGAGCTTACTCCAGAGTGCATCCTAACACACAGTCATTCCACCTTTTCAGAGAAAGGGAGGGTAGGCAAGAACAAAAAAAAGAGAGAAAGAAAAACACATTTGTTAGGCATATGTTTCACGCTGTGCACTGCCGATTAGCTCTCTTACACCCACACTGTGTTTCAGAAAGCTGTATCTTCCAGTGGTTTTGAAAAACTTGTCCTAAATATATTATCAACCTTCATGCACTCTCCAAGGGACATTTTCAGCATATTAGTCATCAGTTGGAAGATACAGGCAGAGCCACAACAGAGACTATTTTTCTACTTCAGGGTGCCAGCATTACCACTTGTACATTTTAAGTGTGTGCTTGAGTGTGTGTGCAGCAGCTATCCCTTCAATGTCTGTAATGCACCTGTACCTTTCACTGGAAAACAAGGTTTAGCTGAACAGTGAAAGACATGCACAGAAAGTGTGTAACATGACGTCAGATTATAATTATAGAAATTAAACACAAACATCACATCTACCAGTGTAACATTCCCTTATTTCACTTTATCCAGCTCTAAGGTCCACAATTAATATGCCGTGCTGCACACAATTCCTTTTTTATGGATTCAAGTGGTTTCCTAGGTGAAAAACCAGTGGACAACCCAGCTTGCACCATGTAGAAACATTATGTCAAATCTGACCCAAGACAACAAATAGCAGTGCAGTTTGAGGTAAAACCAAAATTGTGGGAAAAGGCAACTGTGCTCTTTAATTGTGGGTAGAATGACCTGATGAGCAATGAAATTTAAGTTTATTTTGTGCTGTCTTTGCACGCGAGGTAATGGAAACGGTTGCCAAGCTCTTTTTTTATTCAGACTAATCAAATTCTTTTCTCATTTTCTCAAGGTCAGAACTGATCAGGCACACAGTTAATTCACAAAGCCACAAAGGATTCAGTCATCCAAAAAATGATGGCAACTTCCCTTAGGTATTTTACAGGTATTCCACCAAAAAGGTCATGTTTTGCTACTGAGTATTTGGATATATTTTGATAAATGACAACGAGAAAAAGGTTTAATCAAAATAGTAGCCTGGCTGTTGCACTAAGCTTGTAGCCAGAAACTTCTCAGAGCGGGATCAGTGGGGGTCTTTCAAATCCCTCTGTACTACTGTACAGAGCCACAAACCAATCATATGACTGATTCTGATGACGAATGCGTAGCACTCACATTGGTGCCCAACTTGTCGAGCAAAGGAACAGCCAAAAATTGGCCATCCTGACTTAAACGCGAAATTCACTGTACCATCACAGGCAGTATGGGCGGGCCCAGGCTAGTGAAGTAGGATTAGCAATACCCTTTTATCATGTATAAGTATTGATCTGCATTACCTTAACATCTTTCTGGTTTTAAAAATACTTTAACCTACAATTACTATCATGCATGCAGTATAGTCTGTACATATACACTAGCCCAGTACTAATATGTTATCAATCGCATTGCCTGCTCTACATGCTTTCTTTGCTACTCAAAAGCGCTACTATAGTATTCCTTGTGGTTCATGTAGCCTTAACTGGTTTCCAGCTATGTTCTTTAAATGCTCAACAACTTTAGATCCTCATGACCTCTACTTGTGGATGAGTACATATTACAGAATAAATCCTTTTGTAGTAGGGGCACAACATTATACAGTGTCGGACAGGATGCCCAAAGTACCTGCTTTATAAATGAAGACTATCACATGGGTATGAAATTTTGCCATCATTTATATCGCTTGGCTAGAAGAAAGGGGACACCACTAGGTGGATATGAGGCACTGAGAGTGTGAGAGACTGTGTGTTTTTATTTTAATATGCCGCACTGAGCAAGAGGCTTGTTCGCTGCAGAGCAGTGCAACGCTGCCAGACGGTGACAAGCCAGAGGGTGTGTGTGCACTGGAATGCGTAATGGTGTGTAGCACTTCGGCACCTCCATTCAGTCCTTGGTCAGCACCTACACACATACACACACACTAAGCAAACAGAATGCTGAATCCTTACATGAGCGTGTTTCCACAGTGCGTTCTCTCCAAAACTATGTGGCTAAAGTTTACATGTTAACCAGTGCTGTTGCAAAGACAGTGCAGCCAGTGCATTCATGTCAATAAAGTGAAGTGTCTCCATTCCCCAGCTCAATGACCTAGCAGCTGTTTGTCATCTCACACAACAATAGCAATTACCCATGAATGATTTGCTTTTGAAAGCCAAAAGCCTAGTTGCCCAGCAACCGACATGTAAATGAAGAGATCTTCATCTTTAGCTAAAAAGGTAAATGCGACAGCTATTGAACTGACAGTTGAGGATGCTTTGAAACGAAGTGTGCAACAATTTTCTCTTTTACAATTTTTGTGTTGACAAGCAAAGCAAGCAACTGAACAATACATTTCTGGATTCTACAAAGACAATAAGATCATTTAAGACAGGAAAATGAAATAAGGAACATGACTTGTTGCCTACTGGGTGTGTGTATATTAACACAGCTTTAATTTGATAAAAGGCAATTATATCAATCCAAAGAGGATAAAAGAATCAGGTAAGTGTTTTGTGTATAATACCCAGGCCTAAACATTCCAAAATTATGTGAAAGTAAGCTTGTGTGACATTTGCTGAAATCCTTTGCCTTTCAGAACACATATTTGGTGTACCTTTACCATTTTGAACTACAATCTAGCCACAGATATTTCTTTTTGTACCATAGATGCAAAGCCATGACCTTGAAGACATGGAAAGAAAGCAAAGAGCCATGTTTGATGTCCCACCTTTGAGCATTTTAGATAAGGTTTGAGTCTGTTTGAGTCTTCGTACTACACTCCTTAGCTATAATTATGACTGCCATTTCTGCCAACCCATATAGCTGCATGGGTTTAAGGTAAAAGATTCTGCACTTGCTTGATGCGTAGAAAACACAATTTAAGTGCAAGCAGTCACCATGCAAAACGTCAAGTCAAGGTTATACTAAAACTAACTGAAATCTGCTACAATGTCAGCACATGTGTTAGTATAGCAATAACTAAACTATTTAGATAGTGCCACTTACATGGCCTTTTTATTTCAGTAGCTCATTCTTCAAAGGGTAACATAATTCACAAATAGCCTTAACTGTGGTAAATACAAAGGGGCAGTAATAAGGCATGAGTTACATGCCAGCTATATGCTAATAAATGGTAATAAATATGAGTCGTAATAAAATGTGCTTTAAATATGATCAATGTACTGTGCAAAGTTACCTGTAGCAACTCAATACTCAGTGCACTGTATACTTGGAGAAGCCCTATGTATTACTTGTCTGTAGGGTGTTCACAATAATTCACTGTAATCTATGGTGGTACTGATTAAGGATTGCTTTATAAACTGTATCTCACAGTATACTACTGTCAGAGTTGCTTGTAAATGGATTTTTCTTTCATTTTCACAACTGGATGAGTTCTATAAGTTCACTATGCTTGCCTCCATATTATTTAATTACACTTCACACTAAAAGAAAAAATAAAACTATCCAATTTTATTACATCAATGCTGAAACGTTTATATTAGTATCACAATGCACTGATGCACTGCACTGATTTGCTTTTTAAAAAGGAAAGAAAAAAAGACAACTTTTATAGAAAATCATTCATCATATTTTCCATCATTTTTATATAAATTCAATGCATTTACATATGTATTGTCCTTTTCTCCCTTTTTAATATACATTTTTATTATTTACTTTTATTTTGTGACATTATGAAATAAAACATTCATATGCATGTATGCAAATGAATACACTGATTGCCCCTGACCATAATAATAAGGGGAAAGGTCTCCTAGAACAGAGCAGGGAATGGAGAGGCTGAAATACACACCCATAAAGCTAAATAAACAAAGCTTTTAATGTTGGAAGCTTTTATTGCTGGCAGACTCAAGGTCCATAAATATACGTATAAGACAGGACAGCGTAAATAACAAAACAGAACAAAAAATAGACTATAGAAACTAAAAAAAAGATCAGTTTAGACATACATTTTAGCCAATGTAATCTTGGCCTGTAATAGTGGAGCTATAGTTCATCAAGGGATTGGAGAGCGCCTCAATGAAACTATTTTCAGATTAGTTAAACCAAGGTTTCTTAAATGTGCTTTGAATGTGGTCACTCCTGCAGTGACAGACATATGACTATTTGTATTACCCCCTTCTGGGTACTATAAGAGGCATAATGCACACAACATGATGCAGTTTGCATGATAACATCATCCTACAAAACTTGCAGTGTCTGCATGCTAGATTTTTTTGTACGTTAACCACAGATGGTAGTGTACAGCCATGTGCAATATGCTTTTAACAATGCCACTTTGTCTTGGGTGGAGCAAAGACTTAACTTGCATGCAATCGTGTTTGCCTGAACATAAATCTTACAACATTGTTTGTATAGCTCATCATCATCAGCATTATCATCATTCATTTGATTGGTTATAACATGTCAAGGTATTAAATCATTTTTCAAACCTCAAGACTATTTTTAGATTAATTACAGGAAAATCACAGTTAATTTTAATTAATCTTTTACCTGATAGATTAGTCCACTAGATCATTTCTGCACAGTCTCTAATGATAAAGCCTGCTATCTCTATCAGACTAATGCAATTGATCAGATGTGGATCTGTCACTTCGCAAGGAGAGAATGTGTGAGTGCAATGTGTTAAAAAGTACACGTATCGTCATACCTGTTTGACCCTGTACAATCATTGTAGGATACTAAGACATCCAACCTAAAACACACTGATAGACTTTAAGACTTTTGACATTTTGTTTTAAAACAGAGAATTCAATCAAATATGAAAAATGCTAAATTTTAACTCATAAAACTGTCCCATGTAATTTCTCTTTTGACAATGTGTGACTGTCATATGGTTGTTTAAACTTTTCTATGATCACTTAAACTTGGCAGAACTCAAAAGACAATAGAAAATATACCATTAACAAAGTGGAAGGGAGTTTTCATTTAAAAGCTGCAACAATGTTATTGTCTGTGCGAACTCTAAATAGGAGAGCCATACACATTAAACTGAAATCAGAGCAGAATGTATAACTAAAAAGCACCAACTCACAGCTGAAACGGATGGACAGCACGAGTGCCTGACCAGGCACAAGCTAACATGCAATCAGCAGTTTAAGATGTTAGACTTACACTGTTGTGAATCACAAAACAGAGCAATCAACCACAACCTCCTGTTTAACACACTCCTATATTATTGTCTTTAGATACAGTAGGATTGGATATCAATCACATTCAACTCCTATCATTGTGTTCAAATCTTATCTTTAAAAAAAAATCCAATTACTGTATAGAAACCATTCAAAGAAATGTGTCCACTATATGACAAAAAGACTGATCGCATACGGGCTGGATCCATACAACAATCTAAGAGTTTGTGTCAATCTCAGTGCTCATGTCATATTGATTCTTGGCCAGCTACCCAGAGACACAGTCCATCTCTCACAACAGCGAGATAAAGACACATTGTTTTTTTTACGAACGAGGAATGACAAACTGGAGATTGAGTCTGCCATATCTGTATTCCAACCGCTCTTGGTCATGTTGAGATTCCTACACTCCATGATTGCTCTAGAGCTGGACATGCACTCTGTGCAGACACATTGTAGACAACTTTTAATGTATGGTCAGATAGTGACTGTGATGGGAAATTGGTAGGCTATATTTTTGAGCTTACTTACTGAGACAACTATTATTACCCTGTGCATCATCAATAATTTTCTAGGAACATTTTGCTTTTAAAGCAGACTTTGGATACGTAGTTACACTACTTATTATAATATTAGTTTCTGAGATCCACTAAAATATGCTTTGATGATCCAAAACACACAGTCTGTGCACCCTCAATCTAAAACCAAATATTATTGGTTAGCTCATCCATTTATTTCTGACTGGTCATAACAGCACTAATGTCCTACTGCTACATTTAAGTGCTAGTTTTTGGGTTAAGATTACAATTTCATTTTAGGTTATCAAGACTAAAAACAGGCATGCTTTTTCACTGTAGACTGTAGAATTGCAATGAGGCAAGTGAGAGAAATGTTTTCGGTGAAATATAGTTACGCCTTGTAGTATTTACTTTGGATTTTTGTAACTGCACATGCTCCTGAGTACTAAAAGAGAAACAACTCCCATGTTGTCAAACCACTGTGGTATACACACCAACATGAATGCAAGTGAAGGCATTTTCCTGAATTTCTTTTGAAGTAAACTACCATTATTGTGCTTGCCATCATGTCATCCTGCAGTGACAAGACCAAGCCTTGTTTTGAAATGCTTCTGCATAAAGTGAATCTACCATGTAAGTTATAGTGCTGTGAACAGGAATCCTGCAATAAGGTATCAGTCGGCTATAAAGTCAGCAGTGACATTAAAGGTGCCTGCCATAGTACTTTATTTTACGCAATTTACAGCACAGCACGGCTCCTTGGGAACTGAAGTTCTGACCTTGGGGTGGCTATGGTTCACCAGTTCAGCCGCAGAGAGGCCTTTCTAATCAAAAATGATGGGTAATGAAACTCTCTGTTAAGTTTCAGTGCTGCCATGCTGGTCATCCGGTGAGTCAAGGCCCCAAAGGAGGTGTGTGTGTGTGTACTATATGTCTGCTGACCCCTAGGTCAGTGGGTCAGTCCAGTTGTCCAGATACAGAGAGAAAAAAGTGGTTCAGTGAGAGTACAACAAAAGTTAACTAAACTAAGGTCAATCTCCTATTCAATTTGCCAGCTTTATACTTGTTGCAACATTTTGTTCCACAGCATCTTTGTTATGCACATATTAAAGAATACCGCACTGTATTAAGCATATTTCCCCACATTCTAGTACTCCTAAGAGGGTGTTTACATAACTGAAATGTCCTTGGTTCTTGAACTCTGATCAAGATAGTTTCTCTCACAGGCTAATGCATTCTTTAATGCATTTCCAGTGGCATGAGTGTCACAGATGATACAGATCAGATCGGATTTGCAGGCACACACCTGCGCCCATGACAGCACTACCTCTACCTATATGTCTTCATTTTCTAAAATGACACATAATACCTCAGCATCCCATGTTATGATTCCAGCTGCTACTCTGAAGCAGTTTTCCTTTATCTGAAGCCTTAGTCAGGGGCTCATTATATTAATGCCATGTTAGGTTACGGTCTCTTCTGAACATTTTTCTCTCTCTCTCGCCTTATCTATACAGGATCAAAAAAGAAATGTGGTTAAAAAATGCTTAAAGGATGAAATGATTGCCTATTAGAGGGAAAGTATCTCTAGACTTTATACACTGGCTAGATCCTCTCCCACTGATGAACACAAACAATTTATGAAGCTTCACAGTGGGGAAGTTCAACAGCTATAGTTTGTAGTTTTTGGTTAACAGCTATAGTTGACTACATCAGAGGGCAAGCTGTTTTGAGTGATGTGCTGTATGCAGGGAAGCATACAGCGATCATGTCCAGTGTCTAAGCTTTAGGAAGGAAATAACACGTTTAACTAGTTTTAGTTTCTCTCACACACACACACACACACACACGCACACACACACATACACACACATACCTGCTAGTGTTATTCACACAGCTATCTAATTCCTAAATCCTCTTCATCATCACAAATATGGTAACACAAACTTGCATGATTCCATAATGACTGGCTGCTGAAGGTGCCAGTGCAAGAGATGTTCTGAGTCTTAGGTATCCAAAGCATGCTAGTCATCTGCACAGTTCCAGATGAAAAGCTAATAAATGTTGCTTCAGATTTGTATGACATTAATTAGGAACATGATGCTGGTCAATTGTGCAGTCATGTAATATTTATATGGGAGTGTGTTCAGCAAAGTTATTTTTATTTTGTTTTGAATGCGCCCACCTTTACCCATTGCCACCTATCTAAATGACTGTTGAAGGGGTGTTTGAGGACTGTCATACAAAAAAGTAGTAAATTAAACTAGAAATAGTACAAGTGAACAAGTAAACACTAATTCTATGACTGCATTCTAATAACATTTTTATAAAATAGAAAGCTATACTCAAAATAGAATAAAAAAAGGAATAAAAATCCAAACTATTAATGTCTAGTCAATTAACTACCTGCCATGACTGTCCTTTGTTTAAGGGGTTTTAACCTCCCTCCTCTGTGTGCACACACCTCATCCTCAAATGTCTTAACAGCTTTGCAAATACAGTCTGCCCCCCACGACTGCATTAAGAATCAGGAGCCCAATACCTTGCCTTATCCTTCTAAGCATTTGCATTAGGGATTACAGAACAGCTATGCTTCAGTCAAACTTATCTAGTCTTCAAACAGGCTTAGGTGAAGGAACAATTTACATGAGGGAAGCCTGAGTACACTTTTTAATTAAATCACGGTAGTTAAATCAATTTCCCTCCCCTGCTAAAAAGAAGTTATGGAACTCCTAAAAGCCCTTAAAGACAAATAAAGGTAAAGATGTGAAACTGGCACTGAAAAAATTACACAGACTGAAAAAAGCATACTTACAGTGGTGAAGTTCACGGGGAAGCATTCCTCTCCCCGGTAGGTGCACTGTAGAAGCATGTCATTTATGTCATGGCCTGTTCGGTTGTAGAAGTCAGTCATGTTGAACTGCTTGGGCTTGAAGTTGGCAAAGTTTGCCTTCTCCTTGAGTGCTGCCAGCACCTCAGGCTCAGCCAGGTGCGGGTTGGCGATCTGGTAGTTCTCGTTCAGGAGCGCCAGCAGCTCGCCCACATGGTAGAGGTCATTCCGGGTGATCTTGGAGAAGCGGAATTCGTTAAGGTTGCAGAAAGTCACAGCAGGGAAGGTGAGGTTTGGAGCTGCCACCTCGTCCAGCTTGGTGACGTGGGGGTACTCAAAGTAGTACTGCACGCGGTCCATGCACACGAGGAGCAGCAAGCCCAGCGAGCCCATGAATGACAGAGTCCACAGGAAGCGACGGAAAGTCATGTGCCCATAGGCGAAGATGTGGCTCATGCCATGCAGCGTGGAGGTGTTGGCGAAGGCTTGCAGGTTTGAGGGTCGGATGCTCTCAATGCTTTCCTCTGAGTCTCCCTTCATGGCTGTCAGTGGTCCCTCACAACCAGCAGGACTTTGGTTAAAGGCTTTGCTTAGCAACAGAACAGTATGATCCAAGTAACTATCCTCCAAGACAGACCCTCTCCACTGCTTAGCAATGTGTGGCGACTGAGAGAGAAAGAGAACATTAAAAGAATACTAAACCACTACCTGGGAATTTGTAACAGCTGTTTTCCAAGACTCCTTGATCATCGCAGTGGGCTTCTGCGGGAATGTCAGCTGTTCACGTAGTCCCGAGGACCCTCTTTTGCTTTTCAGACTCCTCTTCTATTCTTCACCATGCTCAGCTGTCTTTTCTAGCGGAACTGAACACAATGACAGCTCCTGATACACCCACTTTCGCAAGAGAAAAAAAAAGAACAGGGGAAGCCCTCAGAATTCTATGCTGTGTGCAGGACAATGAAAAAGCACAAACAGAGGGAAAATAACAGATGTAGAAGAAAGAGACACAGAGAAAGAGAGAGCAGCTGGATGTGAAAGGGTGATGGAAGCTGCAATGAAAGGCTCCGTTTGCCTGGACAGAGGGGCTAACCCTTCAACGGTCAATGGGACCCTTCCTCCTCCAGTCAGCAACAACGCCTCTACATTGCCGGGGTAATGCTATGTGATGGATTTGTGAACGGGGAAAAGAATGAGGGAGAGGAGCGTGTGTCTTAATGTCGCGCCTCCTGCCACCTTCTTTTCTCTCCTGCGCCGCTTCTTGCCTCTATCTCCCACCCACCCCCCCCAACCCTGTGGCTCCGCTTCTCCCCAGATGAAAATGAAGGGTCATAGACCCCCCACTAACCCACCTCTGTGTCTGACAGCCAGGGATCTGTCGCCTCTATGGGGGATCTACCTTCCTTGTTCTGCCACTGCCTCCACAGTGAAGTCCGAAGCCCCGGCAGCCCAATGTGTCTTCAGTCAGGACTCAGTGTTGCTGCTGTTGTCTGGACACTGGAGCTTGGTTTAAAGCCCGCCAGCCTCTCCACCCAGTTCAGTATACAGATTTATACTCTGCTGCCTGACGCCTTTCCCTCTTTTTTCGCGAGCTGCAAGCTAGCTCTCCACCAACCGCCCCCCTCCCTCCTTTTCTGCTCTTTAGTAGTCAGAATCCATCCCACTGCTGAGCGCCTGCCTTGCTTATGTGTCTGTGAGTGGAGAAAGGGGGAGGTATCTCATTCAATACAGGATTCTTGGTGGCTTTCTATCAGTAACTCTGCCTGCTACCGGCAATTCCATGCTTTCAGTTTTAGGGAATGCCACAGGTAGTTCATGCCTGACTGTTTTAAGAAAGGCTGCTTAATGTTTTTTAATTCATTTCAATTTAGGGGAAAAAAGTAAAAAAAAAAAAAAAAAAATTGAAAGGTAATTATATCATGCATGTCAGGAAATTTAGCATTCTGCATAAAAGATTCTAATTATGATTTATACTTCAGTTCCAGGTTAAATATTTACAACTCATCAAATGACGATGGATGGATCCGGGTTTCTCTTAAATGCCACAGATCCTTGTAGATTTCACCATCATAGCAAAGCTTACAATAAAGCAACACAAAATAAAACCTGTCGTTCATCCCCCTGGGTAGGAAAGGAGTATGTGTAGCAGCTGAAGAAAAAAAAGTGATTCAGCAATTAGGGCAGATCAATGGGCACTGGCGTTTAAAAGTGCACCGCTCCCTTCGCATTAACTCTTTCACTGCCTTGCGTACATGGCAGTGGATTAGGGGCCTCAGAGGTTCTCGGAGGAAAGTGATTACCATAACAATGAGTGAATTACCTAGGACAAGACCACACTCCCAAGGGAGTATATCCACACCCCCTTCAGATACCAGGCTTCTGAAACCTAGCAACAAACCTATTGCACCAAAAGCAACCAATGAAATTCTATTTGTAGACATTGTGATATTTTATCAACTTCAAGAAACTAACTCGATATTCATTCATCTTAACTATTATCAAACCACAAAACAAGAGCAGTCTTAACAAGTACTTACAATGTGCAGTCTTTTCAGACAATATGTGAAACACTACATGGGGCAGTAATACTTTCTATGACGTTTGCATTCTCTGCATCAAACCAGCTTTCCTATGAAGAGTGACTCATACTGATGATAAACTGCCAGAGTACTTTTTTCATCAAGTTGTAAGCAGCTGCATTACATTTTTTACTTTACAACTGTTATGTGTAAATGAAACACATGTCACAAATTGTAAAACAAGCCTAAAGTATGATTGAAATATGGACTATCTATTCAGGGCAGCTAAATTAATGAACAGCCCAAGAAGACCGAGCTCTTTTCAGCTGATGCCATGAACAGCTTCACTGACTAATCTTGCTCTTCAGCCCCACCTCTGTCTGCATTTTAATTCAGCTCACTGGCCTGGATCTGGATCTCTGGACCTCTCTACACTCTCATTATTGGGCAGTCGGGCCAAAGCAAAACAATAATGAAAACATATCTGCCTTGAGGCAGTCACCACTAATAAATGTTTGTATACAACATACAAGACAGTTCTATTCAGAACCCATTGTCAGTACAGTACATTACATAAATGACCTATCTGGTTTTGCCGCAAGTGGCAATTAATAGGTTCCAAGTGAAATATGAAATAATCCTTTTATAAAATAAGCTGTTGTGTGAACTGGATATCATATCATTATGTGCTCTGAAATTGTTGCCACTAGCGATCCTGATTATTATCAGCAATGCATCCACCACTGTGAGTCGTGGCCCTCTATTGTAAATCTTATTGCAGGCAGGTGTGTTATTCCTGCTGTGCCAAATTCATACATTTAGTGCAGTATAGTTTCAAAGTTTGACATTTAAACAGCTCAGTGGATAGACTCTATTCTGCCTTGTACTATGCATGAGATTTAAGGATAAAAAAATAGCAAAACCTGAATATACAGAGGTATTCATTAGTATGTTTTTATTACTATATGTATTTGGCAAAATACTAATTTCACCATTTAATTCCAAATTTAAGTCAGGACAATTTTACGGTTTTTATAGTTGTCCAAGGACAGTCATTTTGTGTTAAACAAGCTATTTTCGGCGTGGTTTAAAGGATCTATTCACACTAAGAAGGTATTTGGTCAAAACAATAACAATAAAGCAATAATATGGTGTCAAATAAGCCATGTTAATTACAGCTTCACTATGCAAGGGCATACATCTAGGTAAGAGCCCTAGGGACATGTCTCTCCCTACCAATATCCAGCGATGGGGACGTGTCTCCATACCAATATCCAGTGATGGGGACGTGTCTCCATACCAATATCCAGCGATGGGGACGTGTCTCCATACCAATATCCAGTGATGGGGACGTGTCTCCATACCAATATCCAGCGATGGGGACGTGTCTCCCTACCAATATCCAGCGATGGGGACGTGTCTCCATACCAATATCCAGCGATGGGGACGTGTCTCCATACCAATATCCAGCGATGGGGATGTGTCTCCATACCAATATCCAGCGATGGGTTGTGTCTCCATACCAATATCCAGCGATGGGTTGTGTCTCCATACCAATATCCAGCGATGGGGACGTGTCTCCATACCAATATCCAGCGATGGGTTGTGTCTCCATACCAATATCCAGCGATGGGTTGTGTCTCCATACCAATATCCAGCGATGGGGACGTGTCTCCATACCAATATCCAGCGATGGGGACGTGTCTCCATACCAATATCCAGCGATGGGGACGTGTCTCCCTACCAATATCCAGCGATGGGGACGTGTCTCCATACCAATATCCAGCGATGGGGACGTGTCTCCATACCAATATCCAGCGATGGGGACGTGTCTCCATACCAATATCCAGCGATGGGGACGTGTCTCCATACCAATATCGAGCGATGGGGACATGTCTCTCCCTACCAATATCCAGCGATGGGGACGTGTCTCCATACCAATATCCAGCAATGGCTTAATTGTCTCCATCAAAATAGGTGATCACATTGTTAACATATAAGAATGTATTCACTTTGGGCCACACATTGCAAAGACCAGCACATTCCAAATGTCTTTCCCAATCTGGGCTTCGCTGAAATTAAGTTGCATTTGCATTTAACGGGTTCTCTAAATTAACATGATCTTACAGACAACTTACAAATGAATTGTACCCTCACCTACAAATATGTAAAATAAACACATCAATAAGAGGAAAGTACATTGTAATCTGTGGAACGATAATTGTTTGAAACAAAGCAAACAACAAATTGTTGTAAAGAGAATGCTGCCCAAATACTATAAAGAAGTATTTGGGTCACGCCTCTGCAACATCAAGAGACCCACCCACCAATAAAACAAAAATGCAAAAACACGAAGAGTGCTTCATTCAGTATGGATTTACAAGTGTAATGGAAAACAATGAGAACCTAAATTCCTGCTTTTTTGGACTTCCATATTGACACATTAAGAGTATGTGGGCAAGCCTAAATCTGAAGTGTCCTATATCTTAAGTCTTAAGTGTTCAACTGAACAAGCAGCAAGCATACTTCAAGCAGACAATGACAGTTAATGACTGGGCTTTATAAGAATTGTTTGTGAGCTTACTTGTAGCTAAAACTATAAAGTCATACACCATTGCAGGGACCTTAATTTATGATGCTGTCAAAGAAGGGGTCTTTTTTTCTTTACTTCTCCAGTGATCTATTCTACTGTAATGTATTTTTTGATAGGTGGACTTTTTTGTGTTGATGTTTTTTGAACTCATCAATTACATTTTGTCTTGAATCTAATCTTGTTAAAGGATATTTAGATATTTTTTGAGACAAGGTGAAGTACAAATGTTTATTGCTTAATCCATCCTCAGTAAAACCAGTCTGAAAAGTGTCACAAAGGCACAAAGACTTTTTAAAGGTTCATGTGTTGATTGATTAATGTAAAATGTATAGTTGCTACAGAAAATAAAGGTTACCTTAAATCTGGAAAGCTGGAAATGGGTATTTTTAAACTGGGTATACTGAGGATGGGCTAAGCAAGAAACATGTGCCCTTAAGTTTTGTTTGTCCTAAGACCTTGTACATTGTTTTTGCAGTTTCTAAATACAACAACACTTAAGCATCAGCATTCAAGTGCATTTTCCGTTTTCCTGTTTTTAACACAGCACCAAAATAACAAACTGATCATCACGTGCTGAACAAACTGATTATCATGTTCACACACAATGTGAACTTGTAACACTCACATTCTTAAAAAGGTTGTGTATGTGAGGTTTTTAATGGTTCTATTACTTGCACCCACTAAGGAAAGACTCCTAAACCTGGGCACCATTTTGCAATTAGGATAGAGAGACAATCTGCTAGGCTGTCTAAATGTTCTTCTTTTCTGTTAATATGCATTTCTGATTTATGAAACTATTGCAGTCAGCTGAAATAAACTGCCTGTTAAGTCCAACTGAAAAAGCTGTAAAGCAAAATAAAAGGTCATAGCCTATATATAGCAGTTGGAGCTGAAAATGTAATTATAATCTTAACTAATTCTGCAGAAAATACGGAACAAAGTATTCCCTAACCCTACAGATCTGCCTAGGACAGATTCTTCAACAACTTCTTCAATCCTACAACATTTTGTCCTACTTCTGACCAAAGTATAATGCTTCATTAGCTGGATCCTTGTAGTTTTGTCCAGCACCCACTCACAGGCAGTCACAGGACAGCTTACAGTATGCTTCCTGATTCCACTAAGCATCTGGCTTACCAAAAAAGATCCTGCACATAGTCCTATGGCAGGTAAGCTCATCACTTCATTTATGTAAATGCGAGATGCAAGATTAAAAATCACAAGATGTAAGATGCACAATGTGTCTTGCTATCAACACCCACCCACACACCTCCATGTCACCCCGTTTGCATCCACACTTGGAACATAACTTAATCTAGCTCACCACACTCTTTTATGTGGGACCTTTGGATTATGTGGGACTGCAGGGTTGCAGGCCTCTACTTAACTCACGTCTTTTAAATGACTAGACAGTGGCAGCGTGATAGCTGGAGATAATCTGACTGCCCAATGTGTTGTCTTATGTGGTGCACGCTGGATAGGAGAATCATAAAAGCATATTGCTAGACAAATAAAAAAACAACCCAATGCCAGCAAATAGGTCTGGCACAAAGCTGAAATGCTGATCATGCAGTTAGTGAAATGTGCAGCAACATATAATAGCAATGCTGCTCGAGTTCAGCAACAGCAAAAGGTTAACCTTAATTAACATTTTAGCACTGAGGGTGCTGCCTGGTGTTTGCGGGTTATGCAAGAAGCTTTTTTGTACACATTGCATTGTGTAAAAGCAGTCCAAACAGTAGTTCAATTAAAGTTGAAATAGCTGAGTTTCTAGCAAGAAAACTCACAGACCCCATGCACTGTGTATGTGGATTAACTGCTACACCCTAAATACATCTTTCTGCTGTGCTTTTCATTTCATTGATTTAAAATGACAGACGCAGCAGGGGCATTGCACAGGGATGTTGGATTGTTTTAGTCATGCAGGTGTTGCCAAGTCAAATCACAGACTAAATCTGCATGATGCATCATCCTGTCAGTAGGCCTTAAAAATACAATGTAATTAATTAATTACTATTTCTTTATTTCTTTGACATTTTCTTGCATGTTTACATTTTGGCTTGTTAATTTTATTCATATTTAATGTTTGAAATGTATGTGAGGTTTGGGCTGGAGATTGTCTAATTAATTTTCTATTATATAGCAGAGGGCAATGACACAGAGTTGAAACCTATAAAACAAAATAAATCACTTAACTCACTAGACTTCTTTTATTCACAGAACTTTTGGACCATATCTCAGTAGGTACAGTGCCATCAGTTGCACAATAAATTATGTCAATCATTGTGTAAGTTGTATAAGAGCAAATAAGAAACTATATTTTAGGAGTCAGGGGGCCCATATGTTTACTCTTTTCAACAGTATCATAGCTTGTATGTTTTTAGTAACCAAGAAACGGTAAAAGTAAAAGTGTTTCTATGGTGACATGTAATGTCATCTAATGTCATCAGATTATGATTTATGTTAATACTGGTTGGATTGCATTACTCACAATACTGTAACTATTGCCATGCCTCAGTTTCAGTAAATACCTACAGTCTATGATAAATACTTGTGTTTGGAGGACAGAGCCATGCCCTGTTTTCTCACACACATTTTGTATTGTGAACAACACGAGAGGCCTGAGCACTTGTGGGCCCCAGGTGGCTTACACCATAGCCAGAAATGAGACTGGGGTGGACATAATGTTTTAATGAACATCTAGAAATAACAAATGGACCTTGACAAACCTTTGTGCTGGCTATTAAAGATACAGACTGCCATACAACATACATCTAAAAACAATTCCAAAAAGCAACATTGACAGAAATATGACATCATAATTGTACCATAAAATGAGCTCCAATCCATTTTGAATATGGTTGCAAAATAATTCATTTGCAGGAGCAAAATTTACTGAAAGCCACCAAAACCCCTAAGTAACCTCAGAGGAAATATCCTTACTAGTGTGTTTGTATCCTCACAAATGTGTGAATCTTCCTACTTCCTACCAGTGTGTGTGTGTAAGTGTTCTTACCTGTGTGTGTGTGTGTTTGTGTGTGTGTGTGCGTGTGCTGTTACCAGTGTGTGTATGTGCTGTTGCCAGTAACACATGTATACATGTTTACCAAAAAGCGTCTTACCAATCAACTCATGCTATGCTAGTTTAGTTGCTGCTGGTTATCTAAGTTTGTATGTTCATCCTAGAGCTGAAAGGAGAGACACAGCGGCTGACGAATGCTCCACTCATCATTAAAGCAAAGCAACTAAAGCAAGTCAACCAATATAATGCTTGCCAATGGCAGCAATACACAAATATTCCCAAAGAACACAAACTTCACCTGTAATGACACACATTAGATTAGAAAATTAGATTGTAAAGATGGAATTTAAACCTTATTCTACCACACTCTACAACTGACAGAAACAAATGTGTGAACGTTTCAATGGTAATTGCCTTTCAAGTGGATGGTGGTTCACTTGGGGTAATGATCAGAATATTAATAGAAAAGACGTCTCTAGTCTCCTTCCACACAAATATTACCACCACCTGCACCTCCCCAGATACCCCCCCTTCATCTTTGCCTCTCTATTACAATCATTCTTAGCCTCTTCATACCTGCAAAAATGCCAACACCCGATGCATCTACATTTACATAGAAATACAAAATAAGTCCTGGGCTTAGGCAAGAATCCATCTGAAGATCATTACTATATCTAAAATGAAGGTTTGGGCTGAGATGAAAATAGAATGGTAGTGTTATTGACTCAGGATTCAGATCTGAACAGTTAACAGTCAGCTACCATTATTAACGTATAAGGAAATAGGGATTTACCCATCATGGCTACCTTAACACATATCAGAGAGATGACTTCATGTTACCTCTGGAAAAAACACCAGCATCATATCTTTTCAGTCACTGAGATGTCATTACTGATAGTTTAATTCACTGTTATAGTATTGGGAGATTAAATCTTTAAAAAATGTGTGCTACAAAGCTGGAAATGTTTGATTTATGTTTAAGAGTAAGATTAATGTTAATTGTAAATACTTCTAAATATTTCTTACCTGTACTGCATAAGGTATGGTTAATGATGCAAAAACGTTTGGGTAGTAGTGACAGACAACTGTGTTGCAATCAGTTTCTCTAACTATATGTTACTACACTGCCTTCAATGTCACTGGACACAGCTGATTGCATGGTCATTTTTCGCCACAAGTAGTGTATGGCAGGAAGATACGAATAAGGAAAAGACAGTCATAATATCTAGATTCCTAATGAATTCACTGAGGCCCTTCCTTTGTCCTACATGAAGTACACACATCTCCTTAACCAGACTGGAGTGAAGGATTGAGGATCTTGAGTGGACATTGCAGGAACAGCGTGTGCCATAACTGTACATTACAAAATTGATTTTATCCATCTCTTGGTATTACAGTGCAATAAATTGTAGGTATACTTGATCTAATGATTTGTGGGGTATAGACTATTCCCATAAAAACAGATTGGAGATGCACTTAAAATTCACTTTGTGGCCAAGTCCAGAACCACAGCACAGCAGGTATGCCAATAAGATTGTATATCATGCTAGACGGAAAAGATCTTGCTTTAGGATGACACCTGGGTCAAGTAAGGTAAGAGTGCTGGAGAAAAGAGGTAGAGTTCTGGACCTTAGACAGAGTGTATTGGGATTTTTTTCAGGAAAAAAACTATCTGCAAATGGTTCTGCAATTTTTAGCAACTTACAAAAACAGAATGCAACTGACTGATTCCAGCATCAAGAACATGGTCTGAAACTACTAAAAGTCCACCTACCCGATAACACCTTAGCTCCCATGTTATATTGAGGCTGGACTGCAGTCAGCTGCTGCTATATTTCTGAAGGTAAATGATGTATCAGGGCACCCTACAACATCACAGAATTAAAAACCTGTATTAGAGAAACAATCAGCAGAGAACTAGTCAAGTGACAAATTACAATGTGGATGGACTTGCAAACCTGACTGGCCTGAGGTGACAGTGATGGTAATAAGATCTGTGATCTCCTCAGCACTTCAGAAAGTGAACATCTTCAAGTGAATTGTGTGACAATAGCTACCAGAGAAACTTTTGGCCAGTCATGACATGCAATATGCCACAGTTGACGTGTCTACTGAAATCCTTAAGAAAAAGGACTTGTGGTGGGATTAGAGTACACTCATATTTAGTGCCCATGTGCCAACATCAGATATTCTTAAAGTCAGTGTAATGGCTAATCACACCACATTAGTTACATTACACATAGCTGATGCTCTTATCCAGAGCAACTTAGCATTATTTAGGTTTCAGAGTTTTAGTTACAGTCCCTGGAGCAATGTCGTGTTAGGTGCCTTGCTAAGCCATGGATGACAGTGCAGGAGAGCACTGGTTATTTAATCCCCCACTTCCCTACTGAAACAGGATTTGAATCTGCGACCCTCCAATCCCAAGACCAAGACTCTAACCACTAGGCAACAATTTATAGTGCATTTGTATAAAATGCATTTATGTCAGTTACACAGTATAATTTGTAACGGAATCTTTAAGGCCATAAACAACTTTTTTAAAACTTTGACTAATATTCCTCAGCTCATAGTCAAAGGACATCGTGTGTATGTGCGTGTGTGTTTGTGTGTGTCTGGTATTATATAGTAGGAGTAGTGGTGGTACCTATCTACATACAGTGCTTGGCTAGTTTTGTTCCCTGTGCTGCGTACTTCTGCTTCTAGAAGTGTTGACATCCAGTACCGTTGTGTGTACGGTTTAGGCTATTTAAATATTACCACTATTCTACTTCATCCTCCCATCCTCTCTATGGCACTTCTCCCTACATTGTGTAGAGTTCTTCTTTCAGTCTTCATTATATGCTGTACATGGTGTAGAAGACACCTCCCACTCACTACTTCTTTAGGCTAAATGAACTCCAGTCTTTGTTAGCAGTGCCTTCACTCCATCCATGCACAAATAAAAAATATGGACATCTGTTAGCTAGCATTTTTTAATCTGTCTCTCTCTCTTCCTTAAAACATACTGATGTGCATTTGCACACCACAAAAGCTGGTCCGATTAAGTGACAGGTAGTCCAAATTAGAGGACATACAGTTGAGATGTGAACACTGTCAGGTACACCGATATAACTACAGCTATTGTCTGTAAGGAAACAAAATATTTTCCTTCTGTGTCGCCACTATGGTTGAATGCATTGTGTGTCATTTCTGTGAAAAATTATGTCCTAGTTCTCTTGTTTGACGCTGTTTTCTGTAAGGTAGAAGAGGTCTTGTGGTTGAACGACTGGCTTTTCCGCTGTCCCTCGTGAATATCCATGACGTGTCAATAAGGCACCTCTGATTGGGCAAATTCGCTGTCTTTCGTTCACCTAGCTTCTGTCCACTGTTCTCAATGGATGTGAGCGTGCCATACATGGCTCTGGGCGGGGCTTACGACCTAGTGACATAAATAGGTTTAGCCTGCTCTGATCCGCTCGTTTTGGTTAGCTTGACCCTTCAATGACCAGTAAAACCACGAGGATCGAATTTCACATCTTGGAATGCTGCGTGCATATACTGCTTGTTGTGACCCACCACATTGTAAATAGAGCTACTAAAAGTGGTTTTTGACGGAAGGACCCCTTTAAATTTAGCTAATGCAGGTAAGCAGTAAGTGACAAATTGAACTTTATACATTGATAAAAAACATGTTATTTACACTTAAAAAAAAATACAATCTGGTATAGTGTAGTAGTGCCATAACATTTTTTGTCTTTTTCCCAAAGTGCATCAGATAATGCTCCTGTTGGACTTGTATTCAACAAACAAACCAGTCTCTTGAACAAATCATGGCAAAGTGTCCCTTCACCTTCCCAAGCAATATTTAGACCTAAAGTGCACTTCCCTCTCCAGCGGTGAGAAATGGTTCCATTTCATCTATCTAAGATCCTCAGGGAGATTAGGTCACCCACTCTCTTTCTTATTCTCTCTCTCGCAGGCACATAGTACACTTAGGCAATCTGAGTTAAGCTTGTATTGCATAGTTCAGTCAGAGTTCAGTCACTGTCAACAACGAAAATGACTGTTTTGCCAAAAATCAGATCACCTTCTGTACGTCTGCATAAACAGAAGAGTGCCAATCCCTCACCACACAGACATCAGGTTTAAACAAAATAAAGGGTGAATATTTGGACATCATAGTGATGATTTTGAAACTTGGAATACTTATTTAAAATCTGGGATGGTTATTTTCACAGTTTAGAATGTTATTTTTTGGTCTGTACAAAAACAGATCAACATGCTTATTACCATCCAAATTATATATTTTTCATATTAAAGATCTTTGTTTAGCCTCAGTCTCAAACAGTGGTCATCACTGGTAAGACGAAGCACTTGGATCAGTGAAAAGATAGAAAACAAAGGTTGATATTGATCAGACTGACAACGTATGTTTGTTCCAAGAACACAGACACGGCACAGGGATCTAAATCACCTGGTTGTAGAACAAAAGCTGTAAAAAAAACTGTGATTGTAACATTCTTCACTGACTTTCTAAAACCTAAGACCTTAAATACGTCTTAAATCTAGTTATAATGAGGCTTGAATGTTTGAATGAAGTGTGGTTTTGCGTCATTACCAGGCTGTAGTTTGTGACTAACATGGATATTCAGCTCTTGCCCTTCATACGGGAGACACCTACTGGTGCTCTGTGGGGATTTGGCCCACAGTCTTGCAGATTTCTAAAATACAAACAGGTGTGAAAGGCTCTGAAGTGCCATGAGCAGAATACAAAACCTATCTCCTGTCTTACCGCCAGAGCATTAAATCTTTGTTATTTACATGGTTTAGTTCTCCAGACTCTCCTGGGTTTCTTTTGTTCTGAAATCCATTAATACAAATTTAAACTTGATAAAAATAAATGACCTTTTCAACCACTGAAAGACTGCTTATTGAATATGTAGATTTGTCTCAGTCAGATTAATGAAAGGTCATTAATCCCTAAAAGGCCCACTTGGGAATGAAATATTATAGTGATCATCATTTTCATATCACATGACGGATTGAAGCCTGACTTGAATCTGTTAATTAGGCTACTCTTAATATCTAGAGGTCTACACATGGAGATGTTTCTCATT
This sequence comes from Setipinna tenuifilis, assembly GCA_030347295.1. NCBI lineage: Eukaryota > Metazoa > Chordata > Actinopteri > Clupeiformes > Engraulidae > Setipinna > Setipinna tenuifilis. The sequence continues at coordinate 16,392,221 of CM059265.1, forward strand.
GGACAGGCCAGAGAGGTGGTGGAATGATCTCCCCAATGAATTGCTTCAAAAGTCTGACCATACCTTTCACTCACTTTTAGCTAGATCACTTGCTCTTTTTCTATAGCATGAAAATGCATTGTTCAATAGGACAAAACTAACAATCACTAAACCAACCCTCTCTTTCTCTGTAGTGTCCCTGCCCCGGGAAACTTATTCAGACACATGCACCTCCCTGTATGTATAAAGGTTGTCTGCTTACTCCCTTTACACCTCTGTTTGCTTATGTCCTCCTTTTTTGTAAGTCACTTTGGATAAAAGCGTCTGCCAAATGCAATGTAATGTAATGTAATGTAAATAGGACATAAAGACTCTCACTGTTGTGTGCTACCTAGTTAGACAACCATGCAACTTCACTTTGACTACAATGCTAATAATTATTATTACTGTTGAAACATTAGTCAACTAGAAAAAAGCGCATTTGTTTTAGCTGCACACCTCAGAGCCAGTAACTTCAATTAAGCTAATTCATCTGCTGTCAGCAATACAACTTGTCTGTTTGATAAAAACTACATTTAAATTTCATTCAACATTTGTCAAACTATACGAAAAGGTTTGTACTATAATGGACAAGACTCTACATGACAGAGTTGCACAGAAACTAGCTGCATCACCAAAATGGCATCCTTCCATCTGGCATGGAAATAAAGAGACTACGGAAACTAACCTAGCACTCCCGACTGGTACTGAATCCCTGCCTCAAGACAACAAACCCCCAGGTAACTCCTCAGCAGACCTGCCAGATTAGCGCATTAAACAGACAACACTGCATCACATCACGCCTGTGTGCCAAAAACAGGCAGAAGTAATGACTGCCTGCAAAGTCGCACCAAACCCAGCAGTCATGCAGAGATACCGGACTCAACACAGACACACCTGCACTTCCTCTTTGTTAATGCACATTATAAGCACATTGTTGGGAGGAGGATGCTATATTTCCAGTGTAGAGAATAGGTCATTTTATTTCCAAAAATATGGATGTGCACAAAGGCAGGCTTAAATGTTTGCATCAGACACTCCTTTAGCATTGGGGTTTAAAAAAGAGAAAACATTTACTGTTTTCAATCACTTCATGTTGAAACTGAGCTTTCAGTGGAAAGCTGTTCATTAAAACAGCTATTTATCTAAAAGTATTTAAGGATCTACAAATCAACTGTGCAACATTATTGTATATTATTAGATGTGATGATGTATCTACTGTTATCTACAGTAGGAGGTTATTGAAATGGGCTACACATGCTGGGCACAGTCCAATAAAAAAGGCCTACACGCCTGCATTGAAAAGGCAGGTTTTCAAATGGCACAAGTACGGCATCCAGTGGCCATGTAGCATTACTGCCCATAGCTGTTGCAGTTTATTTGCCATTAAGCTTGCTGTATCTTAAAATCACGACAGGTATACTTTTAGCTGACTGTATATATATTAAAAGTATATCTGGAGTCTGCTTAATAATCATACTAACATTATATGAAACATTGCATTTAATTCTGCAAACCAAGCCTTCATGATAAACACCTCAAGATGCTTTGTAGGTGGATAAATGAAGAGGTTCCTGTATTGGGGCCTTCAAGGAGGTGTTATAGCATACTATATGTGAATGTTTGTTATAACATCATCTATGTTAATCTTTTACTTGAATGTAAAAAGCCACATATGTAAAAATATCGGGATATATACTAGCTCCACATAATTAAAATAGGAATGTTTTCTTAGCTGTGGAAAGGTGTCACCCCACATCCCCAATTCTGCGGAGTAAAACACTGCGGTCTGACAAGTATGTTGTGTAGGGGATGTGCAATGCCTATGCTGAACAGTTTATGTAACATCCCCCTCTCAACAACCAATGTAGGTGATCCAGAGCAGTCCTCAGGCCAGAGTCTGCCTTCTTTATCAGCTCAATTCGTTTCTTACTGTCACTTCCTCCAACAATGTTGACCCAAAAATGGCTGCAAAAAAAGTCACACTTGCAACAACAGACTGAAAGAGTAAAAGAGGGGCAACATCTCACTACACACACTGAAAGACCTCAAGAAGCAAAGTATACTCTGTCCCTTCGTGAAGACAGCCACAGTCTTACACTTTCATCCCAGTCTGCTGTCAGGATGGATGCCAAGTTATGGGTACATATCTGTACCTGCACTTCTTCCCCAAGGGTGGATATGTTGTACAGTCCTGATCCTTTCAAAATCCACCAGCATCTCCTTTCTCTTGGCTACAACTATCCCACCATAAAACAATTCAGTCCACCTGTGTCCTGGACTCAATCTGCTCTCCACCATTCAGACACCCCACCACCGTGAAATCTGGCACAACTTACTGTGGTGTGCCCAAACATGTGACCTCCATCTTGCCTTCAGACATAATATGATCTGCAAAGGTAAAATAATGAATCATTTAGGTTGTTTATATATATGGTATGGTATAGTATGGTACATGATGAAAGTCCATACAAGTCAATTGATACCAACTTGATACTAACACTTACCAGAATTGTTGACTGTAGTTGTATTGGCTGTCTTCTGAATGCTGCAAAGATGGCGGAATGCAGAGACTATGTGAATTTGAGGAAGAGGGAGCCTTACTTATTCGAAACGGAATATACAGATGCAGAGCTGCAAGAGCATGATGAAGGGTCTACCAAAGATAGATGGCATGCGGAGGAACCTGCCACTGCACCTGACCTAGCCACAACTCAATCAACTAGTATACACTTCAATCATGGCGTCGACTAGAACCACAGCAAGGTAAAAACAGTCTTTTAATAAATGATTTGTACACGTACAAAGTTCTCAATGTCTCAATGCTAACTCCACAGGGCGACAAGGATTTGTTTAATGATAAAAACCGTTTATTAAATTTGGGGCATAGTAAATGATATAAAAACGCCAACCGGTTTCAACCCTCACTGGGTCTTCATCAGGGCGTACAGGGGAGGAGTCAATTTGGTGACCTATTTATCACCTTAGAAGGTCACATGGTTAGACACTACAATGGAGAGACCTTGTCAAAATTAAAATTAAAACACACTAAGTACATTAGACATAGGTTGAGTACATAATACACTCATCACATTTCAAGAGAGTAGTTAGAAGATATTACCTCCAAACAAGATATTACCTCCAAACAATACATTTCTCTTAGATTAAAACATTATAAGTATGGCCTAAAGTCTATTTCTTCATTAAGGCCTGGTTGTCTTAGAGCGTCTAATTTCTAAATTAGCTTCAGGCGATCGCCACCTCTAGGGGGCATTTGGACATGTTCAAGTGCCTCTACTTGTAATAGGCTTGCATCTCTATTGTGGACGCTATTGAAATGGCGCGCCATCGGGTAGTCCCCTTTGTGGTTTCGTATCGCATATTTATGCTTGGCTACCCTATCTTTCAAGCGTCTTTTAGTGCGCCCGACATAAAAACATGTACAGGGACATATTAGCCGATAGACCACATATGTGGTGTTACAATTAACAAAGTCTTTGCATTGATGTTTTTCTTTTGTTTTAAAATCTATAAAGTCTTTGTGTTGTTTGACATTTACACAATGATTGCACGTAGATTGTAAGCACTTAAGAGCGGTTGTCTGTAACTATCAAGTATGTCGCGCAGTTTGCAAAAAATCGAATTCTTTTTTTTTGTACACAAACTATAGCATTTGATGACTTATATCACCTGTGAAAGTTTGAGTCTGATCAGATAAATATTTTGGGAGAACGAGGGCCTAGAAGTTTTGGGTGGAATCGGACTGTATTTTACGCTAATTTCACCATGCTTGACATTTTGACAAAAATATTAAAATAGAGCAAGAATCTTAAAACCAAAGAGTTCCACAACAAAACTAGAGATATTTGTGAGTAATTTGAGGTGTTTTATTAGGTCGTATGACAAAATCCAAATATTGTAGGGATTTTTACTTTATTTTCATTTTACGCTTAGAGTTTTCAGCGGTCAAATTCGAAGGCTTATAACCCCAAAAGTACGTGGAAATTGTCAAATTTTAAACTTCGCAGTCGAAGCATAATACTTTTACTTGGTATTTGTGAAATTAAATTTTTGGGCACTGCAAAAACAAATCTCTGGGAAGACCCGATTCAAGTTGCGTTTTGGACGATTTCGGCACTCAAAAAGCTTCGTGGGGTCACGACCCGATCGTACATGGATCTCAAATACTAACTTCCCAGACTTAGAAGACTTAGAAACCAGTTCAAATACTTAAAACACTTTTAATAAGCTACTGTTTCACTTACAAGCCTCATTGTATGGTACAGAGTTCAATCTTGAGCTTAGCATTCCCTGGGAACTCTACAAACAATAACAAAGTGTACATGCTTATACCTTCAACACATAAACATTGAAACACGATGGAAAACAGCTACATTTGAAACTAGATAGAGGTATAAATCAATGGCAAACAATGTCTATACCTTAAAGAGGATGATCAATGGGAAATCCTGCTGTATTGTAGGCCCATTCGTGAGTATTATTGTGCCGATCTCCTGCGTGATGATTTGAATTACAACTGAATGATGGAATCACGTGCCTTAGAGGAATGCGTGACCCTGTCCACAGGGTTACCACACTTTTGGAAAATTCCAGCTAGCACGAAGAAAAAGAAGCTAAAATCCAAGTCGAAATCCCTGTGCACTCACTTTTGAAAGGTAGCTGGGCGTAAGCCTGTCTTTTAGACTAGGAGCGCGCCTGTAGCAAAACATGGGGGGGTCTTTGAAGGTGTCTTGTAGTGCTGGGTCACTTCTTAGAATGTCCCAGTTGGATCTTATTATCTACCTGATGTTTTCTTTTTCCTATTAGATGGCTGAAGAAGTCTCGGGCGGCTAGTAGAAGCGGCTCTAGTATGCGCCGATGATATTATAGATCTTTTATACGACCTGTCATGGAAGCACTTTGCCATTTGGTCCGACTGTTGAATAAAATCGGTGTCTTGGTCGCAAATCCTTCTCAGTCGTTGAAATTGTCCGTAAGGAATATTGTCTTTCAAATGTCGAGTATGATATGATCTGTAATGTAGTATGGAATTATGGTCGGTGGGTTTTCTGTATAGTGTAGTGTGTAGCTCTTGGTCTTTTCTGTAGATTGTGAGGTCCAAGAAGTTGATCTGGTGTTTGGAGTATTCTAGTGATTTAATATTGTTGTTGGTATTGTTTAGGTAAATATGAAAATGTATTAGGTCAGTTTCGGTGCCTTCAAACAAGATCAGTAGGTCGTCAATAAATCTACAGAACATCTTTATATTATGTCTAAAAGGGTTTCTTTCTGCATTAAAGACGTATTCTGACTCCCAAAGTCCTAGGTATAAACATGCATATTCCGGGGCAAATGATGCTCCCATGCTTGTGCCTTTACACTGTCGGTATATCTCATCTTGAAATACAAAAACATTGTTATTTAAAACCCACTTAGTCAGATCTGAAATTAAGCTTGATGGAGGTGTCGTTTCCTTTCTCTCTAATAAATAGTGATTTACTGCTTTTAAGCCATCAGCATGATCAATATTAGTGTACAGCGATTCGAAGGTAATTTCTGGACGCAAGGTTTCAAGAAGTGATCTATGAACTGGGATGCTGGTTGAGTCCTGCCTGGTGGATTGTCTTTAGGTCCTTTATGTACTTTTGGTAGCATATAGAATGTAGATAGTTCGTGTTCGCAGTGTAGGAAAGCATATTCCTTTTCGGTAATCCACCTCGCATCCTTAGCTTCCGTCAGTAATGCCTCCAGCTCTTTCTTTATTGTAATCATCGGGTTATTGGAGAGTTTAGTGTAATATTCTCTGTTCTCTAACTGACGTTGAGCTTCTTTCAAGTATTTCTTTATTTATTATTTTGCCGGTCTCGTACAGCGTTCTGTTCTGTGACTGTTAAATTGTTCTTGTATGTTGGTGGGCTTGGTGTTGCAAGTAGTCTTTGGACATCATAGTCAACCTTCTTTGTAAATGCGAGTAGACTCGGGTTGGTGCTTAATGGAAAGAAAGTAGATTTGGGTTTAAACGTAATGGTTAGGGGCTGGGTCTCTGAGTTATGATCATGTGCGCGTGGCCTTTGAGAATACCATATTTTTAAGTGTAGGTTTCTATAAAATCTGAATAAGTCAATCTTTGTGTCGAAGTGATTAGTATGGTATGTTGGAGCAAATGATAGGCCTTTGGACAGTATTTGTACTTGACTTGGAGTCAGCTCAAAGGGAGACAAGTTGATTACTGTGGATACCTCATCGGTGTGCGCAATCCCGTTCTGGTTGTCGCGGTTTGCATCGGTGTCTTTATTCTTCCTCTTTTTCCTTCCTCTGCGCGTCTTGTGTATTGTGGTTGGTGTCCTACTGCCTTCGGCAATGGCCATTCCTCTTCCAAAAAAGAAGGGGCCTTTCCTTATGGATGTGAGGGTGTTGTCTCTGGTGGTGAGTGAAGTTGTTCCTCACTGCTGGTCAGGTTGAAGGAGACGCGTCTTTCTCGTGAGCTGGATAGGGTACATCGAGTCTGGGGGCGTGGAAGTCTGGATCTCTTATCCCATTGGTAAACTTGGTTTCGCCTGTAATCATCTTCATCCCTCTCCAGTTTTTGCATTTTTGTTTGATAATTCCTTCAACTTGGGAATCTATCCTTAATAAGTGTTCAAGAGACTTGATGCTCCTACTCATTAAACAAGCCAAAAGTGAGAGGACAGCTGTGAACGAAGGCATCCAGACGCTTAGAGCGTCTATGCCTCCAAGAAGCGACGCGCAAACCCCGTATGAAGAAAAGTAAAAAACAGACTTGGAGAAACTTGAAGGAATTATCAAACAAACAAAATAAGCGTAGGAGTGCTGCCAGCATTGCTGCAGAGGTTGAAGGGGTAGGGGGACCGCCTGTCAGTGCGCAGACCATACGCTGCACACTGCATCAAACTGGTCTGCATGGCTGTCGTCTCAGAAGGAAGCCTCTTCTGAAGATGATGCACAAGACAGCCCGCAAACAGTTTGCTGAAGACAAACAGACTAAGGGCATGGATTACTGGAACCATGTCCTGTGGTCTGATGAGACCAAAATAAACTTATTTGGTTCAGATGGTGTCAGGTGTGTGTAGCGGCAACCAGGTGAGGATTACAAAGACAACTGTGTCCTGCTAACAGTCAGTGGAGGAAGTGTCATGGTTTGGGGCTGTATGAGTGCTGCTGGCACTGGGGACCTACACTTCATTAGGGGAACCATGAATGCCAATATGTACTGTGACATACTGAAGCTGAGCATGATGCCCCCCCCCCCCTTTGAAACTGGGCCGCAGGGCGGTATTTCAACATGGTAACGACCCCAAGCAGACCTCCAAGATGACCACACCTTGGGTGAGGGTGAAGGTGATAGACTGGCCTAGCATGTCCCCACACCTGAACCCAATTCAGCATCTGTGGGGCATCCTCAAATCGAAGGTGAAGGAGCTCAAGGTCTCAAGCTCAAGGTCAGCTCTGTGATGTCGTCATGTAGGAGTGGAAGAGGATTCCAGTGACAACTTCTGACGTCTAGTGAACTGCATGCCCAACAGAGTTAAGGGAGTGCTGGAAAATAATGGTGGCCACACAAAATATTGACACTTTGGGCACAATTTGGACATTTTCACAGGGGTGTACTCACTTTTGTTGCCAGTGGTTTAGACATGAATGGTATTGTGTTGAGTTACAGCAAACAGCAACAGCAACAGCAAATTTGCACTGTTATATAAGCTGTACACTGCCTACTTTACGTTGTAGAAAAGTATTATATCTTTAGACTTCTCCCATGAAAAGATATAATAAAAAAGTACAAAAATGTTAGGGGTGTACTCATTTTTGTACATATCTTCTGTCTAAAATCACTGCTTCTCCAGTCCAATCTAGAATCTAATGCCCACCTGGATATTTCCATTGTTCTCTTTGTTCCCTGCTAGTTTCCCTTGTATATAATAGGCTAATATAAGTTATAGACTACAAAATTACTTTGTAGTCCCGCTTCTTTAATTTGAATTTAAATACCGAGTAGGGGCGCTACAAGTTCGAAATGCAACAGGCTAGCAGTTTTGATTCTCAACAAACATACCAATTCATTATCATGGTTTTACATACCCAAATTCATTTTACACCAGAGTATCCCTTTAAAGTACCTGTGCCTTATTTAACAACCTGATGTAAGATTGGTTTTCAACAACAAACCCTTAGGCTGATAATGGCTTTGAAGTTGACTGGGCTGGGCTCAGTCAACATCACCCAGAAAGCCTCATTGTTCGAGAGATATACAGTAACTGCACTGGGGTCTCTTGGCAGCAGAAGTAAGATGACTTCCAAATACCAATGTTCCATTTTCTGAAGCGTTGCCTTTCAAGTAGTGAACGCTCAATGAATACCCTGAAATGGTACTAAGGTAAGTACTGAACAGCCAGATGCTAAAAAAATGATTTGGTTACCCCAAACCGAAAAATAGTGTATATTTCAGAATTATACAAAAAGGCCTTTTTTAGGGAACATGAAATGGGTCACCTGATCAGCACCAACGAAGGTTAAATCAGCCTTGCCAGCTGGTGCTGCTAATTCCCATAGGTTTTCCATCTTTTCTTGATTACTTACAACACCAAATGTTGGTATAAAAGCAGTGTTGAAACACACACTGTGGTACCAGACTCTCAGGAGCATCAGGTGAACAGTATTGTACTGCAAAAAGTAGTGTAATGCAACAAAAATGGCAAGGAAAAGGCAATTAACATTGGGAGAGAGTCAGACCATCATAACACTTAAAGGTGTTGGTCTTTCCTACAGGAGAATTTCAAAGAAAGTCAGGGTGTCAGTGAGTACAGTTTTTTTCACCATCAAAAGGCAGTCAAACTGGTGGAAACTCTGACATGAAGCAGTCTGGCAGACCCAAAGCCACAATTGAATCAGAGAACAGGTTTCTAAGAGTTAACAGCTTGTGTGATTGGTGGCTCACAGGACATCAACTTCAAGCACAGCTTAATAGTACTCATAGTAAGGAAGTCTTAGTCTCAACTGTGAAGAGAAGACTTCAAGCTGCAGGTTTGACAGGACGAGCTGCAGCAAGAAAGGCATTGCTAAGACATCAGTAAGACTCAGTCAATCAGTAAGAGGTTCTCCTGGGCCATGAAACACAGCCATTGGACTGCTGAAGCCTGGAAGAAGGTATTATGGACTGATAAATCAAAATTTCAAATCTTTGGTTCATCATGCCGTCGAGTAAGCGAGAGGATGGTTCCAGTGTATGACATCAACTGTCAAACATGGAGCAGGAAATGTGATGGTCTGGGGCTGTTTTTTTGGATCCAGGCTCGGTGACTTGTACAGAGTGAGCGGCATCCTAAACCAACATGGCTACTGCAGCATTCTGCGTTATTTCAGTTCTGAATAACTTTAATTACAATAAATGTTCATATACTGTATAAACTATGCTATAAAATATATTAAAATATAACTCTTGGCTCAGTGCTGGGAAGTGGTGTGGACTTAATCTGCCTTGATGTTGTGGATACAGACTCTGCCATGTCTTCTTCCTCTGTGATTCTCCCCATTTATATGGGATAAAGATGATGGCACTGGTGGAAAAATAAATATTTTTATAACACATTTTCCAAAATGGCCGTCATGGAAATGGAAAAATGGATTAAAAGCACCCAGAAACATCATATATTTGTATCAATTTTGGTAGGAAGTTTCCCAAAAGGGATCTGATTAGATCTAGAACCATAGGCGTTAAATATGGCGGCCATTTTCCAAAATGGCCACCAAATATTTATTTTGTATGGTAAAATTATGGATGAAAATAGATGAAAACAGCCAGAAACACAACATATTTGTATCAAATTTGGTAGGAAAGTTCACAAAGGGCATCCAATTATATTAGGAACCATAGCTTTTCAATCTGGCGGCCATTTTCCAAAATGGCCACCAAATACGGATTCCATAATGGGAAAATGTATGCCAGAAACATAGCATGCAAGAACATATTAATATCAAATTTGGTAAGTATGTTCACAAACTGGGACTGATCAGATTTAAAGGTGTATGCTACTATTTGGGGCTAGATATGGTAAAAATTGTTTCTCTGGGTTTATGGCATTCACCCCCTATTCCGACATACCATTAGTCAGACATCCCACTATTCAGACATTCCACTACTCAGACATCCCGCTATTCAGACACTTTTTAGTACCGCTATTCCGACAGATTTTTCTGAAGGTATTGACCGTTTGTCATGGTGCTCATGTAAACACACTTCCGCATCGCCTTCAACTTTTAATGCTAATATCTTTCAAACTAGGCGTCCAAATTAAGCGAAACACGATCGGTCAGCAGGAACAATTATATTGCTGCTGTGGAAACTCTCAGATTGTCTTGTGATTTCAACAAAGAAATGACACGACGTGAATTTCTGTTGTGAATGCACTCATATATGTATCAAGACTTCTGTGCATGGCGATTTATTTTCGCTGCGTTTGAAGCACAGGCTTGGGATATATTGACTCTTTTGTGGCCAAATGTGTAAAACTGGACCATTGCAAGATTGTGGAAAAACTGGAGGACTGATTGGACTTTGACTACAGTCGGTTTTGCCTCCAGGGTAGGCCTTGGTTTTCAGCGTCACAATAAAACTATTCATGTCGGAAAAGCGGAATGTTTCAAAAATAGCAACATGCCCCTACTCCGACAATGGAAAAAAAATTGTCGGAATAATGATATGTTTTTAAAAAAATGATAATGTCGCTACTCCGACAATTGGACGCTAATGTCTGACTAATGACATGTCTGAATAGCGACATGTAACCGGGTTTATAAAGGTGGTGGTAGAGGGTCTTATTTTTCATGTTAGGCGTTGTGTTGTTTTAAACTGTCTTGGGGGAGTATGTAGCTCAGCTAGCCAGCCAATGGATCACACGTAGCAAGAACCACTACAATTTATTTGGGAAACTCTGTGCTTAACCAAGTCGTGAGCTAGTTTTCATGCAGTAATTCATTCAGCGAATATTGTGCTAACAAGCTATGATGCGGTTTGTCAACAGTCGCTGCAGCCAATTGGAATGCCAGTGTTGCAAAACAAAGTCGCTACTGGCTCCGAAAAGTCGCTAGAAGTCGATAGATCAGAAAAATCGCTGCGCGATTTCACTCCGCCGGTGTGGACCCTTTTTCCGCTTTTTGCATTTTCGCTTTCCGCTCTGGTCTGAACTGTCCTTTAGGATGAAAAAAGTCCAGTAATTGCGAACTGGGAAACTAACTTACATGGAATATGGAATATAAGCAGTGACACATTGTGATGGTGTAAGCAATAGAGTCAGTGAGATTTTTTTTTCTTGCATGTAATTTTGCTTTTGATAATGTTAATAGTCATTCCAAATTTCATTTAGTTGTAGCTTTTAGGGGTGTGAGAGGTCAGTCTTGAGAATTTAGTTTTCATTTCTTGTCTACTAATTCTACATAGTCTTTACCTACTGTATTTCATCCAGTGGAGAGGGTGTGAAGTTAATTGGTGACAGTTCTTACTTTTCAAATTATGTTGACTTGTTAAAGTGCAAATCTGCACCCCAAGTCCTCTAGCTGACGCCGACGCCAAAGCCTGTAGCCTGTACAATATTTCAGCACTCCGTGGGTAGCTTAATCGAACAAATTAGGAGGTATAGAGGTATATGTGCAAGACTTTGCTGGCATTTCGGAGGACGTTAAGAGAGGAACAGGAAATTGAATACTTTTTTTCGGTTAAAATTAGCGACCCAATGCAATGGCAAAAAAATTTTAAGTATACAATTCAGGTTAAGTTATGATACGGGATATTTGAGGTTTCTAATGAAATGTGGTCTAGTAATAGGTTTTTCCAGGCGGATATGTGAATTTTGTTCTTTGATTTCCAGTTCATGAGGATAGTTTTCTTGGCGACAGCTAGCGCAACCAATAAGATTTTGCTATTAAAGTGATTCAGGTTGGATAGTGTGGATAATGTGGTATCTCCAAGCAGACAGAGTGACGGGGAGGTTGGGATGCAGCAGCCAAAGAAAGTGGAAAGTAGACCTGTTACCTTCTCCCAGAATTGTTTTATGGGGGTGCAGTGCCAGAGTGCGTGGATATAGGTGTCCGGGCAGTTCTGGGTGCAGTGGGGGCAGATGTCTGTTGAGAAGCCCATGCAAAACAATTTGTGTCCCGTGAGGTGAGTTCTGTGGATAATTTTGTATTGGATTAATTGTAAGTTTGTATTTTTGGTCATGAGAAAGGTGTTTTTGCAGACTTGAGCCCAGAAACTGGCATCTGTGGAAATAGAGAGGTCTAAATCCCATTTGGCAGATGGTAGGTTCATATTGGTGTCAGTTTGTATCAATAGCTTATAGATTTTGGATAGTAGCTTTTTAGAAGATGATATATTAATAAGATTTAGGACGGGTGTAGCGAGTTCTAAATTGGGTGTTGGGGTATTCATAGTGGATGTGATTGTTGATTTAATCTGTAGATATTGCAGGAAGTGCTTGTTGGTGATGCCAAATTTCTGGACCAAGTCTGCAAATGTAGAAAATTTGCTGTTTGTAAATAAGTGCTGTAGGTGTGTAATGCCTTTATCTTTCCAGGTGCAGAAATTGAGTGTTTGTTTGTTGCAAGTGAGGTCTGGGTTGTTCCAAATTGGGGTGAGCTTAGAGGGTGAGTGCTTGGTGTTAGTGATGTTGTGGAATTTCCACCAGGCTGTCAGACTCGAACAGATGGTAGGGGCTTTGAAACAGGGGTCATCCAAGCGGCAACGTTCCAGGCTGAAAAATGAAGCCGGAAGTAAACGTTGTAAGGCTGCAGTACCTATTTTGTCCTTTAGGGGCAGGCTGCAAAAGGGAGCAATTTCCCATAGACTCCCATGTTAAAAAGTCAATTTTCACAGCTAAAATAAACATATTTACAGCCTGGTTCAAAAAATGGTTTTAGTGTCTTTCGATAGTTTGGGGGTCCATGACAACTCTGAGGGGGGTGAATTTTTTTAGAATCCATTTGCTTTAGGCACAGCCAAGTATTAATTTTATGAATAATTAGGGGCGTGGTCAGCTTGATTGACAGCAGCCGGCCACCGCTGCTGACGTGAGGCTGAGATTCTCAGCCTGAGAACTCTGTCGACTCTTCGGCTGTCATCGGATATTTCACGACTATATCATTTCCAGCATATTCAATGATATGTTACATCCAGGATGTCTGACGTTCCTGTTAATTGTTCTAAAGGACCATCAAAGAATGTTTCTTTACATTTTTATGGTAAGTGACATTACAGTACTGTTTATCTGCCATCATTACTAATATGTAGCATCGCTGTTAGCCCCGTAGCCTGAAATCACCTCAGAAATGTTAGCATGTTAACCCTGGTGTCAAACTAGCTCTACTGCAACATAATATTACTCAATCTGCCATTATCCAGCTTATTTGACTGCTCCAATCGGTCAGTAGAATGACTATAGTAGAAAGTCAGTAGAATAGCGTTGAAGGAGAGTTTGATTTGAGTTTTGTCTCGGCCGTCTTTGAAGTTCAATACAGTCTTAGCTCGCACAGCTAGCGCAAGCTACGTTACAGCCTGCTAAGGTTCGTCAGCTAGTAATGAAGTTGACATAAGTGACAATACCGTCAAATTATGTCCACTGACTCAATTCTTCATCTGTGCTATACTTAAGAGGAAGTACATGTGTTAAAAACATAGACTGTGTTAATACGAGAGAGAGAGAGAGAGAGACGCTTTAAAGCACCCTTGCTTGTAAAGTTTATTGAGTAGCTAAAACTTGACTCCGCTTAGAATTACGTAAGAAAACGATTAAAAAAAAATAAATAGTGCAAGCCTACATTCACGTAAGAATGGGCAACCTGGCCTTACACATTACATTTTGAATAGTATTGTAAATTAACATTTCTAACATCTCATCAGTTTTCCTTTAGGTGACTCAGACAGGCTGGACAAAGGGATGGATGGTTAACTTGAGACAGAACTGGACTCCACACCAGAGCTCTCATCTGTGCTGTCAGCACTTCGAGACATCACGGATGCCTTTTTGTTGCAAATATTTATATATATATCTTATTATTTCTCCTCCTACAAGTTTTCTACATCCTACCAGACTACAAGCTTAGAGTATGCTATGGCTTGTCCAAATGTCTGGGAAACTTTAAATATGCTTTAAACATTTATTTTATACAGTGATGGAGTGTTTTGGAAACTATGGTAGTGACATACAATTACCACATGCTTTTATTCAACACAACTTACAGTAGAGGACACAATGCCCATTTATTCTTGACTCCATTAGGCCACAGATGCCCTTTGCTCCTATCTTGATGTTCTTGTGCATCACTTTTGCTTACTGCTTTTCTTGCTGCATTTGATACTTACCAACCTGCCACTTTACTGTATTACACATAACTTTATTTATTCACTTAAATGTTCTGATTTCTTTACATGTATGGGTAAATATCAATGTATTGTCTAGTCAAAATGTCTTGTCAATATTCCAATGAAAAATATGCTACTGAAAAAAAGGTTGACACGTTCGATACTTATTCATCCTGCTTTACATGCCATATACTGTTTTTTTTTCCACTTTGCTCATTGACTGCAGTGTATGTTTAATGCACTGCTTTTGTTTACAATGACATTAAGATTTTCCCTTTTATATATTAATAGTAATTGTTGAAATAAGACATTTTGATTTGATTCATTCTTGGTTTAATACATATATTACAAATTCCATATACATTTCAAGTGTGACTTCAGTGCAAATCAAAATCAATAACAGATTTGTGGTAGAAAATGTTGTTTGTTGAAGCAGTTTCAGACATGTGCTGTCCTTATATTTAAAGTTATCACGAGTTTGACATTCATTCACCAGGCAAAATATTACAAGTTCCTGTACATTCAAAGTGGGATTTTAGCGTAAAGAATTCAAAATCATTAGTACTGATATCCCCAAGACAAAGCTAGCCATTACAGATCACACAAGCCCTGCTTCAAGCAACAAGATGATCACTTGTCCAAGGTCATTCCCGCCGCAGTGGATGAGCAGGACATATAGGACGGTTTCTTCTTGTAGGGCCTGGGAGAAAAACAAGAGGATGTCACACCATCTTAGTCCACCCAGGCCAAATCACCTCATCTGGGCATGAAGTCCCAAGTTGGTGGCCAGGGACCTCCTTGCAGCCTCTTCCCCTCTGCCAACCTAGCTGTGCCCCAGAATTTATGAAGTTGGAGCTGTAAAAGCAAAAATGAGAAAAGACAATATTAACATACATTCAACGAATTAGATGGTCATAACTATTAGCTGTTCAAGTTTTTAAAACGTGAGGTACGGCGATATTTGCATATTTTCTTAAGGTTTTATTATTATGTCACATTTGAGCATTTGCTATATGAAACTATGTACTACATAAGTAATATGTAGTTGTCTTCCACTATGTTGGATTGTCTTCAGTCGCTTTGAAATGGCCTCAGAAACCATTTTATGTACATTTGAACATTATATGCATTCAAGCTACGACAGGTCTTGATAAGAAAATGTGAGAGCACCGACATGCACACCTTCATTTATAAAGTCCACAATGTACACCGAATAAATAAGCAGGACTACATCAACAGCTGAAAATAACCACTACAGATTTATACATGAAAAAGACGGATGAAACGGGCTGGTTAGTCGAAAGGTTTCAATCACACGACAACAGAACAGATATCATGAGCACATTACCGATAATGCCACAAAGCATGCACTATAGTTAAGACCTCTCTTATTAAATCGTGTGCAAATGGGCAACGTTAACGACCAAAATCATAAGAAAACCATAGTATCAGTTTGAAGCAGTAGTGACAGAATATTGAGGGAGGTTTTGAAATCTTTGGTAGTCAGAGCAGTCATAAACGACATGGTTGCTATGCATTGCTAACTTACGCTAATAGCCTACAATAATTTAGCAACTATAACTGATGACTAAAAACTGCTCTTTCACTACATTACACTGAATAGTAGCAAACGGTCTGCATGATTATTTAATTTACTCATGTACTGAAAATAATAATGGATTTAGGTACTTACCAGCAAAATAGATGAGTTCAGTCTGGTCAACATCGGTCAAGTGTATCGCCCAAAATACATGCAAGCGAAATTTACCGCTTTCGCCCCGCTTTCTCCGTGAAAGAAGTTCTCCGCTACGTAATTTGCGGGAGCTGGCCTAGCCTGTAGGGGCGGGTCTTCAGGCCGCCTGGCACTACCTTTTCATCCATATATGGAATGTCAGGTAGAAGGCGGGTTTAGAATGCAGAACGCATTGGTTAAGATGGCGGCGCCCTGAACCTTCAAATTAAGCCTCATTTTGGCTGTGGGAAAGTCTATGCGTGACGTCACAGAGGGTTTGTCCAGTTCTTATATACAGTCTATGGGGTCATCACTTTCCAAATTCTTACAGTCATGAATGTCCCTCTCTGCCTGAGACATGGTGAGCCCCCCTCCACCCTTTTTGCCCTGTTTTTTTTTTTTTTTTTTCCTCTTCCCATCTAGACCCACTCCCCCAAGTATAATCAGTCTCCTCTGCACTGCTCTGGCCTCCAGGGTCCGGGGGGCGGGCTGACTTGTGTGGGGGGTCCTGGCCATGGTGGGGCCGCGGTGGGGCCTCTCCCCCGCTGCCTCTGCTACGGCCCACACCATCCCCTAGATTGGACCGGGCTTCCTCTGATCCGTGGGCCTCACTTTTTAATGCTCTACATCAGCCGACTCAGAAAAGTTCACACATTTTCACACAAGAACACAAACACCCCCACTATGTCAGGGCCGAGGTGGGGTGCTCGGTACAGGGGCCGGTAAAAGGGCCCAAATTAGCTTGCACCCCACCTCTTTTAATGCAATACATTTTAGAATAATTTGCAATCCCAACTCATAGGAAGGGTGGTGGGGGGGGGGGGGGGGGGGGCGGGGGGGAGTCTCCCCCTTTGCTCTACCCCCCCTCCTCTTTTTTAATGCATTTAGACACCACATAAAAACACATCATAGGGCCAGTGAGGCTCATGGATTGGTTGGGGCTGGGGCCCCTGTTCTGGTCGGGAGGGTGGGGGCGGGGGTGGGGGTGGTCTGGGTGGCTCTGCAGCGGTCCTTCCCTGTCCTTTCCCCCCGCTGGAGTTCGGCCTGTCCCTTTGATGCGCTGAAGGTTGGAGCGGTCAGAGGAAGTCAACTCCCCTCTTTCCCTCCTTCCCTTGTTTTTCCCTTGTTTCTCCCCCCCCTCCCCGCATCCTCCTAGAGGGGGCTCATCCAGATCCCCATGCCCCGGACATTTCAGAACATACCCCTTACACGCATGCTAACTATTGAAACATATCCATGCAAACATACATACACACACATATACACTCGAACACCCCCCCCCCCCCCAAACACACTCACACACATACATTCTAGTAACCCCCCCCCCTCCCCCAACATACTCATACATATACACTCTAATAACTCCCCCCCCCCCCCCACCACCCACCACCACCTCCTGCTTACATGTACCTATCACTGTTTTGTTGAATGTCATGTCCTAGTTGTATGTTGTATGTTCTCTGTTTGTAACACACTTCTTGGTTTGGTAATTGTATTCGTTTTTTGGTAAAATAAAAAAAAATATAAAAAAAAAAAAAATTAAAAAAAAAAAAAAGTATACAATTCAGGATACACCGACCCCCCACAAAAAACTGACTGGGAATTATGTTTAAGAGAATATTTTAAAATTGGATAAACTCAAACAACTCCCAATGTCTATACAGATTGCGAGATTGGATGAAGGGCAAGGTATAGAACACATATTTATTAGGAATGAGGCAAAGTACCACAACACATGTTGACTGTTCTACAAGCACTACTGATTAGCTTGCGTGTCTCTTATCATGCCCGTTGAATTTTCTCTTTAACCATTTGTGAATTTCTTTGGCTGAGACCAGACAAAGATCAGCTCTTAGTTTTCATGGTGATCACATTTTCCATGATTTGGATCATATAAATAATTTTAAGACATATCAATAGCCATTTTTGTTAAGTGTTTATATTGACATGTATTTCTGCTGTATTATTGCACTGTTTTTAATCTGTTTTCCGATTAGGAACTCCATATTGGATGTCTATAGTTCTAAATCTATTCAGACCCCCTTTGTGACTCATCCTACCAACTTTGATACAAATATGTTGTGTTTCTGGCTGTTTTCAATTCATTTTATCATTACGGAATCCATATTTGGCGTCCATTTTCCAAAATGGCCGCCATATTGAATGCCTATGGTTCTAAATCTAATCAGTATCCCCTTTGAAATCTCAGTTGTTTTTTTGTGATCTCAAATTAATTGTTTTGTTTTCTCGAGATCTCTAATTAATTATGCCGTTATCTCGGTATAATGATGAGCTCTGCTAAGTTGTTTTTTCGTGATCTCAAATTAATTGTTTTGTTTTCTCGAGATCTCTAATTAATTATGCCGTTATCTCGGTATAATGATGAGTTTTAAAAAAGATTATATGAAGGCCGCTCTCGGCTTCCGTAATAAAACACTTGCAGTACAACAGTTAGCATAAGGCTAGCTTAACATTAGAAGTTCATCAGCAGGCTAACCTGATTAGCATAACTATAAAATTTACCTTAAACAAGACGTTTCTTTTTATAAAGTACTCAATAAGAATTACAGCTAGCCTAAAAGTGTGCTTGCATGTGCCAAGGTTTGTGATCAGTGGAGCACATATGTGCAGAAATTGACATAATAGGGTTTTTTGAACTTGGACTTTTCCAAAGATTCCAGTGATATCACGTTTTTTGAAAATTAGAGGTAGTTCAAAAGTTACATGCATAATGTACCTCTACCTTTGATCAGTTGACCAGACCTTAGCATTGCAAGCATACACTAACAAACATTAGCCAAGTTAGCATGACCCAAGAATTCTAACCCTAGATACGTTTTTGAACATTGGATGGAGGAGTCTCTAAGCACCTCTAACTTTGACAAGTTTGTGGCGCTAGAGAGGTTTAAGTAGAACTTTGTTACTAATTGGTTCTGCGGTCTGCCATAGACTCCCATGGTACAAAATTATGCAGACTATGGCAGGGGTTCAAAAGGTAAACAATGGCAGTTGGTCCAGGTGTAACTCTTTCTTCTCTTCTTTTAAGTGTTTAACATGACGTACAAGTACAAGTATTGCACCTTCTCTCTTGCTCTCTCTCTCTCAAAGCTTTCACATGACATGTCTTATTTTTAACCTGGCAATGACACAATACAACTTCAAACTTGTAAGTTTAAAAAGATTTTTGTAAAACTAACAAAAACCCTCAACAACCACACAATTTCTTAGGCATGTTTCTGTGTACAGTTATAGGAAGACAACTTCAAAAAAATATTTGCGGCTTGGTAGCACATACTTCGGGTCCAAAACTTTCACCATGTTAATGAATCCAGGCTTTTCCACAGTATATATGGGCACCACGTGTTTTGCAATAAACATTGTGGTAGCATTTGTGATTGTGATGCTTTAGTTGCAACAGCTTTTTAACCGATTTTACAGCGAGGATGTGTTTGTTCTAAGTCCGACGGAAGAAAACCGAACGAATTCCATATAGCAAATGTAGCAACACCTTTTTTTGGTACAAGCTCCAGCTTTTCCCCAGTTGCTGCCATGCTGGTAAATCTACAATGTTTAGGCGTACCCCGCTAGCTTAACCGTGTAGAGCAGTGTGGTGCATTAGTTCCGCTTTTTATAATAAAATAATAACAAAACAAAAAAAAAAGATTCTCATAAAAACACATCGTCCTGAACTGTAAATTCAAATTAATCAATTTAATCGATACATCGCACACGTCTAGGACAACCAGTAGGTCACAGATTCAAAGATTCAATTCAATTCAAAGATTCAAAAAGCTTTATTGTCTAATATGTTGCCAGACAAGGCTTGGATGTGTGTGTGTGTTATTTGTGTGAGTCATTTGAGGAATGAGTGTTCTGTGTGTGTATAGCTATGGGGATGAATGATTTTTTGTAGATAGCTTTCCTGGCAAAAGGCATTCTGAATCTTTTGCCAGAAGGAAGTAGATCAAAACAAGGATGGAGTGGATGGGAGGGATCTAAGAGGATTGAGTTGGTCTTTCTTTCCACTGTCTGGATATATAGATGGTTCAGCTCTTTCTGGGGAATTCCTATTAGCTTGCTTGGTTGCTTAGTTATTCTATTAAGTTTGCTTTTGCTTGTGTTTGAGAGGAAGCCATACCAGGACGTAATGTTGTAGGTGATGATGGATTCCACCAGAGATTGATAGGCAGTTGACAAAATGTGTTTACTGACATTGAAGGTGTTAGGTTTCCTCAGGAGACACATGCGTTGTTGTCCTTTCTTGTAAACCCCATCTGTATGCTGGCTAAAGGACAGGCGTTGGTCGATCTCTGTGCCAAGGTATTTGAACTTCTCCACCTGTTCAACTACTTGCCCTTCCAGGATCAAAGGTGAGGAAAGTGGATGAGGGGTGTCAGGTGCCCTCCTCCTATGGCAACACAGTTCTTTAGTTTTGCTGATGTGCAACTGCAGTGAGCTTTCTTTGAACCACAGGGCCATTTCATTTATGTATTGTGTGTACTTGGAGAGGGTGCTTTGATCCATCAGTTTGGCCACCAAGGCCAGATCATCTGCATATTTAAATAGCTTGAATCCATTGATGTTGCATGTAATCTCATTGGTGTATATTGAGAACAAGATGGGAGACAAGACACAACCCTGTGGGACCCCAGTGTTAAGGATGATGTTGGAAGATGTTACACCCTGGACCTTTACATGCTGTGGTCTGTCCTTTAAAAACTCCTTGATCCATAGAGTCAGTGCTGGGTTGACCTGAAGCTGCTGAAGGCGATGCAGGAGTGTGTTGATGTTAACAGTATTAAATGCTGATGAGAAGTCCATGAATAGGATCCTGACCAAGGAGTTTTGGGAGTCCAGGTGCTTTGTGACGGTATCTAGTAGATGTAGTGTAGTGTCCTCCACACCTCGTTTTGGTTTGTAGGCAAACTGCAGTGGATCCAGACTCTCACCGATGTTGGTGGTGAGCTCTCCTGCAACAACTCTCTCCATGCATTTGCAGAGGATAGAGGTGAGTGCCACTGGTCTGAAGTCATTCAGGGCTTTAGCCCGGGGCTTTTTGGGAACAGGGATGATGGTAGTCTCCTTCCACGCCCTGGGAACAAAACTGGCATCCAGGAAAAGCTGAAAGATCTTCATCATCACACCACCCACCTGACTCGCACACTCCTTCAGTATCCTACCCTTCAGCCCATCAGGTCCAGGAGCTTTGGAGGAATGGAGATGGGAAAGGATGGAAATAACCCGGTTCTCTTCTATGCAGATAGATTCTGGAGGATATAGGAGAGTGTCCATTTCCTCCACAGTATCAATGTTGTTGAATCTGGCATAGAAGATGTTGAGTTCTTCAGCAAAGGCAGCAGGGTCTGGGCATTGTACTGCGGCAGTGTTCTTATTTCTGCCCATCATGATGTTTAGGCTCCTCCATGCATGCCTTGTATCCAGGGTGCGATTTGTCAAAAAAACAGAGGGGGGATGGTTTTTTTTTTTTAATCGTGAAACCTCACAAAATGAAGGTAACACGGCTAACAGCTCAGTAACATCCGTTGATATCCAATGAATAACACTAAATGAAAATGAACACTAAACCAGACTAACTCTTCTTCCTATCTCTAAATACATGAACACTAACACAACAAAGTTCGCACTGATTGTCGCGTTGCTGTAATTGTCAAGTTGCTTCTAATGTTAATGATTAAATGGACAGTGCCCCGAAAATGACTAGAATGCATTAATATTAGATGAACAGTTTGCTCTGATGGCGCAGTTCATGTGGCCTTTTCTGTTTTCCCGTCGGTGCGCTATCCGCTGCGTTTCGCCCTTCTTTGATCCAAATTTCTGTGAATTTCTCAGCAGGGAAGGAACGCACGTCTGGCCCATTGACAGCGAGGAAAAGCAGACTGTTCAATGTGGATACGTTCATTCTGTTGCGCTCATCAGTTAGGCTAAATCCACGTTCACACTCTGCTGTTGAGACGGGAAGCGTGGAGACAACAGACAGCAAATTGAGGAGATTTTCTCCTTGGACTCTGCTGAACTTGTACTGCCGAAATTCTTTCAGCAGCAGAGCGGTGTCAGAGACCTCAGCAGCCAGGGAGTTTGTCTTCCCCAAACAGAATGCGCTCGTCTTCATTCTTCGGCCAGCTTGAGGGGCACAGCGCAGCACACGCAGCAAGCACACCATTGTCGTCCAGCCTGCGCTCCACGTTATCTGCCAGCGAGGTAAAGAAATTATCACGGAACGCAGTTGCCCTCTGCTGCTCTCGGTCGCTCGGCTGGCAGATATTCACCCCCTTGAATGAGTGCGTGTCGAGTTCCTGTCTCAGGCTTTTGGTATTGGGGCCGTCAGCGAGCCTCATGGAGCGCAGGGCCCTCACTGCGATTTCCACCTCTGCCATGGCCTGGATGGCAGTGGCATGTCTCCTCTGCAGGAACAGAGACAGGGCTTTTAGAGTTTCCAGGGCATCTTTTACTAGCACTAGTTCCATCAGAAAGATCCACTGAGTCATCTGGGAATGAATTCCCTGACACTTCGACCTTTCTGTGGTAGATCTTGAGGTGTCCACAGCCAGCGCAGAAAAGAGACGCACCAAAGCTGGATAACTTTCCCAGAGAGCTGTCACTGATGTGTATGATGAAGACAGCCAGTGTACATCAAACACCCTGCCTATTCTGCGAGCATGCATGCCCAAGTTGAAGGCGGCGATTTCAAGCTCGCGGGTGTGCTTGGGACTCTGAGAAAAAAATGCATACAGGCAATCTGTAAACATTTGAAAATGACTTGCGTCTGTTGTGTGCTTCACTGCATCATGGACTGCAAGCTCCAATTTGTGATTCATGCAGTGAATTACAGTAAGGCCAGGGTTAATTTCATCCCGCAGGAGAGTGGCAGCTCCCCTGTATCGGCCCAGCATAGCGGCGGCCCCGTCAGTCGCAAATCCAATCAATCGGGAGCGCAGCATTTCCTTGGTGATGCCATCTCTCTCCAGGGTGTCCAGCAGCGTGTTTCGTATGGCAGAACCCGTGCATGACTCCAATTCGATTAATTGATAGAAAAAGTTGCAAATCTCTCCATCAAAGGGAATGCGAATGTAGACTATGAGACACGTTTTATTTGAGACGGTCGTGCTCTCGTCTATAAGGATGCTGAATTTGGCAGGGGATGTTTTTATGAACCCTACTAATTGGCTTGCCATTTTTTGTGCAATGAACATCATCGTACTCTTTGTATGTCGGAGTGCAGGATTGAGCCTAAATCAACTCCATTTAGCTCTTGCAGCTCGATCACCTGTGGCAGCATTTTGAATGACAGGTCGTTCTGGCAGATCATGTACGCAGTGCGCATACAGTACGCTGTGGCCCTCACCCTCTCCTCATTCTTCTTCCTCCACAGACTTGCGCTTACATTATTGGCAGTTTCAAATGCTGCATCACGTCTCTTTTGGAGAATTTCAAGGCATTTCACATGGGACTGGCATTTGCCATGCTTGTTGATTTTATCATTCAGCTTTTTAGCTGAGCTGGTTTTAATACCGTTAACAAATGCTGGATCAATGTGAAGGCGCTCGTCTGTGTTGGGGCCTAAAGTTTTTACTTCAGAGCAAGCCGCACATTTCACTGACCCATTGGTTGACGTTGTTAGCCACTCTCGACCCTCTTGCCATTTAGCAAATCGTGCCAGCTCTAGACAGCCACCAACCATTGCATTCCCTGAAGAATACTTCCCAATCTGTAAGCTCAAAACATCCTTGAGGTCTTTGAATGGAATCTGCATTCCACGCCATGATGGTTTGGGCCTGTACTTTTTGTGTCTTCAATTTTTGTCTGTACTTAGGCAGTAGTAATATTACATTATGATCTGAGAACCCAAGGGCAGGGCAGGGCTTGGATACATATGCACCCGGGATGTTTCCAAAACATAAATTCAGCATTCTATTCAGTCATGTTGGAGTTGTTACATACTAACTGTGGGAGAAGTGCGGTGACGTCACAGGTGTTGAAATCTCCCATTAGAAACACAGGCTGGTAGAAGACCTTGCCTCATTTAACACTACTTTTGTTTACTAGTTGCTTTTGGTAAGGCACTCACTCTCTGGGAAAAAAAGACTGTGGATTTAACGACGATGGGCTTTTGATCACTCCTGTGACGTTTTTGTGCACTTTCAAATCTTTCTTTTTCCTTTGGATTTTTTTTCTTTATTCCCTACATGTACTCAACAGTAGCAAGCAGATATCAGATATAAATATTTATAACTTAACCATGAAATAACGGTTATAACGGTTTTCTGTCACTTTTTCATCACCATCATGAGTTTTCTCCCATCCAAACAAGCCTTAATCTCACAAGAATGTGTGTGTGTTGTGTTGTCAACACTGAATTGGACATTTGGCCACTCCCCCTGTAAGAGGTTTCCCTGTAGGGCAGTTTTAAGCAGTTATCCATGTTGTTGTCATTGGTTTGGAGGCACTTACCAGTTTTCACAACTTTTCCAGTTTCACTACTTTAAGCAAATGTTGCGTTAGACCCATGTTTTATATTAGATGTATGTAGATTATATTTTCCCATTTTTTATAAAACATACCAGTTTGACAAAGTTCAGATTACAGTGTAATGAGAACTCTGCCGTTGTAGTTACTCACTGTTATAGAATAAATTTTGCCACAAAATACAGAAAAAAAAAAAAAAACACGGGCTGGTCAGATACCCTGGAGACGGCATTATTATAACATTCTAAAATGCGCTCAGCCGCCAGCGCGTTGTCAGGGCCAGGGACATAAACAAGAATTACTGTTATTAATTGAAATTCACGGGGAAGATAGTGGGGACGAAATGACACAGCCAAGATTTCGTAGTGTCGTGAGCAGTGCATCTCACGAATTGTGAAGTTAGTTGCTCATCTGTCATTTACGGCCATGCAAAGACCACCTCCGACTGATTTCCCTGTTCCTTGTCCCGGTCAAAGCGTATGAACGTGAAGCCATCTAAGCGTACTGTAATGTCTTCAGTTAACCACGTTTCCGTGAAACAGAATAAACTTGTACTCCGATAATCCGAATCAAGCTTAAGAAGTGCCGCAAGTTCATCCATCTTGTTACGTAGCGATCGCACATTTGACAGTGAAAGCAGGTAGTGGTAGGTTACTTCCCCGTCTTCTGATCCTGTTCCTGATCCCTCCTCTCGATCCTCTTTTCCTCCTTCTCTTTTTTATTAGCCGGCGTGTTGGTATGAGATCCAGCTGTTCTGGTGACAAATCAGCTGTTTGGCAAGCATAACGCAGCTTCAGAAGGTCCGCTCTGGTATACTGCCCTACAAAGCAAAAAGGCAGTAACTGCGCAGAGCACCAACCTGAGTAAAATGACTTTAAAGTTATCCAGTTGTCCAGCCCGAGTAGTTGTAGGTAGATTATTGGGCATGAGGTCATTTTGTTACATTGCAGTACAATATTCTATGCCCATATCAATCATTTTATTTATTTTTAAATTTTACCCATTTTTTACAGTTACTGTGTTCTTGCTTTGTATTACTATGAAAAATGTGGTACCATTCCAAGGGAGAAGACAGTAACTACATATTCCTCAAAAACGTTTTTGAAAAAGCTGGGGCTTGGGTGAGTTAGACTGTTACATATAAAAACATTTGTTTTCCTGGACATGGGTTTGCTGTAATTTAACCCTTTAAGGCAGGGGTCGTCAACATTTTTCAGGCCAGGAACCCCCAATAGATGGCGAACTGGGCCTACTATATATACAGCATAGGATTGTGTTTTATAGTGTAGTGTCATGTATAAACATTGCTAATCTTTTATGGTACAAGAAGGAAATAACACAGGTTAATACTGTTTTTACAAATACTAAAATATAAAATTATATTATTTTAAAGTGAAATCAAAAGAATTCGCGACCCCCCTAAGGGGCGCGACCCCCCTGTTGAAGACCTCTGCTTTAAGGTGTATTGATTTCGCTCAGAAACTGTTCTGGTGTTGAAATTCCATATCACATTTTTGAGCTGAATCATGTAGGCCTACAAATGGGCAGTGATTATTTTAAATATGACCACATTATACAGTATGAGTACTTAATGTGTATTTGGGTGTGTTACCTTTAATCCATCTGCATACTATAAAATACATATTGTAGCATTGCAAAACAACTTTACCTGCCAAGCAATTGTGTAAATGACGTGTTTTCAATCTCTTATGTAACTAAAATGAACAAATCGACGATCTTATATGATGCCATATTTGTTTCAGTACGATAATACACAAAAGTGCTTAATAAAGTGAATACAGGGGATACATTTCAAAGGATGATAATCATTTAATAGGATTAATTTAATTTTCTTTCTGTCATTAACAGTTTCAGTTTTAGGTTCATTAAACATTATGAATGAAACAAATACTTATATACTGTACAATATATATATATACGTATATATACACACATACTTACTCTTTGGATTGTATTGGAATATTAAACAACATATTGTTATAACTAACATGAACAATGAACAAGTTCATCTCACATGGTGTGGAAGAATCATGCTGAATGAATGAAAGAAGTGGATGAATTTAGGTTACATTAGGTTGATTATAAAATGCTGAATGGAACAAATACTTCCATATGGAAGACAAAATCTTTAGATTGCATTGGATTATGAAACATGTGCTTTTTTAATTTCTAAAATGAACAATGAACAAGTTCATTTCATATGGTGTGGAAGTTAATACAAAATATGCTGATTGAAGCATGAAAGAAGTATGGATGAATAGAATTGGTAAACATTTGGTAATAAATAGATTGACAGTTATGAATACAAGGACATCTCTCAGAATAATTGGATAATGAAACGGCTATATATGCACCAATAATAACCTTAATTATTTTACATTTCATTTCTTAGTTCTTTTCACATTTCATTTAATTTCATTACTCCTCATTCATCACAGGCAGGGCATACCAGAACCTCCTTCTGTTTGGTGGCATGAGAGGACATAGATTTTTGATTATGTCCGTCTTTTTGACCTCCTCAACTCCTCTATCCTGTGATCGCAGAGGAGGTGGCACGTTCAGCATGAATTTTTTTAAGAGGAAGTCCAATTCTGTAAATTCAGTCTCGACATGAGACAACTTGAAAAACAGGCTCTTGGAGCCATGCCGCACCTGGATCTCTGCCATCTCCCCAAGCTTTGGTGCTTGTGCCTTCTTGACCTTTGTAGTGGAATGCCCATCCCTCCAATCCAGCACGTTGGCATTCTGCAGTGTGACGACATCTACTTTTCTGGAATTGGAGCTTGCCACAACACTAACAAAGTCCTCAAAGTCAAACACAACACCACCTGGACGGTTCCTCAACTGCTGCTCGACACCGTGATGGAAGCTGTCTGCGCTCATGAACGTATGGCCTGGTTCAAAGTACTTCAAGGTGATGTCCTCGAGTGAAGTGTTGTCACTGTTGATTAGAGTGACCAGTGAGGAGAGCAGGCACCAATTTTTATTCTGTGCGCTGCAGTTGTCCACCCAGAAAATGACATGGCGTGCATCCCTCTCCTTCTCTAATGCCGTCACATATGCGGATGTAATTTCTGCAGCGCTTCGCCCTGCTGTTCCCTCATGCCACAAGACAGAGATGGTGTTCTTCTTGTTTTTCCCCTTCCCCACAGAGGCAAATGTCTCATGGTAAGCCACAATGCGACGCGTGAAAACTGAAGACTTAACTCCTGGCATGCGTGGGAGCATTATGACTTTCTGGAGGTCCACACTCCTGACTGATGTTGTATTGTCAGGCCAACTGGCTTCTGCATCTTCCTTGTAGCTGAGTCGGCTCTGCAACGCAGACTGCTTGTGGTTTTGCCAACTTTGACACTCTGGGCAATCCTGCTTCTCCTCTGTGTGGGTTTTTTCATGTTCAGCATGCACTAAACAAATCTCGCACTCCTCCTCCCCAAGTTTTGCGAAACTTATTTTTTTCTGCCGTACAACCTTTCTGTATGCCTCGTACGAACAGGTGTTTCCTTTTTCCACAAAGTCTTCGTGCATCATCTTCATTGTAATGTCACTTGGCAGGTACCGCCGATGTGGGGCATGTTCTCTCCTGTAGTGGCTCACCGAAGGATGAAATGATTCGATGTGCTCCTCTAATTTCTTCACATCCAGCTTGTTTACTGCAGCCTGCTTTCCTCTCTGGTCATTGGGTGGAGCCAGCGGTTTATTCATGGACTTCCCCATCATGGACATGACAAGACTATCATTTTTGGGGTGGTAGCCAAGTGTTGATAGGAAAAACATCTTGCACACCTGTCTTGGCTCTCCTTTGTCATCTTGTAGCCGGTACATGAAAGTCCTGCCACGGCGACTCTCTGCAGCAGTCACTCTTTTGGTTTGTAGTGGGGTGACAGAGTGAAACATCCATGCTCTCCGCTGTGTGTATGACATCTCCCAGTACTGCCTCCATATCTCCCTCCGACTGTCCTCTGCAATGTGGTCTGTGCACTTTCTCCGACATTTTGCACCACATGGCTCCCTTAGTGGATGTGGCTGTGGCTCAGACTCTTCTTCTTCAACTGACTCTTCTTCTTCAACTTCTGTCTGTGTCAGGGTAGGGGGTTCAGTCTGTGCTGGGGAAGGGGTTGGGGTTGAGGTTGGTGTACTGCAGAAGGCATATTTTGGTGGTGTCATCTGTTGATCTCATTTCTCTCTAGCCTTCTTTGTCTGTCTCTGAGATAAAATGTCTCTCTTTGGGAAGAAATAGTAAGTGAACAGGTGAAGGCAATTGAAGTGTCATCACATGCCAATGCAACTGGACACTTTTCTGAAAGCGAGCTGAATTTGAAGACGTACTATCTACTGATAATATTGTCAATAGAAGTACTAGATTTCCTGGCATTTCCACCCTGACATCCAAGTCGTGGATGAAGTGTGTACACTACCATCTGTCATCTGAACAGCTAAGAGCAGTGTGTAACTGTAACTGGTTTGTTGGGATTGTGCGAACAAGTTTTGGAGGAGGCTTGGTATCAGTTTCAGTAATATATTGTAATACATAGTTGTTGTTGAAGTGAAATTCCCTGTAAATGCTCAAGACCCAAGACTTTCTAAAAGTAATCAAATTTAGAATGCTTGGTTTGTCTTCCAGATGTTCACCTAATAATTTGGAAATGTTCCACATTCAAGATTGCAGCTAGATTACAACAATGCGGTGTGTCTCGGTGGAATTTGATGCGTGGTGACCGCAACAGAGAAATTATCTTCATATGTTGGCGTACACGGATGTTTTCAATCAATCGATGCTGAATTCTGAGTATCCATAGTTCATAAACGTATTCCAACAGTTTAACTGGACAAAACTTGAAAAAAGTCGCTATATAATGTTTAAAAAGCCTTCAATCACGAGTCGCTCAACAGAGGAGCACCCCGCGTCTCGTTGCCAAGCCAGAGACTAGATGTTGTAAGTCAGGACCTCCAGTCAGTCTTGGCCAACTTCAACAGCATGTCAAGCCACAGGTGTTTTAAAGTTCTTTTATTCTCTGGCCAGGTCTTGTGGCAAAACTCTCCTATCTCATAAAGACATGCCTTCAGCACAGTCCACTGGTCCAGGTCAACAGCAACCCCAGAGGATGTGAGGACATCTTGGAAGTGATATGTCAATACCTCCACTTCAGATTCACCAAATTCTGGAGAAACAGAACAGAAATATGGAATGCTAATACTTTGTAGTAATATGCTTTCAAGAATCTTTGAATACATTTTATTTTGCAATTGTCTCAATACTTCAGAATCTGCATCAGCTCTGCGTCAGGTGAACTGTTAAAATTAACCAACTATGTAGCCTGGAGGATGCTCGTGCTCATATCAGATATATGTTTGGAGACGCTGACAGAGCTCTTCCAATAGCATTGAATTTGTCTTCATTACACGGCTTACAGTGCTGTCATCACTCATGTTGATACATGTAGGCCTTCAGCTTAGGGCCAGACTTGTGGCACAGGGGTCATATTGGGCAAAATATAGCCATGTCTTCCTCTGGAACAATACTTCCAACAACTTCTTCATAAGTAATGGGGGTGCCTCAGATATTCAGCGTCCCATTATTGCCAAAAAGTCCAGAATAGTTGGAATCATTTGTGCCTCCTTTGTGCAGACAAATTTAACTTTGTCAATGTTTCTCACATTGTTCAGCTTTTTTATTTAGTTGACGCGAGGCGCATCCACTACAACCACATCCACTACAACCCCACTTGAAAATAATAATAATAATAAAATCATGACGCCTTCAGTGACGTAGGGTATCGTGAAAAAAAAGAAAGAATTTTAGGAGTATAGGCTAAGCCCTGACAGAGTGATGCAGGACCCTGATGAGAATCGATGTCAGAAATCTGAAATATAGCAATATAGCTTATAAAGCCCAGAGTTACATTACAGTAAGTGCTACGACCTGTCGACCAGCTGCCACAAAGCTAACCATAACCACCCCAAGAAACTTGGATTTTGTTCCAACTAAACTGTCTGTTTTCTATGTCATAGTTGGAATGTCTTGCTTGGCTAATGGAAATAATTCATGACATTATTTTTTTAATTTAATTCATTACATGTAGCAGAACATACAGGGTGGAAATTCTTTCTATAGCTCTGTGGCAAAGTAACGTAGGGTAAATTCAGGTGAAGTGGGACACTTTTTAATAAAATGCTTTTTAAACTACAAAAATCCATAAGAATGATTCAAATGTGTGTTTATTAGGTTGTTATGAACATATCTAATGGTAAATTAATTTAGTTTATATATTTTTTAAGAATCTTGCACATCTTTGAACACAATCTGACAACCCTTCAGCAAATCTGAAGTATTCAGGTTGAGTGGGACACTTTCTTATGTTAAGTGGGACAGTATCTGATGACTACGGATTGACTACTGGAGACATGCATTTCTTCATTTTTAAAGCATCAGAACATTTATATACAACAAATTATTGTCAAACATAAACATTTAACAATCTGTAAATAATGTATATTAAGTATAAAGTTGAATAGCAATACTCTTTATAATTTTTAATACCATTAGGTGTAGCATAAAACATTAAAAACTTCCACCGTTTTTCCAGTGGAGCTCTTAACTAGTTTTTAAAAACACTTCAATAATGGATTATGACCTGGTAAGTGCCAGGTGATCCAATAACAGGAAATTCATAACAAGGCCTGTGTATTAAGAGTGTAAATGCGTATTGAACCAAAACAACCAGTTAAGAACATGAATAAAGAGCACAAACAAATTAAGAACACAAAGACTGCAAACATAAAACAAGCAACATATTTGCTTCCACATCAGCAATTCTTCCAAAATTTAAACATTGGCCTACAGTAGGCATGAAGGTATGAAGGCCGTGTATGACGTGGGCATGAAGGTGAAGGTGGAGGTGGATGGCCTAGGTATGCAGGCAGTGGATGGCGTGGATGGCCTGGGCATGAAGGTGGAGGTGGATGGCCCATGTATGCAGGCAGTGGATGGCGTGGGCATGAAGGTGGACGGCACATCAGGAATCTGCAGCTGGTTCAAGGGGGAGCTGTATATCTTGAACCAGGATTCCACCACAACAGGGTTCATTCCAGAGGCCCTTGTGGCAGACAGGGCTTCTGGTTTTCGGAGGCTGATCAGTGGACTTCTTTTCATGAAGCCCTCAAACCAATAGTGCCCTGCCTTTTGCCTTTCCTCCGAAAAGCCCAAGATGCCATTCAATTTGGCATACTGGAAAGCTATGTGCTGTTGTCCCCGGCCTCTAGCAGGAACCCCCTTTCAGCGAGCAGCTTCACAAGACTAGCCAACTCACTCTCAGCCTCTTTTGAGAGCAAAGGGGATTTACCAGAAGCATGGCTGGCACCTTTCACCAGCCCTTTCACCCGCCGTTGTAGGGTTGACTTTGGGACATTCCATGCCCTTGATAAAAACCTCAGCTTCAGTTCCTGTCCCGTAGTCATCTGCCTCTGGTACTCCTCAATAGCCCCTGCCATTCTGTATTCCTTCCATTGATTTAACTTTCTTTCCTTCCTAGATTGCTCTTTCCTTCTCTTCTTTCTCTTCTCCTCTCCTCTCTCTGACAGCCTGTCTCTTCTCTTAACTATTTTCATTGATGTCCCTTACAAATCTGTAAATTTTACATTTAGTCCCATTATTCTTTACTCACCACAATAAAGACTCACAAAAATGTTGTTATATTTATTAATAAATATATTTTTCATATTTTTGGGCAAATTAGCTGTTTTGTACATACTAACATGAAGAGTAGCACTGGCCCACTCAACCTGAAACACCCTGTCCCACTCTATCTAACACTGTCAGGTTGAGTGGGACAGTGCTAAAATAGTAATTTATAAGCACACTGACCATATGATGCATCAAAAGCTAAACATGTATTGCTACATCATAAAGGACAGAGCTATCAACCTTAGTAGTTTGAAACAGATATACAATTGTACAGTGTCTTACCATGAGGTTTCTGGGGTCTCACAATTTAAATAACAACAAAAGGACCGCCCCTGTGATGTCACACTAATCACAATGCTTGTTTCATGTCTACTGGACATTAAGCAACAACCCAGTAATAATAGCTGTGAAAAAATTAATCCTTTAAATGACTGATAATCTTAAGTGTCCCACTCAACCTGAATCTACCCTACTGTACCTCAGGTGTGACCCTTATGACATCACATGTCATTATGATGTCACAATATTCAGAAATCTCACCACCTTTCCAGAGTTTATTTCAGAGTGAAATAAGGACAAGTAACAAGTGACAAGTAATTCCTGAGTTAAATATTGTCTTAAAAAACAACAGACCTGCTACAACATAGGTGACCTGGTAAGTCCCATATCAATCTTTTGAATATTTGAGAATGATAGCCTAATATGTATGTAGCCTACTAAAATGTAAATTTACTTAAAAAATTAAGATTGCTTGATGAATTAGGTATAGCCCAATTTTGTAAAGGTATCAATAAGCCATTGGATGTTTTAAGTAAGTCCTAAAAAACAAATGTTGATCAAAAGCTTATTTGAGTGAAAGTATCATGCCAAACATGGGAGATGCATGGTGACTAATTGCCAATACACGTATGTTTGTTTCACTGTGGTTATTTTATGCCTTTTAAAAGCAGTTATGATCTAAACTGTTTAGATTCATGAGTAGGACTCGTCTTATCTACT
Organism: Setipinna tenuifilis; assembly: GCA_030347295.1. Lineage (NCBI taxonomy): Eukaryota > Metazoa > Chordata > Actinopteri > Clupeiformes > Engraulidae > Setipinna > Setipinna tenuifilis. The sequence goes on from CM059265.1 coordinate 16,425,530, forward strand.
TAAGGGTACACGTTAATCAGACACACATAGTCAACACCAAGTTTTGGTGGATTTTGTTCTTATTTAACAAAGTTATGTTGGTTATTTATTTATATTTGTTGTTTATACCATAAACAACAACATATATTATAATTTACCTTTTTAAACTCAACATTATGTTGTTGCAGAACAATGTTTAATGTGTTTTTAAAAGAATGAACCATAGTGTCATTATGATGTCATAATGTTCTGGTATGGAATGTCACAGCAATGTACATAAAACTACTTTCAAAAGCTCAGTTCACCACAGCAAATATTGGAAGAGGACATAGAAAACATACTGCACAGTGAAATATTGTTTTAATACTACAACAGGCTACAACACAGTAGGTTATCTTATAAAACTTATCTTGGTCATGATATTATAGAGTATATTGAGGTCTTTTTTAGATTTATGTACAAGAGCATTATTAACTTTTAACTTATTAACGCACATTTGAATTCAACACCTCTCCTTCTCTTTGTGGTTAATTATGGATATTATTATGACTTGTTTAATGTTCTACCTCAGATCTCAAGATGTGGCGGAATCGAGTACAGCCAAATGTACCACTGTCCACCCACAGGACCAAAAGAGGCCTTAAACCAGTAAAGCTCTCCCCGATAAGCCTATGTTTGGAGAGCTCAGAATGTCTGCCACCTCATGAGCCAAATGACCATCCTGCTTATTTATATGAGAACAGGGTTAAAGTGATGGAGAGAGGGTGGAGAATTATGAACCTGACTCCAGAAATTTGGAAAAGAAAGCTGCAAACTTTGGAGTTGTCCAATCTGGACATCAGAGGCCTTGCAGCTGAGGTGGAAATGAGGAGGGAGAATCATGAGAGGAGGATTGTAAACATGAACTGGGTGGAGTCCAGAGATGAGGCAGTCCTGGCGAAGATCCTAAAGACCCTGAGAGGCGAGGAAAGCTTTGGGAGCACACCAACAGGCTCTTCCTCACCTACCTCATCTGATGATGGATCAACATCCTCCTTTGTCTTTGGCTCTTCTTCCTCTTTAAGGAGCGAGTCACCACCTGCCAGCGTAAGTTCTAGCTGATCTGCTAAATTCAAGTGGTATGAGACCTTTGATGGCACCATAAATGTTGATGTTTTGTAATTTTAAGTGATACATGAAACTGTAAAGTGCTTTACAAATTAAATTATTATTGTTATTCTAACACATTTCTAAGCAAGACTATACTGCTTAACTAAACTGTTCTCACAACTCTGAGGTCAATAAGTGAGTCAAATAATCTCGAACAAAAAAACAAAAAAATGTTTCTAAATTTGTTTACACTGTTTCAGGCTTCAGAGGAAGATTTGAAGACTGAGGAGAACCAGGTTAATGAAAACCAGGAAAGTTCTGAAAAGGAGGACCCAACTTGGTGCATTAAAGATTTTAAATATTGCATAATGGCTACTAAAATGAAATTGGTGATGATGAAAGAACTTAAAATGGATGCAAAGTCATGGTCAAAACAGGAAAAACATTGGTAACACTTTATAATACTGACTCCTTGTTAAGCATTAGTTATGCATTTGTTAAGCATTACTCAAACCTTAGGTAACCCTTTGTTAAGCATTTGTTAACCATTATCTCTTTATTATTTCCCATTACTTGACCATTAACATATACTGTTTGTTAATGGTTTGTTTATGGTTAGCACACGTTTTGCAAAACAGTAACAAAGCCTTGGTAAAACCTTAGAAAACCCTTTCTTACTGATGTGTTAACCCATTAACTCTTTCTTATGTAACATAACTTAATCATTAGTAAGTAGTGTTAGTTAATAACGTGTGTCTCCAATTTCTTAATCATTTGTTAATTATTTGTCATCATTACTTAAGTGTATATGTTAATGGTTTGTGTGTGGTAACTGTGACATGACATTAGTATGGTAGAGGCTTATGCAACTGCCTCTCAAAGATGTTTCAGGATATTTACTACTGCTTTGTTAAGGCATAATCACGTGTAACTAATGAGTTGTAACTTATTACCAAAGTAAATCTGGGGGGGCTATTCTAAAGTGAAACCTGTTCATATATTAACAAATGACTTGTTAAGCATAACTCATGTGTAGTTAAGGAGTTACATCTCATTAACAAAGTAAATCTGGGGGGGCTATTCTAAAGTGAAACCTGTTCATACATTAACAAATGACTTGTTAAGCATAACTCATGTGTAGTTAAGGAGTTACATCTCATTAACAAAGTAAATCTGGGGGGGCTATTCTAAAGTGAAACCTGTTCATACATTAACAAATGACTTGTTAAGCATAACTCATGTGTAGTTAAGGAGTTACATCTCATTAACAAAGTAAATCTGGGGGGCTATTCTAAAGTGAAGCGTGTTCATACATTAACAAATGATTTGTTAACCCTTACTGATGTGCAAAAAGCCCTGTCTGTTAGAACACCATGAAGCAGTTGTATCATTTCAGTCTTTATTAAACTTTACACTTCAAAATGACATGTGACAGAGCCTTTGGTTATGTGTGGTCTGTAAACAACACAGAATAAGGCTAATCAACATACTGAATTACAATAACTAACATAAAACATACATTGACTGAAGGTACACCTTAACTGAAATAATCTTACATAAAGATGTAGCTGAACAGTAACAAAATCACCAGAGTATAATAATTATCTTCGTAGCATTACCTCAAATACTGGAACATAGCTTAACTAGCATGACTAGCAGATTTCCTATGCAAACCAATCCAATGCTAGTTTTCCACTTAGCATTGCTAATCGGAAATAGCTAACTACTCTAATAATAGTAACATTAACAATGCAACCTAGACACCCAAACTCTGATAATTACTTACTATCTTGTACACATAACACTTACTTGGTCAGAAAGCACGCACACAACTCCTCATATGTCATAATCTTAATACTGTAACCTAGCTGACCAGGTGCTCTGTGCTGCCTGTCAAGCTGAACTGAAAACTGAATGGTTGAAACTGAACGGTAAACTGCACGCTAGGGGGCGTGGCTAAGCAGCAGTCTCAGAGTCTTTCTTATAGCCGCCCCCGAATTGCTGAGACAATTCGCTCACGTGATTATGCCTTAACAAAGCAGTAGTAAATATCCTGAAACATCTTTGAGAGGCAGTTGCATAAGCCTCTACCATACTAATGTCATGTCACAGTTACCACACACAAACCATTAACATATACACTTAAGTAATGATGACAAATAATTAACAAATGACTAAGAAATTGGAGACACACGTTATTAACTAACACTACTTACTAATGATTAAGTTATGTTACATAAGAAAGAGTTAATGGGTTAACACATCAGTAAGAAAGGGTTTTCTAAGGTTTTACCAAGGCTTTGTTACTGTTTTGCAAAACGTGTGCTAACCATAAACAAACCATTAACAAACACTATATGTTAATGGTCAAGTAATGGGAAATAATAAAGAGATAATGGTTAACAAATGCTTTACAAAGGGTTACCTAAGGTTTGAGTAATGCTTAACAAATGCATAACTAATGCTTAACAAGGAGTCAGTATTATAAAGTGTTACCAAAACATTCCTTAAAAAGTAATAGGAAAGATTATAAAAGCAACAAGAAAACCATGCTGGCAGATCAAAAAAGAAAGATGGAGGAAGACCTGAAAGTACAAGAGAAAGAAATTGAACAGGGCCAGAAGCGTGTTGAGGATGCACTCAAACATGAGGCAGTCTTTCTAAATGCATTATTGAAAGAATACAAAATGCATCTGAAAGAGGAAGAAAAAAAAGAAAAACAAAGGGAAAAGGAAGAAGCAAAGCAAGAGAAACAGAAACTTGCTGAGCAAAAAAAAATAGAGAAGGAAGAGGAGAAAAACTTTAAGAAGGAGCTGACCATGGAAAGAAAAAAGAAAAAAGCGAATATTCTAAAAATTTACAAGGAGGAGAAAAAGAAAGAAAAGGAGCAGAAAATTCAGAAAAAACTGGAGAAAGAAGAAAATAGGAAATTAAAGATAATGAGAAAATATGAAGAAAGAGTTTGTAAAAACAACAGGAGGTGGACAAAAAGACTTGAGAAATGGAATAGGCTTTGTTACAAAGTAAGGGCAGGACCAGGGCGTTGTTGCCAAGCTGTGGCCAAACTTTTTAGGCCATGTTTTGGTGAAGAGGGGGGGAAGATGTCCAAGGAGCAGAAAAGGAAAAGAAAGGAGCAAAAAATGGAGGAAAAAAGGCAGAAAGAAGAAAATAAAAAGATGAAGATATGGCAGAAATTTGAAGAAAGGCAACGTAAAAACAACAGGAGGTGCATGAAAAGAATTGCCAAATGGAATAAGCTGTGTGACAAAATAAGGGCAGTACCAGGAGCTGTTGCCAACCTTTTCAGGCCAAGTTTTGCCAAGCAGGTAGAAAGGGAGTTGAAGGAGGAATACAATTTAAAATTGCGCCTGCACCAAAAACAAAAGGCAGAACTGAAAAAGGAAGCTGAAGCCAAGGCAATGTGGGTCCAATGGAGGATTAATAACATTTACAGAGTGGAGGAGCTGGAAAGACAGCAGCTGGAGGAGAAGGAGAGAGTAAGCGCTGCTGAGCAGGAGGTAGGAGAATGGAGAATGAACATGCTGCTTGAGCTGAGGAAGGCAATGGTCAGCCCAAGCAGCACCAACACAACATATTAATGGAAGATGAGAGGACCCTAAGAAGTCCCTGTAGGAGAAAAGGTCAGTAATTCAGATGGTCAGGCAAGACATTCAAAGAACTCACTCACATCTTAATGCTCACATGGAACAAATGAAAAACGGTGATATGCTTTTGGATGTTCATGTTTAGTGGTGCCAAAGAAGTTAAAAGTAACACCAAGGAGTTCCCTGGGGAAAGAGAGCATCTTCACAGGAACTGCTGCCATCATACACACAGAAAATACTATGTGAACTCTTTCACATATACGGTTTGCATGAGAATTGTAAGGCCATTCATTGTAACCAAGGTAAGGCAGATATCCTTGTTAAAAATTGTAGTAGTGACCTGGACTGGGAGCAAAGAGTAAGATTTATGGAACATGTTCTGTATACCACTATCTGGCTCAAATCATGCCAGAACCAGTTGCTGCTGTAAGACTGTTTGACCGATGACATTATAGTTATTGGACTGTCTGTAGTCTGGTGTAAATTTTCTAAATGATTTTTGCCTTCTGTCCATGTAGGCTCACACTAGATGTGTCCTGACGAAACAAACATGGGTATCATGCAACATGGCAGCTTGGAGGAAATTCCTGTGAAATTCACAGTCTCATTCCCAGTGGGAACTCTCTTAACTGAAAGGTACAAATTACAGATATGAAGAGTTGGGTGCATATGTAAATGATGATTTTTCAGTCAATATCTGGTCTTTGTCTTGCAGTAACTCTGGTGAGATATAAAAACAACCATTCATTTGATCCATGGCATCTTGACAGGTGTATCACCCTGTCTGTAGAAAGTTTTATGATTATATGAAACTAATGTGCTCAACATTTCCTGTTTCAGCTTCTTCAAACATCTGCTGTCCCAGCACCAGCCCGAGGAGGACGGGTCCCCCAAAAGCCTAGGTCCTCCCAAGGTTTCTTCCAAACTCTGGGAGTTTTTCCTTGCTACTGTCGCCATTGGCTTGCTTTTGGGGGCATGAGGACATTGTTAAATTCTAGCTGTACAAAACATAAAATCAATTTGTAAAGAAACCTGTTCAAATCTTTTCTTTTGGCAAACTATTTATTATTATGATTCAACAAAACTATAACAACAACAAATAGAACAAGAGCAAGTATAATGCCATACAAATCAGAGCTTTACACAGAATTCATGTTACTATGACAACAGGGCAAGGAATTATATTCTGATCAATTTGTCCAAGTCATGGCAGTCCATCCCATATAATGGATATTGTTGCAATGCAATTGTTTTACCTTAGCAGTTCATACCATATAACAAAGACTTCGTAGGCATTATGCTGATTTAATAAAAGGGCAACTGTCACTGCGTCCAACCCACGTAAATGGCAACACCCAAATTGCTAAAATCAAAGTAGGTTTAAAGGGAATCATTGCACAGTTCCTTACTCTTCCTACCCCTCAAGCTGGAATGTGCACATAATATTCTGGTCCTGCATTCAAAATGTAATCATCTTTTCTTTGTGCCATTATCAACATTTCCTGAAAGTTTCATTCAAATCTGTTTATTACTTGTCAAGATATCTTGCTAACAGACAGACAGACAAACGTGAGTGAAAATCAGGGGCGTAGCCAGAAATGATCAAATGGGTGGGCCCAGCAAAAACTCAGGTGGGCCTAGCCCAAAACACACTGGTTATTATTACAGTTTTTTATGTTTGCTTACACGTTAAAATCTAAAGTTTTCCACAATTAATGAAACCCAATACTCAAATACCAAAACATCGGCTCAGGTAGGCACCACTCTAAGCACATTTTCAGCTTCACACATTTTGCAAAACACTACACACAGCGATTTGCAAAACATTACACACATTTAAATGCCATACACACATGATGCTTTTGTAATGTCACCTTTTTTCCATTTCAAAACACTAGCTACCAAATGACCACACACTTGCAACCAACTGGTTAAACACAATTGTCATGTGCCAAAACACTAAGGGAAAAAATGCAAAACACAGTAATCATACTTAAACACTGTAAAATAGAAAGCAGGGGCATAACTTTGACTTGAATATGAATGTAAGGCTTAGTAAATAAAGTAAAGTAAAGATAAGAGTGAAGAGGTAAATACTATCACTGCAAGGTACAATGGGAGGAGAGCAGACAAAAAAGACAAGGACTAAATTGATCACATTGGAATGACATTGGTTGACTACCTTGAAAACGCTATGTTGAGACTTGCCACCAAATTAGCCAGACATGATACTTAGAGTAACTTTTTGTCTCCAACAACACTGTGTTTTACTATGTTTGCTGTGAATATGGTTCTTTGAAAAAATGGTTTTCAACATGCAACCATGCAACAAGCAAACACTTCAGCATATTGACTGATTTTGGATTACATAAAAGTAAAAAAATATCTATTGAAATATATTTAGTGAACAGCATTTGTCATGTGTGTAGTGGTCTCGGTATATATTTTTAACTTTACCACAGTTTTAGTGAAGGGGAGGAAAAAAAAAAGTTACCCCACCAGGGTTTGAACCCAGGTCTCCAGGGTACCAAACATGCACTTTGCATATTTGGACAGAGTACACAACATTGTAACTGCAGTGAACACGAATGAACGCATGCGTTACATTGTTGTGTGGGACAATGTGTCCTTTCATAGATCTCCTTTGGTACGAAATTGGTTTCTACAGCATCCACAGTTTACAGTCCTTTTTCTTCCACCATACTCATCTTTTCTAAATCCAATAGAAGAGTATTTCTCAGCATGGCGGTGGAAGTTTTACGATCTCGATGAAATTCTGTGGCCAGATGCAGCAAGGAGAAGGGATGCCTATTTTTTTTCTTCAACATGGTTAAAGATACTGTTGTGTATTGTTTTGTTCAGTATATACTTTGTTGTCAAACTGCAACTATTGTCTGAGTTGAGTCTAGTTACAGGATAAAAAAATAAACATTTTCATTGGTCTGCAGAATTGCTGTCATATAGTGTCGAATTTGTGAATTGGTGTCATCGGGTGAATTTACTATATTTTACTTTGTCTGTGTAATTTACAAGAGAGCAAATGTTACAATTATTTTGCATTTATTACCACTGTGTCTAACTTATTCCAATACAATCATATGATGTGACTCATGTGTGTGCAATTTGGTGCCAGAATTGCATTTTTATAAATATGTGTACACTTTTGACAAAAGAATAGCATTTTGCAATAGAGCTGGGGTGTTCTGTTAATTGGGTATATGGTTGCATTAACTGTGTGTAGTGTTTTGTCAACATGGGCCCAGTTTTTAAAATTGAGTTTAAGCAACTGTAAAAAACTGTATTACAGTTTTTTATGTTTGCTTACACGCTAAAATCTAAAGTTTTCCACAATTAATGAAACCCAATACTCAAATACCAAAACATCGGCTCAGGTAGGCACCACTCTAAGCACATTTTCAGCTTCACACATTTTGCAAAACACTACACACAGCGATTTGCAAAACATTACACACATTTAAATGCCATACACACATGATGCTTTTGTAATGTCACCTTTTTTCCATTTCAAAACACTAGCTACCAAATGACCACACACTTGCAACCAACTGGTTAAACACAATTGTCATGTGCCAAAACACTAAGGGAAAAAATGCAAAACACAGTAATCATACTTAAACACTGTAAAATAGAAAGCAGGGGCATAACTTTGACTTGAATATGAATGTAAGGCTTAGTAAATAAAGTAAAGTAAAGATTAGAGTGAAGAGGTAAATACTATCACTGCAAGGTACAATGGGAGGAGAGCAGACAGAAAAGACAAGGACTAAATTGATCACATTGGAATGACATTGGTTGACTACCTTGAAAACGCTATGTTGAGACTTGCCACCAAATTAGCCAGACATGATACTTAGAGTAACTTTTTGTCTCCAACAACACTGTGTTTTACTATGTTTGCTGTGAATATGGTTCTTTGAAAAAATGGTTTTCAACATGCAACCATGCAACAAGCAAACACTTCAGCATATTGACTGATTTTGGATTACATAAAAGTAAAAAAATATCTATTGAAATATATTTAGTGAACAGCATTTGTCATGTGTGTAGTGGTCTCGGTATATATTTTTAACTTTACCACAGTTTTAGTGAAGGGGAGGAAAAAAAAAGTTAACCCAGGTCTCCAGGGTACCAAACATGCACTTTGACCACAACACCAAAGAGCCAGACAGTGTGTTATGGTACTCAGAGCACACCCAAAAACCTAATGATGGTCACTCCTGAACTTATCCTTGCATATTTGGACAGAGTACACAACATTGTAACTGCAGTGAACACGAATGAACGCATGCGTTACATTGTTGTGTGGGACAATGTGTCCTTTCATAGATCTCCTTTGGTACGAAATTGGTTTCTACACCATCCACACTATTTTTTTCTTCAACATGGTTAAAGATACTGTTGTGTATTGTTTTGTTCAGTATATACTTTGTTGTCAAACTGCAACTATTGTCTGAGTTGAGTCTAGTTACAGGATAAAAAAATAAACATTTTCATTGGTCTGCAGAATTGCTGTCATGTAGTGTCGAATTTGTGAATTGGTGTCATCGGGTGAATTTACTATATTTTACTTTGTCTGTGTAATTTACAAGAGAGCAAATGTTACAATTATTTTGCATTTATTACCACTGTGTCTAACTTATTCCAATACAATCATATGATGTGACTCATGTGTGTGCAATTTGGTGCCAGAATTGCATTTTTATAAATATGTGTACACTTTTGACAAAAGAATAGCATTTTGCAATAGAGCTGGGGTGTTCTGTTAATTGGGTATATGGTTGCATTAACTGTGTGTAGTGTTTTGTCAACATGGGCCTAGTTTTTAAAATTGAGTTTAAGCAACTGTAAAAAACTGTAACAAAAGTAATCAAACAAAGGGAACCTTCTGATTTGTTGGGCCTGATTGACAAGCGGGTGGGCAGAGGCCCACCCCAACCCACCACGGGCTACACCTATGGCGAAAACATAACCTTCTTGGCAGAGGTAAATATCCTGTCATTTACAATTAGGTTAATTACAGTTTTTTCTGATCGCTTAAGCACATTTTTTGCACCTACTGGCTGTTTTTGCAAAACTCTACACACAAATAACAAAACCTTTCACCAAATTAGCAAAACATTGTAGATACCTTGCAAAAGCTAACACATCTTGCTTAACTCTGCAAACCTTTGTAAAAATGGTGTTTTTATACCAAACAGTTAACACAAACCATCATATTACAGTTTTTTCTGAATGCTTAAATACTTATAGTGATTGTTGTAGCACAATTTCTAAAACTACTAATTCTTATAGCAAAACCCCTCACTGAGTTTGCAAAACTAATAGCACAAACTCTGCTTTGCACTCAGTTTGTAATTTTGTAACACACACTTCCACTGCACAGCACTCTTTTTGCAAAACTGTAAACACAACTCACTGCTTTACACACAACTTGCAAATAACCACTGTTATTTACACTGTAGCGGCTCAGGTTAGGCTGAACCCATTGGCCACTGTAAATAAGAGTGTTATTACAGCCTGGTTCATGGTATTTGGCATTCTGTCCGAAGATAGAATATCTGCATACAGATGACTTAATATGGGTACCAATTTACTGGAAAGGGCTTTATAAAATTCAACAGATATCCCATCGGGACCTGCTCCCTTTCCGCTTTGTAAAGAACTAATAACTTGTGTGATTTCCTGACATGATATAGGGGCATCAATATTAGCTTGTGCTTCCTGACTTATTTGAGGGATTTCAAGTTTATCCAAAAACGTTTGAATCTCCCCAATATCAGCATTTGCTTCTGGTGTATAGATACCTGTGAAATAATCTCTAAATTGGTCATTAATGGTCTGTGGGCGAGTGGTGATTTTATCTGGTGCAATACGAATTTCAGGGATAATGGTTTTAGCTGTTTTCCGATGTAATTGATGTGCGAGGAGTCTACCTGCTTTGTCACTGTGTTCATAACATGTTTGCTTTGATTTAAAAAGAAGCTGTTCTGTGTCTTTGATGGATAGGCAGTCATATTCAGATTTTAATAGTAGGAGGTCTTTATGTAAGCTTGAATCAGAAGGATCAGAAGCAGCCCTACTGTCTAGATCTTTTATTTTTCTTGATAGCTCAGCAAGTTGAAAATTACGCGCTGATCGCAAGTTTGTAGGAGATGATTTGGCCCCTTATATATGCTTTAAATGCCTCCCAAATTGTGCTATAAGGCACATCTGTCACAAGACTAGAACTGGAACCAGGGAAACAAGACAGAACAGGAGAGGACACAATTGTGTTAGCGTAGCCCCAGAGGCCTATTGACAGGTACATAGGGTAACAGACAACAGACAGCCAGTGGGAACAAGGACTGGGCAGAGTCAGGGTTACAGGACAGGGTCAGAAGCAGCCGCCGTTGGCCGCAGGGTCAGGGTCAGAAGCAGCCGTGTTCGTTTAAAAAAAGAAGTCTATTTGATTACCAATGAAATCAGTAAAATCCTTGTCATTTAGTAGTAATGGGTCAAAGCGCCATGTTCTTTGTTTAGTGGTACTATTAGGTATTTGAAGGTCTAACTGCAAAGGGCAGTGATCAGATATAACAATACTGTGGTATTTTGTGAGTGACAAAATGAAGAGACCTATCACCAACAAGAAAGTAATCTATCCTTGAGTAGGACCTGTGTACGGGGAAGTAGAAAGAGTACTGCCTGGTTGATGGATTGGAACTTCTCCAAGAATCTCTTAACCTGTACTGGTTTAAAAATGACAGAAGGACCTCACCAGACTTGGAAACGCTGCTCTGTGTCCCAGCCCTGGACCTATCTAGAATCTAGTCTAGAACACAATTAAAGTCTCCTCCTATTATTAGATGATGTGAATTGATATCTGGCAATTTGGCTATGAACTGTGAAAAAAACTGTGGGTTGTCCCAATTTGGACCATATACATTAGCCAGGATGATGGGAGTACCAAATAGTTTCCCTGAAACTATGATATATCGACCATTTGCATCTTTGATAACCTGCGACAAAGTAAACGGGGGTCCCCCTTTTAATCAAGACTGCCACCCCCCTGGCCCTGGCCACATAATTAGAACTGAAAATGTGATCAACCCAACCCCTTTGTAATTTTGAGCATTCAGTAGTCAGAAGATGGGTCTCCTGCAAGAAAGTGATATCTGGACCTAATGCTTTTAAATGTGTAAAAATACGGGTACGTTTGATTGGGTGATTCATCCCCTTCACATTCCAACTGATGAGGCTGGTGGCACAGGGTGCATATGGAGCTATTTTTGTTCCAATATCATTCAAACAAATAAAAAAATATCCAAACAACACAGCTTTGAAAACAAAAAATGAAGTTTTAAATTTTTAGTTCTAAAAAAATTGATTGCGCTCCGGTTTCCTTTTTGTTATTACAGAATTTATGTTTACAAGTCTAAAAGTTTTGCACCTCTAAATCTGTTGCGGATCAAAATGTTTTGCTTTGAAGTTCAGGTGCGTTTACTTCCTGGTCAAATATGTTTGCGAGTCGAAAAGTTTTGAACCTCAAAATCTTTTGTGAAGCAAAAGCTTGTGATTGCAAGTACAAATGAACCTGATAGATGGGGTTTCAACGAGAGAAACGATTGATTTCTATTGGTAGCTTGCCTCTGTGTCTGCCGGTGTCGGCCTGGCCTGGCCCTCCCGCCAACCCGCCCCCTGAAGACGGTGTGTGGACGTGAATTGCGAAGACTGAGCCGGTGGGAAATTGGAAGGTGCACGTTAAAACGTACACCTTGTTGCTAAAGGGCTTGAGCTGTTTTGATTCTGTCCAGAAATTACGAAAATTTCCTCAATTAAGAGTCAAATCAAGTCAAATTTGAGTTTTTCTTTTGACGGATAGAATTTGCTCTGGTGGCTATTAAGTTCTAATATTAGTCAGCTAGCTCGCTCAATTCTGAACAGATTCTCGTCATATCTGTACAGAACAAAAAATACATAAACATGTGTTAAAATGTGCCTGAGTTGTAAAGAAAATTTAAACTATAGCCAGGGAGGTGTATGAATATTTAGCTTGTCCTTTGCCAGCATGTACGTGTATGTATAACGAACCCACTGGGAAATGGCAGTAAGGATAACATTGTGCTAAGTGGGGGAGAGGAATTTACCTAATGATGTTGTTGACTTGGTCTTAATGCTGTAGGGCAATAAATGTAGCATGTCATTTCAAGACCTCATACATGTTGCAGAATGGAGCCTCGTCCACAAGGATCTCATGGCACTCAGGTGATTGATTGATTGATTGATGACTTTATTAGTACCCAAAGGTAGATTTGGTTTGCAGTCAAGTGAACTCTGCTCATACAAAACAACCAAACATCTTGGACACACATAACATACAAACATACAAACATTTCACACTAAACACAAGACATGACATACAAGAATTTCACACTAGACACAAGACAACACCAAAAGTAGTGCATCCTATTTAAGAGACATGGTATCATATGGTACACATCATAAATACCCTAAAATACCCATACATCATAAAATACCCTAAAATGTGCCATCACAGTCTGTGTTTAGAGGCTATTTTGTTAATTTCCCCAATAGCAGAGGGGACAAAGCTTCCTCTGAAGCGCTTTGTTTTACAGGCAGGCTGGCTGTATCTATGACCAGAGGGTCAACTCAGGGATCAGGGATCAACTCAATCAGCATGTTCGTCAAGCACATCAGAATGATGGTGGGATGTGGAATGTCCTACAACAAGCATCCAGACCTGCAGTTACCTAGAATTGCCAGAGATGAAGCAGATGTGCAGTCTATTGTAAGGCTGCTTGAAGATGACTGGATGAACCCTTTTGACACAAATGAAAGTGAGTTTGTCAGCCTTTCAACAGGTACCTTTCCTGTTCCAGATATAGCAGGAGACCTCCTTAGTGCTCACAAGATTGGCACAGAAGCATATGAGGCATTTAAACGGGACGGGCTTGAAGACCAAGCTCCAAAGACCCAGTTCCATGATAAAATGATAAAGAAGAGACTGAAGACATTTTCAAATATCCGAAAGAAGCCTTCCACAAGCAACCCAAACAAAGTTATTTTGCAGGCAGACAGAAAGCTCTTTGCCACATGGTCCTGGTGGCAGAGAGCTGCCATCTCAAAATGAGTGATGTCCTCTCCCACCCATTAGGACCATTGCCATGGGCGCTTGCCAATGGAGATGGGACACTTAGAAAAACAAGCAAAGCTGTTCTTGCCAGGGAGCTAGAGAAGCAGATCTTACCAGCAGAGATCATCCCTGAGCCATCTGCTACCATCATTGATGGGATGAGCCTGGTTCAGAAGATGAAGGGGAATGACCAAACCTTTTCTCAACTGGCAGACTCAGCCTTGACTCAAATCCTACATGAAGGGGGCAAAAGCGAGAGAATTGATGTAGTCTTTGATGTACATCGGGATGATTCAATCAAGAATGCAGAGAGAGAGAGAACAGGGGTTGCAGCACAAGATTGCAGTTCCGGAACATTGCACCAGGTCACCGGATCCAGCAATGGAGAAAGTTTCTCACCTACTCTACCAACAAGGCCAACTTTGTAAGATTCCTGGTGTCTGAGTGGAAAACCACCAAGCTAAGAGAAAAGCTGAAAGACAAGCAGCTCTATGTTGCCAGTGAGGAAAACTGTTTGCACATCACCAAGGATAAATGGGAAGGGGTTGCATGTCTGCAGTCAAATCAAGAAGAAGCAGACACAAGAATAATTTTGCATGCAGCACATGCTGCAGAGGAAGGCTACAAGGCTGTTGCAGTAGTAGCTGATGACACTGATGTGTTGGTGCTCTGTCTGGCATCTGGCTCTGCTGATATCTCGTGTCCCATATTCCAGAAATGTGGAACAAAGAACAGAGTGAGGTATCTTGACATTGTGAAGCTACGGCAGCGGCTGGGAGAGTGTCTGTAGTGCTCTGATCGGCTTGCACACATACACTGGATGCGATACTGTGAGTGCCTTTGCAGGCCGTGGAAAGTTTTTCATGAGCTGGGACAGGTCTGGCAGCTGGCAGACCTATTCATGAAGCTGCAAGCATTCACATGCCAGCTCTACATAGTACCCACAAAGACAGAGCACATAAATACAGCCCGCTACCAGCTTTTCTGCACACAGCATGGAGAGCGTGAATCAAGCCAACTTGATTGCCTCCTCATGCATGCTATACATGCCAAATATCAGGCTGGCATCTGGAGATCAAGGCTTCAGCAGCATCCACAATTTCCAAGCCCACTTGACCACGGCTGGGCCAAAAATGAAAATGACCAGCTTACTATACAGTGGATGCGGGGATCTCCAGCCCGTCAGGCAGTGCTCCAAATGCTGTCTTGCAACTGCAGCCGTCAATGTAAACTGCCGGATTGCCAATGTCTGAGAAGTGTCTTGAAATACACAACCCTCTGTAAACTGCAGACATGCATAAATCAGTATGAAGAGGATGACCATGGTGACATGATTACAGATGCTTGACTTGACCGAGTCAGATCCTGAGGACAGAAATAATGTCCCATATTATTTAGTTCCTTTTAATGTTGTTAATGTGTTTTTGTTCATGATGTCTGCTCTTGATGTTCTTGTTTTTGCAGGAAAAGTAATAATAATAATAAAGAAAATACAGATTTCATATGTTCTCATTTTTATCACATTTTGTCATTCACATATTGCTGAGGTGATTCTATTAGGCCTATTAGTGTGGTCTAACAACCCCTGTAGGGTCTTGATAGAAGGGAAAAACAGAAAAAAGGCCGCACTATGCATATTCAGTCACCATTTATTACACAGACGCGTTTCGGGACCAGCTAGTGCGGTCATGTCTCCCTGCAGCAACGCCTTCACCATTTCCCTTTAAAATTCCACATGGTAATTTTAAGTGCTTAAATTGTGCTGCATGCAATAGCATGTTGACTGAAAAAAGCTTCACACACCCTTCAACAAACAGAACATACAAAGTGAGGGGTTGGATCATGTGTCTGTCAACATTTGTTGTTTATTTATTGACGTGTCCCTGTGGGCTATACTATGTGGGCAAGACAAAGCGCCATTTAAAAACCAGGGTTTTTGAACACAAATGTGCTATTAGAAGGAATGATGAAAAATCGCCTGTTGCTAGACATTTTAATACAGTGGGTCATGATGTGAACGCGCTCAAATTCATGGGGTTGGAAATTGTTAACCGGTCTTCAAGAGGTGGAGACCGTGAGAACCGCCTACTTCAGCGGGAGGCTTGGTATATTTTCAACATTAATACATGCATCCCTAATGGCATGAATGAGGAACTTTCATTAAGTTGTTTCTTATAATGCATGTATCTGTACTGTAAATTTGAAATGATCCCATGTTTCAGTCATGTTTCAGTCAGGTTGTTATCATGGATTATTTTGAATTATTGAATTATTGAATGATTGTTTTTAAATGGTTACTGTGCCACCATTGGTTAATGGGTGAATGGGAGGTAATGGGTGTGGGTATTTAAAGACTTCTTTTCACTATTGTATTTTACACACTGAGGAAGGCAGAGCGCCGAAACGCGTCTGTGTAATAAATGGTGACTGAATATGCATAGTGCGGCCTTTTTTCTGTTTTTCAATTGAGTTATATTTTGGCCAGCACTCTGAAAAAAGTCTGAGTGAAGCCTGCTTCAACCCTTTTGAACTTTCTTGATAGAAGGGAAAACATTCCTTAGGTAATTTAAACACCCTGTGTGGTCACCAAACTGCATAATAATAAAGAACCACAATGCATAGGTTTTACGTTTCCATTTTACTGGTCCACCATTTCAACGCATGATAACTACCACCAAGCTACCTGTTTGCAATGGTTATCATGCCAAAATGTTTACTTCAGATGTCCAAGAAGTAAAAAAAAAAAAAAAACAGATTAGAAATTGCCCACCCGTTCGATTGCGTGGGGTCCATTTTGGGGTCCTGGCTCACGGCCTATTTGGCATTAGAGCAAACTCGGGTGCGTCTGCAGGGAGAGGTGTTGGGTCCAATTCATCTTGAAGAGGTACGATGTACAGCATGAACTTCCCGCCGCCTGATGCATTTTTGAGTATTGTGCCTGTGGAGAGACCTTCCTCCTTCCATTACCACCTGTAAAGACATCAATAACATTATGTTATACAAAGTGTTACATACAAGCATTTACAAACACACACAAAAATGCATTTCTAGCAGGTGTATATATATAATTTTGTAGTGTTGAACAGTACCTGTAGCTTTGAAGAGTAGCCATCTGTCCTGAAGGCATGCCATTTTAGGGAACGTGGCCTGAAGCATTCTGGACAACTACAGTATATGGCAGAAAGCATAAAAGGAAATTAAGAATGTTACATCACATATGATTCATAGCACAAAACATGCAGTTCAAGAATGAAATAATGCTTCACCCCTACATATACAGTGGTAAATGAGTGAAATGTGTGTGTTATAGCAATAAATAATCAACAAATCAGTATATAAATGATTGGAGTTATTATAACAAAAAAAACATGCATTTTACCTCTGCATGTGTACAATCTGATGTCACAGTCACAGTTACTGTCCTTTTCCCAAGACCTGCTTGCATAAATAATAGTTCATCATTTAAAGGTGGAGTATGATTAACTTTGGATGGCAGCAAAAAGAATGCCAGTTCAAATGGTTTCCATATTTTCAGAGTCTTTGCTGGCATATGGCCTCGGGGCATGAATCTTTTTTTGCCCTTAAAAAATCCAGGGAAAGACCTGTATGGTTTGGAAACAATAATGTACCATTAAACTTAACACAATTAAATCACAAGTACACTAAACACTAAAATACAGTCTTATAACCACTGTACTAAAGTATACAGAGGCCCGTCGTCCATCTAACAAGTTCATCATTGATTTTATTGGGTGAATATCATTGGCCCAGGATTTCCATAAATTCAAATATTAGAAATAATTGTCATTCAACATTATGAAAAGAGTATTTACTGAGTTCCTGCACATTTTTTAAATTAATTATAGGATATTAATTAGAGCATAAACCATATAATGCGTCCACCCTGTCATGGACATCTGCAATTCAGTTAAAATGTGTTTTCATTATAATAGTAACATAAAAAATAGACTTTTCTGATAGGTATAGTGTCCCCTTTTACTACTGAGGGTTATTAATTTCATTTTTTTAATTATGAATTAATACAACTCTGTGCAAACTGTCAATTTTAAAGGAACTCTAACCATCTGCAGATATGTTTTCGTCAATTTTGATAAAACTGATATTTGGATGAAATTCTTACTTCCATGTTATTGCCCTGAACTTAACTACAGAACATATTTGATTAAATATACCATATTTAACTGCATAAACTAATTACAATCTAAAAATATCAATATGACAGGGTGGACCAGTGCATGACAGGGAGGACCGGCAGACGACAGGGTGGACACATAGGCTAATCAAGTTTGGCAAAACATGAAAATTTATTAAAATTAAATTGTATCTGTTTTATTTGGTCATTAGTCTTTTTAACAAGAAATACAAAGTAGGACACAAGACAAACAAAACATAAGAAATTCAATTCAATTCATTTAAGATCTCCTGAACATACAGCCATGACTCCCTGTCCACTTGTAGGGAGCATTTATTGACGGGTTGTGGCTCCTGAATAAAACAGATAATCTGTTGGTCTGCATACCAGTTGATGTCTTCCCGTGGGCTATTAATACCAATACTGCCCATGCACTTCACTAAAACACTCTCCTCTTCTATGCCTGAGCGAACCTGATGACGCACAGAGGCGAAACGCGTTGTTCGCTCTAATTAAACTTAACAAAGTCAAGAAGTGTGCGGTGAACTTTTTCTTTCCTCTTTGAAGTTTATTTTATCCTGTGTTTACCAGCACCTTAAGCTGTGCATGGATTTTTGAACCTTTGGACTCTCCTCTTCTACTTCAAGAATAATGCCTGGATATGCATCATTGCCATAGCTTATGACACACCATTGCCCAGTGAGTTTTGGCTTGATTTGTTCAGGGCGCCATTTTGTTTGACTAGTGCCAGCAGCTGCAGGGATCTCTTTAGTCATCGGTGTTTCCTTCAAGTTATAGCAGGGACAGTCCAACACACCTCTTTCTCTCTGGCAGAGACATGTGCTATCCCAGAACTTTACCCTGCCTGGTGACACACTTAGCACCTGATGCACCCTCATGGTACCCTTTAGTGGAGTGATGGTAGGTATCTGACAAAAGAGATGGTACAATAAAGACTTAAGACTTAAAGGCAATCATCTATTCCACCAATGTCTTTCATGACACAGCCAACTCAAACTACATTTTCTGCACTTCACTTCCCTTTCCCTATGCACATACTGACCGTACTATACCACACTATACCACAACCAGACAACACACACACACACACGCCGGCATTACTTCACACACACACAGAGTCACATCCCCACATCTTTTATGCATTTTGCAGGAAAAGCATATGTATAATTGTAGTAGCATGTAGATTTGATTGCTTACCTCTGGTTTGGAGTCAATACTGTCTTCACTGACAAAGAACAACTCCACTGAAGTGTTGATAGATTTCAGCTTATTGTAAAGGGCCAGTGCATTTGGGATGTCATGACCATTTTTGATGGCTCTGTCTGCTGATCTTTTCAATGCTCCTCCTACACCATTTGGTGCCCCCTTGCTGCTTAAATCGGGTGAGCCTGTTTTGGAATTTGTCCAGTAGGTCTGATTCAGATAACAAAAGATCTCTCTTGACAGTAATCAAAGAAGATTTTTCATTTTTATTGACCTTTTCTGTGGTCCACTGGGGCACACTGACCTCTGCCACCCCGGATTGCTTAAGTGTTGAGACTGCATTCAGAAGGCACTCCCTGCACTCGCCGTGTGCGCATGCTTTTGCTTTTGCATTACACACAACCGAGTCAGCAATGTCTTCAGTGCTTTTGGTAGAGTATCCCATGACTGTGGAGAACATTGGCCATTAGTTGTGTATTCTCATGTGTTTTACACAAACATGTGTTGAGGTCTGCATCAGAGGGTGTAACAACCCAGAACGGCCTCAACCTACAAAAATCAGACGTTTGGAACTATTTTGGATGTGTGTCAGATAGTGAGAACCAGGGCTGTCGGACTCGAGTCCGTCTCGAGACGTTTTTTTTTAATGGACTTGGACTTACTAAAGGTTATCACCATATAGGCTAAGAAGAAAAAAACAAATTTACCTCAACTATGACATCGGGCAGGCTAGCTGTCATCTTGGAGAGGTTGGCCTTTAAATCTAGTGCTTTAGTCATCAGGGCCTCCAGTGTGGGCAGGATAGTCCCGTAAAAACAGTTCTCCTCCCCTAGAAGTATATCTAGGGCCATGGCCAGCGGTTTGAGGACTATGCAGTACTCTTTAACAAAGTGGTACTCCTTGTTAGTAATGCACCTGATACCCAGTTGCGTGCATAAGCTTTGTAGGTCAGTGATGGTGATATCCGTGATCCTACACAAAGCCTCGTAGAAGGAGTTCCACCTCGTTGACGTGGGAAACAGCAGCTTCCTCTTGCTGAATTGTTCCACGGTTTCTGATGCTACTGCTGATCTACCTGCTTTGGTCCAGAGTACCGAACATTTAGTGATGACACTCCTGTACACTGCTCGAAGACAGCCATGTCAGTGGTGGATATGAGATTCAGCATGTGTGAGGCGCATCTGTGGTGTGGAGGGAGACTGATCATACTGTCATTGGCATCAGAACTGGACAGCACATTGTTTCGATCTTCAAATGTAACACTTTCACTCCTGTCTTCCTCCTCGTGTTCTGACACCGTTTTGTGAAACACCTGGCATGCCTTGACGAAATTAGATCCATTGTCAGTGACCGTGGCTGTCACTTTCCCACCGAGGCCATATGACATATGGATTTGTTCAGTCTCCCCGGCAATTACATCATACATCATCGTATGCCGTCCTCTCACTCGCCTACATGCCATTGCAGCCAGGGCCGTTGCTAGCCATTTGGGTGCCCTAAGCACAAATGCTTTGTGGTGCCCCATCACACTATCCCACCTCGCCCAGAATGAACAATAATTTAGAATTTATCAATGTGATTCACTTTATTTCCGAAACAAATACACCAAACATTAAAGTTAAAATAATACATTATTTAAAATGGTTAATAAATAAATACCACCACCATTATTAAACAAGGATTTGTGCAATGACTGCAGACGGCTCTACATTCAGAATTAAAAGACAAAATATATAGGAATTCTAAATAAGGTTTTAAACTTAGTACAAAAAACTGCATATATAAATTAGGTTTATGTAGGCCTACGTGTAAATCACTGGTACACTTCAAAATTCACTGTATTTAACATTTATAAAAGTTTCATATGGGAGAAAAAAAACATTGTGTACAGAGTTTGAAATAAATACGAAGAGGGAAAATCTACGTAACAGTAAGATTGTTTCTTTTCATATTAGGCCCAATCCCATTTCTCTATCTTACCCCTTCCCCTTCCCCTACCCCTTCCCCTACCCCTACCCCTAATCCCTTGAAACAAAGTGGTGAGGGGTAAGGGGGTAAACATTCCCCTAGGAAATGGGATACCCCTACTTCTCAATGAGACGTCATCATAAACGTCGTGCGTCTCCGCACGTTGTCGCTACGTCAGACGAACTAATGACAACAAACTCAAGATGCCGTCAACAGCTGTTCTTCTGTCAGTTGCCTGCGCTTTAATTTTATTTCGGCGTTTGTCCGAAACGAGACGAAGAAACGAAAGGAGACGAAGAAGTCTTCGGCGACTTGCTATTCTTTTAATGGAACATGGACTTACGGTATGTACAGTTATGTGAAAGCTACATTTTGTTGTTACGTTGGGATAATGGTTAACTTTCATCTTTCGTGGGTTTCTGTACTATTAAATCAGGGTACAGATATTTGTATGTAGACCCGCATTTCTAGACCTACTTTTCTACATAGATCCGCGGTTGAGATCGACTTTTTCACATTAAATGATAACGTTACTTGTTTACAACCATTGACCGTATAAACTAGCTCGCAACATAGTATAATGTTGCTGGAAGAGCGGACTTTAACGTCCGCGAGAATGTTGAGAATTCTATTAAACTATTTTACCGCCAGGATGATGGTGTAGGCATATAAGTATTTAATAACTTAACTTTAACTTAATTTTTTAACTAAGTAGGCCTACTTTATGTACACTATACGCACAGGGAACATATGTTGACATTAGTAACAGTGTTTAGTAAAAGCAATGCGTTTTGTGAGTGTATAAAAATGAAGTAGGCTACCCATGTAAACCCAGTCATTCAAACAACACAGATTGAAGAACTTACACATTTTCCTATTAGTCTGTTACTTAAAAGTTGGTTACTCATGTTCATGTGAACTGGTCTTATTTTACAGACTGACCATCCATTGACCTACTGCAGAATGAATCACAACATGCCCATCCTGCGTTTGTGCTTCAATGTGGAGGCTGAGCTGAGGCAGGATTTCCGCCTAAGCAGAAGGGCAATAAACGGTCTGCAGAGGCTTTTGAAGAGGGAGCAGGACCATGGCTGGGGTAGTGAGCTGGAAATACTCATTTATGTGTACTGGCTGGCACACGGTCTTTCATACCGGGTGGTGTCCAGTGTGTTTGGGGTACCAAAGGCAACGGTACACCGGATCATTCACAGAGTGGCCCAAAACATCTGCCGCAACCTCAACAAAGCAATCCATTTCCCTCAAGATGAGGACCTAGAAGGTGTAGGGCAAAGATTTGCCCAGATGTCTGGGACCCCAGCCTTCCAAACTGTTGTTGGTGCAATAGACGGGAGTCACATCAGAATCAAACCCCCACAGCAGCATCGCATCGACTACCTTAATTATAAAGGTTTTTTTTCAATTAACATGCTGGCAATATGCGATGCAAATGGCAGATTTCTGTATGTTTATGTAGCTTACCCAGGGTCTGTTCATGACACACGTGTTATGAAAGGTAGCTCATTTTATAAGGCGAAAAAATACCCCCCACCAGGCTACATGCTTTTAGGTGATGGCGGCTATCCTTGTTTAGACACGCCCATCTGTTTAATTACACCTTACAAGGAGCCTGTTAATGGTGAAGTGCAGGGGCGTTTTAATTATCATCATTCAAGAGGGCGCAGCATAGTCGAGAGAGCATTTGGAATCATGAAAACCAGATGGCGGTCAACCCTTTTCCGGGCATTGGAAGTAAAACCCACATTTGCACCATTAGTCATTGCTTCATGTGCTTTTTTGCACAATGTGTGTTTAGATAATGGGGACACTCTGGAGCCAGATGAGGACATTTCAGACGACCTTGACCCCCAACCCCCCCGTGAACCCATCGCAGTCAATGAAACCCCTGGAAATGTTACAAGAGACAGACTAGCTGCTATGATTTCAGGGAATAGGCCATGAACAATATAACAATTTATTTTTTTCAGACATTTCATATTCAATTGTTATTAATAAATATGTACATATAAATATATTTTAATAGAAATGTAAACATGTAAATATAATGTGTAATAATAGATTAATTTGCAATAATATAGTTATAAGAATGAAAATTGTAAATAGAACTTGTAATAAATAAAGTAAATAAATATTGTGCATAGAAACTTGTAAACTCTTAAAAATGTAAACTTATAACACTGTAAATTTAAATATATGAATGAAAAAGTGAACTTGTGCAACTGTATTATTCTGTAATCATTTTATAACTTTCCAACCATTGCCTCGAAGAGGCTCAAAAAACGGTCCGTCTTTGCCTCACTCTCCTCATGGCGTCGCTGTTCCTGCTTAGCCTCTTCCAATAGGAACTCTACCATGCTGGTTCTCTTCTTGGACACCTGGGAGTGGGTTGCGGTGGGAGAGGTTGGCAGACTGGCAGATTGGGTTGTGCTGGAGCATGGTGTGGGCTCAACTATCTCCTGAAGAAAAAATTCCATACAAAAAAAAAATTGTAGGCCTATATTACTTTCTAAAACTAGATACTGTGGGGATATTATGTTTGTATTATAACTATGTCAATGAACAACATTATTTTTAAAACAGAAAAATAATCACATGGTAAAATGTTTGATATTCCAGAAGTTAAAAAATTAAAAAATTATGACATTCTATTTCTGACTTCAAAAATCTGCTGTGATGCACGATAAGCTTTATATTTACCATTAGGATTGTTGTAGGATCCTCCTCAACAAAAGAATCCACCACTACTGGAGGGTCGATGGAAGGCCTGGCACCCAACACCTCATGCATACTTTCATAGTACTGCCATGTAGCAGCTGTGGTCTCTCCCGCATCTGTCCCAGAGCCACTCCTAGGCGTTCTTAGGTCCTGAAAGAAGACACACACATGCAATATTGGAAACGTATTGATACCATTAGTTTGCTCTGGCATTGAGACTTCCATAGTATTTCACCCAACACCATAGATGTTGAAATATTTTAAATACACTAAAAAGATAAATAGAATTTGCACAAGTTCATATTTCTTTAAGCTGAACTTAATATAGCTGCCATGGTACAATTAAGAAGAGTGAATGTTCAATTTGTACGCAATCATCATTCACCTCTTAAAACTACTTTGGCATTGTGTTGGCATTATGGACATGACAGTTTCGTATGGAACTGACCAGGATTACTACAGTTGTGAATATAGCACAATATGTAATAATATTCACAACACATGAGGTGGTGGTAGTAAGTCATTAAGTCAATAGATTATGCCAATAAAATAATCACTGTTCATACCAATGAGGCCAAGACGACACCTGTGTAGGCACATGAACATGGCCAAAAGAAGTACTTCAACTTGCACACCTCCACCCCTCACACACACACATATGTACTTACATTAATTGATTAAAATACCCTCAAGTCCTTGAACCTCACCCTGGGGGTTTGGCTACCTTACCTCTGTACGTGGTCTTTTACTGGGGGAGGGGTCCATTTCCCCCTCCACCTCTGAGGACTCCTCATGATCCCTGAACAAACAGCACATTAAAAAACAAAAACAAAAAACTTTTGTACTATAGTAGAAACATTATTTGCATGTCAATAACAGCAAACACATAGACCAATTTAGACTGTCACCACAACATACAACACATTACATTACCTTGGAAAGTTGATTAGAATCTGTAGGGCCCACCATCGTCTGGCTATGTTAATCTCGCTCTAAATAGCATTAATAGACATAATGGCATGAGATCTTACAAGTTGTCACAGAGATCACTTGACCACTTTATGGCACTTGGGACAGTGCCAGTGGCACCTTTTCTGGATCACAGCAACATCTCCACAAAAACAGGGAATGGTGAATTTAACTGTAAAGAACAACAATTATTTATCATCTTCCTCATGGAGTTGGCCCACATGCAATATACTAAAACATACGAGTAAAATATTGCATGAGTAGTTCAATAAAACTATCTTTATATTTAATTTAGGTGCATTTAATACTCACTGTTGCCACTGCTGTCATAGTAGATGGCATGGTTTAAGTGGCGAACCCGTATATGATCTACACTACATACAGTTGCCTTACTACAAAACTTGCAGTTTGTAGTTTATCCCTGAGTCATGAGGTCCTCCTCACAGGAAAACTCATACGTGATCCCTGCACAAATATAATAAACATGAGTTTGTGGCAAACGCCATGCATACAATTACATAATTGTTGACATGCAAAATACTTTACCAGACATGCTTCCACTCAATAATTCGAGGAAAATTTACTGTGAGGGAAGAATTCACATGCATGCTAATAGGTCTTTGGTCGCAACAAGACGACCATTAGCAAGTAACAGTTAACCTTATGTAGTTTGATAGATTAACTTAAAGTTATTTATGTTACGCCAAATCATTGAAACCATTACAAAAAATTTGATATCAATCCTAACAGCGTAGTCGAGACAACCCTTCAAAGTGCCTACATGTGCCATTACCATTAGTCTACCGTTTTATCCAACACTGCAAGTTAGCTAACAAAAGTTCAGCCTAATCATTACCGAACTTATTTCCAAAAATGTATTTGTATCTAAAAACTATCTTACCTTTTCAAAAGCACTGCAGCTTTGATGTAGCAACGACAGCGAAACGCGTACCATGGCAAGCTAGATCGCTAAATCCTATGTCATGGTAGTAGTGACTTCCTGTAATAGTGGCATGTCACTGACACGTGTCACATGTCGATTAATCATCAAACTCCTACTGCAAATTTTTTGGTGGTGACCCCACAAGCACTTGGTGCCCTACGCACTGTGCGTGTGCGGAGCTACGGCACTGATTGCAGCTTTCCTTGCTTCAGAGTGGAGGGCTGAATCCAATATGCAGTCATCCCCATGAAGCTTTTGTTATTAGCTGTCCATAAGTACGCTATGGTAGAGATATATTCCAGGCCATCAAATTGTTCTCTCAGTTTTTTCTCCATATCTTGATAACATTTGTCTAGGTAATTGGCAAATGTTTTTCGGTCTGGCAACGTTCCCTTGGTCTTACATGTCGTTGAAATTTTGTTAAATAATCTACGAAAAGATGGAGACTTAACTAAATAGGGAGCATCTCCTCAACTATGTAACCGGCCACAAGATTGTGGATTTCACTGGTAGACATTGTTTTAGGTGAGCTACAGAGATGGGGGGACTCGAGTCCATGACTTGACTCAAGTCCGACTCGAGTTGACAGATTCGTGACTTACTTGATCAATATTAAGAAAAGACTTGACTTTGACTTGCTTTTCCTGACCTGCAACTTGACTTGTCTTTTGTCATGTGACTTCACAAGTCATCTGTAGTGGACAGGACTGTCTCCACTTCTGGACACTGAACAGACACACCCTTCCTTCTCTCTTCAAGGTTGTGGTAAGACTGTTGCATATCCCTGCATCCAGTGCCCCGGTTGAACGTGTGTTTAGCCATGGTGGTCATGAGACCCCATCGGTCACAACTCAGTGCAAAGGTTTTAACTAGTTTGATTTTTTGCAAGTGTAATGGCCACTGGTAATGACTCACAACTAAAGATATTCTGATGCTTTGTTACTGTAGGCTCACATTGTTTTCACATTGCTCTCTCTCTCTCACACACACACACCTTTGTTGAATTAAGCACAGTATTTTTAAGCACAGTATTTTTATATACAGTATGTGATAATTGCCACAGATACCCGACCACAAAATGAGCAATCCAGTATTTCAGTATGTGTGCACATTTAGCTACAGTGCTTCACTCATTCACTCACACACACAGAAAAACAACTGTTGTCTTCTGACTCAGGATAACATGAGTGATAACAGATTTTCATATTATACAGAATGAAATTTTGATACTTACACTTGATATGAATGGTTTATAAAAGTCATTGGTCATTAACAGGTTAAAACATGCAGACACAACTACTGTTCATTGTCCGTTCCTCCCTCTTGTGCGCACGCTCTCTCTCTGTCTCAAATTCAAAGTTAAAATTAAAAATTGCTTTATTGGAAGAATCAGTTAATGCAAAACAAAAAATACAATTCATAGGTTAAAAAACATAAATGCAGTTTTAAAAGTCTATCACTGCTTTTTTTTCAACAACTTCTTAGAAAACTAATGACTCTCAACTTCACTTGTTCTACAATGGATATAAATTTGGTCCTCGTTCTTCATAGCCATTGCTTCCCATGGAGACCACTCTGAGTAGTTTCTCTCTCCTCGTGTGTACACGTTCGTTACAGCAGTTGATCTCAGACACCAAGCGTATTCTGTTACATTGTTTCTTTTCACATACAGTAATGAGATTATTTCATGTGGTGTAAGTAATAAAAAGCTGTTTTAGATTCATTCATTTTCAGCTGATTCATTAATTTGTTAGTGTACATAAAAAAGATATAGACTCTGAAAAACAGGTTTGGTGAATACAGACATTTGAAAAAACTAATGACTCGTGACTCGACTTGACTTAAGCTCTGCCTTGGACTTGACTTACTTGATCCTCCTATAGAGATGACTTGGACTTACTTGAGACTTGAGGACTAAGACTTGTGACTTACTTGAGACTTGCATATATGGGACTTACTCCCATCTCTGCTTCTACTACTACTTCTACTACTGCTTTATACAACTGATTACATTTTATTTTATATTATTATGGTTATTATTATGTTTAGCCCTCTCTGTTTCTTCCCTTATCAGAAACCATGGGTACCACCAAGCAGTGAGGGCTCACATGGTAAGTTCACAGCAATCCCACCAAGTTCTTAAATCAGAAGGATCACAAATACTGTATATGTTCCATTCCATTCCTATTGCAATCCCACCAAAGCATTTTTAATTAATGAGAGTATGTATGAGATTGTAGCATAATATCACCTTTTGCATCAGGATCAGCACCATTGCGACCCACCCCTTCCCTGGCTTCCCTGCCTCCCATTCTCAACGAGACTGAGACTGAATTGACAGGTGAATAATCAGAATTTAAAATACATTACAATGCATGACTAAAGCATTGCATGTTATGTCATGGAACAGATTTTATAGGAAGCTATTACTAAGCTATAGGAAGATATTACATTTGTTAATGAGGGTATTGTTTATTGCTTTAAGGTAAAACTTATTTCTTGGTTATTGAAGCACTAATGAATGCTAATCAGTTTTGACCTTTAATCATTACACATTCCTCCTCTTATTTCTAGATAACCCCAGTGACCAGGACCAAGACTTAAATAGCCTCTCCAGTAATGGTAAGATGCAAATGTATTCATCATTGGGTACAGTTGATATTGTCACACACAAGCCTTATGAAACACATGATATTCCTGTTTTCCCACTATTTCCTCATTATTTCCAACCCATGCCCTCTCTTCAGCAATGGTATGTAGAAAAAGCAGGGCATTTTCAGTACAAAATCGCTTAATGGGTTTCATTCCTGTTTCAAGTTGATAAGGAGTGATGGTTGTTTTTTCAGTCAGCAGAGGCGGAGTATACAAACCAGCTCCCGCTGTCAGACAGCATCATGCTGTGCAGGGAAGGCAGGCAGCAACAGACATACCTGCTGAAGCAGTATACTGGAGCTACTAATGTAAGCTGCTGTATATTGTTAATTCAGTCTTTCTATGTATAATACATTGCCAAGTCAGTCTTTATATCTTTTTCCCATCTTGTAAGGACTGTTGTCTACAATGTTGTTTTTAATGTTATGTAGACATCTAAGTATGCCATGATGGAGAGGATGGCCATGGAGTTTGCTGACGGGGTGCACTGGGTTTACAGCTGCTCCTGTGACCCCTTCACAGCAAGGGCCATATCTGTCAGTGACAAATCCAACATGACTCGTGAAGGTACAATCCCAGCTTTTTCTACATGCCTGAAGACCATAAAAGTAGCCATTGTCATTATCAATAGCATTTACTGTAGGGTTCTGTGTAAATTCATAATATTGTATCTTGAATGATCATGGAAGGAGTGTCATGACTGTGTTCGTAAATCAGAAGGATCACAAATACTGTATATATTATTCCATTCCATTCCTATTGCAGGTTCTACCCCAAATGTCTGCACGTGCGAACACTGACAGGTATTATAGGGGACGAAATGACAGTCGGTAAGTATATCAGAAATTCATTTCAATGATTCAATGACAGCATACTAAACTACATAACATGACATATAACAAACCCATTATTGTTCAAGTAATATGTATGACCTTTTTTGGGTATATGCTTTTGCATATTTAGCAGACCCTGACATGCTACAGGAGGATGTGAGTATTAATACACAATACAAACACTTCCACACCATGTTTACACATGATGGTCATAGAAAACTCCTGGAACACTTGACTAACACACCTGGGTGCGCCTCAGATGACCATCATCTCACTTGGAGTAGAGATGCCTGGACCCTCTGGGGTACAATCCTGGGGCTCTGACAGCTACACCAAACAGCCAGGCTCGTTGGTGTGACAGTCAGAGCACATCCACAACTCTAGTGTTGGCCACTCCTTTGCTGCACTACATTGAAAACACACATTTTGAACAGCACATACACTCTTCGGCACACACGCACAGATGCGCACACACACTTGCGCGCGCACACACACACACACAACACATCATGTACATGTAGAGTTGGCCAAACTGCTATCTCTGATTCCTTTTCAAGTTATTACTGTGATTAATTGTGTGTGAAGGAATGTTGCCAATATATAATTTTTTGCCTTTCAGGAATCCGCTTTATCCGCTTTGTCCCCTTTGACCCCATGAAATCGGTTTTTAAGGGCACAAACGGGTGCACTGTGGTGGCAGGCAAGGACCAAAAGCTTGTTTGCTGCCTTTGTGCCAACCACCACAGCTGCGATCATTTAAGGGAGCTGAAAGCCCTTCATGACATCCCTGAAGTGGCACATTTTTTGGCAAGCATAGAGACAGCAACAGCTTTTGGAGAGAGGTCCCTTGTCTCTGTGTCCTCCAATGGCATCAAATTTGAATTGGAGGAGGCTGACAAGGTTTGTGCATTTTTAGATGGGCAGATTTCTTCCCACATCAATGTGAACACGTGATGTCCACATTGTACTTCACATACATCGTAAATATGTCTGGCCTACGTATGGGACAGTGAAAAAGACCATTTTGATTGTACATAGGAAGACATTGTGTAATTGTATGCCTTTTATATGTGAAGAAAGATGACATAGAATTTGACTTTAATTTAATAATTTAATAAAATAATTTGTCTGTGCTCTTGTTTCACAATTTCCAAACAACAACCTTTAAATTTATATTTATTTCTAGGTTGTCCAAGGAAAGGCCCCAAAGGACCTCTTTCAGAGTGTGGCTGGTGTGCTGCAGGTCCTGCCACAAGACAGGATGTGTGTGTGTGGAGAGGAGATGGTGCCTGTGGCAATACGGAGGGCACCCTTCTATCACGGCTGTTCAGTGTTCCCCACAGAAAGTAGGAGCTCTTTAAAACTGCTCTACACTTCAAATGCATGCATTATTATTTCACATTGACATACATGAAGGATATTGCAGTTATTAATTTTTGTTTGGTTTATGTAGTTTACAAGTATGTTTACTGTGGCCAGCAGAGGGTGTTTGATGGTGGGGATTGTGGTGTGTTGAACATGGGGTCCTTCCTCATCCACCATGCCATACTGAGGGACTACATGTTCCATTTCCTGTTTTCTGGGTAAGGTGTTTTCTTCGAAGTTGCTCAACACTACAATACTACAATTTCCTGCTGTTGAAGACATTGTTTAACAGTGTTGCATGTTGTATTTCCCAATCAAAACAGAACATCCATGTACAACCACTTCCGGGTGTTGCAGGCTCGGTTTGAGGACCAGGGACAAGCACTTACCATGACATACTATAAATATAGGATGGCATGGTATGCGTTTCTGGGCCTGCTGGAGCTTGGCACTGGGGGCTTCCGGTGCAACAGCTGCCAAGATAACCCGGAGTAAGTTTAAGTGCATCATGTTCGTGTAGTATTTAGTTCGTGTAGTACAATGTGAACTGAACATTGATATACACTGCCATTCAAACATCTTTATCCCCACTACAATTCCAACTAACACCACAGGCAGTTTGTAATTAAAACCATCTTATATTCTGCCATTGCACAATGAAATTCTTTGTCTACTACAGATACGCAGATTGTGGGAGCATACAGGAAGCTAATGGGACAGACAGTTGTGGTTGGGAAAGGAAGTTGGTCCCACGGCTCACAAGGGCATACAGAATAGTCAGTAAGTGGTCAGGTGCACCACAGCAAAACGGCAAAAGCATGTCACCAGTAGTGCAAATTTATTGAAATGGCATTTGTTAATCAACTGTTACTCCACTGTCTGCCTTCCTTATCACTCACCTTACTCTCTGCAGAGTGGTTGTTATGGATGGAACCACCAGCGGTATAAGGCGGATGTCATTCATCCAGTGTCTACATACATGGGAACAGGAAGATAAGTATTAATGGCTTTGTGAAGGGGAAAGTTAGTTGCATTTCTTGCCATTATATTTTTTATTACATCTACATTTCCCTGTCTATTTGAATAATCAGTTATTTTGAAGGTAAAACAATGTTGATCCAAGTCTAATTGTGCTCCTATTTTTTTTCTTCTGAGCACCAGGCACATGGACCGGGTCCTCTTCCCTACGAAAGCGCTGAGGGAGAGGCTGACGCAATATTGCCAGGGTGGCTTTACGGAGCAAATGTACATGGAGCTGGAGGAGGAGGTGCAGCGGACGGCAGCCTTTCTTGCGCCACTCCTCTCGATGTTCTGCCAGGATGGCCATTTTCAGCAGGCGCCCCAGCCCTATCGGTTCCTCCTCACTGAGCTGTCCAAGTCGTCACCAATGTGTGCCCTGTTACACCCTTGTTCAGACTTGGACAGCCTCCTTGAGCACAAAGGAAGGGATGTTAAGCATGCCACTGCTCTGATGCAGAAAATGCACTATCATTGTCCCCTGTTGTGGCAGGTACTCTGTGTGGATGGACTAAAGGCAGAGATGCTTCCTCTTATCCAACAGATGTATGCTGTCGCAAAAAAGGCCTTTATTAGTGAAGGAGGGCCACACAGAGATGATGGTCCCAATCTCCAATCCCCTGGAACACTTCCCCCACCTTCCAATGAAGAGGCCAAGAGGCAGGTTCCTGCAGGACCAGGGGAAGGATGTGGGGAATGCAAGAGGGACGGAGGCCGCCACACCACCCTTATTCCTGGGATTTTTACCCTCTGCTGTGGACATGGTAAATAGCTATTACCTACTTCTATGTAAATATATGTGATAAGTGAGCATGTGGAACTATAGTTTGTGTACCTTTTGTCACACATCATTTAAATAATATTATATGTAGAATATATTATTTTTAATGTACAGGAGGGTGCTACGGCTTTGCCGTCATGGTTATGTTATCGCAAACTACTTTCCCAGGGGAGAGAGAGTTCAGACGGTCCCGACACGCTTGATCTCGCCGCGAACGCAGTCAAGTGTTTCATCTGAGCCTGTAGTATGGAGTGGGCGGGGTGGGGGTGTGTGTGACCAAGAAACCTCATTGGTTACTGCAGATCATATACTTTTCTTGCACCACTGAGAATCACCGACAGACAGTAGTGAGAAGTGGAATCTTGTGCGACTCAAAATGAGTAAACGACCCAAGCAATGACACAGTCCCAGGGGGATCATCTGCTTGCCAGACAGATTGCGAGGCAGCAAGGGACAAGGCTATTCCCGCACCTAGCAGCAGCAATGCGCTGCAGCTGGATATTAGCTTAGTTCCTGCTACCTCTGAATTTGTATGCCCACGACCTAGCCATGCATCCTCTGAATTTGATGTAAGATCACCTACATCCCCCCCATGTCTCTTAACACCAGAAGCAGATATTATTTCACTTTGCTCCACCTTTCTGACAAATGAGCCTTCATCTAGTTCTGCAAAGGAGTCACGTGTCAGGCAGCTGTCATCGCCTTCAGATTTATCAGACATTGGTAAACTTGAACCAGATGCCTTAAA
This sequence comes from Setipinna tenuifilis, assembly GCA_030347295.1. Classification (NCBI taxonomy): domain Eukaryota; kingdom Metazoa; phylum Chordata; class Actinopteri; order Clupeiformes; family Engraulidae; genus Setipinna; species Setipinna tenuifilis. The sequence continues at coordinate 16,458,740 of CM059265.1, forward strand.
ATGTGCACCAGACTCTGTAAAGCTCGCTGTCCTACACAACCGTTTCAAACCAGACAGGGGGTGGAAGCCTCCTTCTACCCTCATTTTCGGTAAACTCAGAAAAGTACCTGATGAGTTTTTCGCCGAGTCTAAGTACCCCACGTTGCGTTATAGCGTGTGTCAGGATAGCCTGTTCTCCTCCGGTGATTTGATCCTTAGGACTAAACCACTCCGAGATTGGAGCAATGCCAAAAAAATCATCGCCAAACACATAGGCACACAAGCACATCAAAATGCCCAGTTGCATGCTTCCGAATTTCTCCAGATATGTACAGGAAAAAAACTTTCAATTTGTTCAGCATTGGACCTTTCCCATCAAGAGACAACAGAATGCAACAAGCATAGCATTCAGGCTATTATTGACTTGGTCAGCACATGTGGACAGCAAAATGTTGCTCTTAGGGGTCATACAAACGAACGGAGTAATTTCCAGGCTTTTTTGAAGTACCGTACAAAAGGTGACAAGGCAATGAGATACAAAATGTTATTCTTCGAAAATGCTGAAGCTAGACCCAAAGAACATGGTGGGACAGGGCTATGACGGCGCAGGCAATGTCAGTGGCAAGGTGCGAGGTGTGCAGGCTCGAGTCAGACAGGTCTATCCTGCTGCTACATACGTGCACTGCAGAAACCATGCTCTGAATCTGGCCATAGTGCATTCCACGCGAATCGCACTAGTTCACAACTCACTTGATACAGTGCAAGACATTGTGGCTTTTCTATCTGGTTCCCCCAAAAGGTTACAGATTTTTTTAGGTGAACAAAGCGCTAACAACCAACGTCTACAAAAATTCTCAGACACTCGCTGGTCCCAGCATGATGCATGCATTTCCGCTGTAATTGAAAACTATGAGCGCATATTTGTGACCCTTGGGACGCTCCAGATAGAGGGGGGCGCTAAAAGCTGCGCTACGGCGACCGCCCTGTCCAGATCAATGGAGTCATTTGACTTCATAATTTCCATCACTGTTATCCAGGGCTTGCTGCAATATCTCACACCTCTTAGCAACAGCTTGCAAAACCCAGATTGCCATCTCCCAACAGCAGCAGCTAATGCAGCAGCCTTAGTAACGCTGCTCCAACGAAAGCAAGACACGGCTTTTCCAACACTGTGGGAGCAGGGTTGCACTTTGGCAAATAAATTGGATGTACATCCTATGATCCCCCGAATCGTCGCAATGCAGACCAAACGTTCAAACACACCGGCAGCAACTCCAGACGAATACTGGCGACTAAATTTGTTTCTACCGTTTATTGACCATCTAATTACAGAAGTGACAGATCGGGTCTGCCCATCACTTCCGCGCCTTAAAGGTCAAAATTCATGTTTTTTAAACTGTACATGTCTTAACTAATTCCTAGTTAAACTTAGCATCATTAACAATAAGGTAAAATGGATACATTGATGTGTCCTCCGTTTTTTTGTACAGTAGGCATTTATATAGTGCAGAGCCGAAGACAAACACTCAATTCTTCTTGGTATTCTTTTTCTTGACAACCTAGACGGTGACGTACGCGCAGGGAGTCGAGGTATAAACAATGTATGTTGCCAGGCTACAACTGACAGCTGCGATAGAGAAGGGAAAGATGGACAGCGACTCCGAGACAAGTTCTTCAAGTTTCAACGACGATGAATACGAAGACATTTTCGTCGCATATTCTGAGACAGGATATGAGGACGATTTTTTCAGTTCAAATAACCATCTGCCAAATGTAATCGGGCCGTACATGTACGAGCCCGAGGCGCCACCTGCCGAGAGTGCCGCCGCCGCAGATGTGGAGGAGGACATCGACGTCGGTATTTTGCAGAACTGGTGAGTGTTGGTCCAAAATTGATGCTAATCTGATTAAACACGCAAGTTGGTGTGGAGACCTAGTACGGTAGTATAGTGGCTGTTTAACAGTGGGCTAAACGAGCCTCGGGCCCACCCAGGGCTCTCTCAGATAGCCTCCTTTTTTATCTACATCTCTGATCCTACCGGTAGGTTACCTATGAAGGCTACATAAATAACGTCATCTCACCAACAAAGTAGCGTGAAGTTACAGCTTCAACAACAGCTAGAGTTACATGAACAGCTCAGATGCAAAACTCCCTAAGTGCCTTTTCAGAAACATTTCATCCTTCATTTGTTGGCCTATTATGTCAAAACTGTGTATTTTCATTTGATTATTGTGGGGGCAGTTGTGGCCTAGTGGTTAAGGAATTAGTGAAAGTGAAAAGTGAAAGAATTAGGCTTTAGATCAGAGGATTATGGATTCAAATCCCACTTCACCTCTCCCTACACCTCCATACATTGCATCTTAACTCTTCACATGTAAGCTTATTTCATTAAAATCTTAAAACGTGTAAAATAGGCCTACATTTATAGTAAGAACAATGAAGCCAGAATCACAACTGTAGGCTATAACAAACAAGCAGGGCCTAAACAAACCAATACATGGGCATCTTACATGGGTATCACTAATATAGTCTATCTTCTTTACAGGTGTTCCTGTCAATTCTGCCAGGTGATGCCAACACGGACAGAGTGTGTCTGCTGCCACCAAGTCCCAACAGTCAGCGCGCTTCTCCCCCAGGATGAAGACAAACCAACGGGTTGCATCACAGAAAGAAGAGGCTTTGATGTGGTGTGCCTGGACGTGGACGTGTTGGATGTGGCCTGGTTGCAGTATAAACAGCAATATGGCAGACAGACATAATGACGGTCCACTACATAAACGGCTTCGTCATGTGGCATACCGCCAATTTGTAAGGTGGTGCTACCGGTACCTGGGGAAGGACATAAGGGTGATTCTGCCATCGTGTGTGGTCAGTAAGATCCGGGCCTTTTTCCCACCACCTGGACTAGAAGAGACTTTTACATTTGAAGGTTTCCATTTTGACTAGACTAAATGGAAACCTTCAAATGTAACATTCTCTTCTAGTCTAGACTCTAGTCACCAGAGGGGGTCCCCTGTACTTTTTGTGGAAACTTTTTTATTATTAACATTTTTTTAGACTCCTGTTGCTCATGTTTTCAACAATAAAATATGTTAACATTACTGCAAACTGTTTCTCAGACCTCTCTTTAGAACTGTGCAATTGTGAGAATTACAATAAGAAGTTTGACCATTAATACAACTTTTGAACCAGACATCTTCTCTAAACACACAATGTGGAATTGATTAGAGGGGTTGATTTATTAATAGAAACAGATGTTGACAACTTTAAAGCCCTAAATGTGAGGGCGATTAGGCCCACTGACTATTCTACATCATGGAATGGAACACACCCACACAAAACACACTGACAAGAAGGTTACAGGTAAATTAAATGTTTTATTGGGGGAATTTAAACTGGGAAGGGGGGGGGGAGCAGGATTCGTTCATGTGGTTTTTTTTTTTATATCTTCCATGAGCTCTACGCTTGGCGACTGCCTCATCTTTATCCGGGTGAGTGTATGTAGCACACAGAGCAGGTGGACTTTCTTTTATTTCATAGGTCTTTCCACTCAAGACAAGACTTTCCACTTCTGCAGCAATTTTATCTGCATAGCCTGGGAGTAAAAGATGCCCTATAATTATTGTGTCCAGTTTGTATATATGCATACCATGAAGTGAAACAACAAAAATCACAGCCAGGTTGTATGCATTTCTACGTAAATGTTCCAATTTCATCTGTGATGATGTAGCCAGTGACATACCGGTAGTGAAGTGTATTTTTTAACTCTGCAATTAACTTCGCAATTATGTACATGTATTTATACTCACTGTATGTGGGGTTTATCTTTACTTCCTTGACAACGTACTCCCCCTTTTTGCTCTTTGGAAAATGCAGTGCCTCGCTTGGCTTTCCATCCTTTGTAACTCTTTGTTCTCGCCCAGCATTTTCATTAAAATGTAAAGCGGCAATCTGTGTCCTGTAAAGAGAACAACTACAGCGATTAAACCACCCCCTCAAAAGGGTAACCTGGTTGTCTGCTTGACAGCTGTCAAGTCAAGTCAGCTTTTATTGTCACTTTCTTCATATGCACAAGACATACAAGGGAAATTAAATGACCTGTTCTCTCTATACCATGCCAGGACAAGACATACACAAGACTGACATAAAGTCCAAGACATGACAGGTAACAGTGATGGACTGGTAACAATAAGTTATCAATAATAAATACAAATAAACATTTAACATTCAACATTGAACATGTAAACAGAAGATAGGATAAATAGAATGCAGACAATACAATAATAGAAATAATAACAGTGACAGCAGCAATAGTGTATGTTCCAGGACTGAGGTAGTGCAGGTAAGGTGCAGTCCCTGTGTGTGTGCGTGTGTTTGTGTGTGTTCTTGTGGGGTAGTGCAGGTCCAGTCTGTCTATAAATAAGAGTTACCTACAACAGAAAAAAAAAACGTATGTTCATTACCTCGTCTTCATTCCATTGTATCCAAAGTGAATCATTTTTGGAGCAAAGTGGATCACTGTCCCATGGAAACCTTCCAGTCCCGACGTCTGTCCATCTGGGCTCAATTTGGCAACTGAATGCAGCAGCTGAGTTGCAAGCAGGATCTTGCTGATCTTGTCATATTCTTCTGAGGCTGAAAGAGATGGCAAAGTATTGCAGATTTGCCACACCAGTGTCAACTGACATAATGCATGGCAACAACTACTTTTTACAATATTTTTTAGAAGCTCCAATGTCTTGAAACACAAAATTCAACAAATGCACTAAGACCTACATACCTTGGTTAAACCACTCTTTGTGGATCTTCCCATGTGCACATGTTGGAAACGCCACGTCATCATGTTCATGGACATTGGCAATATGGTTCACAATTGACTTCCACTTTGCAACCATGACCTCTGCATTGCCATCACTCGACAAGGCACACCAGTAGAGGTGTGATCTGATGCTCTTCATCCACCTGCCCACCAAAGGAAATGTCTTTGACAAACCCAAAAGTTTCTTCCAGAGACCTGTAAAGAATTTTACATATCAATCGAAATATCAAGTGACTACCACTTTTATCCCCCAGTGCTCAAGGTACGATACCATGTTTGTACATATTTTGAGAATTAAAATATTTAGGATAATGAAAGACATACAAACCTTTTGACACATGGCAAATGTCAAGATGATGGGTGACTCGGTCAGCCTTTTTTTCCCGGAGCCATTTTCCCACGGACTTGTGGCCATCTGTGGTGAGCTTTATTTTCGTCTCTGGATGAGCAGCTTCAACAACGGCAAGTGCTCTGGACAATCCCTCAAGCTCCATGTGGTAGCTGGACTTCACTTCTGTTGACTTCAAAGGGTATAGACATGAAGAAGATGATTAGTTGTTCAGTTAAAGAACACACAGTCTGAAAGACAGACAATCATGATTACACAACAACATTATTACACTACAATTAAATAATAAAGATGACAACCAAAGGTAAATCAACCATACACACTGACTGACCATAAGAATACATACTGCTAGTGTTACATGTTACTCACTTGTATCAGCTCTGTGCAAACAATCTTGTTCTCAGTTGTGTCATGTAGAGTGTAACTGCCATATTTAGCACAATGACCCATTGAATCACATCTGGAGTCACCAGACAGCAGAAGAACATCTTGGATTTTTGACATGACATTGTGTTGTTGGAATTTCCATACATTTCTTACTGCCTGATGTAGGAAGTTTTTTTGGTGGGTGAAAAAGGTGACTGGGGCAATTGCCTCTAATCCCCAAAATTTCAACACCCTCAGTGTCTGGCCTGGCAAGGCACCTGCACATAAAATTGCTGTTGATAGCGCAATATTGCCTGCCGGATATTTCCCTGTCATTTCCTGCCCTCTCCAAACAAACATCTCCTCGCAGGCTAGACATGCCTGCTCCACTCTGACTAAAGTCCCGTCCACTGACGTCACAATTCCAGAAGCCCCTCCCAGACCACAGCGATGGCACCTCCTGAACAACTGTAACAGTTTGTTTTCAGTAACTGCAAACATGCGTGTCCTTCCTGGCTCTTCAAGATCGTGAGGGATTGTCTCGTCCCTACAAGAAATAATAGTACTGAAGTAAAAGGGGTGTGTGTGTGCGTGTATGTGTGTGTGTGTGTGTGTGTGCGGGACAGAAACAGAGAAAGAGTAAGAGATCGACAATAAGTTAACTTACACATCACAGGATGTATCATAGGATGCCTCTGGTTTCCATATAGGATCATTTTCTTCTAGCTCCATTTGTGGCTGGTCACTGTCGCTGTCGCTGTCCTCGAATAACATACTCAGTTTAGGTGTTTCAGTTTTGACTGGTGTCGATGTCTGTACACTGGTGTTCACCACATTGCATTGGATGCCTTTTGACCGTACACGTACAGATGACCTGCAGTTGGTCCACTTTACTCTCCTTGATGGCTTTCCACCTGAACACCTAGGTAAAAAAAAAAAAAAACATTTTCCAAACAGGAAGGTAAAGGAATGGTTACATACACCGATTAAGTCACACACACCAAACTATGATAGCCACTAGTGCATCTCACCATCTTGGACAATAAGGAGCACCCACTCAACAACACCATCATCCAACAGAAGAGTGTGTTCAGCTGGAGGCTGAGAGCACTGAAATTCAGGACTGACAGACTGGGGAAATCATTTGTCCCAAGAGCCATGCAACTATTATATATAAATGTATTCAAACCTATACTTCTGTAGGTCTTCACTGCTGGAGGTACATCCACAGGAGTGGATGCTGCAACAGGCACCTCAAGCATTAAGGGCTCTTCCACATTTTCAAAGCTTTCTTCTTCCACATCCTCGCATTCCATCTGCATGATTTCCTCAATGATCTACAACATTTTACACATAATATTAATATCAAATTTAGCAACAGGGTATTAGTTATTAGAGCTGCAACGATTACTGGAGGACCTTGAATACCTCGAGTAGAAAAAGTATACAAGGAAAATGTTTTGCAAAGAAAATCAGGGGACGCCCCTCTTGACCCCCAGGTGGGAAACCAATACCATAGGAACCAAGTTTGAGATTTAATGCAGGACGCCCTACTGTGCTGGAACAGTGGTATTTTTTTTTTTTCAGTAGGCCTAGCTGCATAGACGTCAGATTACACAATGTATCTTTCAAAACGGTAAAGCAAAAGTTAGCCTACCTACAAGGCACACTCTCCTCGTCTAGTAGGCTAATTGTCCATGCAAGGATCTTGTCCTTTTAAATCCATTTGATGGCTGCGTTGACAGTCTTGTAAATGACTAAGCTAACTCAGCTTGAAAAACGTGCACATTTTGTATCGGGTGTGAATGAGATGTGTCTTCAGGTCTGCACAAGCCAATGACATGTATAGGTCTAAATTTCATTGTAGGCCTACTAATACTGTTATGTATTATTCTGACTGGAGCGCTCGCTTTTTCCTCCAACAAGAGAAGACAGGGATGTAAGCTGGGGCTTGATGCCCTTAGCAACATAGCCATACTGTAGCCTATTTAGTTTCACCACATCATTAGCATCTGGGAGGGGGAAGGCGTCAACATCAAGTTCAAATTGAAAACTTACCCGTTTACGTTCTCTCTTTTCCATGGAAGCTGATGGTCGAGGAGCTTTCGTTTGAACCACCTTGTCCGGAAAGCAGATGCTTGGCACAGCTATTCCCTTCTTCCTCCTATTGCTGAAAATAATGAACGTGTTATGCCAACGCCCGAGTGGTCCTATTCCGAGACAAGTGCGGTTTTCAGTTTCAAACATTTTACGATCGAAGAGCTTACATTCAACCACACTCCAGGCTATGTTTCTAACGTAGCCTAAATGCTAGAGACTGACATCCGTTGGCTTGGAAACTTGTCATACAATGTTACGAGCATAGCAATTGCTGTTACAGTGTTTACAGTTAGGCCAATGTTGCTAGCGATTAGTGCTTCACATCAAAGAAAGTGGATCTAATCACATTTAAAAGACAAACGCTAGCTGGGTCGACGTATACCAACCTTGTATTATAAATGGCTTCCTGGCGACAGTCCATGACAGTTTGCGATGGCACCTCGAAGCAATCCTCCTTAAAATGGAGTGAACAAATAACGGACCCGGGTCCTGGTTCCCTGAAATTGGACCTTGTTTGGCTAAAAAATCTCACCCAGGCCCGCCGTACCACGGTGTTTTTTGGGAAATAATATGTTGAAATTCCCAACTCCTTTCTTGCAACATTTCTGCAACCTCCCACCACACAGTAATTGGGCATTGTGTAATTAATTTAGCTCTGAATGAACCGACCAAAGTTAGCTTTCTTTTTACCGTTGCTTCTTCAAAAAAGTATGCAGTGACTGACAGCAACCGTAACCACTCCCTGCGTGTACGTCATCCACCGAGGATTGCCGAAGATTTCCGAACGTCAAAATTTGATTTTCGTTTCTTAGCAGAGACGCCAGTAGTTCATATAAAAATGTGCTTAAAATAATTATGGCGCTGTATATTATTATATGAATAGTCAAATTAGGATGATGAAACTATTATTTATCAACGGCCAATTGTTTTTTTTACTCTAATGTTGATCTTTAAGGCCCAGTATTTGCTGCCAGACAAACTCTCGGCCTTGTCCAACACTTTATGGCATGAAATAAAGCAGGAATACAAGGACTTAATGCCCAACGTGACTGCTGTTGACACTGAGCTGGAACTGTGGAAACAGTTAAATGAACTCCACCCGAAAAAAAAAAAACCCCGACATTTGTCAAGTCCTCGAGACTACTGAAAGTTTTTATCCAAACATTCATAGCATTCTTCAAGTCTTGCTGACAATGCCAGTTTCCACAGCCTCTGCCGAGCGTTCTATCAGCACACTGAGACGCCTCAAAACGTACTTGCGCAATACCATGAGTGATACAAGGCTTACCGGACTTGCGCTCATGAACATCCATTTTGATATGGAGATTGACAGTGAGGAGATTGTACAACAGTTTGACGCTACAGGCAGAAGGTGAATTAACTTTAAATAAACTAGTTTTGCCCGGGGAAAGTAGGCTACGATTTGGTGCGTGTACTGAGAGAGCTGCATGCCTTAATGTCAATATATTTCTCATGATCCCAGCCCCCAACACTGTCACTTACGACCAGGAGTAAACCAATTCACCTTGATCACATAATCGTCTTGTATTACCTATTTTTATTAGCCATTTCACACGCAGTTAAAACGTACATGAATTTTAAACCTGTATTTACAATATTATGAATGTATTGGCGTTGCTTTGCCTTTGGAGAACTGCTCTGTTCGCCCGTGCCTAAAACAACTACTGGCCTTCACCTACCGCTTGCCGGGCATCTGCGCTCAAAGTCTTTGCTGCGCTCCCGGTGCTGTACCCGTGTGTGCATGTGCGCGGGCGTGTGGCAGTGTTGTGCAAGTTCCCTAGATTTGTTTGCTAGTGTTTATTGTTCATGTGTAGTTCACGTATCACGTATGTTATTGTTCATCTTCAAGTTCAAGTTAGTCGTTGTGTTGTGTGCAGTTATGTTGCCTTACCTCGTGTACGTCAAAGACAGCTGGACCTCATGGATCATAGGTGCCTTGCAAACAACTTCTTGTCTCCGTTAAACAAAAGTCTTCTCCATTTTCTTCCTTATCTCTGTAAAATGTAAAAAGTGGCTCATCTTACCCCGTTCTCCCCTATACACACACACACAACAATATAAAAAATACATTTCAAAATGTATTTAATCATAATCATTAATTAAATGTACCATTCCTTGTTCTGTCCAATACACCATTACCGATAAAGCATTACTATGGTGTTACGGTGCTGTAATAAGCCGAGCTTTTAACTGAAGTGTAAATCTGTAGCCAAATAGGAACCAAATCCCTCAGACTTGGCCATTCACATTTTTTTCAGTGGACACGTGTGCCAATTTCATGCCTTCTTTAGCCATTTCGTTTTTATTCTTCTTTTAATACCTTCACATGTTTCACACGTGTCCATGAAAAATGTTTATTTTGTGCTCATTGAAGACAGCACAAGGTCTAACTATACGACATCCCGCAAAATTTGGGCTTGCCTTTTGTGCCGAGGGTTACCATAGTAAACCCTGCTAACATGTTCACTAGCCTACCTTCACTAAATTCACAACGCATTCAATTACAACAGCATTCTGCGCCCTCGTGGTATTGTCCTTGCCACAATGACGTTGGAAAGGCTAGTTTTCCTGGCAAGGTACTGCAAGCGTTTAACAGTCTTCGTACACAAACACAAAGTTGTGTAGAGCAACCTGTGCAGTTTAAGGGTTTACACTTATGTGTTTCAACAAAATAAAACCAAGTTTTCTACGGGTTTTCAATATTGCTCAGTCTTGGTAGCCAGACGTGCCTCCTTGGCGCGAACAACAGCTAGCTAGCTTAGAAACATGTAGAAAGCTACACTTTTCACGCTCTAAAGTAGCATAACAGTTTCCAATTCGCAAAACACGTCCACACGGTAAGATACACACCATAGGGCAACTATCTGCACACAAACACACATGTTTGATCAAATATTCGGATAAGGTACAAGATTAAGAATCAACCTTTTACCTTAGATTGTGGATAAAATCTTCACACGTGCCGCACTGCAATGTCTTCAGAGCCAGTGATATGAAAAACGCCAATTCTGTTAACTTCGTCTCGTCTGCAGGTGCATGTGGCACCTGCATGTTCAGTAGGTGGAGCTGAGTAAACATAACTTTTTCCTTCACCAGCAACATGACAAAAACTTATGGATTTGACATGTTCATAAAAATAAGTTAGGTCCACATGATTGTTTTATGTCCAGAGGGAACACGAATAAATCATGTAAGGTTCATACATTAAATATATGCAAATTATATATAACCCCATAAAGCCTTTTTTCAGTGTACTTTATCATTTGTTAAAATTATGTTGTATTAAAGTTACATTGATACACATGCCTCTGGTAAAGTGTTTCTTTGCGGGGAGGGCTCTGTCTACAGTACAGTTCTCCTGCCCATTTAAAAGGAGTGGTGTAGTCACAGTAAAATTACATCTTGTGTGCCAGGTACTACACTTGCATAATGCTAGGATTGAAGTTCCATGTTTAGACTACTGGTAATCATACTGTATCATATTTTGGGTTTGTTGAAAGCGACAGTGTCTGAAAGTCCACTCAAACCCAGCAATCGGCCTGTTCTGGGCTGCATTTCACAGCCCAGAACATTCACCCACTGAAAAATCGTATTGAAACTGAGTATATGTTCACGAATTCTGATTTGTATACACACAGAAAAATGGAAGTACCATTGTGTACCTAAGTGGGTACAAACCCTTGTCACACCGGCAGTACCCTTTTGGATTCTGCTGCACGAAGTGTTACTTTATGATGTCATTGTATTACGTTTGCCCGCTTTGTTCAACATTGTTTTTCAATGCCATGGTGTTGCCCCTTCCTTTCTCTAGTTGATGATAGCATTGCTCTTCAAAAATTCCAGACCTTTGGAAAATGATGCCAACACATTTTTAAAGCTGCAATGTTAATTGACTTGGTTGAGAATGACTGGCTATACTTTATACATTCTACTCCACTGTGCTTTGCAAAATAAAAACAAAAACAAAAAACAGTAAAAGCAAACTTGACATGCCCCATTTGAGGGCATGCAAGTTTGCATTTTATACAACAATAAGGTTGTCAAAATCATTCATCTAAGACACAAGGATTGCGTTGGGAATACGACAGCATGTTATGCACTTCATTATAAGGTGTACGGCTTTGTAAAACACAGCTGCGAGAACCAGAATGTAAACCTGATAATTATGTCTCATTTGATGCTATGCTAGCCAGTTAGCCCAAAATTGTACGTCTTTTGGAGAAGAGGCAAACCGAGTCCAAATTTGGACAGATGGCATGTTTTCAGCTGCTCTCAAAGTGCATTGACTTCTGGTTTTAGCTGCTCGTAATGTTCCCTACGCACACAGTTGGAGATGCTCCAAAGTCATGGTCCATGACCATAGGAATAGCGAAAGGCTCCACTGCGCCTGTCACTTTAAATTTCCCCTCATGATTCTAATGTGAAAGAAAGTTATGATCTAACTGTATTTCTATGTAAGATGCTAGGAAATCAAAGGGCTAGTGCAAACGTGGATACTTTTGGAATATGTATTAATTCCATAGAAAATATAATCAAAACACCTTGAGAAGGCTCTTTGCAAGACTATGCAAGAGATGTGTCTTGCAAGGTGTATTTTTTATTTGGGTTCAGTAACGTTAGACTGCTACGCAGCTGACAAGCAGACTTTGCTAAGTTGGTTTGCCAACAGGAACCATGTGGTGTAGCCTACTTGGGTGTTTAATAAATCCTGCAGTGAATGATGTTAATTTCATTGTCAGTTTTTCAGTATTAAAAGGCATACTTTTGCTGTTTTCTTTGGTCAAAGATTTGTAAATGCACACATAAGGCAGCAAATGCTAACACAAGGTGGCACATAAGCTAGTCTAGTAGTAAAAAAAGGCTACTAGTCATTCAATATTGCTACCGATGATTCTGCGGAACCATCTCATCTACTGTTATGTAGGGGCTTCACTGTTAGATGAATTGAATTGAATCAATTTAATGCATAGTTGAATGGAGAATGAATGCAATTAGAATATTAGATGAGCAAAGTTTTACAATTATTACTCCCATCAAACCAGCCAGAGCCCAAGATTGACATGAGTCGGCCCATCGGGAATCCCGAATCTTCTAAGGAGGTGTGTGTGTGTGCATGTTTTTTTTTCTTGCCCTTCCTCTTCTTCATTCAGGCCCAATAAAAGCAGACCTAAGTTGGATCACTAGCCACTGTACAGTCCTACAGTACATAAAGCTAATTTCCTCTAAGTAAAAACAACACAAAAGGGTCAGTTTACGTAGAAAATTAGAGCAAAGGCATCTTATACACTGCACTTTTAGGGATATGTGACGCTACTGATTGTATGTAAAAAAAAAACTACCTTTATGGTTTATATTGGTGTTTAATCCAATATGTTGTTTCTACTGACTTTGGTTCTCTGGAATATGTAAGGCCTACAGTTTTTGTCCTACTTACAGCATGTATCAGAAGGTGTTTTGTACTGGCATCTGTTGAGCTGGTTTTGTAGGCTATTCCGTAGTCTCCTGCTGCAACACAAGAGCATTGCCCTCGACGTGAGTAAGCAAATTGTTTACTTCCTAGTTGGCCATGCCATCAGCTCATGAATATTTGACATTTTCAGCTGTGGCGCCTAGTAGAATGTGTGAAACAACACTTCCTGACAATAAAACAGAATATGCACTCCACTGTTCTGGGTCCACAATGGTAATAAAACAACTAAAATACAGAAATACTCTGTTAACAGAGTACTCAGATTACTCTGTCATTTACTTGACATAGTAGTTACCTCCGCCAAGGAGGTTATGTTTTCACCGGCGTTGGTTTGTCTGTCTGTTTGTCTGTTTGTGAACAACATAACTCGACAAGTTATGGATGGATTTTGATAAAATTTTCAGGATAGGTCAGAAGTGGCCTAACTTAGAACTGATTTGTTTTTGGTGGTGATCCGGATAACCATCTGGATCCAAGATTTTTTTATTCAGTCAAGTTACCAGTGTAGCATGGAATCTACAGTGACTTTTATTTTTAAAGGAGGGAAGAGTTAGAGCGGTAGTGGTGAGCAGCCCAGTAGTTCATGTTGGCAGTGGAAATTAGATAAAGTACTTTCCTGCACCGAAGAGCCAACCAAGTTCGTGTGAGCATGAGTGAACAAACCCACTAGTTAACTATTACGCCAGTAATAAAATGTTTTAACATGATTAATGTCTTTTAATGTCTTAAGGTGAGAATGACAATAAGGTGGAGACTTAAGCTGCCTTGGCGGAGGTCTGCGCTCTCTGAGTGCTTTTCTAGTTACAAAATGAATTCCTTTACTGCACATGTCTACTAGTGAATCTATGCTATGTTGTGATTACAGGAGTAATTTGTACAAGGCAGCATGTAACGACACCTGCGAGCTTCCCAACATGACCCTTCTGCACCTGTCATCTGCATACGAAGGGATGCCCAGAGAAACTGCTCCCCTCATCACAACAATGGAGGTGTCAAGTGATGTTCCACTGGTGGACTGCGCCTTTGGCAAAGTGCAAGAAGGCAGTCTCCTCTCGTACTTCCTCCCAACGGTTAACCCACCAAAAACCACCTTGCATGCCATGGCACCCCCCAGACCACCCCTTCCTGTAGAAGACTACCACTTGGGGCCCACAAACTGCTCCTTTTTTCACACCCAGTATCAACAGCTCCACATGGCGTCCTTGGAAACCCCACAATGAATGGCAACACGAATTGAGGAGAGCACGAGGCAGCAAACATCAGTGCAGGACTGGCACCTCTTAAGGAGGACTAGGGTGACATCATCCAGGTTTAGGTATGTGATGTTTTTTTATGTCTGTGGGTCAGTTATGAATATGCTCTGCTACACAAAGCAAGTTATTTATATACTGTACAGACAATTAGCAAAATTTAAAATGATTGCTTGGAGACTACACTGTATTTTAAATTGTTTTTTTTTCTACTCTGCTTTTGATGTGTTTCAGAGAAGTTTGCCATGTAAGAGGACATTCCTCTGCAGAGAGCCTGGCAGTCAGGATCTCTCGGCCAGGATGCCAAACAGCGGAGATGAGGAGAGGTCTTCAGCTGGAGCCCAAAGCCATAGAAGAATACTGCATGGTGAGGGACGTGAACCATTACCCCTGCGGTTTTGTCATCCATCCCGATGCACCATGGCTTGGGACTTCACCAGATGGACTCATCTATGACCCGAAACCTGAGCCAGTATTTGGACTGTTGGAGGTGAAGTGTCCTAATGTTAAGAGCTACATGGACTGTTCCTACCTAAGGGTCAGAGATGGAGTGCTACAACTGAAAAACACCCATGCGTACTATTGGCAGGTGCAGGGGCAACTTTTAATTACTGGACTAAAGTGGTGTGACTTTGTTGTCTACACTGAGGATGACCTGTTCATCCAAAGAATTGAGGGGGATGAGGGCATTTTAGAAACCATTAAGGAAAAGGCTGATTACTTTTTCTTTTATGTGTATTTAAATATGACTTTGTAGAACATAATTTGTGTACACTGTTACATATGATTTTGCCATGAAAAGGCCATGTTGCAATAAACATAATACACAATACACTGTTTTGTGCTTAGATCTATAAGGATATTTATTTTACTAACAAGAATTAAGCGATAATTACTGAATGAAAATTTAATTAATTACATTACATTAATAAATAACCTCACCTACTTTGCCCAAGCTTTAACCAGGGGTTGATTCTCATAATTGAGGAGACATGCAACCATGAACAGTTGATTGACATTACCAAACATATTACCATCTCATTTTCAGGCAGCTGCTCTCTTCCAGACAGAAATGCTGGCCTGTACACCTTGCAGGGAACTACATTATCTATAAGGAAGCCTCTATCCACCATTATGGCAGAGTCTGGTTTTAGAAACTGACAAATGCCTGACTGCATAAACAGCTGTTTGTCACTGATTAGCTAATTATATTCAGCTACTACTCTAAATACACATTAACAAATCGCTACAACTGTCTCACTTCTGTTTACCTCAGCACGAAAATACCACCACATTGTAACCAACATTCCACCGGAAATATACCCGCTGGCTTATTGAAATGCGGAAGTTCTTTAGAACGCTTCGTGAATAAACCCAATTGCCATGATGCCTCACGCAGCTCAAGTGCAAGGGTAGCACTGACCAGATAAATGGCTGCCCATTTCCCTCTACGACGCGGGCATTACCATTAATATGTTCTTGAAAAGGGGAATTCGAACTGCCAACTTGGAATGGTTCCTCTGAACTTGCAGGAAAACCTGCTGGAAAAATACTGTTCTCATACACTGCAACACATAAATGCACAGTGCCATGCCGCATATCTGATAGCCGGCATCTTACACTGCCCTCACAAGGCAAGAACTACTGAATGGGTCTCCATGGCTAGTGTTGGGCATAACACAACAGCTGGATGGGTAAAAAGAAGACTTGAGTCAGAGTTATTGGTAGTGCCCTTGAAAACTGACTAATGGAGCAAGAAAAAAAACCTGTACATTCACCTGTACCTGTTGTAATAGACAAAAATATTAGATTAAGTATTTTGGCATATGCACACATACATTCGCCTTTTTTGTGACAGGACAAGGTCCAGTCCAGTCTGTCAAAACCGTTTGTGCTGTCTTTCTAAGTTTTCTAAGCAGGGATTTAGTTATTGCCGACTCTAACTGAGGAGTACTGGGAACGTACTTCTGCACTTAACTTCTGGTAAAAGCACTGCTTTTTTTTGCTCAGGCATCACCTGATCACAAAATAAAGTCTATATATAAGCCAGATGCAAACAACACGTTGTCCCCTGCGCACACACTGAGCGAGATTATATTTTGGATGAGGACTGTATTTCTCTGAAACTTGATGGCAGAAGCGCAAACTGACGCGCCTTCCTAATAAACTATTCTCTGTTTAGTAAACTAAGTTACTCCTGTCTTAACATCCATTTGTGGTAGGACTGCTATCGTCTAGGAAGTATAACTTGGCACCAATACACAAACTCACTTACCTTCTTTTCAGGGTTTGATCAGAATTCATTCCACTCCATTCCTCACAGCGCATTCTTCTGACTAACTGCCGATGAGCAGGGGTGGATTAATGACCGGGCCATGGCCCAGGGGGCCAGGCCAACTTGGCCCCGCAACTGCTTCTTTCGAAGTTGCTTCATTAGGGCCCCAACTTGGCCCCATAACCGCCCCTTTAACATCACCAATGCCAGTCTGGCTATTGCGACCCTTCAAACCCTTCAAACTGAGATTACAGTCAGGCCAGAGACCTCTATGAAATGCCTCTGCCTGTTACACCTCCCCTTACTTATTTAGGGTCATTAGCCCTTTTTTTTTTTTTTTGACTAATTCAGTTCGAGCTTTTTGAATAAACACCCCTGTAACGTTTTCAGAAACCTTCCAGCCATTGTTGCCAAAAGAAATTCACCAGAAGACGCTATTGGCTCTCTGAAAAGTCAACGGTAATATCTAGAAAACGTGTGTGGGCGCCAATGTCTCTAATACAAGAAGGCAGTGCTAGCGACTTTTTTACAGATTAGAGCTAATCTGCAGCACTGCTTCACTGTGAGAAATGGTTCTGACAGTGGCGCAGAGCTACAGTTATGTTGAAAAACAATGATTTTGTCACTTAAAGACAAGTTTTTCAACGTCGCCAAAGTCGCTAGATGAGTTTTTTGTCGCCAGGGACGCCCAAAAGTCGCTAGATCGGCAACACTGCTTCCAGTGACACCCCCCCACCCCCGCCCTTAGTATTAAGAGAGTAAGGTGGAACAGTCGTGCCCCCCCGCCCCCACCGTCAGTTGTCTCCTTCTCGCCGCTCCCCAATGGGCTCCCGTTCGTCTCCTGTGGGACTGTGGAGCCCCCATTGGATGTTTTTAACCATGCGACTTAGATAGATATTTTAATAGATTGTTAATTCTAAGATTCTAAGATCCTAATATTATTATAATATATTATAATATTATATTCCAATTCGCAAATCCGCATCATAGTTTATCACCCTAATATTAGCTGACTTTTAATCACTGAAATTAGCAAAATCAGGTTGCTTCACTCCTGGTTAATTCGCTTTGATTGTCCAGTTTGCCACAGTGTTGTCAATTTAGTTAATTTTGGCCGTTCCTGGTGACAAGAAATGTAATCTAGCGGCTTTATAAAGGACTACCTAGCTAGCAGCATGCAGCGACTTTAAAAGTGACAAAATCATTGTTTATCAAGATAACTGTAGGTCTGTGCCACTGTCAGAAGTATTTCTAACACTTAGGCATAGTCACTGCAGTGCTGCAGGTTACCTCTGATCTCCAAAAAGTCGCTAGCACTGCCCTTTTTTGCCTTATGGACGTTTTTGCCTTATGGACATAAAGACACTTTTTCTAGAAATTAGCGATGTGCGTGTGACACTATGTTATCATACGTAATGTCATGACGTCATCTTGCAACTTATCAGAGAACCAATAGTGACCTTTGTGAATTTTTGGCAATGCTAGTTTGCCGACCTGAAAAATAATGCCTTCCGGTGCTCTGGTCGCTACGCTCTCTGCTTCTAGTGTACAGTTAGCACACAGTTACTCTAATCAATTACCAAAGCTCAATCTCGACTTTGGATCAAAGAACTCGCTCAAATATTCTTAAGCAATTATCAAAGAGCTATAGTTATGTTGAAAAACAATGATTTTGTCACTTAAAGACGAGTTTTTCATACGTAATGTTATGATGTCAACTTGCGACTTATCAGAGAACCAATAGTGACCTGTGAATTTTTGGCAATGCTAGTTTGCCTACCCGAAAAATAATGCCTTTCGGTGCTCTGGTCGCTTCGAGTGTACAGTTAGCGCACAGTTACTCTAATCAATTACCAAAGCTCAATCTCGACTTTGGATCAGAGAACTCGCTCAAATATTCTTAAGCAATTATCAAAGGTTATTTTTTGAATTTGGATCACAGAACCTCATATAAATACTATTCCTCTTATCCAAGCTCATTCTCAAATTTGGATTACATTAACTCACTCAAATAATCAGAATCAAATGCCAAAGCTTGTTCTGGAATTGTGACCACAGAAACTCACTTAACAGCTCATTCTCAAATTTGGCTCGTGGAACCACACTCAAATACTGTTAATCAGTTATCAAAGCTAAATATACATTTGGATAACAGAACCGTCAGTGTTCTTAAGTCTCACTCTTTGAGAGTGTGACACACGCATCTCAACGAGTTCACACGCCACACATGGTATTTCTCACTCTTAAAATTTTTCACCTCTCAAAAAAATAAAAAAATAAAAACCCTTCTTTAATCACCGCTAGGGTTGCACGTGTCGTGGAAATTCTAAGTCTAAATCCCCTTTTTGTTCAGCAAAGACTAAGTCCAAATCACCCAGGTAGAAAACACGACTCGAAGAGGCAGGAATCAAGTTCTGTAGATTTATTGTGTCCTTCCACTGCGCAGTGAAGTAGGTCCGAGAGCAGCTCTGAACCCGGGGCTCTCGTGCATCTTCTTTTATAGGAAATGCACCGGATGACGTCTCTCTCCCCCTACAGACGTCATCCCCCTTTCCCCTTAGCCAATCAGAATCCTCTATTTCCCCTATCGCACCCCTCAGCGTCCTGGATTAATGGTGGCGCTCCTCCCTTTCAGAGGCCACCCCTCTTTTCCTTCGGGAGGGGCATGCAGACGCTGGCCAATCAGGGCCCATTTTTCTTTTTGTCTTTTTAGTCCAGATTCATGATTAATGGTGGCGGCCCTACCCACCAACATGGCTGTCGGTGACGTACTCTGGTCAGCCATCTTTGAGACTGGCATGACGCTTACCCGCAGCCATCTTCTGATTGGGAGGGGCCCTGAATTAATGGTGGCGGGCCCCTCTGTTCTATGTTTTTTTAGTCTTTGGCCAGCAGGTGGCCACCATATCTTTTTAGTGTTCCCATGTTTCTAAGTCTATGCCCCCTTTTTCAGAGCTGTTCTTCCCCACCCTAAAGGTGTATGTAATTACCTTAAAATATATACTACATATTCCCCCCTTTGTGTCCGACGGACACACCACAGGGAAACGGAACCAGTGTAATGCATTGGAAGCAGCAGAAAGGCATATAAATTCAATTCATCAATACAATAGCTCACTAGGGCAGTCCTAGATGAGCGAGGCACCAGGTGAGACAGCGTACAATACTACACCTAACTGCGGGACACCTCTGCATCAACAATAAACCTCGAACATTGAAATCAGCAATCAGGGTGAATTAACAAAATCTGGTAAAAACAATAATCAACAGTAAACCTGGAACATTGAAATCAGCAATCAGGGTGAATTAACAAAATCTGGTAAAAACAATAATCAACAGTAAACCTGGAACATTGAAATCAGCAATCAGGAGGGATTAGCAAAATATCAAGATAGATTGGTAGAATCCAGTGAAGACAATAATCAGGGTCGATTAAACATATTCCAGTGCGATCAATAGTACAGTAAACAACTCCAGTGAGCAGGTCATAATAAAACACCAACCGTGGGTACCTAAGAGGTAGAACGTGATTTAAGTAAGGCACACAATCATCAGGAAGACAGCAGGATACAACAAACCTGAGGGTAAATAACAAACGCCAAGGAAACCAAGGCGTTGGCAGCTTGAGCGGCACAATACGGCCTAAGACTTAAAAGATGAGTATATGGTACCCGGAAACAGGATTGGTGGGAGTGAAGTGCGTGTAGAGTAGAATACAGAACACACCCGTAGATAGTGTACATAACATAAGGAATACAGGCCAATATAGTTTGCAGAAATCTGAACAATCATCACATATCACAGCTTGATTCAGAGTTCACCAGGGCCCAGCCCCAACTCCTCATGAGAGAGAAAGAGAAAAAGAGAGAGAGAGAGAGAGAGAGAGAGAGAGAGAGAGAGAGAGAGAGAGAGAGAGAGAGAGAGAGAGAGAGAGAGAAAGAGAGAGAAACAGGGAGATCCAGACTGACCCTCCAGTTCTCAAGAAATGCATCGCTTGGTCGGAGCAATACATGAAAGAGCGGCACACAGGCCGTACTCCCTTCCGGAGACTCACACCACTCTTGCCAGCGCCCCCTTGTGGCACATGACAGGCTTGGGCGGGGACCTGGTTGCAGTTGCCTTCCCCAGATGTTATGCCTATCTTCAGCTGGGTCCCTGTAGGTGCTGGGTCGCCTCCCTCCGGAGGGCTCACCCGCACTCAGGCCAGCGAGGCATTGGGGCGGTCCCCCCTTTGACCACTTCGAGGCGGTCGTGACGTGTTTGTTTATGGTTCCTTTTCAGTAGTTGTTTTGACAGGTAGGAGGGACAATCAGGGAGGAGCCCATCACTACTCGTGTGGGCACCCCGAAGTGAGAAAGAGAGATAGTGAGAGCGAGAGGGAGAGAGAGAGAGAGAGAGAGAGAGAGAGAGAGAGAGAGAGAGAGAGAGAGAGAGAGAGAGAGAGAGAGAGAGAAGAGAGAGAGAGAGAGAGAGAGAGAGAGAGAAGAGAGAGAGAGAGAGAGAGAGAGAGAAAGAGACCCAAACAATCATTAAAATCGTCGGGCGTGAAATCAAACAGACAAACAAATCAGCAATAAACATTAACTCCTGGAAGCTGGCATCTCACACCACCCCTAAACGGAGAGATACTCACCCCACTCTCCACACACAGACATCACGTTCGCACGATTAACTCCCAACACACAACAGTCACACATCAACCAATCAGTCCATCACTTTACCAGTCACTCCGCAACACACAATCAGACACACATCAACCAACCAGTCCATCACTTTACCAGTCACTCCACAACACACAATCAGACACACATCACCTGGCAGGGTCGTCTGTTTTTAGCCAGTCACTGTTCTACACCTGCCCTAGGTCTCACCATCGGCCGTCATAGTTTCATACAATACAAAGCATAGAGGAATGTTACAGTAGTTTCAGGAGGTCCCGACGAGTGTAATGGACGACTATCAGTATGGCAGTCATCTGTGTGGATGCTCAGTAGTGCGGATATGGAGTGTGACAAGAAAGTGGTGACGCAAAGAAAAATAATCAGTCCGTTAGTGGAAAAATCAGTCCATGTCCGTAGGAGCCCATAGCATGCTCACAGTTCTCCTGTAGGGGAGGGGAATATTCCTGTAAGTCGGGCAGGTGTAACCGAAGGGACCGGCTTAGGCCCACACCCCCTTACCC
Organism: Setipinna tenuifilis; assembly: GCA_030347295.1. Classification (NCBI taxonomy): domain Eukaryota; kingdom Metazoa; phylum Chordata; class Actinopteri; order Clupeiformes; family Engraulidae; genus Setipinna; species Setipinna tenuifilis. The sequence goes on from CM059265.1 coordinate 16,480,552, forward strand.
TGGGACCACAGTGCTCCCGAGGCTTTAGTTCCGATGTCGGCACTCTGTTCCCAGAGCAAGATATCTTCCTCCCCCACATCCGTGGGCACCATTACCGTGACGGGGTCTATTACGGGGCTGTCGATGTAGCTATCTAGCAGGTCCTGTGAGCCCCGCAGCAACATATTGCAGTCCTCATCAAACTGCAGCACCAAAGGCATTTGGGGAAGCTTTGATGCCACTAACCGGACTGCCAGGGATCTCAGGACTGGGACCAGGCAGCATATGATCAGAGAGATGGCCAGGATCGCTAGAACGATACCCATGAGGACTTTCGCACCCCACGCGCCCCACCCGAATCCAAACGCATTTTGGAACCACCCTGTCAGGGGTGATTCGAATGTGTTCTTTCCGGCATTTTCAGTAACCTCATCTCGCAGCCGTCTCAGCTTTGTCATGGCCTTGGTAAATGCACCGTCTGGTGCAGTGTTATTGGGTATGTAAGTACAACAGTAACTCCCAAACTTGGCACACACACCTCCCTCCTTGGCTAACATCCAATCTAAGACCATGCGGTTTTGCACCGCCATGCGCGATGTGGCGTCCAACTGAGTTCCCAACGCCTGTAATGCATCATGTGAGTGATTTATAAATCTCTGTTGGTTGTAATATATGTAGTTTATCCATTCTACATTCTTGTTGATTGCTATCTGGGGTAAGATTGATTCGAACCCTGCCTTAACTTCATTCCGTGCCTTATATTGTTCTGGAATTCCCCTAGGCTGGCCTATCGCATCTAAATATCCTGCATATTCAAATCTGGTAATTTCACTTTTGCCTTTCAGTCCCTCACTCTCTGATCCATTTGGCGGGCTTATACGCCCCACCTCTCGTGCTGTTCTTCGGCGATTCTCGGGTGAGTCTCTTTTATTTCGACTGTCTTTCTCCTGCTTAGCATTCTTCTTTCTACTGGACCAGGTCATTATTTTAGCTCCTTGCATCATTGTCACCCTGGTACATACCCCAGTCCATTTAGCTGGCAATGTGCTAGTCAATCCCATTCTTTTTCCACATGCCCACCACAAATCGGCTAACGGGACCTCCTGTGGGAGCTTTAACCACCAGTCATATACATCCATTATGAGGTCACCCCGCGCTTGCTCTGGGTAGTCCTTCTTATTCTGAGAACACTCTGCCCCCTGCCCTTCTCCTGTCCACCATCCATCTGACTCAGAGTTCCAACTTCCTTGCTGATGTGTCCCCTTGCGCACCCATGTCCATGTCTTATTACATTCTCCTTCAAATATACCTACATCCACTGCCCCTCTTTCCCTAATTGGTTGGCTGAAACATTCAAATTGGAATCCCTGTCCTATCCTATAGTCCACTACCTCATCCTGTCTGAGTTCTGGCCAATCAACAAATTCTTTGTCACACTGGTAACCTGTATCGTACTTGCGCTTCCCACTACTCTGTGTACGGAGTAGGGTCGTATATGCCAGGACAAACTGCCCGTGGTCACTGTCTAGATACTGCTGTCGCTTTTTCATGGTCTCTCTACCCTTCCTATTTCCTGCTATCAATATGCACGCGAACGGGGTGTAGGACACGGGTCTCAGGGGTTCATAGCAATTAGAGGGGTCATCGTCTGCATCGTCTGACCGCCATGGGACGGGAATTACTACTTTGTCTCCTTGAGCTTGTGTACATACGTAGCATCCCTTGCCAGGTACTGTCGTTTTTGCCGTATACTCCGCCCACCGGTACCACATATTTGTACCTATTCTTCCCTCCGTTTCCTGTACATCCAACCATTCTCTTATGGTCTCAGCATTTTTACCACCCTTAGGTTTCGTTTTCTTGCTTTTTACACTGGTTTGTACATTACTTACAATATCTACATTATTCACGCTATCTTTCGTCTTGTCACGTCTGCTTTTGTTAGTACTCTTGCTATTACCATCTATTCCCCCTTTAACAGAACGACGCACCCGCACAGGGGGACCAGAGGGGTTAGGGAAGGGGGCCGGGGGAAGGAGAGGGAGATGAAGAGAAACCAGGGGTACGGGGGCGGGAGAGGACGGGGCTAGGAGAGGCATGGGGGCTGAGATGTGAGAGGGTGGGGAAATCCGGGCTGGAAAGGGCGGAGGGGTCAAGGGTGTCGTACCCGGGCGTACGGGGGAGGGCCAGGACAGGGGAGGTAGGCGGGAGGGGGAAGGAGGGGGGGGAGGCCAGAGTCAGAGCCAGAGGCCGAAGCAACGGACGGGGGGTTCGCGATGGGAGACGGGCCGGGGGCCAGAGAGAAGGTGGGGGGGTCAGGGACCGGGCTGGGGAAAAAGCGGGGGGGCCAGGGGCGGGAGAGGTTCCAAAGGGCTGGGGGTTCAGGGGCAGGTGCGGATCCAGGGGCTGGGGGGAAGGCTGAGGGGTCAGGGGCAGGTGCGGATCCAGGGGCTGGGGGGAAGGCTGAGGGGTCAGGGGCAGGTGCGGATCCAGGGGCTGGGGGGAAAGCTGAGGGGTCAGGGGCAGGTGCGGATCCAGGGGCTGGGGGGAAAGCTGAGGGGTCAGGGGCAGGTGCGGATCCAGGGGCTGGGGGGAAAGCTGAGGGGTCAGGGGCAGGTGCGGATCCAGGGGCTGGGGGGGAAGGCTGAGGGGTCAGGGGCAGGTGCGGATCCAGGGGCTGGGGGGAAAGCTGAGGGGTCAGGGGCAGGTGCGGATCCAGGGGCTGGGGGGAAGGCTGAGGGGTCAGGGGCAGGTGCGGATCCAGGGGCTGGGGGGAAAGCTGAGGGGTCAGGGGCAGGTGCGGATCCAGGGGCTGGGGGGAAGGCTGAGGGGTCAGGGGCAGGTGCGGATCCCCATGAGAGACGGGGAGCCAAGTCGGGGTGGGCGTGGATGAAGGCAGAGTCGAGGGGTTGAAGTGACGCCCAGGGGTGGTCGGCGGGGGGTTCCCTGGAGGGGTGGCGCTGGCTGGTGGGAGACTCTCGTCCGTCAGAAACTGCAACAGGGTTGGAGGACGAGGAGTGGAGGTGAAGAAAACCAGGAGGCAGAGAAGCAGGAGGCACATGAGTACCCCCGCTCCCAACCCCACTAGGACCTTCACCCGGGGGGAGATCGCCTGGGCCGGGCTCTCCATGGAGACCCGGACCCTGTGTCGCCTGACTCGGGCCTGGTGTGGGTTCATCAGGCGTAGGAGGTGGATGCCCTGGAGGTCCGCCATCCCGAGGCTGCGCGGAAGAGGCACTCGGATCTGGAGCCCTGCAACAAAAGTTTAGATGATACCAGACATTCGAGCCCCGGATCTGCACCGCAGTGGGGGTGGCCCGCGTCACCTGGAACGGCCCTTCACGTCGAGGCTGGAGACTGGAGCGTTTGAACACTCGGACAAACACCCAGTCCCCTGGCTGGATCGGTCGCTGAACCTCATCGGCGGGGCCCTGCAGCGGTTCACGTCTGAGTGCCTGCGCATACACAGTTTTGTGGACCAAAGACAATTGTTGCACATACTGACGTATTTCTCTTTGGAGGAGCTCCAAAGGCGGACCCCTATCCTCTCCCCGATAACGGGGAGAGGGAAACGACCGGCCTGTCAGAATTTCATGTGGGCTAAGATTTAGGCTCCGGTTCGTCTGAGTTCTCATGTGCATAAGCGCTATGGGTAGTGCATCCAGCCAATTCAAATTTGATGAAGCGCATATTTTGGCTATTTTTGCTTTTAAAGTACCATTGGCTCTCTCGACCATGCCCTGACTCTGGGGGTGATAAATGCACCCAAACCGCTGTTTCACCCCCAGGGTCTGCACGATCCTTTTCCATGTCTTTTCCACAAATGCCTTGCCATTATCACTAGAAATCACTTCAGGTATGCCAAATCTGGGTATGATTTCTCGGGTAAAGAATTTAATCACTGTTTCAGCATCTGGACCGGGTGCGGGACAGGCTTCCACCCACCTAGAAAACCTGTCCACCACCACCAGCACATACCTGAATTTACGTATGGTCTTGCCCATATCAATGTAATCCATTACCACATGCTTAAAGGGGCCCGCGGGCAATGGGATATGCCCCAACGGTTTTGCTGCCAGGCCTGGTTTAACATTAAAACGGTTACATACATGACATTGTTCAATCTTACGGTCGATTACATCCTGCAGGTTCGGGGCCCAAAATCCCTCATTGTAAATTTTCCTCTTTATCTGCCCTCGTGCACAGTGGTCCATGTCATGTGCGTCAGAAATCAAAAGTGACAGTAAATTAGTGGGGGCAACCATTAGACCCTCGTGGTTACGCCACATCTTGTCGTGGTCCTGTTTAGCCCCCCTCTGCTTCCACATCTCCTTCTCCCAGTGTGCTGCATCCTCCTGCATTCGCACTATGTCGGCAATTGTAACTGTGGGTTGCAATGTTATAGTGGCTTGCCCTGGTCTCCCCCGCCCGCGCCCCACTGGCAGCATCAGGGATTCGCTTACCCACTCCTGTGCAGGTTCACATGGCTTATTGTAACACACAGGGCAATCCCCCCTTTGACACAAGGCGCAACACAACGGCTCCATATGGTGGGTGTGCTCGAGCCCATAATTTTCACACCACCTGCATGACGGGTTCCCCTCTACGTATGGACATGCAGTAGGGCATGGCGTGGTTATAAAACCTGTTGGCTGTAACAGTGGTGCTATCACATGCGGCTGTCCCTCCTTGGTCTCACTCCCTATCATTCTGGCCTGTAACGCTGCCTCCTTTGCCACTTCATCTGCTCTGGCATTGCCCAATGTCACATAGTCACCCCCCTTCTTGTGTGCTTTGCACTTACATATCGCTAGCCGCTTAGGGAGCATCATTGCTGAGAGCAGGAGTTGTATTTGCTCTTGGTGCTGTATGGGTGTCCGTCTGCTCTCTTAAACCCCCTCTGCTTCCACTGCGCCCCATAGATGTGGCACACATTGTGACTGTATGCACTGTCAGTGTATATGGTCGCTCTCTTGCCCTTTGCCAGAACACATGCACTCGTCAGAGATTGAATCTCTGCTTTCTGACTGCTCGTGGGTTGCTTGCATGGGGTGCACATGATAGTGATGAACTCACCCGGCGCTGTCATCTCTACCACACCGAATCCTGCATGGGTCCGATTGTCATAACTGTGGCTGGAACCGTCCACAAAATAGATCACCTCGCTATCAATCAGTGGCTCGCTCTCCAAATCCGGTCGTAGTTTAGAAAATGCAATAGACTCAGCGACACATTCATGTGGCGTTCCCTCATACTCTAATGGAATACGGTCAGCAGGGTTGGTGACCGAATCGCATGTTTTGATCGTTACATCTGGACAGAATGACAGGTCATAGTATTTCAGCTGCCGCTGGGGTGTCAAACAAAACCTGCCCTGTTCTGTTAGCTGCACTACTGCGTGACTGGTGTATATCACAACTGGCCATCCCATAGTGACTGAGGATGCCTTCTCATACGCTGTGTAAATTGCCTCCAATCCTTGGTAGCAGGGAGGATACCCCTGTGCTACCGGGTCTAGTTTAGTGCAATAGTAAGCTATTGCACGCTTGGCTTTACCAGTGCACTGAGCTTGAGTCAGTATTCCTGCCATGTAAGCATCATGATCCTCCTCCTTCTTTACGGTGACATACAGGCAGAAAGGCTTTGTGTAGTCTGGTAATGCTAACGCTGGGGCCTGTTGCAACTCTCCCTTCATTCTGTGAAACGCCTCCTCCCCATCAATTGTCCATGTTAGCCTGTTTTTCAGATTCCCTGTACCAGCATTTGCAATCATTGCCCGGAGGGGAGCGATCTTCTGTTCATGGCACTCGACCCACTCACTACTGAACCCTATGAGCCCAATAAATGCCATCATCTGTCTCACTGTCTGGGGCCTTGGGAGGGTCACTATCGCCTGGATCTGGTCTGGAGCTATCCCTTTCTGCCCTTGTGATATTAATCGTCCCAGATACGTCACTTGTGACTCGGCAAACTGTAATTTCTTCCTGGACACCTTATGCCCCCCTTCTGCCAACGCCTGTAGGACTGTTATTGTGTCCCTTTCACATGTCTCAACATCAGGACTGGCTACCAACAGATCATCGACATACTGCAGGAGGCTACTCCTACATCTCAGGTGTTTCAAATCATTCCTTAGGGCTTGATTAAAGATGTGTGGTGAATGTTTGAAGCCTTGAGGCAGTCGGTTGTACACAAAAATCTTGCCTTGGTAGCGAAACGTGAACAGCTCTTTACACTGTTCAGCTAGCGGGAGGGAGAAGAAAGCCTGTGTCATATCAATTACTGAAAACACTTCTGCGTCTGCGGGGATATTCGTCAGTAATGTGTGTGGGTTAGGCACGTCTGCTGGCCAATCCTCCACCGCCTCATTCACTGGTCTTAGATCCTGAACCATTCGCCACCTGACTCCATCTGCCTTTAGTACTGGAAAGATTGGTGTATTACATCTTGATTCAGACACCTCCTGGATAACTCCTGCCTGAAGTAAGCCCTGTATGGTGCTCTTAATGCCCTCCGTCGCTGCTGATGATAGTGGGTACTGCCTCTGATATGGTAGTTTCGCGCCTGGCTTGAGCTTGAATTCCAACGGGTTGACTGACTTTACTAACCCTATGTCAAAATCTCCTGTCGCCCACACCTGCTCAGGGACCCGTTTCAAAAGCTGGTTCTTATGTACATCCGTCCCCTCGCTCATCAGCATCATTTTCCATTTTTTGGTTCTGTACTGTAGTTCCAGCTCTCTCTGCTCTACCCAGTCCAGTGGCTTATGGAACTCTTTGTTCCAGCAGCGGTAACCTGCCCCACTGTATTTCCCATGCAGACAATAAGGGTTATCAAAAGGGCAATTCCGTGTGTACTCCATTAGTCTGATCTCACTCCTCTCTGGCATGTGTGGCTCCACTACCTCCACTATCTGCGGCAGTCCTGTCAGCTCAGCATGATGTCGTATCTGTAAGAATGGTTCTCCTTCTATCTGCCTTACCCCTTCCATAATCTCCCTTGCTTTCTCTGTCCATGGCAATGCTCTGGCTTTCTTCATCATGCGTCCCACCTGCCTTTCCCGACACCCCATGCTCACCCGTATGGTGATGTGTGGTGTTGCCCCATCCACATCATACGCTTCCTGGTACAGCTTATCATCCAGTCTGACCTGTACTCCCACCCCCTCTGGCCCCAGGAATATGCACTGTGCCTTCAGCTGCACCTGTCTGCGTTCCCCCAACGCTCTCCTCCATCTCTCCTCCCTCTTCTCACTGGGAGCATCATCCACCATGATAGTACAATGTAGTGGACAGCGGGGTTCTCTGAGGTTACTGTTGTGTGTGTGTATCAATGTTCCCCATTCTTTCCAGATGTGTGTAATCCATTCTGATCCAAACTGCCCTATCCAATACACCTGCTTTGCTCCAACAGCTTGTATCATCTGGGCTGCTATGGTAACGAGTGTCAACCCTCTGGGTGTGCAATCAATCTGTACTCCTAGCTGACACATGATGTCCCTCCCCAGCAAATTCATCGGGGTATGGTCTGACACTAGTATTGGCATTCTTGTTTCTCTGTCTTCAAATTGTATAGATACTGGAGCTGTGAATGGAATTAACTGGACTTGTCCCGAGAAACCTATTGTCTTTGCCACCTTACCAGTGGCTGACGGGGGGAGGTGTTGGGCGTCTGCTGTTTTGAGACAACTGTGAGTCGCTCCAGTATCTGCCATCATTGTAATTAATTTCCCACCAATTCGAACCTGCAGCTTGGGTTCTTTCTCAGCTTGCCTTGATAGTACTACAAGCTGGCCTCCCCCGATAGGTTTCTCTGGGCCTCTTCAGAAAGCTGGTCCCCCATACGGGGAGACCAGCCTCTCAGCTCCATTCGTCTGGACCTGAGCTTGTCCTACTTGAACTTGGGTCTGTCCGGGTCTATTTTGGGCTTGCCCTGTCTGATTCTGTGGGCAGTCCCTCTTAAAGTGAGTTGGATCCCCACATGTCCAGCATCCCTCGTACCCTGCTTCTCCCGGTCTCTGCCCGCCCTGCGCATTACTCCCATTCCCTCTGCCCCTGCCTCGTCCTTTCCCTCGGCCGCTGCCTCCCCATGTCAGAATGTAATTTATTTTCCCGAACTCAGGGTGTCCTACTACTCCTGGCTGCTGTCCATACCCTGGCTGTTGTGTAGAAGATGGCTGTTGTACCCAATACTGCTGTTGGTGGGGCTGCACCTGTTGCACTATGGGCACTGCCTGTGATTGAGGTGGCGCTGTCATCTGAATCACCTGCTGTCTAGTCAGGGGCATCTGTATTACACCAGTTATAGGACCACCCACCTGTGGTGTTCCCACTGCTTCAGGGTTGGGCATCGTCCCTATGCCTGTGCTTGAAACTTGTTCAGTGATCATAGGGGCCTGCACTACCTTCTTTGATCCCTTAATTGCCTCAGTCTGAGACCCGAGTATTTTCCTTTGTCTTTCCACATCCTGTCTGGCCAAAGTCTCCTCTGCCTCACGATGTTGCTGTACATAGTACGACACTGCGTCTCTGAATTCTGCTCTATTGTACCCAAGTATTCTGAAATCCTTTTTTAATTCTTTTGTCACTGGGGCTGGTAATGCCTTCATTATTGCCTCTCTCATCGTACTCCGAATTGCTATATTCTTCTCTGGGTCCATTTCCATCCGTACTCTCCACTCTGCCTCTACCTTTTCTATGAACGCTGCAGGGTTTTCCTCAGGTTTGAGTTTATCCACTACAAAATGGGCTGCTGACACAGTGTTGGGGTAAGCTGTCCTTAACGCCTCCCACACACGAGTCCTAATCTCTTTAAAGTCTGTTGAGTCTATCTCATTATTTCCAAAAATACGTTTCAGTCCTACCCCTGCCAGCACTGTTTTGGCTGTCTCTTTAGTGAGGATGTGACATAAAAGTGCTTTTATATCTCCAACTGCTAGGTGTTTTCCCTCCATTTCGGATTCTAATCTCGAGATGAAAAGTCCAGCTCCTTCCTGTAGAGGGGGCAGTCGCGCTACTAATCCTGTCAAATCTGTATGTCCCCAGGGCTGGTATTGAAACAGGCCTCTCCTCTCATCTTTCAACACCACGGGGAACATTGTCTCTTCGTCAGATTGTTCTATCTCTACAGAGGCATCATCCTTTGCCCTTTCACCCGCTGTTTCCCTTTCTCTTCGCTTTCCCTTTCCTTCTTTTCCCTGTGCAACTGCATCTCTATTTGTTCCAGTCTCCTCCTTACCTTCTTCATATCTTCGTTCCCTTGTCTCTCTTTCTTCAATGCTTCCCTTTTTGTTAACACCTTAACTGGGAGCTGCCTGGTCCTTCTCCTCTCACTCCCCTGCTCGTCATCTGAACTGGTCTGACCGCTACTACTGTTTTGGCTATTTTCACTTGAACTGCTGCTACTTCCCTGGCCGATCTTCCTGATTATCCCCAGCTTCCTGTCCTTTATTGAACTGCTGCTACTTCCCTGGCCGATCTTCCTGATTATCCCCAGCTTCCTGTCCTTTAATCTCTTCACCGTCTGTCCCATTCTCTGTCCCACTTTCTTGACTACGCTCCCGCCTCTTACTAGCATAATGGAGTGTCCATCGCCCCCCATGCTATGTCTCCCTGCTGCACCTTTTCCCGGAGATGTTTTAAAGCTCTGTATTTCCTGTTCTACCCGTCTTAGTGACCTCAACCATCTGTCTGCTCTCTGGCTTTCCCCTGCATCTACATCTTTTAGAGTATCAATGCGTCCCTTTACTTTAAACTCCTCTCTTCCATTATCTGGCCTAACAACTGGATCACGTCCCTTGATTCATTCCCTGGCCTGCATATCCTTCTGCTAATTTTTCCCTCATCCTTTTCAGCTGTCTCTCTCGCGCTTCCCAAAACTGTGGTTTAGGTATGTTTGCAGCTTCCTGCTCTTCTTCTTCAAACACGTCCTCCGCTGCCGACTCCACACTATTCCCCATATAGCTCTTATCACCCCTTCTATCATACTCATGCTCATACGACTGGCCGCCCTTTCCCATCTGGTGCTCTTGCTCATACAGCTGGCAGTCTTTTCTCCCCACTGGGAGCACTCATTTCGGCTTCCTCTTCTGAACTTGAGGCGTAGAGGTCAGCCAAACTCTTACTCCTCCTCACCACTCGTTTGCTTTTCCCTGATGTACCTTCTACTGAACTAAAGGCTTTTTCTTCAACATCCTTCCCTAGCACTTTGGCCAGCTTATCTCGGCTCCACCCACCCCGTTGTAAATAATGTTTTCCCACTCTCCTACTCACCTTAAACCCTGGTACCTTCTTCCTTCCCTGTTTCCTCGGTGTCACCATCGAGCTCTCACTCTCTTGCCCTTCTCCTACCTCACTCCCTTCCCCACTACTCACATCTCTCCTCTTTTTTTACTCCCTCATCCTTCTCCTGCCATGCCTGTACTTTCCTCATCATTTCCCCTATCTGCGCCACCTCTTTCCTTAACATTTCCATATTCGGATCATCTGGCACGTCTGCCTGTCCCTTAATTATCCCTGACCCCGCCTCCTGTTGTGCTTCAAAATTTATCAGGGGCAGCTGTGGGTACAGGGTCGTGGGATCTTGCGTATGATCCCCTCTCTCAGGAGAGTTGGGTGGGGCTGTCGGTACATATGGAGGAGGTCTGTACCCCCCTGGGAATAGCTTCTTAGCACAAAACGGTTTCTGGACCTCCTGTTTTTCTCTTCTTTCCATTAATTTTTTCTGGCTACCCCTACAAATTCCTGCAGAGTCTCCATTTCTCTTTCCCTTTTCTCCCTTCTTTTTTCACTTCTGTCCTTCCTCTCATACTCCTGCACTTTTACTTCCATTTGAGCTAGGAGTTTCAAATCTAATGCTCCCTGCACCGGCCACGGGTGTATATCCCCTGCTGTCCTTTTCGCCCATTTCTCACAGTGTCGTCTGATTATTTCTGCCCTCTCTGGGTAGTGTCTTATGACCTCCTCCATCGGAGTCTCCTCTGGTTCGCTCATCTGTAACATTTCTGGATGTAAATCTTCCCACGCAAAATCCTCCACAGTCAGTCTCCCCCACCTAGGCACCTGTACTTGTGAGGTGTGTGCGTCAAATTCCAGCCGTGCTCTCTTTATGGTTACTCCTGCTCTAGTTCTTTCACTGGATGTCTCGTCATTACACCACCAGACCTGCCTTAGCTCTACTTTTATCTTTACATAAGGGTCGCTTAATCTAAACCCTCGTACCCCTTCCCCTTCTATACGGCGTGATTCCACCTCACTTATGCTTCCAATTCTTCCAGCACTACCAACCCTCCTCCTCCGGTATGCTGTCAATTCATCTCTCACTATACTGTTCAAATCCTTCTGCCATGTAATTGTTCCTAAACTACCCGGACCCTCGCGAGTTAAGCTGTCAAAATCTCTGTTTAAATAGAACAATACTGAGGTCCCTGCTGAACTTATTCCCCACACCCGTTTTAGTACTCTTTGCCAATCTATCTGTGGCCACTCCCTGCTCAGTTCTTCAAATTCTGGGGGTCAACTCCTATGCATGCTGCGCTTGCTAACCTGCCAAATGCTGCCTCCTTTCCCCGGCTTGTCCAAACTTTTATCTCTCCCCCTTGTCCCAACCAGGTGTTTTCTAACCAGAAATGATTACAGTGTCCTTGAGTTACAAAATCTAAATCTTCAGCATCGGATTCAGTCTGTAGGACCTCCAGCGCACGGGTCAGTGCCATTCACTTACTCATGGCCGCTCCCTGTCTTATCCTTGTGCTGTGTAGTTGGCTCCTTCTTTTCACTATTATTTCTGACATGTGTAAAAATATACTTAATTATTACCCAGACCGTGCTCGCCCCGAACATGGCACATGTTATTAACCACAGTACAGTTACCAATTGTAAAAGACCACTGTGAGTCATTGTACCCCCATACCTCTTGGTTCCTCGAGGTGTTTTACCTCCTTTTCGTCTCAGGATGTAGTTGGTTCTCCGAGCTGGGGGTTATGTCTCCTTGTCCTGTGCGCGTGGTCCTTTCCTGTGTCTTAGCCACCCGTCACTCAGGACACTGGATGCTGTTGCTTCCTGTACACACAAGTTGCATACTCCACACATTCATTATTTTACTTTTCATGTTTTATTCGTTTAAGCAATGCACATTGCCCCTCCTTTTCACCCTTGGTACACATGTCTATGTTTCCTCTGTGTATTTTATCACATTCAGTTATTATATCTTTCTTTTGGTTGTCACATTTTACTTTTAGCATACAATTTCATGTTACCCTGGCCGATGTTCCGTTGGCTATAGTGTCTGTGTCTCCTGTGCCTCTGATCCCTCTCCTCATATACTCTGTGTCTATTTGTGGCCGGCACTGATTGTTAACGGAACGATGCATCCCCCTCGTCTCCAAACCCTCACTGAGCCCGTGGGCGTGTGTACCAGGGTCCCCTATCGCCACGTGATCCACAATCAACGTATCATAGCAGTGGGGGGGGTTATTGATTATGCTCAACCCCCTTTTTCTCTCAACTAGTTCCTCCCCTACATCCTGCTGCCCCAACAGCCCGCCTCACTGCCTTTCCCGTGTGAACCATCCTGTTATCTTATTTTTCCCATGTGAACCACCCTGTTTGCCTTGTCTTTCCCATGTGAACCTCCCTGCTTGCCTTGTCTTTCCCATGTGAACCACCCTATTTCAGCTGGCTGTCACTTCCGCTTGATTCTGTTCCACACACGCATCATACCATTTATTTTCATCTTTCACTCACCGCCTCACTCTATCCACACCATTTTCCATGCACACTCATTCTCACATCCATTCACCCGCCAGTTCTAATAATCTAGCGTCTCCAACCCCCTCTCCTTTCATTCTGTCGCCAAGGCCATGGCCCTTCCATGCACAAACAAGCACGCCAACACTGTTCACACCATGGTAAGTTAGCCGTGGGCTGTACTGTGGACCTAGGACAAAAACAACTTCGACAACAGGTCTCACATCTCCATGGCAACCCCTGTCTCCTTTCTCCCCTTCTCCCCCTATTTTCCATCATATGGGGTGCACTCCCGGCCCTTCCTCCTTCTAGTCTACCCATCCTCCCACCGGCTGGTCCCGCCTGGGCTGACTCCGGTGGTTTTATCCCCTGACTACGTTGTGTGGTCGGGGTGGGACTGTTGTCCCACTGGAGAGTCTCTGCTGGGATTATCTTCTGACACTGTGAACATTTCCAGGTTTCATCTCTAATGAGAATCCTAGCCTGTCTGTGGTCCGGGCAGGCTGTCCTGCGTATGGTATACCCTGGTATCAAGCTTGAAACTCGGTTTCCCCCTGGTTCTATCACCCGAATGCTTACTTCCGGGTACGTGGTAAAATATTCTCCAGGGGGACCCTCTATTATGCCTCCCAGTGCTCTTTCACACTTCCTACCCTCCTCCTGCCATTCATGTACAATAGTCCTTCCTTGCCTGGGGTTACTGGCTGTCCATGTTGTGCTGCTGATCCTACACTTCCCCCGAACTGCTGTGTTACGTTCTCACTTCTCCTGCTATTGTACTGGCATGCACTCTCCTCCCGCCACATTCCCAATATTTCGTCTAACAAGTCACTACTGACTCCTGTGTTTGCGGTAAATACACCCCTGTGTGACATCGTCTCCCTTGCCCTGGCGCTACCTATCTGTTCTTTCTTAGACATTCTCCCCTTCTCTCCAGTGAGTCAGTAATATATTGCACCGTCTGAACTGAGACCTTATCACTCGGCCTGAATCATCTATATCCAAGATTACCCATATACCAGTTACTTGTCCTTCTATCCAAATTTCACAATATGACATTAGCTTACGCATGTTCACACAACAATGTTCGTGTCATTGTCCTAGTTGGGTTAATTACTCAGTTCCTCACTGCTACACACATGTATACTTTCAGACTTTTCTTTCCTTCTTTGTCCCTGCTTTATTTTAACACCTCTTCCTGTCTCAAGTAACGTTTTGTTTCACATTTATCCCCAATCTGCCGCTTCCGCTTTTTCTCTCCTCTACTCACTAGCTTCATCAACACCACTCTGTCAATTTTGTCATCATTCACTTTACACAGTCATCTCTTCAACAGTTTCAGTGATTCAACCAGCACTCTTGCCCATGTGCTCTGCTTTTCCTCCGGAGCCTTTCACCGCTCCAGTAACATCACATAAATCACACACTTCCTGGGGGCCCCCCTTTTATTGCAGCCTATAGGTCTTTTACCAGGAATCTGCCCTGATCCCTTTCACATCAACACAACACCTCTGTGTCAGTTTACACATTCCCCGAAGGTTTCACCACCTTCTGTTCAACATTTTACACAACATGCAATACACATCACATTGTAATACTCACAATAAATCACCAGAACGCCTGCCATCTTCCTTTCAAAAAAAAGTTCTTTTGAGGGGGGACTGTTTTAGCGATCACCCTTCCCCCACCACCCAGCTCAGCCAACACAGCCTGCTATAGCAAAACTTAGTTGCTTACCTTATTTACTTTGGCGCCCAGGCTGTCCAGGCTGAACCGGCCGGTGTGTCGGGTCCGGGGTCACCCCGTCAGTCCTGTCCCCTCCCGGGTTTCGGCACCAATTATGTCGTGGAAATTCTAAGTCTAAATCCCCTTTTTGTTCAGCAAAGACTAAGTCCAAATCACCCAGGTAGAAAACACGACTCGAAGAGGCAGGAATCAAGTTCTGTAGATTTATTGTGTCCTTCCACTGCGCAGTGAAGTAGGTCCGAGAGCAGCTCTGAACCCGGGGCTCTCGTGCATCTTCTTTTATAGGAAATGCACCGGATGACGTCTCTCTCCCCCTACAGACGTCATCCCCCTTTCCCCTTAGCCAATCAGAATCCTCTATTTCCCCTATCGCACCCCTCAGCGTCCTGGATTAATGGTGGCGCTCCTCCCTTTCAGAGGCCACCCCTCTTTTCCTTCGGGAGGGGCATGCAGACGCTGGCCAATCAGGGCCCATTTTTCTTTTTGTCTTTTTAGTCCAGATTCATGATTAATGGTGGCGGCCCTACCCACCAACATGGCTGTCGGTGACGTACTCTGGTCAGCCATCTTTGAGACTGGCATGACGCTTACCCGCAGCCATCTTCTGATTGGGAGGGGCCCTGAATTAATGGTGGCGGGCCCCTCTGTTCTATGTTTTTTAGTCTTTGGCCAGCAGGTGGCCACCATATCTTTTTAGTGTTCCCATGTTTCTAAGTCTATGCCCCCTTTTTCAGAGCTGTTCTTCCCCACCCTAAAGGTGTATGTAATTACCTTAAAATATATACTACACACGGTATACCGGTAGGCCTACTGACTTTGTACCGCGGTACGGAGGCATTTGAAACGGTACTATATAGATAGTGGAGCACGGAGGAGAGAATGGCTGCTGCCACACACGCTGCAACTTGTGGACAAACCACGGGCGATAAGTGCCACATGACAGTACTTCGGCTTAAAAACAAATGAGCAAGACGAGGGAATTGACGCTGATCCATGCACCATTGTATAAACGGTGTTTTAAAACATGCATGGCTAAAGGCGGAAACACCTCCAACTTAGCCACCCAGACCTGCACACTGAGTTCAGGGAACGACAGGTAATTTACTCATGACATGTACCCTTTTCAAAATAGTTCAATAGTTTTAAGTGCAACACATGATAGAGTTCTTACCGAACAGAAAACAACACGCAGCGACCACCACATTTCACGTTTTGCAATATATGTACATCCCAAAAGTTCGTTTCAGTTCATAATAGTCTTGCAATACACCACCAAAACCCAACACCCTAGCAGGCAAAGGTTCAAAGACGAGCTAATAGTAATAAATGCATTCAGCACAAAAAGGCGACGGTAGTGTCAGCTGGTGAGAGAAAACAACACGCGCACGATAAAGCTCTCCAGAGGCATTCACCTGGACACTTGACTCCGCCATGTTACTAGCATGTAGCATCCACGTTCGGATATTAACCCTTAGAAGCCAGAGCGTTTTTTTTGGGGAATTTTTGTATATCGGTCTTTAAATGCATGTGTGAGGCCTTCAGAAGGGACCACTACTATATATCTTATCATTTTCTCAGCAGAACCTAAGCAATATGATAATATAGGCCTTGCTGTTTTTTAACCAACTGTATGGAAATGACAGGGCAATACTCATGAAAAAAAAGTAAAAGGGACATTCCAGAATTAGAGGACATTTGCTGTCCCCCACCTAATATTATAAATATTTGTGACCAAAATTTAAAAAAATACACATAACTTGCAAACTAATATGACCTAAAATAGAATATAATAATTTTCATGGAACAGTTCCTATACAGGACTAAAATACTGAGCAGTTGTTTGAAATCCTTAACCCTTTTAGTACTGTAATAGAACTATGCCGCCTGGCCCTTTTTACCTTTTTTTCTCCATAAATGTGTCAAACAATGTCCAATCTGAAAGATTTTTTGCCCTTTTTTTCAGAACACATATAGGTTTCAAAATCTGTTAAGTTTTTGACATAATTATAATTTATAGATTATACAAGCAGTGTTTAATAACAAAAAAAGTAAAAAACGGATTTGAATTTTCATCATTTTTCCCTAATATGTATATTCAAATAAATAGGTCCAAAATTTCTGAGATAGCAGAAAGGTAAGTATACATATTTTACAAGTTCTCAAAAAGTTTTTGTTCTTTTACACTTTCCAGTGCCAAGTTACAGGCTAAAATATGTGCCCATGTCCAGGCGTTTTTTAGGTGCTGTGAAATTGGACAGAACAGTTCCTCTCCATCAGCACTCAAAATTCAGTGCTCACACTCCTCACACATCCAAGGAGTACTTCTCCTACACATAGATAGGTGGATTTGGTAAGTACTTGTCATTAGTATATTTTACAGGTCATAAATCAGCAATTTATAACAAAAAAGTAAAAATCGGATTTGAATTTATCATTTTATTCAAGTGCATCATGTTGAACTCAACATAGAAATAAATGTACAACTGTACAATGAACAGTAAAACACACTTAACACACTTCCTACACATAGATAGGTGGATTTGGTAAGTACTTGTCATTAGTATATTTTACAGGTCATAAATCAGCAATTTATAACAAAAAAGTAAAAATCGGATTTGAATTTATCATTTTATTCAAGTGCATCATGTTGAACTCAACATAGAAATAAATGTACAACTGTACAATGAACAGTAAAACAGACTTAACTAGGCAACACAACTATTACAAAACATATTACAGAATTATTTGAACACATATTTTAAAACACATCTTTTTCCCCCTCTCCTTTTCACAAGGCGTTGTGGAATGTGCCAAAGCAGTTCCTGTCCAGCTGCAGACAAAAGGCTTTGTTGCACTGCTGGCACATCCAAGGTGTGCTCCTCTTACACACAACGCACTGTCTCCTGCCCATGGATGCTCTCTGACTCTTGTTTAGAGTCTGACCTGGGTTGATGGGAACAGGAATGTGGACCTGACTGGGGGCGGGCGGCTAGGTGGCTTTTCATCACCACCCAGCAGCAGTCGGCAGAGCTCCTCTTGAAAGGCCTGCCGTGACATGGCCGGCTGCTGCTGGGTGGTCATGAGCTCCTTGTGTATAATAAAGCTGTTCGTCACAGCGATGTCCAACATGTGCTGAAAGACCGTTGTAGGCCACCTCTTTGTCTTCCTATGAACAGACGCAGTCCCAAGCATCTGGTCGGATGTGTCCACCCCCCCCATGTATTTATTGTATTGCCCGACAGCTGTGGGCCTGGGGACAGGGACGCGGCTGTATGCCCCATCTGCACTTTGCTGCCACCGCATGACAGTCTCCCTGTGTACACGGGGTGGACTGTGGATAGCATACTTACCTCGCGTGTGTCCTTCCATTTAACGTACAGCAGCTCCTTGTCCTTATCCACCTCATGGAGCCACGAGGTGCATCATGCTTTAGTGCATTCACTTCTGATTTTGGTACACCCACCCTATTCTGCCTGTAGGTGCCACAGGCACCAAATCCCTGGGCACTCAGATGCTTGAAAAGGCGAGGAGAATATAGAAGTTGTCGCAGTACACGATGTAGCCGCTGCCGAGAAAGTCTTTGTTGACTAATGTACTGACGACATCGAAGGACAACCCATTCCCTGTTGCAGCCCCATTCTTCCCCGTATACATCCAAAAGTCTATGGTGTACCCATTCACATCTGCCAACACAAAAACTTTAATGCCCCACTTAGTTGGCTTAGCCTTCATGTACTGCTTGATGGCAAGCCTGGCCTTTGTGGCAACCATTCGTTCATCTACCGAGATATGCTGACGTGGATGATAAAAACTCTGGCAACGGTTTTTGATGAGGTCAAGAAGAGGGCTTACTTTTTGCAGGTGGTCGTATTCCCTTGTCCCCCTCCTCTGGTCATTGGTCGCATCGTCAGCAGGGTCACTCATATGAATGTTGGAGGCAATGGCCCTAAATGAGTCTCTTGACATGACCGTCTTCGGGAAAGGAATGTTAAAAATCGTCTTCGTCCTCCAATAATCTGCTAGCTTTGGTAGCTTGCAGACTGCCATGAACAGCAACAGCCCTATATACTTCAACATGAGCAGTGGAGTAACTTCCATATGCTTAACCATAAACCTTTTGCCTTGGTTCCTTCTTCTCTGAACGTTTTTGTTTGTATTGTCACACAGCAGCTTCAGCGCGTCATCATCAAAAAAATGACGGAAAATGTCCACTGGTGAGTGCTTACCATTGGTGAGGGGAGGTTGGACACCTGGAGTCCGCTTTGGGATGAACCTGGGGGGTTGAGGGAGGGCAGTGTCAGGGTCTTCCAGTGTTTTCCAGGCCTGAGGATGTGGGGACCTGGCACGAGGGGCAGCAGCAGCAGCAGCAGCACCTCTTCCTCCTGGTACCTTTCTCTGCCTTCTCCTCTCTCCATCATCTTCATCAGAAGACACTTCTGGCGAAGATGGTTTTTCTCCTTCCTGAAATCGCCGTGGGACTTTCCTTCCCTCACAGGCCGTCTACCCTCGAAATGCTCACTGGTGAGGAGAGGTTGGACACCTGGAGACTGGGGAACAGTGTCACCAGGGGGGCATCGCAAGGGGGGGCATCGCCAGCAGCACCAGCACCAGCACCAGCACCAGCACCACATACAGGCACCTTTCTCCACTCTCCACTGGTGGAGGGTTCATCAGAGGATACTCTAAAATACAAATATCATAATTATGTGAATTATCAGACTTATCCAAAA